>CM072814.1:69693260-70893260 GCA_036937905.1 Salvia rosmarinus
TACATGTAGCATAAAAATATATTTAATATGTTGATCTAAAAAATAAAGTACCTATAAGTAAATTAATATATTTCAATCTATCTTGCATATATATATGAAAGAATGAACAATATACTCTATCGAATAGATTATGATTCATAGATTATATATGTGTTAGATCATATTATACCCGAATATCCAGAACAACAAATGAGGTAAATAATTTTATTTTTATATTATATATGTCTACAAGAAGTTGTGCCAAACACAATTGTATTTGTTCATATTATATTATGTAAAATGATACGGACACTTATATATTAAATTCAGAAGTATCACTAGCTCAAACATAGGACAAACGAAATTATTGTTATATAGTATTTATTAGTAATGTTAAACTTGTAATATTAATCGAGTTTTATTCATACAAATAATCAATTATTGTAATAACTTACGTTTAATATTATTTAGATAAATTATGTGTAACTATTTTCTCTATTTTCTATATATTTTGGTATTTATTACTAATATTTATCCTACAACATTCGAGTCTTTATTGAGATAATTAACCAATTATTGTAATAACTTATATTTACAAAGTTAAACATGTTTAGGTGATTAACGGGTATTATTAAATGTGTTTGGAATAGGAACATGTATAAATTTCAGACGGGTCCATATGGCTAAATCTTAGCCTCATCATTTCGGTCTATCGCCTTGCATCTATACGACCAACGACTCTGAGTGTCTGAACGATAGCCTTAACCAACCAATTATTATAACTTATATTTGATTATTAGATATTTTATAAATAAAAATATGTTTAGAAGTATAACAATTCTAAACGGGTCCAATCATTTATCAACGTGTCTATGTGAATTTTCCTCACTTTTAGATCTTTTTTTTATTTCTACTATTTATTATTCATTTTCTTTAATACAGAGATTTTTGTTGAGATGAATAAATCAAATTTGTAATAATTTATATTTATAAAATTTAATAGTTCCAGATAATTAGCGAGTAGTTAAGACTATATGGGTGTGAGGCGAGAACAAGTAGTAAAACTTATTTTTAATCGAATCGAATTCGTGACAAATATGAGTATATAAATACCAAATGAGTGAATACAATCGACATGCCTATATTGAATTTGCTCAATTTTCTTAATATTTTGTTGTTTATACTATTTATTATTGATTTTAATTTATCATATGGAAGTTTTTATTGAAACGGATAACCAATTACTGTAACAAGTTGTATTTATAAATTTATGATTTTGGGTAATTACGAATATCATAATGCGGGTTTGAGATGAGAGCATGTAGTAAAATTATTTTTAATCGAGTTTGGGATTGTCACGAGTCTATACATTCTAGACGGGTACACTTGACTAAACTCTAGCCTCATCTTTTCGAACCATCGTCTAGTCCTACTACAAAACTCGACAGGTTATATACTAATTGTTGTCTCATTCAGAAACTTACTTTAAATAAAAAATGTATACTATATATTTATTATTTTGTTACAAGTGCGAATAATAAAATCACTTTTTAATACGATTTTAGATAGGTAAGTATATAAATTCCGAAAGGGTTACAAACATTAGTCGACAACCTTTTGTGGAATTTTTTTCATTTTGAGTCTTTTGTTATTTATTTTAAAATCTATTAATGTTTACTTTGTAATATTTGAATTTTAATTACTTCAATATGTATATGTCAAATAACAATTCCTTCAATTACTTCATATATATGTTTGGTTTAATTTTATTTATTACTTCAAGATAAAGAAGGCGGAAAAAATAGAAGAAACACCTTCATTCACTTATTTTTTTATTATAATATTATCTGTCAAATAACAATTCCTTCAATTATCAATACTTTAAAATAAAATAATAATTTCTTTTTCAAATTTTAATTAGGTATTACAACGTGAAATGGTTCCCGTCAAAATTCAACAGGTTACACACTAGGAACGGGAATGATTGAATTTTTTATATCTAAATATATTACCTATTTAATTCGTATAATTAACATATATTATTATATGAGACTATTACGAGAATGAGTTGTAAAATTACCTTTTAATCATATTTAAGATATATATTCATACATACATACTAAACTGATTTCATTGATCGTGTATTTTAAAATTTAAGATTTGAGTTTAATTTCTAATCTTTCTTATAGTCACTTTTTAATTGGATTCAAAATACATGTATATATATTCTAAACTGTTTAGCTGGTTGAAAATATTTCTAATTTAAATATATGACCTCCTTAATTCGGGTAATTAATGGGTCTCGTTATATGCAACTGATACGCAAACGAGTAGTAAGATTACTTTTTAATCGAACTAGGGACACACACACACACACACACACACACACATATATATATATATATATATGTGTGTGTGTGTGTGTGTGTGTGTGTGTGTGTGTGTGTGTGTTTGTGTGTTCTAAACGAATTTCATACATTGTATAATTTTAAATTATATTTGAAAAATATTTTAAATTTAAATTTGTCTTCATTTACATTTATAGGAATCTGTCATTATTATCTTTTTAAATATATGTGTAATTTAACTCCTGTTAGTTTATTTTAGCTAAAGAAAGCGGAAAGAAAATTGAAAAATTCCATCATTGACCTATTTTTTTATTATAATTATTTATCTTTTAATACTTCTTTCAATGAATTATCAAAGTATTATGACTTTGAAATTAAGTATAGACTAATTTTTATTTTTAATTTAAAAATTACAATGTAAAGTGATTCCCGTCGAAATTCGACGGGTTATACACTAGTATATATATGTAATTACTCTTTTCGAAGTCATCAAGCTTATGTTTTATCCTTTTGTGCTTAAAGCTTATATGTATTAATTTTGGGATTGAAATCCAGTGTACCATAATTCATGTCTCACTTTGTGTTCCACTTTCAAATTTCATGGTATTTTTCATCTTTTTTTTTATTTAATTTCAATTTTGTATGTTTTAATTTAATTTTATAATTATTAACTAGGATTTATTTCATCCATTTAGTTTATATAATTAATTTTTATTATTTAATTATATTTTTATTAGTTAATAATTCGTTATTAGGGTTGATAAAACTAAAGTTAGGGTATACTCTCTCCGTCCCCCAAATCTATTCCTAGGAATGTTTAGCACATGTTTTAGTAAAAATTGTTGAATGTATTGTGAGTGGAGTAATGGTCCTACAATAGTGTAATATTAAATTAGTTAGTTGTGGGCCATAAGTGGTGAAAGGTGTAAATAAATGGATTGTTGAGAGTAAAAAAAAAAAATAGTGATGGGCCATGAGTAGGGGTGTCTAAACGGTTTTCTGTTTTCTATTAGAACTGGAACAGAACCGAAACCGACAAATTTGGTTATCGGTTCGGTTCCAGAGTTGAAAAAAAAATCGGTTATTGGTCAACCGATAACAAAACGGTTCGGAACCGAAAAATCATTTTTTATTTTAAATTATTATTTTAATTAATAATTAATTAATTAAAAATTCTGAAAATCAATTTTTTTATTATTACTTTATTAATTATTTTAGTTATTTATTAAATATTTTATTTATTTATAATAAGTTTCAATTTTTTATTATTATTTTATTTATTTTTATTATAAATTAATTTTAATTTGGATTTTCGGCTAATCGAAAATCGAACCGTCAGAACCGATCGGTTTTCGGTTAACCGAAATTTTAAAACGATTCGATTTTGGTTCCACTTTTTCGGAGAAATTCGGTTCGGTTAACTCAAACCTAACCATTTAACAGTCATAGCCATGAGTGGTAAGAATGTGTAAATAAATGATGTATTGAGGGTAAAGTTGGGAAGATATATAGTTACCATAAATGAATAGGATGAAAATTGGGGGACGTCCCAAAAAGAAAAACTATGAAGGAAATTTGGGGACGGAGGGAGTATAATTTTTTTTAAAATATTTTTTTAAATAAAATTTAATTATGATTAATAATATTATAATAAATTTTATTTTTATTAAAAATATTATTAAAATTATAAATATAATAGTAAGACATGGTGGTACACACACTATGGTACATCGTATCTCATCCCTTATTTTTGCCCAATAGACATTATAGATGCATTCCATGTGTATAATTACATTTATTTTTCGTTTGCATAAATTCTTATTATATTTGACTTTGTATGCAAAAATAAATGATTTACATTAATTTCTAATTCATATATGAAAAAGAAAAAAATATTGAACATCCTCTATCTCGTCTACTAGATATTAAAAGGACGCTGGGGATTCAAATTCTTCCAACTCTTATTTAATTAGCAAACTTTAAAAAGTGAATGGAAACTAATTAAGAGATATTCTTTTCATTTTTTTATGTGTTATCCGTCTTCAAATTATACATCAAGGAAATAAAGAAATACATATTTGTAATCTTATCAATTACTATTATAAATACATACATACAACTATTTATTAGATTCTAAGAGTATTAAATAAAGATATAATAGGTAGTATATTATAATTTTATTTTCAAATTACAAATTATGATACTTATTAAAAACAAAATAAAAAGTGTTAAGAGACATTAAAACGGAGGAAGTTTACAAAGATTCATAATAAAATTTTATATAATAACTTCATTTTATATGATAATATAGTAATATTTTTCTAATATATAATATAAGTAAATATGACAAGGGTTCTCATGCATTGCATGGGCGCAGCCGCGCAAATACTAGTTTAAAATGAGAACAAATATTTGACTAGCTTATCTTTAAAAGAGTTGACTCTGTCAGAACCTTATGGGCCTAGAAAGTATGCCCCTAAACTTTAAATTCATCACCAACCAATTAATATGCACTTGCGTGCTGCAGAGTTTTCAGGCCACCCAATTTATGGCCTTCTGTCATGAAAGTCGCATGGCTATTTCGGTCTTTTTTAAGTGTTTTTATTATCATCGTTTTCATGTTTCCTGTTGTGTATTTTAGTTTGTAATTTAAGGATAAAATTATAATATATTTTTATTTTATTTTTATTCAATATTTTTTAACTTTTAATATTTAATTATATGTATATATTTATCGTAATCATTTATACAATTATATATATTTATTTTTAGTATATATACTTATAAAAATGAAAAGAGGATCTCCTAGTTTCTTTTCACTTTTTAAAGTTTGTAAATTATTATAAGAGTTGGAAGAATTTGAATCCCAACATCCTTTTTAATATTTCATTCATCCTTCAATTTTTTTACTAAAAAATTTCGACATGAGTTCTAATAAAAATTATTAAGTGCATTGTGAATATAGTAAGAATTCTATATTAATGTAGTATTAAATTAATTAGTAATGGACTAAAATACATAAATAAATGGTGTTGTTGAATATAAGAAAACAGAATAGTAATAAACTAAGAAATAAGAATAGCAATAAACTATGAATAACAAAAATGTAAACAAAAAGTGTTATTAAAAAGGTAAGAAATTTGAACATAGAAATGTACACACTTGTGCAAATTGTATAATATGTTGAATCCAATTTGCACAAGTGTATATGTTTCCATGTCCAAATCTCCGACAGGATATATACAGATCTGTAGTATTATTTATCATTAATTACACTGCATTAATAAACTTTGTTTTGTGTACAAGTTTCCTCAGTTCACACATACATACATGTGCGATGTAAGGAGCCAATCATACAATGGATTAGAATATATATAAATAAAAAATTATCTATTTGAATACCGACAGACACGTTGCAATCTTAGTCCTACAGACTACAGAGTCTTTTTTGCACTCTAGTCCTTATATGCAAAGCTAGTTCCGAAACCAACTTTGTTTTCTAATTTTTCTGTATATTTTGCTTATTTTGTTTATTAAATAAGTAAAATCTACAAAAATTAAAATACAAGTGAACTCACAAAATATTTTTAGATACAGTGATAAATCCTTATTTTTGCGCGTGTGTAATACTACAAGGATAACTTTATGTTTATTTAAAATTTTAAAATTAGTAATAAATTGTGCAATGAAGTTATATCTACAAATGTGTGTATATCATTTGATCTAATAATTCAACTTTAACAAATAAAAGAGTTAAATATGAGTTTTGAAGGCTTTTCAGAAATTATTTAATTAGTTTATTCCATTTTTCAAAACCTCAAACTTTGCGGACAGTTTCAATTTTAGCTCGCAATCGAGAATTTGGCATCGCAAACTTAACTTACCGAATACTCACGTTGTATGTACAATAAACTACTATTGCAAAAATAATGAAATGTTATGTATAAATTCGTCAAGAATTAAACATCATGACATTATTGCAGAAATATTGAGATCAGCTTTATCTAGTTTCATTATTGCGAAAATGTCTAAACATTGTCACAGTGTATGATATTTACCGTTGTTTTAACGATATAATGTGACTTGCATCTCATATAGTCTTTATTGTTAGAGCTTATTACATGATTTTTTTTTATAATTTCACCAATCAATAGACACATACCATGGGATGATATGTCATCATAGATTAACACCCCACTTATGATGAGGATCAAGATGCAGGGAGAGGGATATGGTATACACTTTTTTGGATTCATTTTAAATAATGCTTCTTCAACAGCCAACCAACAAGGGCCTACCCCTTACCCCATTAATTATGTGATAAACACATACTGCTCAAGATTTGTCTATAAATACAGAAACAATGCCACAAACATTCTCATCCAAAACAAAAAATTACTCATCTATTTTCATAAGCTCTCGAAGAAAAATATGAGTGCAAAAGTAATTGTTCTTCTCGGCCTTTTCTTAGCTGTGGCTCTTCTAGTTTCTTCAGAAGTAGCTGCAGCCAGCAGAGAACTCGCTGAGGCTACAAATGCCGTCGATCCATGTAAGTATATTTTACTATATATATATATATATATGTGTGTGTGTGGTTTGATACAAAAACTAATTAAATAGAGCACAAGAGTTTCCGTAATTTCATATCATTCATTGAAATGACTAGCTGCACAACGTCCATTTGAAAATAGTACATGCACGTATGCTATGAAAATGTCAAAATTATAAAAACAAATCAGCTACTCCATTCATCCACGATAAATGTATCACAATTGCCTTATTCGATATCCACGAAAAGTGTTATCACTTTCCTTTTTATGTCACTAGTCCTTATTATTCAACATCACAACCACCTATTGTTTACCAAAAAATCATTTCTTTCACTCACAATCTAACACATTGGGACTCTTTCTCCACTCAAAAACAGCATTCATCAATAATTTTATTAAAATCTATACTGTCCACAAATGATATATTTATTGTGGACGAAGAGAAGATAATAATATAAGGAGTTAATAGATCAAAATATTCACTTTCATATTGTAAAGATAAAAACTAGTCACTTCTGGATTAAAGTATTGTTTAGTCTTAATTCACGAGTTCAGAAGGTATTGGTCGTGAATTATAGGCTAATATAGTGAATTCATGACTAATTATAAGAAGCATTCTGGCCGTATATCCTACGTAAAATAGGATGAATTCACTACTAAGTAGAGCAAGGTGGTTTGATTGAAATAATTGATATATTGATATTAGCTAACTGGGCTTGAACACACAGCTGCGGAAGGCGATGGAGATGCAGTGAATGATGCCAAATACCAAGGGGGCGGCGGATATGGAGGTTATCCCGGTGGGGGAGGTGGACGCGGCGGCTACGGTGGTGGACCTGGCGGCGGCGGTGGCGGCGGTCGCGGCGGCGGCGGCGGAAGGCGTGGAGGCTACTGCCGCTACGGCTGCTGTGGGCGGAGCTACTACAGAGGCGGTTGCCGATGCTGCACTTATGCTGGTCAAAAAGCGGACGCTGCAGAGACTCAGAACTAAGCAGCCAGGCTTATATATAATAAGTAAATAAAGCCAAGATCGATGTAATAAATTGGCTACTGGTATCCAAGATGTAATGAAAAAATGCATGGCTACACTTAGAGCATATATACATGCTCGTGGTATGCCGGTCTTACTTGTTGCAGTGTGATTTTTGTAATTTTGATTTTGCTTGAGTCGGCGATGTATGGGTTCGTGCCTTTTTGCCAATATATTTAATTATGTCTCATATTTTACTATAGTGCTACTTTTATACTTGATATAACAATTATTGATAACAATGAAATAATTGTTACAATAATAAAGACTTAGCAATTACGAAAGCAACAAAAATACACGAGAAATTGGTTAGTCAATTCGTTTTATGATTATGTTGAGGGTGCTGCCAAATCAAAGATTTTTGCACTATGATTTCAAATACAATTACATGAAATATTGGGGTTGTTTATAAAGAAAAAAAATTAGCCCTAAACAAACCCTAAGTACGATCAAAACCAAACATAATATGAATTGCTTGGGGATCAAAATTATGATGGTTATGTATACGGATACGTCAATCCGGCTCGGGATATTTTTGGTACTATTTGATCACTCGACATATATTGTAATGATAGCTAATTACAAATTGACCTATTCTCCGTGCATCAATTTTCATTGTGATGATTCTTTGTGCTTGTTACACTTAAATATTGTATTTTGGTTCATAACCGAATATAGAATAATTAAACTAAATAAATAAATATCGTAAAAAAATCGAGTTTTAGCCGTCATTTCACTAGAAATATTGTATATATATAAGAAAGTTCGAAGATTATAATGTGTATGAAGCATTTGTTAATCTGTTAATGAAGAATTTGGAAAAGTAGGGCTAGTTAATAAGCCCAAGTTGGATAGAAGCCGAGCATAGTCTATCTTCTATTTTCGCAATATAGATTTTTCAGAAAGTTGGGTAACTTTGTTGAATTTAAACATAGCCATGCAGATTAGAAAGAAAGCCATGCAGATTAGAAAAGGAAAGTTACGTTTATTCATTTATAGAATTTTACAAAAGTAGTTTTAACTTTAACTACTTGCCACAGCAGCATAACAACTTCTTAACCACCTAATAACTTAACTAACAACTTCACAACTGAAAACAGAAAAAGCTTAATATAACCCCCATGAAAACACCTATCTACTTTTTATCAAACGAAAGCTTTTGAACGAACAACTGGAATCTAGAGATTGATAAAGGTTTAGTCAAAACATCTGCAAGCTGATCGTCAGAGGAGATGTGTCTAACATCAAGTTCCTTCTTTATCACTTTGTCCCGAACAAAATGCACGTCGATTTCTATATGCTTAGTACAAGCATGTAACACCGGATTTGATGCCATGGTTGCCGCACTTTTGTTATCACACCATATCACCGGAGGTTGTGGCAGAGAGAACCCAATCTCATGAAGAAGTGATTTGATCCAAAGTAACTCCATGGATGCATATGCTATAGATCTGTACTATGCTTCCGTAGAGCTTCGAGAAATGACTCCTTGCTTTTAGGAGCTCCAAGAAAGTAAATCTTGTCCCATGAATACAAAGTAGCCTCCTGTTGATTTGCGATCATCAATAAATCCACCCTAATCCGCATCAGAATAAGCATTTAATGTGAGATAAGATGAGGAGCAGAAACGAAGAGAGTGATTGAGAGTTCATTTGAGATACCGAAGTAACTGTTTACAAGCCTTCCACTGAAATTCAGTAGGTTCTTGCACGAATTGGCTCAGTTTATTCACCATGAATGAGATGTCCAGTCTGGTAATTGTGAGATATTGAAGAGCGTCGATAATACTTCGATAAAAGGTAGGATCTGAGAATGGAGAACTATCATATTTGTGAAGCTTGAAACCCTAATCGTATGGAGAGTTTTGTGGCTTACTGTCTAACAAATTTGTTTTACCAAGAAGATCTCTAATGTATTTTGTCTGAGACAAAATATAAGACTGATTTTTGCTGGATACCTCAATACCCAAGAAGAAACGAACACTTCCCAATGTTTTAAGAGCAAATTCATCCGATAATGTTTGAATAAACTGATGAACCATAAACGAATCATCACCAGTGATTAAAATGTCATCGACATAAACTAATACCAACAACAATTTTCCTTTTTTCCTCATGTAAAAGAATGAGTGATCCGATGTTGAATACCTGAAACCATATTAAAGAAGATGCTTCTTGAGTCTGTCATTCCAAGCTCGAGGTGTCTGCTTTAAGCCATATAGAGATTTCTTTAGCTTGCATATTCAATCTGGATGTTTGGAATCTTCAAACCTTGGTGGTTGCTTCATTTAAACAGGCCTATCAAGATAGCCATTGAGGGAGGCATTATTGATATTTATATGCTGAATTTTCCAGTTATAAGTTGCTGCTAAAGAGAAGAGAAGGCGCACAGAAACTAGCTTCACAACTGGGCTAAAGGTTTCCAAGAAATCCAAACCAGCAAGTTGCTGAAAGCCCTTTGCAATAAGCCTTGCTTTGAGCTTATCTAAAATGTCATCAGCATTAAGTTTCACTCAGTATACCCATTTGCAATCAATAAGATGTATAGCATCTGCAGGAGGAACAATCTCCCAGGTATCATTGAGCTTGATAGCCTCGATTTCTTCAGCCATGGCTTTATGCCAAAGATGATTATTAGGCGCATACCAATCAGAAACGGGTTCAGTAATGTTGGTCGAACTGATGTGAGAACTCACAGAACCAGCAAGGGTGGATGAAAAGAGTTTAGTAGGAGAAAGATTTGAGATGGCTATGTAGACTTTTGGTTTAAAGATGCCATATTTTGATGTAGTGGCCATCAGATGAGTATTTGATAGAGGAGGCACATTAGGAGAATGAGAGAAAGTTTGTGAGTTAGAAGAAGTGGAATTTAAGCTATGAGATATGGAGTCATTGTTGGATGCTGATGTGTAATTAGGAGATGGCGTAGACAGATTATTTATGTTAACTAAGGATCGTAAGGAATAGGTGATGACATGTTTGTGTTGCTAGAAGTAACAAAACTTGTTGTTGGCAATAAAGGAAAAATTATAGGACTTGGTGATGGAGAAGAAGGTATTGATGAACATGAAATTGATAGTGAGATGTCAAACAACTCCTTATATGGAATTACATTTCATTAAAAAGCACAGTTCTAGCAACATATAATCTTCCAGAATGATACAAGCAACGATAGCTTTTATGCATAGGGCTGTAGCCAACCAATTTTCATGATATATTACTAAGCGTTTGAATGAATCAATGATGGTTGCATATAAGGCATCATCATTGCGATGGTCGAGGTGACATTACGTATGGAGATCATCCAAATATGCATCATTGGAGTGTTGATAAAAGGTGAAATTTATGGTCCAAACATGAGATCAATTATTATGGGCCATTATTGGAAGTTTAATGTAGGGGTGGGTCGGTATGGTATACCGAAAATTTTTCGTCGTACCACATACCATACCGAAAATTATGGTATGTAAAAATTTATACCGATATCGTACCGAACCGTTCGGCATACCGAAAGTCGGTATACCGAAAATTACGATATGATAAAATTTTATACCGTTACCGTACCGACTTTTACGGTAGTATACCGAATTCATACCGTACTTGTCTTCAATATACCGAATTCATACCGAAAATACCGAATTCATACCGAATTTTTTGGTATGTACCGCGGTACCGGTGTATACCGACATACCGGTATGTACCGATAAACGGTATATACCGAAATTTTCGGTATATGTCGCGGTACGGTATATATCGGTATACCGCGGTATCCAAAAAATTGATACCGTTACCATACCGAAAATTAACGGTACGGTATCATACCGTCCAAAAATTACGATATACCGAAAATTTGATATTTTCGGTATTTTTTCGACACGGTAAGTTCGGTATACCGATTTTTTGGTATTTTTTCCCACCCCTAGTTTAATGTGAGTGAGAGTATCATGGGTTACCTATCAAAACCACAATATTTCAAGTTTGAGTGGTTTGACAAATCAACATCGGAGAAATTGGTGCATCCTGATTTTAAATTTGTTTCAATAAACCATACGAGTAGGTAAAAGAAGTATGAGAACCTTAGTGCTCTAATATGAGTTTAAATCAGTCTACAAAATCAGTCTACAAAGGAGTGGTGTGGAGTCTTCAAAAATGAAAGCTAGAGCTAATGCTGAAGTCTCAGATAAAGCATCTAGTGAATACTTCCATCATTTCAAGAGGATAAATCGGTTCATTTAGTCACTCCAGCTATAGATGATGACATGATACTAGTTCATTCGGATGGTAATTTGATATATATTGAAGAAGTTGATGATGAATCAGATGAAGATAAGCAATTGTCAGAGACAGAAGATAATGGAGATGATGAGGGTGACGTCGATGATTAGCAGCAAATTTTGCTTATGTGAATGCTAGCGCCTGACAATTTTACTTATTGATTTATTGATGTCGTGTAATTTATTCTTAATTAGATGGCTCCCGGAGAAGGTGGCAGATCACAAGTCCTTGGTAAGGCTGCATCGACATCAGGAGGTGTTCTTGGAGATTTTGGAATTTCACTTTTGATGGAAATGTGAATCTGATTTCGACTACTTAGATAATATTGATATTTAGTTTTTGGCTCTTCGGAATAGTATTGCTGTTTCTTGGCAGATTATGAATGATAAATCACTTGTTTAACTTCTGATTTTTGTGGCTTTGAATCAGCTTTGTATTGTGTGTTTAACAAAGAAATTTAAAAAACCGTGTCATGGTAGACAAAATCTGAGACCTTTAGCTTCATGCATTATCCATTGATTCCACTCTACCTGATAAATCTGTGTACGTTAGTATGCAAGATTTAGAAAAAACAGTAAAGAACACAGGAGTTTTTACGTGGTTCGATCAAGAATCAGATCTACGTCCACGGAGGTGATGATCCTCAAGATGTTCACTATAATTTTATTACAATGAGTATCTCAAAGAGCTTTAGTGTTCGAGATTTTGCTAACCCTTTTTCCTTCAATCTAACTCCTATTTATACATAAACGCAGACCTTGTAACGAATCCCTTGATTGGCGGGCTCACGATCCTTCTGTAACTGACCATGATATTCACCATAATTGCCCATGATTTTCACCGTTACCCCATAATCTTCGCTTTGACTCGCGTCTTTAATTAGGGTTTAGAGGTCGTGTTTCGTGTAACCGAGTAGGCGAGATTAGGTCAGGCCCAGCTCGTTTGGGCCTGCTAGTGGGCCTGAGAGGTTGGGCCATATCCTATCATAGCGCCTCCCCCCCCGAAAAGTCGAGGAATAGCTAGCCGAGGTGAAGTGGAGAATGTGCTTTGCCGAGGCGGGATGTTGCTCGGCTGAAGTTGTTGTTGAAGGTTCTAGATCTCTTGCTGCAAAAGGAAGCCGAATTATGACCTGGATAGCGGTCCTTGTATAGGTTACACCAAGGTTCGGTCTGAAGCGGCTTCGCTCTTCTGGAGGACGTCGAGGTCCGAGCTGAAGGGAGATTCTCTTGTGAGGGCGACGTCCGTTGGTAGGACATCGAGGTCTCGATTTGAATGATCGCTTTGAAGAAAAGCCGAGGCACGACCTGAACGATCGCTTTTGAAGGAAAGCCGAGGTTCGACCTGAATGGCTCCTGCCTTTCTGGAGGACGTCGAGGTCCGACCTGAATGGCTCCTGCCGGTCTGAAGCGGACATGGACGCGGTCCGAGGTCCGAGCCTCCTGAGATCAATGTAATCATCACGTGATCAGACTGGCGGTCTGTCTTACCATAGAGTACGTCATACGCGCCAGACGGTAGTTGGGCGCTCGAACAGCGTGCACGCGTCGACTAAACATCCAATTGCAGATAGGCACGTGTGATAAACCAAACGGCAGCTTTTAGGCACCATTTTTCCTATAAATAGGTCCAAATGAGGCAACTGTTCATTTTCCCCTTTGACGCTTTATTCCAGAGAATATACTTGTAGAAATTTCTCAATTCTTCCTTCAAACTTGTTGAAGAAGTCGGATATCTCGCTCAAGAAAAAGTAAGTATGTATTCTTCATCTTCTCATTCCTCTCCTCGCTCTGATAATTCGGGTTCGGTTTCGGGTTATGGCCGCCCATTTTCCGATGTGAAGGACTATATGTGCCATAACCGCTTAGGTAAATCCATAGGACTTAGTTCTAGGGTTCCGTCGGTGTCATCGGTATGGGACGGCCTCAGGATTGGCGTGGCGAGGTCGACGTTAACGACAGAGGAGCTTTTGGAGATTACGGAGAAATACCATATTCCGGAGGATGCGTGGTGGTGCCTGCCGAAACCGGATGATAGGGCGATGGCCCCTCCGGAGGGATTTATTACATATATGTAGATAGCTTGATAGCTGGCCTTAGGTTTCCTTTGGCCCCGATTTTTCTTAACTTTCAAGAATATTTTCGGATCCCCATATGTCAACTGACCTCGAATTCCATTAGGTCGGTAGTGGGGCTAGGGCTGTCCTGTTATGGCATAGGCGAGGAGTTCTCCTTTGAAATCTTGATGCGTTTTTTTTAGTGTCAAGACCATAGGAGGGGTGTATTATCTGTCTCCTCGGCAGAAGCTTAAGATAGCGACCCCCTCGAAGGTGTCCCATCGCGTAATAGATATTTCTTTCTGCTGGTGAGGACATCCGAGGTGCAGTGAGACCTCGATACAATAAAAGACGTGAAAATCAGCCTCGGGACATATGGAGGAAATGTTGAATGATCTTGGTGAGATATTATCGATTAATTATACCGAGGATTACCCGAACAATGCCAATGAGTGTTTATAGGTCGAGGCGCCGGATCGTGGTCCGATTTGGGTGAGGGCAACCTTCTTCTTTTATTCTTCCTCCGATTTCGTTGTGCTAACGAAATTTTATTCTGTGATGCGTTGAAGATTGACCCTAGTAGAAGTTAAGATGACGGGCTCGACGCTACCGCACGTCGTCGAGCGAAAGGAGCGAAGAAGAAGGCGGCGGGCGAGTCCACCCAAAGCCCGTGGTGGTGGTGGACACCACGAGCCACTTCTCGACGGGACCTCAGCACCTCGAGCCCGACGCTGGAGATAGAGGTTCATGGCCGCTCCTTGCCCGAGGTGCCGGCTTCCAGCACTCCATTATCCTTCCCAAAGGTATAAGTCGCTGCTCTTCTCCTTTGTAATTTTGTCGTTACGCGTCACTAATCGCTTTATATTCGTGATACGGCCTCGGTGGCGGTGAGATGCACCGCATGGACGGATTCGTTCATCGAGCGCCCCCGATACGAGGCGATGGAGAAAACGGCCGCCGAGGCTCGAGGGCGCTTCTTGAATCCGCTACCGACGCCGCAGTGGCCGACGCTGCCGCAAAGGCGGCCGAGAGCTCCCCGAAAAGAAGGATCGGGCCTGCGTGGCCCGTGCAGTGGAAAGCGCCAGAGGAGGCGGCCGAGGCGGAAAGAAGGCGGCTGCATGACAAGTGCCTTCTTGGGCGGGCAATGACCTATCTTGAGGGCCTTTGCCGGAGCTTATTGAGTCGGAGAGCTTTTCCTCCTTATCTCCGACCGGCAGTGTAATGAGGCCGCGGTGATATCTCGCCCACTGAAAAGCTGGCGGCCGAGAGGCCTGATTTTGACAAGGCCCAGCACGGTTGGGTCGAGGTCGATCCTCGGGTGGTGTGTATGAATTATGCCCGCATAATCGTCGGGGCGACCTCCTTCCCCGTGGTGGATACCTTGGCATCCTCTGCCTCGCTCCTGACGGCGGAGGTTGTAACTCAGTGCAAGGAAGATGAAGACGTAGAGCTTCAAGCATTCCTTGCTGAGGTGAGAGCCGAAACCGAGGAGGCGGGGCCGAGCTCGGACGTCCCTTCCGGAGATCGGCAGCCGTTGGAGGAGCCGCAGCAGGTGATGCAGCAGGAGGTTGGTGGGTCCGGCAATGAGCCTGAGGTCAGTGGACCTAATGTAATAGGCTGATTTGCCGGGGTCGATAGGATCCTGAGCCCTTGTAATAATTTCCCACCTTTTGAGTAATAAACACAACATTTTGAAATGTGTATTGTCTTGTTTATTTTTAGCACTTCACCATCGAATACATAGGACTTGATCACGACCTGCTGACAAAGCTGAAAGAAGTCCGAGGTGCTCTGGCCGAGAAGGATGAAGAGGTGATGCATCGAGGAGTCGGTCGCGAATCGACCCGTGTTCGCCAAGATGGATGTCACCGGCATCGTCGACCGAATCGAAGGAATTTGCATGAGGCCGATCGCGAAGTGGTTCGCCTCGGCTGAAAACGAGGCTCTTAAGCTAAGGATCGCCGACTTGGAGCCCGGCGTGATTATCTGCCGACGTGATTCGGGCGCGATATAATGCGAAGAGCAAATGAAATGACGACGGTGGCTCGGATCTCTGGAGGAGCATAACAATATGAGAAGGTGATCCGCCAATCGGTGGGGTCACCATATCGAGCCGATGACCGAGTGCGAGCTTGCTCGCCGAGGGCATGGTGCCGAGGGACGAGGAGGGCCTAATAGCCGAGCTTTAAAGATCGCCTCGACTCCATCGTGGAGTATGCCCGAACGAACATCAGGCGCAACGACGCTTGCCCCGCCCATGAACGAGCCTGTAGCTGGTCCAAGCGCAGAGCGCCTGAGGTGGGGCGGCTATGCCGATCATGCCGAGGTGCTCGATTGTTTGGCCCGCCCACTTTCAAAGAGCGAGACCTCGCCCGTGCTCCGTGTCCATGGCGGGAGAGAGGGTCGGGGTCGTGGTCGCACTTCAGGTCGGCGGCAAGCCTTGGGGTGGGAGATCATTCTTTCCGGTCGGGGTGACACCGAGGTCGCGAGTGTTCCTGAGTAGGCCATGGGGTACCAAGTCCCCTTCGGTCGGGGTGTCCCGGGCCTGCCAGTCTTCGAGTAGGCGCGGGGCCGGCCTCACTGACCGGTCGAAGGTACCGAGTTCATTCCGAGTTCATCGCCGACCGGAGATTTTGTGCAGATCGTGTAGCTTCAGTGAGACTCATGAGGTGGGGCTAGGAAGCCCGAATGAGTTTGTATATAGCTAGACTTTGTATGTAGTCGTAAATGTATTTGGACTCGTTCAAGTGTACATTTTCCCCTTGAGAGGTACAAACATAGCTTAGGACTTGCTTTGGTCGTAAATATTTTAGATCAGATATCTGAAGTGTATATCCTCCCAAATAAAGGGCATAATTTGATGAGATCGTTCGGATGTCTTTGCATGTAGATATTTCAACTTAATGAGTAATCTGTATGCGTGCATGTAGACGTTCAATTTAATGAGTAGTCTGTATGCGTTGCACTGAGACGTTCAATTCAATGAGTAATCTACGAGTGCGGCGCGCGCTTAGTGAGTACCCTACTTAGTGGGTTTTTCATCTTCGTGAGGGCGTCCCCTCGTGAAGGTTTAAATGTGGTATATCCAAATAGATGTTCGCATATGAATAAAATGAGGCGAAGTGAAATACTCATTAGAAAAATAAATATTTTATTCAACAAGTATATAACATCGCACTTCGGCAAAGCAATAAGGAGACTAAAATGACGATCCAAATCGAAGCTATGTAAAGTACCTCCTTAAATGAGTGATATGCCAGGTTCGGGGGATAAGCGCACCGGATAGGTGAGATAGCTTGTAGGCCCCCTTGCCGAGGTCCTCGTGAACGCGGTATGGGCCTTCCCATGTCGGATCCAACTTGTTAAGACGCCGGCTCACTGGCTTCATTATTTCAGTAGGACGAGGTCGCCACTTGCAGACGGAGGCTTTGACCTTTGTTGTAATACCGCGCGACCGCCCTTGTACTTAGCTTCGTTTATGAAGGCGAGTTCGCGTTCTCTTCAAGAGCATCAAGGTTGGCCCGTGTCGCCCCTCGCCCTTCCTCGGTCAAAGTGAAGAGCGTGGGCTTGGCGCTACCGATTTCACCGGTATGACGGCCTCGGTTCCATAGACCAAGTGAAGGGGTTTCTCCGCGCAAGTCCGAGGTGTCGCTCAGAGGACCGAGGACTTGTGGGAGATTTTCAGCCCGACGCTTTAGCTCGGTCTAGCCTCTTCTTTAATCTTTGTACGATCGTGCGGTTCGTCACTTCGGTCTGACCATTTGCCTGCGGGTGTGCGACCGAGGTGAAACGTTGTTCGATTTGGAGCTCTTCACACCATTTCTTGAAATTTTTGTCCACGAACTGGGTGCCGTTGTCCGAGATCAGAATGTGCGGTATGCCGAAGCGGCAGACTATGTTTTTCCACACGAATGTCTGAATCCTTTTACTCGTGAGGCTCGAAAGTGGCTCAGCTTCGACCCATTTTGTGAAGTAGTCATGGCTACGACTAAATATCAAGTTGACACGGTGCTCGGTCGAACGGGCCAACGATGTCGATCCCCAACGCATGAAAGGCCACGGACTCGCAGCCGCCCGGATCGGTCCGGGTAGCTTTTGGCCGTGGAGTGAAGTCGCACTTTGACACTTTTGACGAGCGGCAATCTTGAATAAGGGTGGGCCAATAATATCCCGACCTCGGCTTTCTTTGAAAGAGCCCGTGATCCGATGTGGCTTCCGTAAGATCCTCTCGGAATCTCATTAAGCACGTGGTCGGCTTCTTCCGGCCCAAGGCACCTCAGGAGGGGTTGAAGGTAAGACTTCCGGTAGAGGGTGCCCTCATATATGAGATACTTCTGGGATTTCACCATCATCTTTTTGGCCTCAAGCCGGTCCTGAGGTAGTGTGCCAACTTCCAGGTAGGCTTTCAGGGGCGTCATCCAATTTGGCTCAACTTCTGTGATAACGCCGACGTGGGGCGCCTCGATGCTTCTGGAATGAACTTCCTCCACTGGCGGATTTGCCGATAACGAAGCCAACTTACTAAGGACGCCACCGACCGCTTTTCCCTCGTGGATTTGGTGAATACTGGCACTGAATGAGGTCAAGATCTCCTTCGCTTCTCAAGGTATTGCTTCATTCGATCCTCCTCGCCTCAGATGTGCTTAGGACCCGGTTTACCACGACCGTGGAATCTCCGAATATCTGGACTTTGTCCACTTTCAATTCATTTGCGAGGCGGAGTCCGGAGATCAGTGCTTCGTACTCCACTTCGTTGTTGGTGGTCGGGAAGGTAAACCGGAGGGCGTACGTCACTTCTTGCTTATCTGGACCGAGGAGAAGGATGCCCGCTCCGCTGCCCGTCTTGCATGAAGCTCCGTCCACGTACATCTGTCAGCAACCATCGGGCGATGCAAGGACAGGTTCCTCCGCTGTGGAGGCGGGAGTGACCTCGCTGGTAGAGCCGACCTCGGTGAATTTGGCCTCCGCCAGGAAGTCGCAAAGAGCTTGCCCTTTATGGTCGGCCCGTGAGTACGAGATGTCGTGCTCGCCGAGCCCAAAGGTTCACTGCTATACGTCCGGATGTTTCGGCTTTGACAAGACTTGTCTTAAAGGTAAGTCCGTTAGTACCGGACGGAATGGGCTTGAAAGTAGGGTCTGAGGCGTCGCTTGCTCACCACGGGCGAGCTACCTTCTCGAGGTTGGTATACCTTGTCTCCGGTCCTTTGAGAGCCAGGCTGATGAAGTAGATGGGGAGTTGCCGTCCCATCTCATCTCGCACCAAGACAAGATCGATTGCCTCATCCGAGGCGGCCAGATACAACGATAGGGTTTCACCTTGCTTCGGGCGGATAGGATCGGCGGTCGGTGAGATATTCCTTCACCGTCGCGGCGACCTGGTGTTCTTCCCGCCAGCGAACTGAGCTCTCGTCGGATCTTGAAGAAGGAAGGCGCTTCCGGCTCGAGATAGGAATCATGAGATGGTAGCATCCGGTGAGTTTGTGAATCTCACGGATGGTTCTTCGCACTGCATGTCGAAATCTTCCTTCACCTTGGTAGGGTTGGCCTTCAAGCCTTCTTGAGAAACCCAAGATCCCATGAATTTACCCGCCTTCACCACGAATGTGCACTGGGATTAAGCTTGAGGTTGGCCGACCGAGGAGCCGGAGGATAGTTTCGAGGTCGGCGCGCAGCTTCTCGCCTTTTTGCTGACTACTATATCGCCGACGAGACTTCAACGATTTCCTATGTGATCTTTGAAGATCGCGCCCACCATCCTTTGGTAGGTAGCTCCAAATTTTTCGAGACCGAAGGCATCTTCCAGTGGCAAAGACACAAGTCGGTGATGAACGCTGTTTTTGGGCGCCCTCCGGCTCATCAGACTTGGTGGTATCCTTGTATAAATCCAGAAATCAAGATCTCATGTCCCACCAATGCCTCCACCTTCTTGTCAATGTCGGGAAGGGTATGATCCTTTGGGCGTTGTTTATCGAGGTCGGTATAGTCGACACACATGCGCCATCCCTCCGGCTTTCAACCACAACCGGATTAGCCATCCGGTTGGGTATTTGACCTCGTACAAGATTTTAGCCTCCCTGAGTTGGGTCACCTCGCTCTTATGACCGGCTGCGCCCGTGGCAAAACTTCTTCTTCACGAATCGGTTTAGTGGCCGGGTCGATGTTGAGACGATGAGTTATGAGCTCGGGCGAGACCCCGGTCATGTCAAGTGGGGACCATGCAAATACATCCCTGTATTCCCTTAGAAGCTGCATGACCTGTTGGCGAATATTAGCTGAACCCTGGGTGCCGACCTTGACAACTTTGGAAGGGTCATCGTCGTATAGCTGAAGATTCTCAGTCAGGTCATCCCGAGGTGGCAACTTCTGAGGGTTCTGTAATTGCTAGGCCTGAGGTAAGGCCGCATCTTGGGTTGAGACTCGTGAGGCATTCTTTAGCCGCCGCTTGGTCACCCCAATGCTTAACACTCCCACCGGACGGGTATCTTAATGGTGAGGTGGTACACGGAGCGCACGGCCCTGTTGCGCATACCAATCTCTTCCTGTGATAATGTTGTATGGAGAGGAGCTCGGACCAAGAAAATTGAATGGCCTTGGTGACCGACCTAGAGCACGCCCTACAGAACCGGAAGGGTAATGACACCTCGGTTTGACCGCCTCGAGTAAAGCTCGGCAATCGAAGGTGCGGATGTACTGAATTCCTCCAACATCAAGTTTATCCAGTAGCTCGAATATGATGCCAACGGAGGTCCGTGTCAATGTAGACCCGATGTACGTTCTTGTTGCCCACCACGGCTTGTATAGTAATGGCGCCCGGTGGGGCATAATCTGGTATCTTGGGTCATCTTTGGAGAACACGATGTTCTCTCCATCCCGAGTCGCTTGTTTTCGGCTCCTCGGGTCGACCTCCGAGCCTCATTTCTAAGTGACGACCTCGTCGTGCATCAACGGGCGATCCGGTTATAGCATAGACTGCTCCATTGCATTGGGACCTTCGCCCTCGCCATCTTCAGTCGGCTGCCGCTGAGGTCGGTCCGCAGCTTGTTACCACCTCCATTTTTCCCTCTCTGCTTTTTATTACCCGCCCGGTCACCGATGTACTTCTTCGGCCTTCTTTGACGAGCTCGTCAACTGTGAGCTCAAGATCCGCAATCTTACGTATCGTAACCGCACCCACGGTGGTAGTCACAATACTTTCCCTGCTGACTTTTTTCGATCCTCCTTTCATAGGAGGGGTTTTGGAAAGAGCTCGATGTGAAGCTCAAATATTTCCGCCTGGATTTGAGCAGGGCGCCGCTATTGCCGCCAGAGTTTGGCCGAGGTCCCACCTTGATTCCCACGGGCCTGATTCTCTCGAACGCACTTCGGCGTTCGCACCTCGGCCTCGATCCTCCGGCTTCCTTCTTCAATCATTGCTCATCCTGCATCTCTCTTCTTCGGTCCGACTCGTCCCTTTGACGGTTGTCCACCAGTTCCAAAGTTTGCTCGCCTTTGGTTGTTCACGGTGATCTCTTTATTCGAGCACCGGTGGAACCCGTTCTTGAATGCGTTGATGATGTAGATCATTACTCATCTATTTTAAGGGACTCTTGATGAATCTTGAGACGAAATTGACATCGCCTCGCCCCGCCCTTGGCGGATTGTAAGCGATCGGATGAAGGTTGTTGAGGCGACATCTTTTGGTAAAACGCCATTTGAACCGATCCATGAGGTCTTTGAAGCAATGGATGCTGTTCGGCGACGAGTGAACCAACGTCGGCGTTGGAGATCAAGACCTCGAAGACCTTACACATGTGAAATCTTCCATCCTTTGGTTTGCCATGTTAGTGGTATGGCAAATAGGAAGTCGAAGGATCTCCAAGGCCATCGATGCGGCGATATTTGGAGCACGGTATCGCTGTGGCATGGGTGTATCCGAATCTCCCTTGAGAAAGAGAGATAATCCGCCGTGCCGGCCGAATCCGGGAGCTCGTTGCCATCTCTCCCTGAGGAGTGGGAGATCGATAGCGGCGTCGCTGCCTCTCCGGGGGAGTTCGACCGCCTTCCTCTTCTCTCCCGCCCGGATCGCATGGGCATTACGCCGAGGTGGATAACGGCTCGCTGGATGGTATGAGGCGAATGGTCGCGATAGTTTGACCGAGGCGAATGAACTCGGGTATTGGGCGGTCATCGTGCCGCGATGAACGTTGATTGGTTCAAGAGGTGAGCGACCGGTTGTCAGAATCACCAATTCGGGCACTCTTGATGGGCCCGCTCCGCTTGTCCTCGTGTTGAGGAAACTCGAATTGATTGAGGTTGGCGTTGAGGAATTGGACATCGCTCGACCGAGGACCTCGTGGGAGCAGTGAACCTCCTGCTCACCGGCATCGAGGTCGGCATCTTCCTCCTCGTTGGCGGCCATCCCGGGTGTATGGAAGCATTCTCCATGTAGCCCTCGGTGTGTGTGACCGCTGTGGCGTCCCGCGATCCCTTTCCCCGGCCACAGTGACCACCGATCGTCCTCCGCACGGTTGTTACCGACATCGCCGGCAAGATTAGCGTTGCAGCACGTCCTCGCCACTAAATTGTAGAAAACACAAATTTTGTTCAAAAAAGAGGTTCCCACAGACGGCACCAATGATAACTGCGTATGCGTTAGTATGCAAGATTTAGAAAAGCAAGAAAGAACACAGGAGTTTTACGTGGTTCGATCAAGAATCGATCTACGTCCACGGAGGTGATGATCCTCAAGATGTTCACTATAATTTTATTACAATGAGTATCTCAAAGAGCTTTAGTGTTCAAGATTTTGCTAACTCTTTTCCTTCAATCTAACTCCTATTTATACATAAACGCAGACCTGTAACGAATCCTGATTGGCGGGCTCACGATCCTTCAGAATCGACCATGATCTTCACCATAATTGCCCATGATTTCCACCGTTACCCCCATAATCTTCGCTGACCGCCTTTAATTAGGGTTTAGAGGTCGTGTTTCGTGTAACCGAGTAGTATAAAGATTAGGTCGCCCACTGTTTGGGCTTAGTGGGCACGAGAGGTTGGGCCATATCCTATCACTACCATTAGTACCTATTTCTCTCAATATTATTTCGGTCTTAGATCAAGTATAAGATAGATTAAGTATTATATCCGATATTGGGAAAAAATTTCGCATATAGGATCGCTTTGGTTATTTTAGACAGCTTGCCCCATGCCCAGAGATGGCAAAGTAGCGGTCGGGTCGGCCCTGACCCTGCTCGTCGGGCTTTTATATTTTTCGGTGGCCACCAAATTTTTCGCCTAGAAATGTGAAGCCCAAACCAACCCCATGGTTTTCTATGCATGGCTTTTAGATTATTTTTCATTTTTAATATATAAAATTAATATTTTAAATTTCAAATAAATAAATAAATTAAATACATAATTAAAATCTCATAACTCCAATTTAAATAAAGAATCGTTGATAAGAATATATTAAGCTTACTTATTCTTATGATAATGCTTTTGTATATTTTGACATATTTATGTATTCATACGATGATATTGTAATGTAGTATAATTTTAGTTCTTTAATTTAAGAAGAAATAAATTAATAATTGCAAATCAAAGGTAAATGATATTGTTAAACGTCAATTCCACTTATACACCTAAAATAATAGAAAAATAAATTAATTATACAATATATATTTAAGATCAATTATTCAAAATAGTTTTTACATATTATAAGGTCATTAATCACCAGCCTATATATTTTTGGAGATCATTTCTTTTATGAATTATTTTTGAATGATTTATAAAGTTATTATTTTTTTTCAGAATTTTGAAGTATTGCAATTCAAAAAAATATATTTTTCTGACCAGTATGTGAATTAGTAAAAAACTTTTACTATAAAATATAATTAATATTATTAAAAAATTATAGATATGTATATTAAATAATTTATAAAATATATATATATTTAATAAAATATTAGGCGGACTTTTAGCCCAAAACCCGGGCTTTTTAGTCTGAAGTCAGTAGGCCCGGGTTTTTTCGGCGGGCTTTTTAGGCCCGGTTTTTTCCGGGCCTTTAATTTTCAAGCCCAAACCAACCCAAACCCCGGGTACCCCGGGCGGGCTTTTTGGGCCGGGCTCATTTTGCCGGCTCTACTCATGCCAGAGCAACGAGATTCATACTGCAGTAAATTATGAACAGGATGAAATATGAAATATCGATGCACTAAATTATATTTTTGTGCCATTCTTCCAAATATATATGTTTTGTTCATTATAGACTTAGTTCAAGATAGCTTAAAAAAGACTTGGGTTAATTATTGGAAATATTAGTTATTACAACATATACTCAAATTAATTTTTAGTTTACGTATAGCTTTTGAAAATGTTGCAACTACAACATCCTCAATTTTTTCCTTCGAAAATTTGTCCGATGAGTATCCTAAAACAATACTGGTTTTACCCTAGTCTTATTACCCGGAATTTGGAGATGTAATAACAATAAAGAAAATCTTACAAAAATAGTGACATAATTACGGTATTTTAAAAATAATGTGAAACTATTGAATATTCGAACTAATGTTGATTAACGTGAATGAAAGAAAGAAAGAAAGCATAAAGACAAAATCCCCGGCATTTGTTCACATGGGATCTCAATCTTTCATGCCCTGCAGCATCTTCATTAGTGCACCCAACCAAAATATATATACTGATAAATTTAAGCACAGAATTAGAATATGATAATGTAATATGAATATAAAAATCGGAAAGGCAATTAACTAAATCAATAGTATACTACAAACCTCCAACTTAACATCGACAACATTCAAAGAGGAAGCAAAAGAACGGATTCGATCATAACTCTAAAAAGGAAAGGAAATAGTTGAAAAAAAAAAAAAAAGAGCAGAGAAAGAAGTGATGTATCTACTTATTGATTTCCTGACTCATTTTCAAGAATGCTATCCAAACATGGCCTCCAAGCAGAAGCAGCAGGTGGTTTGGCTCTGCTTCTCTGTATCTCTTCCAAGACATCCTCCAATGGCCGCTTGCCACCTGTCTTCGCCAGCTGAAGCAGCAGCAACTCCAACTCCTCCTTTCTCAGAACAATTTTCACTCTCATTTTCCCATTTTTGAGTGCTTCAGATTTGTCTTGTTCAATGATTTGTGGGGTGTGTTTGGGATACGGTTTCCATATTGCCCCAAAAACTGAAAATGGAGAGCAGAGAGAAACAATATGGAGGAGTTGTTAACAAACTGCATGTGAGTGTGGGCAAACGCAAACCCTTTTATAGATTGATGACTCGTCTTTGAACACTTCTATTCTACTTTTAACATTATATAAATTAATAAATAAATATATTGTTAGAATCTTTGGTTAGATGCGGATTAACATAATATTTACATCTTTTGGACTTTTCGATCCTTATAATTAAAACACTACTTTTCAGTTTTATTCTCTTAAGTTTTCAAACTCCCAATTTTTTACAAATATGATGAGTAAGTTTGTTTAATTTATAGTTTTATATGGATGTTAAGTTTCCCTGAACATGCACTTTATGAGTATGTTTAACTACAATTTTAGTAATACTATAATTTTGACATTTTCAATTCTTGACATGAAATATATAATATTAGGAATCAATATATAGATCATGGATAAAAAATTGGAAATGATAATAGAATTTGATTTGGTGTAATACTAGCAGGTAATCTGTCCTTTACGTCATGATTTATGATTATTGTACATTATTTTTATTAAAAAATTATTTTACTACTCGTTTTCTTCTCAAACTCCTATAATATTACTTGCTATTAATCCAAACCCGATAGACTTTATAAATATAGGTGTTATGATAATTAGTTATCCGTCACGAAAACAACCAAAATATTACAAAGTAAACATTTAATAATAGATAAAGTTTCATGTAGCCATGATCTTCGAACCAACTTAGAATAAATACACGTGCATATTTCAAACTCAATTTTAAAATACTTTACTATATGTTCTCGTCTCAAACCCGTATTGTATACCAATTCCCGCTAATTAACACAAACATATATTCTTAGAACCTGTTTGAGTTTATAAATATATGTTGTTACAATAATTGATTATCTTTCTCAGTAAAATCGGAATATTATAGAGCTGATGTTAATACCTTAGTAGTTGTCTCATTTAACCTAGTTTCTTAAAAATGGTCGATAATACTCACTAATTACTCTTTTTCATTTCAAACTCGTATGATAATATCCCCTAACTTAAATCAATGACTATTGTTTGAAAGTACAAATTATATCATTTTTCTTATATTTCAATTGGTAAAATATCATGAAAAATCTATGTGAAATTTAAGTTGTATCATTTTATTTAGATTTTTAATTGATGAAGGTTAATCAAAAATCGATGTGGGTATATGATTTTCAAATGGAGTATTTAATGTAATACATACTTAAGTAATAAAAAAATAAAGATAAAAATATTAAATGAAACTAAATAGAAGAAATAAGTTACAATATTTTTTTGTCAAAACAAAAGGTTACAATATATTTTGTACGACGCTTCATAAGGATTCACCAAGGACTGCCCTACTTTTGGAAAAAGAAACAAAGGAATTAAACATATTTATATTCATATACAGTAAAACCTCTATAAATTAATACTCGATAAATTAATAATCTCTCTAAAATAATAAGTTTTCGGAAAATCCCTTTATAAATATTAGGTCCCATCAAAACTCTAAATTAATAATTCATAAATATTACAAAAATTATAAATATTATGGTAATTTGCTAAAATATGAATCAAATTGTTACTTGATTTTTCTTAAAATTTAAATCTAATTGGATTTCATCCATAACTTTTTTAATGGCTGCCAAGAGTTCCGGTATCGAGTCCTCTAGCTGCAACAAAAAATTACGAAGAGTTGTTGTCTCGCTCAAAGCCTCCTTTCTCGTGATTGGTTCCAGCGGTACTGAGTCATCTTCAGCCTCGTCATTAGTAGGATCTTCAATAATATCAACAACAATTTCCTCTAAATTTTGAACCATTGCACATTCATCATTTTCGCCAGGATAATCCACCAGTTTGTTGACGTCAATTTTATTGCGATAACCAACATCCTTGATCATATTCTCAAGCTCATGTAGACTTTCTTCAAAATTTGTCTCACTTGAGTCGCGTGAGATTTCTTCATTTGAACGGATTTTGCAATGCCTAAAGCACTTTGCTATTGACACTTGAGAAACATTGGTTGTCCAAGCGGAGACTACAAAATTGATGGCATCTAAAACATTAATCTTTTCGTGATTAGGTAGCCCCAACTCATGACCTTCCAATAGATTTTGTAGAATCTCCTACGATAGTGCATCTTGAAAGCTCTAATTATTCTCGCATCACATGGTTGAATCTCGATGTCATGTTAGGTGGCAAAAGAATAGCTCAACATTCTCAGAACCCTTCAATGTTTTTTGATGGGGTGGACAATTATCAACCATCAACAAGATTCTTCTACCATTCATTTTGTGATCAAACCACGAACATATTCTTCAAAAGCATACTAGTCATCAATGCCTCTTGTTGGCACGATAATGACAATTGATGTTGCTCATGTTGATGTTTTGAAGCAACGAGGCTTGCATATTTTCCAATAATCCACAAAGGAATTTTTCTAAACCATCCTCGTTGCAACAAATAACAACTGTAAGTCTCTTTGTCTTGCTTTCTTCCCTCAAGTTGCTTGGTTGCAAGAGAGTGATCACCAGAACTCAGAAACATACATGTTTCATCCAAATTAAAAATATCCTTCATGGGAAATTGGTTTATTTTCTCCTTATGGCCTCCAGCTTCATTTCCACGTCCTGTATGTCAACCGAACCACTTTCTCCAAAATGACGAAATGATTTAATACCATGTCTAACCTTGAATTTTTCAAGCCAACCTTGAGAAAATTGATGTTCAGGAGGGTGTTGAGGATACAAAAGCTTCATTGTCTCCTTTGCTTTCTCCAAAATAAGATCTTCGGTCATGTTGACTCGATCTTGGTACTGAAGAAACCATTCATAAAGAACTTTCTCCATATCCGGATATTTCACCGATTTGTGTCGCTTAATATCCCCACCCTTCTCAAAGTTGGTGAAAGGTACTCATGATCTCTTGAGAGTGTTTGATATTGTACCAACTAACTTTCAAACGATATTTTTCTTCAACCACTCTTGTAAATATTTTGAGTGCACGGGATGATCTCTTATACTCACATAATGCTTTACGATTTGATCATTCATGGATGATTTTGTGATGCCTTTAGATAATAAGACATAGTTGGGACTTGGGTGTTATGAATTATTTTATTTCCATATCGAGATTTATATAGTATATGTTTCTTTTATGATGCATGAATATATTTAATTGACAATGAATTGATACATGTATGTAATTGTTAATTGTATACAATGAATTTATATTATACATGAATATATTAAAGTAGATACACAATGAATTGGTTGTTGATACATGAATATAATTAATTGAAACATAATAAATTCATTTATTTTCAATACATGTACCAAATTTGCTGAATTTAAAAGTCTCTCTTTAAATAATAAATTATTAATTTATCGATATATTAATATCTCTAAATTAATAAAATTCCATAGTCCCAATGATATTAATTTATAGAGGTTTTACTGTACTCTTCTTTGAATTGAGATCTCGTATTGTTATTTCTAAATATCGACTTCATATATTTTTGTTTTATTTGAATTATGTCTGTGAATTTTATGCCGTAAAAACCAAGTTTCTTATACTTTTATTTTATATTACAGATAAATTGAAGAAACTATTTGTTTTAAAATAGTTTAAAATATGGATTTTGGTTGGGAGAATAAAAGTTTCTTTTTATATAGGTTTACATTTGATGAACTCTAATGGAAAATCAATGTAGAATTTTATATGTTTATTTATTTATTTATTTGTGTTTTGAATTTGGGAAATTTCATAAAAAATCAATGTGGAATTCATGTATTTTTTAATTTAGGTTTTGAACTTGTGAAGTCTCGTAAAAAATCGATGCAAGATTTAAATTGTATTCTTTTATTTAAAATTTAATTTCAATTGGTGAAGTCTCATAAAAAATCAATTTGAGCTTCAAATTTTGTTTAAAAAATAGTCAAAATATCTCTTTTTATGGTCAAATTAAATTGAAGAAATAATTAGTCAAAATATTTATTTGGTCAAATTAAATAAAATAAATTTTTTATTTGGCCAAATAACCAAATTAAATTGGTCTTGCAGTTTGAATACTCCATCAATTAAACGTGAATTTTTGGTTAGGAGAATAGAAGTATCATATTATATAGATTTTCCTTTGGTGAAATCTCATAAATTTGATGAGAGATTGGTAGGAAGATAATTATTATTGTTGGGATAAAAACAGAATTTAAATAAATAATAAAGAAAATTTGTGAAGAATCCACATAAGACATAAAATCAATATAATGCCTTCATAATCATATATAAAAGAAAATGGGTGAGTTAGCAATAAAACAGGTTTTGATGAAACAAAATTGGCTTGACTTTGGAGACGTAGCGACTGCCGATTGCAGATTTCTACGTCATCGAAAAAATATCGAATTTAATACAAGCAGGAGGGATAGGTGCCCAGGCGTTTGTTACTGCCTAAATATGGACGACCATATTTCCCTATTAGTATGTGACATGTCTATCTATGGTCATTCACAAAATTCTTGTACATCCGTCCGCACAGCATGGACGGTTAAAAGTATTATTTGTTTTTGAAAAAAATATCATTTAAATTGAAGAAAAGTATCATCTGTTTTTTACACTTTAATTCGAGAGAATCATTTATATTGGAAAAAAAGTATCATTTTCCGTACATATGGAAGTCCACACAAGAGAACACCTCATGGTCATTTTATTGCTTAATTACTAACTTATAGATGTCGATTATATTAGTATATATATATGTCATTCAGTAGCAAGTACAATCAAATTATACACTGCCTTATAGATCATTTTTCATATTTCCTCCATAAAATTCAAGTTGAGATGTTTATTTCAAATTAATTACCTAATGGATGTAAATGGGTAAAGCTTGATTAATTAGCTCACGTGACCAAATTGTGCACAAATTCTCCAATATTTTAAGCAATTAAGTTTTTCAAACTCAGACATGGCGCTCCTTAATATTAGGTATAATTAATGTTACATTTGATTAACCGTTTCCAGCCCATATATATTACAAATAAATATGTCACACATATCACATTCAAATATATATGGCGAAAATATGATGTATAGATGTAATGCTAGCTTTTAATATGTTAAGGTTTACCTAGGGGTGTGTACGAACCGAACCGAACCAAAAAAATCGACTAAATCGATCGATTTCGGTCGGTTCGGTTTTTGAAAAAATTGATTTTCGTTTAGGTTTTCGGTTTTATATTTTAGAATTTTTAATTAAAAAGTCGACCGATGCACACCCCTAGCCGTTTACCATTGAACATATTTAGAATCTTATTCTTTGTCATGGTTATATTCAATTATTTTTTAAACACTGCTTGATAATCGTATAATTAACTGCATGACTCGAGAAAATACATATCCTATACATTCATATCTTATTCTCCAGCTGGTGGATGTGATTTGAATCGTAGAGTTATTTTATTTTATTTGGCATTTAATAATTTTATCAGCTATGTATAATCATGCATGTATTACTTTTAAGGAGTGTGAAGAAGGACGAGGAGACAGGAAGAATAGATTCCATCAAAATGCATTTCGTGGAAACTGTGACACAAATTTGTGGAGAACCTTTTTTAGGTACAATGCTGAATATATTTAATGAAAGATTTTGAATAAGATCAAAGTAAGTACATACACTATTAAAAAGTCAGTCCTGCTTACCAATAAATAAACAAAAAAGTTACTCACATATCAGTTTGACTCCATAAGTTGTACCTATATAAGGTTAATAAAAATAACATTTGAGGAGTATAGCCGTATATTTTCGGATTTCGAAGTATTTATGCTATAAAACTTGGGGAAATATATACAAGTACACACTTTTGTAAAAGTGTGTATAGAACATAACCATTTTGGAAAATTGATACATTGTATACCCATTTGTTTTTTTTATATATATCTACTAGTCTCGTTAGTTTCGATGTGAATTGTGACATCGCGATCGACAAAACAAAGAATATTTTGTTTGTTAACAACATGTAAATCAATAAATGATTGCGAAATTATAATAAGTCTTTTCATTAAATTATTTATAGTTATAGAGAAAAGTGTGAGAAAATCATGTAAAATAATAATTAAATCATTGAATCATGTTTTTTAAAACATAATGAATAAAAATTAATTAACACATAAAATCGAAAATTCAGTCGATAATTCCTTGATTCCGTCGATCAAATCAAGAAATTATCGATCGAAATTACAGTTTGTTATGTGTTAATTAATTTTTTAATTAATGTTGAATTTTCCTTGATTCCGGTCGACCGGAAACATGAAATTGATCGATCGGAATCAGCAAACTATCGACCGGAATGAAGGATATATCTAATGAATTTAATACTAATTATTAACTGATGTCTCCGGAAATTCAATGATTAGTAATTAATATCAACATAAATGAATGAATGGATGTTTCCGGTCGACCGGAATCAAGGAAACATCAATTTAATATGTCTCCGGAAATTCAATAATTAGTATTAAATTCAATGATTAATATCAACATAAATTTAATATGTCTCCGGAACTATATTAAATTCCGGTCGCATGATTAGTATTAAATTCAATGACTAATATCAACATAAATGAATGAATGAAATTTAATATGTTTCCGGTCGACAGATTAGTATTAAATTCAATGATTAATATCAACATAAATTTAATATTTCTCCGGAAACATATTAAATTCCGGAATTTAATACTAATCATGCGATCGGAATTTAATACTAATGTCTCCGAAAATTTAATATATCAACATAAATTTAATACTAATCATGCGACCGAAATCATGCGACCGGAATTTAATACTAATAAAACTCCGGAAAAATATTAAATTCCATTCATTCATTTATGTTTCCGGTCAAGGAAAATTAATTAAATTTTATGTTTCCGGTCAAAAGTGTGTATTTGACCGGAAACATAAAATTTAAATTACATAAATTAAATTACATAAACATAAATTAAATGAATGAATGGAATTTAATATGTTTCGAGTTTTATTAGTATTAAATTAATACTAATTAATGTTATGGGTTAATTAATGATAATAAGTTAATATGTTTCCGGAGTATTAATTAATTAATTAATGTGTACTCTTAATATGTTAATATGTTTCCGGAGTATTAATTAATTAACACATAAAGTTAATATGTTAATATGTTTCCGGAGTATTAATTAATGTGTACTCTTAATATGTTAATATGTTTCCGGGTATTAATTAATTAACACATAACATTAATTAGTATTAATTTAATACTAATAAAACTCCGGAAACATATTAAATTCCATTCATTCATTTAATTTATGTTTATGTAATTTAATTTATGTAATTTAAATTTTATGTTTCCGGTCAAGTACACACTTTCCGATCAATTACACACTTTTGACCGGAAACATAAAATTTAATTAATTTTCCTTGACCGGAAACATAAATGAATGAATGGAATTTAATATGTTTTCGGAGTTTTATTAGTATTAAATTCCGGTCGCATGATTCCGGTCGCATGGTTAGTATTAAATTTATGTTGATATATTAAATTTCCGGAGACATCGAAGATTAAATTCGTCGCATGATTAGTATTAATTTGAATTTAATATGTTTCCTAGACATATTAAATTTATGTTGATATTAATCATTGAATTTAATACTAACTGTCGACCGAAACATATTAAATTCCATTCATTCATTTATGTTGATATTAATCATTGAATTTAATACTAATCATGCGATCGAATTTAATATGTTTCGGAGACATATTAAATTTATATTGATATTAATCATTGAATTTAATACTAATTATTGAATTTCCGAGACATATTAAATTGATGTTTCCTGATTCCTATTACGGAAACATCCATTCATTCATTTATGTTGATATTAATTACTAATCATTGAATTTCCGGAGACATCGCTTAATAATTAGTATTAAATTCATTGGATATATCCTTCATTCCGTCGATAGTTTGTCGATTCCGATCGATCAATTTCATGTTTCCTATCGACCGAATCAAGAAAATTAACATTAATTAAAAATTAATTAACACATAACAAATCAGATTCGTCGATAATTCCTTGACTCGGTCGACCGAATCAAGGAATTTTCGATTTTATGTGTTAATTAATTTTTTATTCATCTATGTTTTTTTTTGAAAAAAACATGATTCAATGATTTAATTATTATTTTTCATGATTTTCACACTTTTCTCTATAACTATAAATAATTTAATGAAAAGACTTATTATAATTTCGCAATCATTTATTGATTTACATGTTGTTAACAAACAAAATATTACTGCTTTGTCACCGATGTCACAATTCACATCGAAACTAACGGAGACTCTGTAGATATATATTAAAAAGCAAATGGGTATACAATGTATCAATTTTTCAAAATGGTTATGTTCTGTACACACTTTTACAAAAGTGTGTACTTGTATATATTTCCCATAAAACTTTATAGATTAGTGAATCCAAACACAATACTCAAAATTTAAAATTCATTATAATTTACTTAAAATATTGTCCTCTAGTTTGGAACCAAATGATTTTACTTAGGGTTGGCTAATCGGATGTCGGGTAGTCGGTGCACTGATACCCAATTCAAAATTATCGGTATAAGTGCCCGATTACCCAAAAATCGGGTCTAGGGTGGGTTCGGTATTCCTCAGATTATATTCTGCATCGGGTATACCCGAATACCCGAGCATTTTGTAATTAAACCCTAAATTTTCTAATTTATTCTATGAGCATTGAGTTCTCACAGTGTTGTGTTCTGTCTTTGTTCTCTCTCTCATTCTGTCTTCGTTCTCTCTCTCATTTCATTTCACAAGACGGCAACACAACTCCAGTCCCTCTCTCTCTCTTGTCTCGGTCTCCCTCTCGCCTCCTCGCTATCGCGCCATCTCGCTTAGCTCCGCTGCACGCCACGCAGGCAGTCCCATGATCGCCGCTCCATCATCTCTCTCGCTGCTTCAGGTACATAAAAAATCGAGTGAATTTCTTTAAGAATTTCGATCAAGTTTTTGTTTGTTTTGTACACATTGAAGCGAGTGAATTTCTTTAAGAATTTCGATATAAAAGCGATGAAGATGTTGTTTCCTTTTACACTGCACTATTAAGCTAATAGGTTCTTTGTTTTTATTTTTCTACCCCAATTTTAGAAGTTCAATTTTTATTTATTTTTGACAACTCTGCACTATTATTTTTCTTCCCCAATTTACACTACACTATTAAGCTACTACCAACTCTATCTCGAGTAGAATTTGTTGGTATAATGTATGATAAATCCATTGTGATATTAAAATGTTGTGGGAAAAAAACTCCTTATATTTTAAGAAAATGGACAGTGGACAGTGGACACCACCATTTTGTCTAATTTTTGCCCCAAAATGCGTTCACTTAAGAAAATGGACAGTGGACAGTGGAAGAAGAAATTTTCATGTGTTTTAATTTCTAGGTTTTTGATGACGAGGCAATCGTCAGCCGCTATCTGATGTGCACCGGCTGTAAACAGAGTAATTTACAAAATGTTGATGACATTCAAACTTCAAACATTTGATATACAAAATTACACACTCCACCTCTGGACCATTTTCAAGAAAACTTAACCTCTAGTTTCTTGATTCTTCATGAGTTTTTCATTTGATCAAATTTCATATACCACTTTTTATTAACATTACGTAAATGATAATTTATTTGACAAGAATGCTTGACCTAAGGATAAATGAGAAGAAATTGGAGAGAGTTTGTGATATGATTTATTTTCTTTTGTGCATCATTTTGCAAAAATGAATTATTATGTGAAGGAAAGCGTCCAGAGATTAATATTCTTTTTGTGATGCATTCTTGTAGTCAGAAAATTATTATTTTATAGAGATATTCTTTAATGATAAATAAATCGATTAATCAATAAAGTTTTGTGGTCAACATAAATGACTTTTGTTACACACAGCTAACACAACTATAATTTTTCACCACATAAATAAATAATAATAAATGACAAATTCATAATTAAAAGAAGATATATTGAATGAGCAAAAGCCTGTCTATAGACTATATCGATGTTTGCGTGCGTGATTGCGTATACACGCTCGGGTTTTAGTGGCATTATTTATGAATAAAATAAATTCACGTTCGAATTAATTATAGCAATATTTTGCGAAAGAAATCGAACTACAAAAAGAATCGAAACAAGCTAAGCCCTCGTGAACCGAACACATGACCTTTGTAATTTTAAGGGCAAGTCCAACATCAGAACCAATAGTCAAGCAACCACATTAAATATTGATATGTGAAAATTATATTTATAATAGGTAATTCGGGTACCAGAGTAAAAATTTTGGGTCGGGGTCGGGTACCCGATTTTTCCGGGTAGGATACCCGACCCGACCCGATTAGCCACCCCTAGTCCGACTCACACAGGTCTAACAAGAAAATCATAAATTTAAATTTGAAACAAAAGGTGAGTAAACACACATATTATTTCGAAAGATTTTAAATCCGGTCGTTAGTTTTAATTTGTTTCTGAACATGAATTATATATATATATATATATATATATATATATATATATTATTTTACTAATTACGCATATGTATAACAATATTATAAAACAAAATGAAATATTCAGGGATAATATTCTATTTTATCATTTTTTTTTTCTTGATAGATGTAAACCATTGTAGGTTGAAACACTTTTTTCTTACCCATATACCCAAATTTTAGTGAACTTCTATCCAAATTTGAGTTAAATCATTGAAGATGGCCTAAATAAAGGACAATCTGATTATGGGACAGACCAAAAGAGAGTAGGAAGTTACCTTTGAATTTGGTAGTTTGAAGTTTGAACTGCTTTTTAACTTTTGGTATTCAATTAGCATTTAAGATTTAAATCAGATAAAATCCTGTTTTACTTTGCATTATCTGGACTGGACCCCATTAATTAGAGGGCTTTTGGCAGAATCTTTAAATTGTGGTAGAGATATAATTTTAGCCACAGAGCTATGTTGTTTTTTCCCTCCAAATTAAGTAATGATTTTATTTGGTCAGTACTGTCTTTGTCAATTATCATGTTCACAGTAAACAAACGAATCAAAGGCAACTATAATTTACCATTGACAAATCTACCACAAAACTTGGATTTAAGTTTTAGACGTATATGTTGGCTCAGATAGTCTAGGCCTCATTGTAAGACGAAAAATGTAGATTCAATAATCAAGATGATGATGGCCAGTTTTTAATTGGCCATCAAATAGTGTTTTTGACAAGTAATCGAATTGATTATTATCTATAAATGAAATAATAGATGTTGCATAATGCTAAAATGAAGGATGTGACTTGATCCCGAAATGTTGTCGGAGTTAAAATTGCTGCTGAAATCACGTAAACCGGCTTAGTAATATTACTTATCGGTTTATGAAAAAATAAAATATGAAATCGCATCGAGCACCCATCCTCTTTTATTTAAAAAATAAGAACAATCTATATTGTGTACAATTTCAGCTTTTATCAAAGAAAAAGTATTTTCTTCATTCCATTTAAAGTGTCCTATTTCTTTTGAGCAAACACGTATTTAAGAGAAAAATATAAAATAATTAAAGTTATAAAAAATGAATATGATCCACAAATTTCGAATGTATAATTATTTTTTTAAATGGAATGTAATATTTAACGGACAATTCAAAAAAAAAATGAGATATTTTAAATAAAATAAAAAGAATAAAAATCAACACGCTTCCATAATACACCCCAACTCCATCAAGAATCAACATACCATGCGTGCATGTAAAAATCCGAGCCGATCTGCCACGTATGGCATGACATAATATCATAGCTGCAATTTAGTGATCTATTTCCTTATTTCAAACATGTTAAACTCTTCACCAATTGAGTTAAACACGTGAGGATAAGCGATCTATTTCCTAAATTTAAAGCATGATACCAATATGTCATCAGGGTCATTCTTCTCGAGGCAAACTCTCATACATTTAAATGCATGATATATCTATTTTAATTGTAATTATTAAATTTTAATTAATATATTCTAATTGAGAATTAATAACTATAATCTAATTGAGATTGATGAATCCAAAATTGGAGTGAAAACACCATATATCCGAATATGCACAAATTTTTGCACTCTTTTCGAAAATGATACAAGCATGACATGGCATGAACTACATCAAATTAAATGGCAAGACACGAGTCCTATTTTTCTAATCGTAGCATCAATTCGTAGTAACATCATAACTATAAGAACGTCGTTGTCCATCTAAAGCAGGCCAGAATCCAGAATCCAGTATATTCCTTAATCCGAAAATGGCCTTGAATTGATATTGGGTTGATAGTAGGGGTGTCTAACTGTTCGGTTTTAGTTAACCGAATCAATTTTTCATTAAGTGGAATCGAAATCGAACTGCTTTTAAATTTTCTTAACCAAAACCGATCGGTTCGACGGTTCGATTTTCGATAACCGAAAACCGAATTAAAATTAATTAATAATAAAACAAATAAAATAATAATAAAACAAACAAAATAATAATTAAAATAAATAAAATAATAATTAAAACTGAAACTTATTAAAATAGATAAAATATTTAACAATAATTAATAAAGTAATAATTAAAATTGATTTTATAATTTTTAATTAATTAATTAGTAATTGAAATAATAATTAAAAATAAAACGGTTTTTCGGTTCCGAACTGTTCGGTTATCGGTTAACCAATAATCGAATTTTTTTCAACTCTGAACCAAACGAACCAATAACCAAATTTGTCGGTTTTCGGTTAACCGAATTTATCGATTTCGGTTCGGTTCCGATTCTAGCCGAAAATCGAAAACCGTTTAGACACCCCTAGTTGATAGTGATGTTTGGCCAACTAAAAAATTGAATCACGAACATGATATTCCTCTTCATTTTGAGAAAGGGAAATCAAGAAAGGAATCACAATCCATTCATTCAGAAATTAAAAATATAGAGAGAGATGGGGGAAGAGAGAAATGAAAATTTTACAGTAGCACTTAAGAAAACTTTGCTTCATATTTAAATGAGCATGGTTTCTGCTGAGGAGAGGCGTAGAGACACTTCGTTTGATGTAACTCTCATCATTTATGCAGCAGAGATACAAATACATCAAATTGCACTCTCCATTTACCCCCAAAATGAAAAACAGTTAACATAACATAGAGTCTATAACCCAAGTCAAGAACTTCATACGCATAGAGCAGTATAACCCATACTCAGCAAGCAGATTTTTCCTGAAATTAGTTCCCAACACCAACTACAGAGTGATAAATTTACACTACCAGTTATCACAACTATGCTTCATAACTCAATCAGAACGCTTTCTCTTCTTGGCAAGATTCTCAAAAACCTGCTGGATATCCGCAGTCGTGATAGTCTTCGAGGGGTCCGACGATTCCTGTAATTAGAAACACAAAAATAGCTGATTTATAGTGTGGACACCAGAGAGCAATGCCTCTAAGCTTTCAAAGCATATCGAAATACCAGGAAGGAGAAAATCTCATTCTTCATGTCAGCAATTCCGCTTAGTATTTCCATCTTCTCGACATGGCCCAGATTATTCAGAAAGTTCAATTCAGCACCCTCTTGTTTCTGAATATTCTCATTCCTTTTCTGCTCTCCCATTTTCTCATACTCAGCAATCGAATCCTCTTTGTCAAGCAAGAAGCTGATTCGCCTCTGGGCATACAAGTCCAAACACTTTCCACACCTACAGAGGAACTCTCTCAACCTTTAGAAAGAAACAAGGGCTTGCTATTCTTGGTAGCTGGGAGATTGCCGATTATGCCTTCAATTATGCACTTGGTACTAGGCCCAGCAACTTCACTGCATTCTTTATTTGTATTGCTTAAACTAGTGTCAATGGAGCAATTTCCATCATCAGGTTTCTCTGACAATATCAAACTAGAATTTTCAACAGCCTTTTCCTTCCCAGTATCTGAAGGAGCTGATGTTGAAGTCATTTGAGGATAGCAAGTAAGAAAAGAACAGACGACTACACATCCCTGGCAGATAAAATCCTCATACAGTGGCTCGCCTTCCTCATCTCTTGGGATCTATTTGGCAACAGAAAGATGGCCAGAAGCTCAAATACAGAGACAAAATAGCCAAAGGAGGAAAGTACAAGCAGTAATAATGGTCAGGAACCGATCAGATTCATATATTTGAATGTGAATGGGTGTCTGTTACTCTGTATTTACTGGAACAAGCAAGGTGCTACTTGTCAATTTACGACAACAAAATGCAACAAGAAGTGGGGTTAATGAATCGCAAAGCAAGCATAACTCTCAGATATGTTTGTCTCATCTTGAGCATTTCGCTGCTCAGACTAGAAGATTTTTATCATCAACCAACAAATGCAGGCACCACTAGGCACTATTTTCGCTGTCTGTATGCATGCTTTTTGTCTTTTCAGGGGCATGTGAAGCATAAGAGAAGACAAAAGGTAAAATAACAGATGCTAACCTTGTCACCAGACTGAAGACCAATATGCTCCTCATGAAACCAGTCCTCACAAATACAACACTGAATCATCTCAATTTGTTCTTCAACATTAGGATCAGGGTAAGGCAGATCACATGTGCAGTAAGTACCTTTGAAGTTGTGGTTGTACGTGTTCTCTGGATTCTCTACATCTTTGCTCGCTAAAAGCTTGCAGTAGAACTCCCCAAATTTTGAATTTCCACAATCACACCTGAAATTTCTTTTGGTCCATAGTTCCAGAATCTAGTTCAAGCAGCACATAGTATCAGTCAAAAATCTTACCGTAAGTAATTTAACTCCAGCATATTAAAGTTTGATCCCGTTTCTTGCATATTACCATTACATTTGTCACATATCTAAAGGATCTTCAGAGTATTGCGTGAAAAACAGTGTCTGAACTCAAAATGGTAGTTTTGAGGGAAAGTTCTATTAGATTCTTAGTCAATGTGTCTGCCAAAATGTAATGGGAATCATAAATTCCGATAGGTATTTTTTCCCCCCAATAAATCGTGACCATACAAACTACTAGACAAAGAAAATTCTGCAACTTTAGAAATTGTACATTATTAAAAATACAGCATAATGATGCTATAATAAATGAATCAATGCTTTCACCTGTGCCCTTCCTTTTAGAAGTTTCTTTTTCTTCCTCAAGCTTTCAATTTTTCAGACAGATTACTTCAATAGAATAATAAGTACTACTCGAGTTCAGAACCAGATACTCTCTTATCTGGCAGTTAATTAAAATCCAGTGACCAACAAAAGCGCACACAAAGAAACTTACATGTCCAATTCTTTTATAGATGTTAACTGACTTTTTCACACTTGCTAGAGCAACGCAAACTGAATAGAAAACATAGCTTATAAGAATCTTTGCTCGATGGGTGTGCCCACCTCCATCCTAAGTCAAGTCCATTTCTAAATTGATGCAACATTCATAATTTCAATTATTTCACATCAACAACTAGACATAACAAGCATTTTATCACCAGCAAGTAATATCCTGGAAACAAGGGCTAATATCTCAAAACCAACTTCTAATGCTAAACTTAATTTCAGGTTACTATCTTGGCTTATTATGGCTGTAACAAATATAGTAGACTAGCCAAAATAACCAAAAGCAATAGAATCTTTGGAACAGCAGCACCATTGCAGAAAACAGCTATGGGAGCTAAGAAGTTACATTACACATCCAAATATAACAAACTTGCCACTACAAGCCAATGGAACATCCACATAATTATCACGAGTATAATATACAGCATGAATGAAATGACAATCCGAAACTTACTAAAGAACTCAAATATACCTCATGGCCATCATGGCAAACCAAGGAACAGGCTGTGCAGACCCCAGCATTCCCATCAGGTGTGCAGGTCAAACATGAGAAAATTGCCTGTCTTTTAAGATACCCTTTTCCGTAGGTACACTCCTTGCCCTCATCACCTCCCAGAATTAAATCCGCTTCCTATAAATGTATGGATGCGAAAGTGAAACAAAAAAATGCAGCCAGTAAAGGTACCAAATTTAAAAAATGGCATGTGATGAGAAGCCGGACATATCAACAACGTACTCGATGCATCATAATACATAAAAACTGAAGTATATTCTTTGTCTCCTATCTATTTCCACATTTATTAAATGGTTGTTTTAAAGAAACACATTATATGAAAGGGAGTCACCAACCTCCCATGTCAAAGTTATAAACTCTGACAAGTAACATAAAGGATCCGCTCTTTTTTTAATTAGTTTCAAGATGCATATCACACTGGGAGTGGAAACAGGACAGATGCTCAGATAAAGAGAAAGAGAAATAGCAAATGACAAGAAAACAGTGGAATGCATATACATGAAATGTGACTCGATAGTAGAGGTTTTGGTATTGTTCTGACTGGCTTTCAAAAAGTAAGAATAATTATAGCAATTAAATTTCTCAAGGAAATTACGATATCAGTTTTTTATAATAATTTAAATCAAAATGTGTGAAAATTAAATTTGCAAGAGAAAAAAAATGAACAAGCATTTTGAAACAACAGCCACTAACTTGTGCAAGAATGAAGGATAAAAACTTATAATATCATCCAAATCAAATTGCGAGAACAACGATGACCGACTCTTAGTATTATGAAGAAAAAAGAAGTAGAATGAAGAAAAAAGAAGCGTATTTCATCCATTAGTACCACAAATAATCTCAGGAACTATCTAACTACAATGAATATGCAGGTAAAAAAGCTAATAAATGGCAAATATGTCATATATTCCAACCCATGTAATTCAGACCAACTGACTCATTCATATTCTTTAGAGATCACGAATAGCCAAAATCTCATTAACTGCCCTATTATACGAGATAGCACTAACCATAATTGGGCAAAACAATATTTCAACAAGAAGGCCTCCACTATCTAATAAACATATGGATGACCAATAACTCCTACCACAGACAAAATGCGTACATTTACACCATTAAACTCAATGTGTCAAATAATTTTGAAAATAAAATCTTTACCATCTATTTTGTCTTAGAGGAAAACCAACCATAAGAATCAAATTAAAGATATGCTTAATCCTATTATATACATATAGAGAGAGAGAGAGATCCTATGGTGGAGATTTTTTTGGATTTTTTAAGCTTATTTTCATTGATTTAACTACAGTAATGATAGATTAGTAATTTAATTTGTTATGTGATTTCGAAAACAAACCATGCATATAGTTGAACTGAACTATGAATTTAAATTAATACAAAAATGCATTCAATTGAACACAAACATGCATATGAGTTTCGATTTTAATGCATGCTGGAAACACACTCACAGCGCTCGCTCGCGCACACCCAACACCGGTTGGGTGCGATGCAGTGTTATGTTATTTTATATGTATTATTTATGTTTTGTTATGGCTCTTCCCAAACCCAGCATCCCTACCCAGTGCCGGCGCACACTCAGCACCCCTATCCAACGCCAGCACACACCCAACACCGATTGGGTGCGATGCAGTGTTATGTTATTTTAAATTCAGTATTACGTTATTTTGTATGCATTATCTGTGTTTTATTGTGGCTCTCCCTAAACCTAACGCCCGCGGATACCCCAACGCTCGCGGACTCCCCTACCCAATGCCGGCGTTGGGTGCCTTCCCATTTTGCCCCTGAGCGAAAAATGGGCTACCATGTGTCAAATTTTGATGCGTCCACGTGTTCAAAATGTGTAGTCTAGATTGACTACTACATACTACCTAAGAACCGGATATATATATATATACTTCCAGTTGCTAACCAACAACCACCACATTAAAATTCTGCTCAATCCATAACCATGACAAATTTGACTCCATTCAATGAACCAGTAAAATAAGTTTTTGGAATTGCTGAGGATAACCCCCAATATCCTAGAGCTGCACTTTTTAAAAGTTAATTGCAGCATAATTCTAGCATTTAGAACTTAGTTACACACAATTTCGTCATGGCCTTAAAATCTCTTAACACAAATTCTCTTCCCGAATTTCAAGTCCGTGGCTTTTCGGTTTCCCATTAACATCAAGAATTAGATAAGCTTGTAGTGATACAAGAAAATCACTCACCAGCTCCTCTTCTTCAACAGATTTCAGGTAATCCCCAATCGAAATCGTGGGCTCAGCATCAACTTCATCGTCAAAAACGTCAGACATATCTCAAGGTCTCAAGGCCCTTCAAACAGAATCACGCGAAAAGATAAAAAAAAAAAGTGGGGAGGGGGGACTCAAGCCCACTGTGCAACCGAAAGCCTCATGGCACTACACCAAAAATAATAAAATAAATTGGGTGAATCCTACATGAACACTAAAAAAAAGCACCTTTTGTTAGAGTGAGAGGGAACCCGAGGTCGCAAAAAATAAATTGACAGTAACAAGTTAGATGGTTGGTTTTAGGGGAGGAATTGGAAGGTGAGTAAAGACGATTCCGGAATATAGCAGGAGAATTGGGCTTCAGGATTTGTGTTAGGGTTCTTTCTACTTGTTAAATGGAGTATATTTGGACTCAATTTTAGGGATGTAAGTGTATTTTCCCGCCAAATCGATCCCCATTTTTTTGGGTCGGGTGGAGTGGAGCCGTGGACGTGTTTCGTGCCTCTTCCAAATTAATACTCCTCTTTCTCATTTAAAATGTTACATTTTTTTAGATTATTATTTTATTTTAAGAATTAATTACCCCTTCAACAAGTATAAGTTTTATTCATTTTTTAATATTTTAACTACTTTATACATTTCTCCTAAATATTCGTACCAAAAAAATTGAACATTTTAAATAGGACATAGAGAATAAATTTTTGAGATCCTTATATGGATAAATTCAATCATCTATTTAAATAATGAGTAACGCTTGCCTAATTCATGAAAGTTGATGAGCATGAGTCAATATTTTAAAATCGGATCAATATCGAACTTGATTAGATCAATTGAATCAATGGTTTGAGCGATTGAACTATTTTAGAAAAATCGGATGATCACTAAATATTTGATTTATATATGAATGAAATATTTATATTAAAATAAATTATTATTTTAAAAAATATTAATATGATAATTTATATCAATCTTTAAAATTTATATACATTAGATCAACCAAATTAAATAGTAATACTCATCATATTTATTTATTAGTATATATTTACAAGAAAAAACAATATAACAAAGAACAATTACATTCAATTGATTAATTCCTATAATCATCTTCTTTTACATCATAATCACTATTTATGTGAATGTTAATTCTACAATAATATTAGTTAATAATAATAAATTTACAATATTAATTACAGATGAACTAATATTAGTTATTTAATATTTATAATCAATATTTTTACTATAGGTAAATGAATTAATCAAAGAATTATAATCAAAATATTCAAATTTTTGGAGTTGGTTGTTATGTTAGTTTACTAATTTAATGGTCATAACCTCATAGGTTCAAATCCAGTTAACGCCATTTTGCTCATTTCACGTTTATAATTATTTAAATTATTGAACCGATTCGATTCATCAGCTCATTGATTTTGTCGAAGTTTGATTGATTTTCATCGGTTCACACTGGTTCTTAAAAAATTCAAAAAATAATCAGAAACCAAATTATTAACTTGACCAATTCGTGGTTAAATCGATCAAATTGATCGGTCTAATTTTTAGAACATTGGCATGGATCGGCCAAATATAATTTAGAACATTGGCATGGATCGGCCAAATATAATTTAGAACATGTAGTAAATTTTATGAAAACATGATGATAAATAATTGTATACGAAAAATACGTGTTAAATTAAGAAGAAAAAATCAAATATAACACAAGACCATATTTTGGATATCGGACAACCAGATTCATATGTGGCAATCCTATTTGAATAAAACCAAAAACTTCCTAGCCCACGGTGCGTGCCGGTCGGGTACCTGATTCACGATCCGTCATATATATGTTGTGAATAAAAATGACAATTATTTTAAATAAAAATCGTAGTTATTATGAATAAAAGTGATAGCTCTAATAATTAAAAGTAACAATTTCTTCTAAATAATAATATAGTTTTTTTAGTGGGTGAAAAAAATTATAAGCAAAAAAAAAAATACAAAGTATAGTTATTATGAATAAAACTGATAGTTGTTGCAGAAAAAAGTCACTATTGTTCTAAATAAAATTGTCAGTTTTTATGAATAAAAGTGATAATTCTAAAAAAATTAACAATTATTTTTATCAATTATCTAATATATAAGTGATAGTTCTCATTAAAAATAACGACTGTTTTCTGTTGGGACATCAGGTCCCTATTTATATTTAGGAAAGAAACGAAAAATTAGGAAGAAAAAGAACAACAATCTTAACACAATAATTTAACGTGAAAAACTTCAAAATCGAAGAAAAAAACCACAACCCACAGAGAAAAATTCACTATATGATAAATTTCTACAATCACACAGTATACATCTCCCTCTCGACCCCCTACATTATTACAAGCCTTTGACAAACTCTCAACATTCTATCAAGATTCTCACAAGAGCAATTAAGAAATGAATTTAAACTAGAATTTAATCACAAAACTATAATATAGTGATTGGTGCATTCGTAACAAAGAACTTTATGCTCTTTATATAACACTAGAGGCTCCTCACTTTGCTTACAAAATCAATATGAGATAAGACTCTTTTATTTTAACACTAGAAAATTCCAACAATCTTCACCTTATTAAAATAAAATAATACTTCATTGTCTTCACCGACAATCATGATTCTTAACTCAAAGAACCATAATCCTCAAAAAAAAGAATAAACCTACTTCACCATATGAGTAGAACACTTAGAATCAACAATTCTAAGAATTTCCTTCAGCACATGTCAAAACTTGCTGACAAAAAAATTATGATGCAACTTCTAGGTTTTGGCCATCCTAGAAGTTCTTCAGCCATCGACATAACTTTCATCACACACATGCATCCATACCACACCAATGCACATGCAGTCCAACTAACATCATCACATCATCGTTCATGGCAGTTGGATATGTCATAAGGATGTTCATCTCTTCAAAAGAGATCTTCTACCACAATGTTAGCTTCATGGTCAGAGCTATTTGTCGGATCTACCTTGATCAACTCAACCTGGACAGTTTCGCTTTGTATGCCCGGTTCTTCTACATTTCCAACAAACAACACATTTGGAGTCCTTCTTCCTCCATTTGTTAAAAGCCACAATTGCCAAATTTTTCGTTGAATTTAGCACTTCATTCGCCAGGATTTTCTCCTCGGAAAGAAGTTTTCCCGTGACTTCAGCAAAAAACAACGATTACTTCTCAAACATCAGGATTGACTTCATGTGCTCATAGGAACGGAGAAGAGACAAGATGAGCCTTACCGCCTTGTACTCATCTTCAATTTTCACTCCAATTGCTTCTAGTTCAGAGATAACACCATTAAAAATACTCAAATGATCTGAAATTTTCATACCTTCATCCATCCGCAGGGTGTGAAATTATTCCTTTAGGTACAACCGATTTGAGATGTCCTTTACTTGGTACAGAGCTTCCAGCTTTTCCTATAACTCCTTGATACTCGAAATCTTATGTACATTTGCAAGAACACTCTTGGCCAAACATAGACGAATTGTATTTGCCACTCTCAGATCTAGATCCTTCCAATCTTCATCACTGATACCAGAACTTTTGTTTGTATCTCCAGTTGAACCCGACCTACCTTTTAAAGCCTTGTGCACACCAGATTATATCAACACATCCTTGACTTGCACTTACCACAAACCAAAATTGATTCTTCCATCAAATTTTTCCACGTCAAACTTCATTGAACTTGAAGCCCTTGACATAAGTTTCTACACCTCCTAAATGAATAACCGTCTCACAAGAGACACCTAGACTTTTTTCAAGAAATCCTTTATGGTGTGGAAGATTAGACAACACTGCAACCATAGAGCATACTTATAATATCAAGAGACCTAGACCAAACTCTGATACCACTGTTAGGACATCAGGTCCTCATTCATACTTAGGAAAGAAACGAAAAATTATGAAGAAAAATAACTACAATCTCAACACAAGAATTTAACGAGGAAAACTCCAAAATCGAAGAAAAACCACGACCCACAGAGAAAACTTCACTATATGATAAATTTTTACAATCACACAAGATACCTCTCCTCTCGATCCCTATATTATTACAAGCCTTTAACAAACTCTCACCCTTCTATCAAAATTCTTACAAGAGAAACTAAAAAATGAATTTAAACTAAAATTTAATCACAAGACTATAATGTAATGATTGGTGCACTTGCAACAAAGAATTTTATGCTCTTTATATAACATTAAGGGGCTCTTCAATTTGTTTACAAAATCAATATAGGACAAGACTCTTTTTATTTTAACACTAAGAAATTCCAATATTTTCTATTATATATGTTTATCTTTTACTAAAAAGATACAATTTTTATGAAAATAATTATTATTTTGAATAAAAATGACAGTAATTAGGAGTGAATCGGCCGTATCAAATCCAACCAGCGTACGCCGGAGCGCAAGAAATGCGTTTCTTGAATAAAACTAACAGTGTGGAATTTTTGGATGGTCCACGTTATCATGGTAAACGTTTATTTGACTTATCAATAAAAGAAACCGTAACTATTAATTTACTATGTGCATTTATTTATTCTCCTATCAACATTTATTTATCATGGTGTGCGTGTGTTGGCCTAGTGGTAGAGTGGTTAATGCCTGAGGCCAAAGGTCTCGGGTTCGAGTCCACCGTGACGCGGTCTTTAAATTTCTGTATTAAATTAAGCAAAAAAAAAAAAGATTCAAAATTAAGAATAACCTAACCGCTTTCTAAAAAATCATGTTAACTGTACAAAATATCAAAATTTTTATTTTTATTTTGAATTACGAATAAAGTTTTAATTATATTCACATCCATTCACTAAAGCTAACAATAATCTTCACATATATCATTTATAGGATTCGTGATATAATATAAGTAATTAGAATACTTACCCAGTAATAGAAAAGATTAGTAAAATTAACAACTAAATTCGTAAAATTAAATATATTCTTTTAATTTTTCATGTTCCACCCAAATCAAATCAAACATTGAAAACAATACTTTTCAAGTAAGATTCATTTCCAATTAGACAATTGTAAAAGTATAATATATCAGCCAAAGCTTTGTCATTTCATTTTATTTTATTTTATTTTATTTTATTATATATTCATTGACGAGAGAATAGATTTTGTCAACTGTACCCTGTTCGGTTTTGGTGGTATGTCTATTTTCGTATGATATCAATTAACGTGTGTATATATGTTGAGTTTTGATAGAAATGACTTTATATTGTGATTTATAATTATTTTATATTATTTATAGTAAAACAATATTTTACTATCAATTTTACTCAAACTCATCTGATGATAATTGTTAATTATCCAAATTTATTGGAATTTACAAATTTAGCTTGTTATAATAATTAGTTATTCGTCGCAATAACAATCTGAATATTACAAAACAAACATTAATAATATAGTTTTCAGGCATGTAGATTAATGTTCGAATCACTTAAAATTTATATACTCGTACATGTTCCAAACTAATTAGGAAATAATTTTATTATATTTTGTAGTCTCAAACTTGTATAGTAATAATTGCTAATTACCCAGACATATATTCTTATGACATGTTTGAATTTATATATAAGTTGTTACAATAATTGATTATGTATCTCAATAAAATCAAAACATTACGAGTTAACGTAATAACATAGCTTATCTCTTCGCTATATTGAGAAAATTTGTCTTAACTATATATTTTGATTAAATCTCGAACTCGTGAATGATTGTCTGTTTGAAATAACATAATCTTGCCCACATGATATGAAGTTAGCCTTTTTGGTTAAAGGTTTCAACAAAAGAACTACTAGTTTGGACAGGCATGAACTAATGGAGTTCAAAGCAGATTGCCATCTTACCGAAAGAAGTTTCAATACCAGCGCAATTGAAGAGAAACACTATTGAAGATCGCAAACTGAAGACTAAAGTACAAAGATATTGATGAATAGTGCTACTGAAGAATGAAGTCGGAGACTAAAGATTCAGTGCTACTGAAAATAAAGAAGTCAATAATATGACTAAGTGTCATACCAGCAATTGAGTAGTTGAAGCTGTTGAGAGCTACATCAAGTTGAAACGTCAAACTGACCCAAGGTTACCAAACTGATGAAAGACGGAGTTCAACAAGCTGATAAAACACATAGCATACTCAGCTGATACGATCTGAAGTCAACGTACTAAGAAGATGTGTAGTCAATCCAACTGAAGAAATACGAAGTTATTTAAACCTTGAGTGTTTGACTCGTAACGTGTTGTGGCTTATCTGCATAAGATCTTGACATACAAATCTACTGTTCAGAGATGTAGAACTACAGTTTACGATGATACAGACGCCGATAATGATGTACAATGATTCAAACGAGCAGATTTCAAATGATAAATGGAATAGATGTGATTGGTGTTCCCTTCAATGATACTATTCATCTCTCTCTCTATAAGTACGTGCATAATCCAACCTTGAAGTTTACCAAAATGTTGTGCATTCAAACGTTCAAAAGCATTCAGAACTTATTTCTCAAGAACAATCACTCCACGATTTCGAAGAATGAAATCCCAAAGCGTTATCATAAAATCTTAAGAGTTCAAATATATTTATTAGCTCATGATTTCAACATACGCTTCCTTATATTCTAGGATACATTATTGTAATATCTCAAGCCTAGAAATATTGATTTATCGCCCGTGACAGCTGAAACTTTAGTTGTAAAACCTTCTACTCAAAACCCTCAAGTTTAAGTAAAAATTGGGTAAGTAAGCAACGAAATGCTAGTTAATGAAAGTTTGGTTGTCTTGCATCTGTAAGCAAGAAGTTAGGTCGACTGCACACGTAAGCAGTCAGAGGTTTTCTAACACGAATAAGCGTAGGAAGGAATGTCAAGTTAGGCCGGATACAAAAAATATTAGGGTCTGTATCTAGTTTTATTTTTGTACCCATAAACAAGACCAAATCTAAAATAATGGATTGACTATGTTATTAGTACGTGGATGTAGGAGTTGATCTCTCTGAACCACGTAAAAACTAAGTGTTCTTTACTTTTAGTACCGTTTTTACTTTGCACATCATTGGACAAAACATCATCAGCACACACACCACATCATATTGTTTTGAAACTCTTTATCAACATCATTTTGATACTAAAGAGATAAATTGCAAACTGACTAATCCAATATTTGACTAAGTATTTTCATTAGTTTAAGTTGTAAGTAAAGGCATAAATGTAACCATCATATTTTGCACCCACATTAGTTATCAGTCCAACTGAACAGCAATCAATAGGTTTTGCTAACTGATATCACTCTGTACAAGACTCTCCGTACTTGAATTGATCAGCAGTACTGATATCAGTACTGAATTGACTTCTAGAAAAATTGATGTCTACTAAAAAAGTAGAAGGTTCAGTCTTGTGTTAAACGAAAAAATTTGGATTTGCCTTAAATGGTGCATTTCTCTTATCTCATACACCATTACGAACCCCCATGGACCATCATTATAGTTTGTATCCTCAACTTGGACGAGATTTTGAAAAATATCATAAACTTTAGTTAATACATTAAAGTGTCTTCAACTTTGATGAGATTTTGAAAAATATCCTCAACTATAATTAATACATTAAATGCCCTCAAGTTTGACGATATTTTAAAAAATATCCACGAGTTTTCGACGATGAAATGCTACGTCAGTTCATTGAAATCTCATGTGGGTTATAGTTCAAATGACTCATCATTGCGTCTCGTATGAGTTATAGCTCAAATGACTCAACATTTCATTGTTGGAAACTATAGAATTGAGATATTTTTTAAAATATTGTCAAAGTTAGAGACATTTAACGTATTAAAAAAAATTGGGGATATTTTTTAAAATCTCATCAAAGTTGGGACACAAACTGTAATTATCCCTTTATATGATACATTTGTTGGATTTGTATACTGAAAGCAGAATGATTGAGCTTGTACACAATATTTTCTATTACCACTATTACAATCTCCTATCTGAATTGTTTACTTGATTGCATATGTATGTCACTTTATCTCATACATAAGTTAGATCATACAGTGTGCAGAGGATCACAGAAGTATGTACGATTGGTTAAGCTTAATGAGATATAAAAAGGATCACAACTGAGACAACTTGATGACGAGTTATCGATGTGAGCTGCAGCATAGATAAGAAGTGACTTGACTTGGTTGTTTATCTATGCTAGTACGTCTCTGACGTATTGATGGATCACGATGAGATGAGTTCTTCTATCTGACCGTCGTGAAGAACTTAGATCTCGGTGAGTTTACATGGATCTAAATCTCGATAAGTGTTTAGGTGAGTATGAGTTGCTGACCATCAGTTTGACTTGTTATGGGTGAGGGTTACATGAGATAACCCAAGATTCTCCGCATCTTGGGTGGTGGCGATCTTGTATGTCATGCTAGTTACCTCAGACGAGTCACCGTATCCGTTTAGGATGATGACGTCCCCTTAAGGAGCTCAAAAAGTTTATTGTACTAAGCCCTGTAGGTTGAGTTAACTCAAGTACAATAATAAGTTTGAGTGGTACTACTTAAGGAATTAAAGAGATTAATTATTTTAAGTAGTTAGAAAGCTATAAATAATTAATGGACGTGCGATATCTTAAATACGGGGATTCGTAAAGTCTAAGTGCAAGCCCGACTCAACTTCGGTAATAAAGGGGTAAGTCAGCATTTATTCTCTAGTAGCATGAATAAATGTTTATGAATTAATTTATGTTCTGGGCTGAGCATAAGATAATTAATTTATTTTATGCCCATCTTTATTCCTTGCATTTATCCTTGGATTGGCCCACCAAGGTCTGGAGCTGCTATATATTTCGTCCCCTATAGTAGAGTCTCACTGGGACTTTGTTCTGATTCTCCTATAACTAGATAGATTTTATCTGATATCATTAGATATCAAGAGATATTATTCTAGATATGGTTTATCTAAAAAGATATGATTGTATTTATTAGATATGTAGAGATCCTATCCTAATAGGATTCTAGGGATGCATTATAAATACAATGTGAGAGAAAATCAGAAGTAATCATACTCTGTGTGATTTTCAAAAATTGCAAGGAAGAAGTAGGAGACAAATTTTACAGTATTCTCCATAGATTGCTATCACTAAGCATTGGAATTTTGGCAATCGGGATACAGTCCAGAAGATCAAAGCTGGAGTCTTCATCGTTCTTTATCCGAGAAATTCGCAGGTAAACACGAGTAAACACCAACGTGTTGCAATTAATTATATAGACATATGCTAGGTATATAATCAATATATGGTGAATTAAACATTCAAGATAGATCATCGAGAGAGGGTAAAATCAGATTTCCCTAAAACCTTAGTAGTTGTCTCGTCCAGTCTAGTTTTCTAAGAGTGGTCGATGATACACACTAATTATCATTTCTTGTTTCATACTCGTATGATAATACCTACTAACTTAAATTCAACTAATTGTGCAAATAATATCATTTTCTTAGATTTTCATTTGATTATGTTTTATAAAAATGATGTGTGATTAGAGAATTTGGAAAAATAAGGAGAAAAAATGCAAAAATTCCACATAGGATGGGGGATTGAAGTAATGCATTTGCTCCGTAGTGGTATATAAATATGATATGATTTTGGAAGATAATAATTTAAAACACATAATTATTACAAGTGCACACCTAAGTTAGCAACTGCGGGTTCTCCATAAACTAAAAAACTAAAATAAAGATATTAAATGGAAAAAAATAGAATAAATAAATTATGATAGCGCATATATATATATATAGGAGGTGGTTATGGTGAGAATGCTATTATGTATAAGAAATAAGAATATATCATAATCATTAATTAATATGTAATCAACGTTCCGGATTTCATGCTTCATTTTAAACAAGATTGATGATATCATCACTATTTTATTCGCCTAAAATCGGGTGAGGGTAAATTTGACACAAAAAAATATTATCTTTCCAAATCTTTCACATACCGTAATATGATGCTTATTTTTGTTGTACAAATTGTGTAATACATAGCACATATGTAACTAACATTGCATCAGTGTGTTTCAAAAAACTTTAGTATTATTATATGAAATATATTTATAGCACACATAATCACGTTATATAGCACAATCTTAACATTTAATTTGCATAACTTTATTATTGCAGATACTAACAAAATTAAACGATGAATTAACATTACTTTACTAGTGCAATGAAATCAATTGACAAAGCAACAAAATTATATTACCAGTGCAACATAATAAATACGATAAACAGATAAACATTTGAAAGAATTATCTATCAAAGATATGAAATCCCACAAAAACGAAAAAAAGTCAAATACCATAAAAATAATATTACTAATCTAACCTCTTGATTTTTTCTGTATATTAAAAACATAGCATATCCAGTTATTAATACATCACATAAATATTTAATATGGACCATCAATTTATTATGATGAATGGCTAGGATTTATTCATATTTCTTACCAAAATTTGTTCTCACCTGATCCAAATCATATATATATATATATATATATATATTCGCTTTACTCTTGTTTGATTGAGTTATTTCTAAATAATAACTTTATATGTTTTAACTTTTGTTTGAATTATATCCGTGATTTTCGATTATACTTTTATTTCATATTATAAATAAATGGGTTATTGGTACATAAATACACAAACTTTTGGCTAATTTTGGTTTTTTCTACGAACTTTAAAAATTATCACAAAATATACAAATTTAATCACTTTTATGATTTTACTACGATTTCAAATTCAAGTCAAATTATATCTGACATGACATCTCGAAAATTTACCTTAGACAAAACGGTCAGTGATATAAATGACATCCTAGAGAGATGACATCAATTTTTTTGATCCCAACGAGAATCAGACGATGAAACAAACGAGAATGTATGATTTTTTTTATTGATGGTTGACGCGATGATGAACCCTAGAAATCATATTTATTTTGATGAAACGACGATCTTTTATGTCCTCTCTACGGCATCATTTATATTATCGGTTGTTTTGTCAACGATAAATTTTCGAAATGTCAAGTTAGATTTAATTTGGCTTGAAATTGAAATCGTAGTAAAATCACTAAAGAGATTAAGTTTGTGTATTTTGTGATAATTTTTAAGGTTCGTGAAAAAATCAAAATACACTCAAAGTTCGTGTATTTATACGCTAATAATCCTAAATAAATTGGAGAAACTATTTGTTTTAAAATATTTTGAAATGTGAAATTTTGATTGGAGAACAAAAGTATCATTTTATATTGAAATCAATGTGTGACTTAAGTATTTCATTATTTGTATTTTTAGTTAGTGAAGTCTCATGAAAAATAATGGAGATTCAAGTATTATTTTTATTTATGTTTTGAATTTGTGAAGTCTCATAAAAATCGATTTGGAATTCAAATTGTATCCTTTATTTAAGAATTCGGTTGTTGAAGTCTCACAAAAATCAATGTGTGATTCAATTTTTTGTTTTGAAAAGTCGTAACATATATCTCTTTATGGCCAAATCAAATGAAGAAATAATTTATTTCGCAAAATTTATTTGGCCAAATTAAATTGATGGTGCGTTTGAATAATATAAATCTCAATCGATCCGCTAATTAAATGTGAATTTTTTGTTTGGAGAATATAAGTTTCTTTTTATATATTGTTTCATTTGATGAAATCTCATAAAAATTCGATATGAGACTGGTAATGGGATAAGTATTATTACAAAGATAAATAGAGAGTTTAGATAAATAAGTAAGAAAAATTATAAAAAATCGACATATGATAAAGAATTAATGTGATGCATTCGTTCCATAATCGTATATAATAAAAGATCGGTGTAGTCGCGTGGATAACGTGGTAAGAAAGTTACAACATATTTAAGATTTCTCTATGCTAAATATAATTGATTTTAATTTCTATCTAAATCTAAAACTAACTTTTTACATCATAAATGACTAAAGACACACACATAGAATAAATTGCTTGTTTTTTCTATTTTATCGTGATGTTGTTTATTTTACATGATTAGATTGAATAGATAAAATTATTCTAACTTAATCAAATGTTTACTTTAAGGATTAACATTTGAGGATATTCAAAAGTTCGAGATTTTTTAATCTTTGAATTATTCTCCATTAATTTTAATCCAACCAATATAGGTAGGATTTGAGTAATCCTCCAAATAAAGAGAGAGTTATTTATCCAAATTTTAATCATTCACTAATCCTTTTATAGTAAATAAAGGATCGATAGATAAAAATTATTTTATCACATATTTAATCCATTAAATATTCAATCATTCAAAATGTTAATAAATACTCTCTAAATGTAACAGTGTAGCATATGTCCATATAATCGAGCTTTTGCTTGTGGTTGTGGGCAGTAAACGTATGTAATTGAATGGAAGTAGCAAAATTGAGAGACCACTTATTTCCGGATTATCATTGAAATATAGTTTTTGGCAGATTGTATTTATTTATTTATATATTCTTTTTGAAAAATGTTTTTTTTTTCTTTTTAATAGTATTTTTGGAAAATAATATTGTTAATATTTAAGCATGTATTGTTGCCGCATGAGAGACAAAAATTTATCGCGGAAAAAAAGTACGATAACAACATAAGCCTATTAATGAGGGTCACAAATTACATGCATATAGTATTGTTGAGTCTATTATATATATTTTTTATTAAAAAAATTTGTAAACGACATATTTCACATTCAAAACTATATGATATACAAACAAATAACTCAAGTTGATGAGATATGGCCCAACCGCTCAGGCCCGCTGCCAGACCCAAACGAGCTGGGCCTGACATCATGACCAGGCCCACGCGGTTAAGCCAAAAGGCCCAGCCGCCTCTGAACCCTAATTTCGCTCCAGCCTCCTCATTGGTCACAGGCACCGCCCTACATGGAAGGAAAAGGGCCCCTACACGCCAAGGGAAGAGTCCCTATACGCCAGGGGAAGAGTCCCTACATGGAAGGGGGATAGAACACGTCTTTAGGGGTCTCGGATACGTATAAATAGAAGGAAAATTGACAGTAGAAGGGTTGACAACTTATTGAATACTAAGAGCTTGTAACTACACTCACTGTATTCAAATCATAGTGAAAGTATTGAGGAATAACTCCTCCGTGGACGTAGATCTCATTAACGATCGAACCACGTAAAAGCCAGGTGTTCTTTATCGCTTACATAAATCTCATACTCACGTAACTGATTTATCATTGACGCCGTCTGTGGGAAACTCGAACAAGAAAGCTTCGTTTTCCTCTACAACTCAATGGCAACAACACGCACAACCGCCGACGGCGGCAACAACCGCACGAGGACAACCGGTGGTCACTCACCGCCACGGAAAGGAGATCGTACGCCTAAGCGGCCACACACCTGAGGGCAACATGGAAAACGTTTCCATACACCCTCAGGACCGCCTCCCCAACGTAGGGGGAGATGCCGACCTCAACGAGGACGAACAAACAGTTCATTCGTCCCACGAGGCCCTCGGCCGAGCTGTGACCGAGTTCCTCAACGCCAACCTTGGCCAATTCCAAAGCTTCCTCAACCAGAGGACAAAAGGAGCGGGCCCCTCGAGGGCCCCCGAACTGACTACCACGGCCGCCCGAGGTCACTCCCCCCTCCGAAACCGCCAGCGCCCACCTCGGCGTGATAGCCGAGAACGTACACCGCACCCCGACGTCCGGAGCCGCTCACCGCGGCCAAGCCGCCACCGCCATTCGCGGAGCCGTTCACCGCGGACGAGCCGCCACCACCAGTCGTCCCTGCGCCATTCGCGGAGCCGCTCTCCACCTCGTTATGCCGACCACAGAGCCGAGCAAAACAGGAGAGAAGAAAGGCGAGTCGAACTCCACTGGAGGACGATAGGCACCGCTATCGTCCCCCACCCTCCGAAAGAGATGGCAACAACCTCTCGGGGTTCGGCCGATGCGGGAGAATCATCTCCCTTTCTCCGTGGAAATCCTAGACACGCCCGCCCCCGATACACGGCACCCAATATTGCCGCCACGATGGCCTAGGGACCCTTCGACTTCCTTTTTCGCCACACCACCAACATGGCGAATCGAGGATGGAGGACTTTCACATGTGCAAAATCTTCCCGAGGTGCTGGTCTCCAACGCCCGTGGCGGTTCACCTCGCCCGCCGTAACAAAGATACACCGCCTGTGACCTCATGGATCGGTTCAAATGGCGCTTCTATCGAAGATGCCACCCCAGCAGCCTCCTCCGATCTGCTCACAATCCGCCAATGGCGGGACGAGACGATGTCGAACTTCGTCTCAAGGTTCATCAAAGAGTCACTCAAAATTGACGACAGTAATGATCTCTACATCATCAACGCGTTCAAGAACGGGATCCGACCCGGCGCACTGAACAAAGAGATCACCAGGGAAAAACCAAAGACGGCTGTTTGGTATGATTTTGTGATGATTCTTGGTATTGTTTTACGTGTCATTTTCTATGGTTTGTCCTATTTATGCCTTTGGTTCGAGTAATATTTATCGATTCGGACTTACTTCGTTCGTCTCGATGTTTTGTAGGAAAACGGCAGAAAATAGGATGAATTGGATCTGCCAAGGATCATATATAATTGAAGAGCATCTCGACAGGAGTTCATAGGCGCAAGCGGATTGCAAATCGGAGTTCGGACGCGAGGGACGGAGCAACGTCGAAGTCGTGCGTGCGTGCAGACGAACGCCCGCGCGCCAGCGCCGCCGCCGTTGCCGCCCGCACGCCCGCACTCCAAGTCTCGGTCACCCAGCCAGCGACTAACCGAAGCGTGCGTTCATGAATTTTACTGCGTTCAACAAGAGCGCTTCGCCGCCCGCCTCGCCACGCCTTCGCCGCCGCCAAGCCGCGCCCGCCGATGCCCGCTTCGCCCGCGCTCGCCCGTTCCGCTCGCCTCGACGCACGCCCCGGCCTTCCCAGCCGGCGCTACTCGAAGGCCATTCTCCACCGGCGCTATTCATCCGCTGCTCCAAGACGCCTCCGTCCGGCTGGGACTCCAGCTGCTTGCCCCACGCCACCCAGCGCCCTTCCAAGCGCTGAAGCCTGGGCTCCGCATACCCTCGCCGACGCAGACACTCCACCCGCGCTCACCCGGCGTTCACTCCCGAAGGCCGCAAGTCCAGTCGCAAAGACGCTTTCCGGCGCTTCGGCATGATGCGCGCCGCTCAATCCAGCTCACCTCCAGCGTTGAGTCTCCACCGCGCTCATCCTTCTCGAAGTTTTTCTCGAACCGCGCACCACAGAACCGGCGTTCACTTTGAAGTCGAACGTTTTGAACTCGCTCATTATGAACCGGCGCTCACTTTTAATTAATATATATATGCGTTTAGGTTTCGGTTTGGAGTTCTTATTTTCTCATGGCGCTCTCCAAATTTTCTTCCGATTTCTTCAGCAACTTATCGATACAATCTATGTTTTAATTTCGTTTAATTCCTTTCAATTTATGCAATTGTTTCTAAATTCTTGTTGACCATTTACATGCTTTGTTTGGAGATTTTAATGGAATCAACTTCATGGTTTATTGTTTGATGATTTTTATTGTAATCAATTCATAGTGACGATGGATTGGATTTCTTGTTCCGTTGGTTTAATTTGCTTAATGATTTATCGCTTTCGCTTATTTGCAATTAGATTTAGATTAGGGATTGACAAACCCCATGAATAATATGATTGCATATGCTTTTGTTTATCGCTGATTTATCGCTTTCAGAGCTCAACTAGGGATTGACAACCCCGGTTTAGATTTATCGCTTTATTAGTATAGCTCGGATTGACAACCCCTAGCTTAGGATGATGTTTAATTTCTCGTATTTCAATTCCAGTATGTTTCAAACCCTCGTTTGGTATTAGAATGTTTATGATTTAATCGCTTTCTGTGCGCGACACGAACAATGGCCCTGTTAAGTTTTCCTTGAGAGACGACTCGTGTTAACTTATCACGCTACGATTACCTCGTACGATTGCGAGTAATTTGAGTGTGTTTTTAGCTCGATCAATTTTGGCGCCGTTGCCGGGGAAAATTTAGGCGTATTGTTTGTTTTCTTTGTTTCTTTTTGTTCATTTCGCTTTCTCCACAGTGCGTGTGATCTTGTTTCGTTGTTGGTGTCTATTAATGCAGGTTACCAAAGATGACGAATGTGGTCAAGCGGTGGGGGAGAAAGCTCCCATATTGGGCAAATTCTTCTTTCAAGAAGGAGCCCAATTCGATTTTTCGAGGGATGTCCGTTGAGCTACGAGCATCGTCGTATGATCCCTATCCCGAGCAACAAGCCTATAATCCATATTGGGATCAACCACCTCCGCTCTATGAGGATCAAGCCTCCAATCCCTACTGGGAACAACCGCCTCCACAGCACTATGAGGATCAATCCTACAATGCCTACTGGGAGCAACCACATCCTCCACCTCAATATGAGTACCCACAACAACCACCTTCATCTCAGTATTCATACTCGCAGCAGCCACCTCCACCTCAAATGCCAGCTTGGGATGTGGATGCTGATGACACCAAAATCAGGCGAAATGATGACTAAGAAGCTGGACGAGTTGCTGCAACAAGATGCAATAGGGGAGCCTCCAAGCTCACCCTATGAGGCTCAGACGACCATTGACCATCAGAGTTCGCCATTGGATGATAGAGACATAACTCTTGAGCGTTTAGAGGAACAAGTGGGACTGATTGCTGCGAAGTGGGTTGAGTATCAACAACAACGTGCAGCGAGGGAACTTCCAAACCAATCCGGTCAGGTCCAGGTGGTCACTGTTCTTGAAAGTGACCCATTTGTCGAGAATGTGGTGGGAGAGCCACCTGAAGAGCCGCTGCAGCCAGAGGAGGTGGAAATTGATGAAGAATGTGTACGTGAGGATGAGGTGCTAGATCAGAGCCACGAGGGAGTTGTTACCAGGATGACTGACGAGGAAGAGTGGGTGCATGAAACCGATGACACGCCAAAACCCACTCTGAAAGTGAAAGAGCTGCCTCAACATGTGAAGTACGTGTCCCCTGAGGAGGACACAGTGATAACAAAAGTCGAGGTAACTTCTATAGTATGTCAACATCCTAATTCACCAAAGTATTGTGCTTTGGGAATTGATGTCATCTATTTTTCTTTGGAGAATAGGATGTTCGACTTGTGCTTAAATGATTCGTTATTTGCTTTCTTTACTGTCCTTTGTGCATATATGGTTTATACTGATGCTTTGGCCGAGATGGTATTCCTGCAGGTGAAGGACTATGGATAGTCCGTTGTTGTCTGGTTTACGTCGTGCTCACGACGTTAAACTGAGTACTTCGTGGGAGTTACCCACGGTGTTTTTATTTTGTTTTTCTTTCTTTCTCTTTTGCTTGTTTTGTTGTTCTTTGATCCGCTTTGTTATCTTTGTGTTAGTCTTGTTTGAATTTGGGAAGGAAGGTTTTGCTTATTTTGATCGTGGTGAGATGAAGTCGATGCTCCAACTCTACATCGCACATCTGCCGATTATCGTGAAGTATCATCCTCTATAGTCATTTTGAGCTTTTAATGTTTTGAGCAATCGGGATAGTGCTCGATTTAAATGTGGGGATGTTTGCTCGCCAGATTGTATCGTGATGTATTGTTTTGTATGCTTAATGACGTGCCCTTGTGCTTATTTTGATTGTTTGAACGTAAGCTTTTTCTATGCGAGTAAGTTAGGATCTTGATTTGTGCAACCGAACTCGTGGTATTGATCAAATTGATTTTGAATTTTCAAACTTTTGGTGATATATGATTTGAGTATAATGTGAATTAGCGAGACCGTGATTGATAGAAATGAATAGGGAAATTGATGTGATTTGTCCGGCTAATGTTAGGGGAGTGTTAACATTGTGGTTGCCTATATACTTGTTTCATTTTATTTATAAAAAAATTGTGAAAAGAAGAAGAAAATGAGGAGAATGAAAGCTCCAATATCTTGTTGGGATTGTTGAAATGGAGGATGAGATTCTCCTCTTTCTTCTCGTAATTTGAGAAATGGACATGGAAACCACGTTAGGAGACTCGAGTTCATCGAGAGTGCACCTTCGAATATTATTTCAAAATCTGTTAAAACATTCTTTGTGCTTTATAAAAGAAACTTGTTGCTAAAGGTGACCACATTAGTTAGTTCACCCCAACGAGAGAGTTGGGTCCGAGCGAGATTACCTTTTATTTATTGAAAATCAATTGCCGTTCTTGATTTATTTCGCATTATCTTTGAATTCGTAAACACCAAGTGTGGGGGAAATGCAATAAGGTTTGATTTATTAGAATAAGGGTAAAGTTGCATGAGTTATCTTTCGACTCTTATTAGTATAGACTTTGCTTGAGGACAAGCAAATGGATAAGTGTGGGGGAGTTGTTTGGTATGATTTTGTGATGATTCTTGGTATTGTTTTACATGTCATTTTCTATGGTTTGTCCTATTTATGCCTTTGGTTCGAGTAATATTTATCGATTCGGACTTACTGCTCGTCTCGTTGTTTTGTAGGAAAGCGCAGAAAATAGGATGAATTGGATCCGCCAAGGATAAGATATAATTGAAGAGCATCTCGACAGGAGTTCATAGCGCAAGTGGATCGCAAATCGGAGTTCGGACGCGAGGACGGAGCCAAACGTCAAGTCGCGCCGTCCGCACGCCGCCCGCCGCCGCCGCCCGCACGCCCGCGCCCAAGTCTCGGTCACCCAGCCAGCGCACTAACCGCGCGCTGTTCATGAATTTACTCGCGCGTTCAACAAGAGCGCCGCCGCCCGTCTCGCCACGCCTTAGCGCCCGCCGCCGCCGCCACTGCTGCCGCCGCCCTGCTTCGCTCGTTCGGCTGCGCATCGCCACGCCTGGCGCTTCGCCACCGGCGCTCGCTCGGCGCTCCAGCAAATTTACGCTGGCGCTCATTCTCCACCGGCTCATTCATCCGGCCTGCTCAAAGACGCCCGTCCGTCCGGGACTCAGCCGCCTTGCCACGCCACGCAGCCGCGCTTCTTCCGCGGCCAGTGAAGCCTGGGCCTCGCATACCCCGCCGACGCAAAGACTCCACCCGGCGCCACCCGGCGTTCACTCCCGAGCGCCGCCCAGCAAGTCCGGTCCAAAGACGTTGCCTCCTCCGACGCCAAGATGAGCGCCCGCCCAGATCCGGCTCACCCTCCAGCGTTGAGTCTCCACCGCGCTCATCCTTCTCCGTAAGCCTTTCTCGAACCGGCGCGCATACGTAATCGGCGTTCACTTTGAAGTCGAACGTTTTCAACTCTGCGCTCATTATGAACCGCGCCACTTTTAATTAATATATATATATGCGCGTTTAGGTTTCGCTTTGGAGTTCTTATTTTCTCCGTGTGGCTCTCCAGCTTTTCTTCCAGTTTCTTGAGCAACTTATCGATACAATCTATGTTTTAATTTCGGTTTAATTCCTTTCAATTTATGCAATTGCTTCTAAATTCTTGTTGACCATTTACATGCTTTGTTTGGAGATTTTAATGGAATCAACTTCATGGTTTATTGTTTGATGATTTTTATTGTAATCAATTCATAGTGATGATGGATTGGATTTCTTGTTCCGCTGGTTTAATTTGCTTAATGATTTCTCGCTTTCGTTTATTTGCAATTAGATTTAGATTAGGATTGACAAACCCTATGAATAATATGATTGCATATGCCTTTGTTTATCGCTGATTTATCGCCAGAGCTCAACTAGGGATTGACAACCCCGGTTTAGATTTATCGCTTTATTAGTATAGCTCGGGATTGACAACCCTAGCTTAGGATGTTGTTTAATTTCTCGTATTTCAATTCCAAGATGTTTCAAACCCTCGCTTGGTATTAGAATGTTTAGGATTTAATCGCTCATGCGCGACACCTAACAATGGCCCGTAAGTTTTCCTTGAGAGACGACTGTGTTAACTTATCACGCTACGATTACCTCGCATTTATTGTGAGTAATTTGAGTGTGTTTTAGCTCGATCAACGCGAGCTAACTTTGAACTCGTGGATAACTTCGCCAAGGCGACGAGTCGGATCGAAAAAGAGGAAGATCCGGGACGAGCGTAAGGCCGAAAAGAAGCCGGATGACCAAGTCGAGGCGCCGACCGCCGCGCCTCGACGTAATCAAGAGAGGCCACCGAGTCGTGCTTGGACCTCGGCCCAACCTCGGCGGCAGCGCCCCGCTCAAATCAAGGGCGGAGATATTCGAGCTCCACGCCGAGCTCTTCCCAAAGCCCTCCTATGAAAGGAGGATCCAAGAAGAGGTCAACAGAGGAGATCAGAACTATCACCGGGGTATGGTCACGATACCGAGGATTGCGTAAACCGGCTCAGATTGACGAGCTCGTCCGTGGGAGCCCTCAAGAAATACCTCGGCGAGCCGGGTGGGGAACAGAAGCGCAGGGGAAGAATAACGGTGGCAACAATGGGGCCCACCTTGACGGCGACCCAACCCGAAGATGACGAGGAAGAAGGTCCCAACGCAATGGAGCAGGTCTATACCATTACCGGGCTCCCAGTAGGGACGACGAGGTCGTCGTTGAAGAGCGAAGCTCGGAGGCCGGCCCCCGAGGAGCCGAAGAACAAGCGACTCCGAGCTGGTGAAGACATCGTGTTCTCCAAGGACGACCCGGTGCCCAGAATCATGCCCCACCAAGACGCCATCACGATACAAGCCGTGGTGGGCAACAAGAACGTCCATCGGGTCTACATCGACATCGGTGCCTCCGTTAGTATTATCTTCTGGAGCTGTCTGGATAAGCTTGAGGTCGGGGGGATTCAAATACACCCCGCGCCATCCCAGTTGCGGAGCTTCAATTAGGAGGCGGTACAACCCGAGGGCGTCATTACCCTTCCGGTTACCGTAGGACGAGCTCTCAGGTCGGTCACTAAGTCCATTCAATTCTTCCTAGTCCAAGCTCCTCCCCGCATAACATCATCCTCAGGCGGAGATCGGGTAGACGCCACCAGGCCGCCTCGCCGTATACCACCTCACCATCAAGATACCCACCCGGTGGGAGTGCTAAGCATCCAGGGTGACCAAACGGCAGCTAAAGAGTGCCTACGAGTCTCAACCCAAGATGTAGCCTTGCCCCAGGCATAGCAATTACAGAATCCTCAGAGGCTGCCACCTCGGGACGAACTGACCGAAGACCTCCAGTTATACGACGACGACCTCTCCAAAGTTGTCAAGGTCGACGTCCAGGGCCCAACTGACATTCGGCAGAGTGTCATGCAGATTCTGAAGGAATACAGAGACGTGTTCGCGTGGTCCCCACTCGACATGACCGAAGTGTCACCCGAGCTCATAACTCATCGCCTCAACATCGACCCGGCTACAAAACCAGTCCGGCAAAAGAAGAGAGTGTTTGCGTGTCACAGCCCGACTACTTAACCAAGTACTTAGCCAAGTAGTTAGGCCATGACTTGGGTTAAGAACTTAAATCTGAGGAATGTGACCACAACTTTCCTTTGAAGGACTCAAACATTTATGGTTCAAAAAGTACAATGGAGTTTGCCAAAGGTTGGTTCTAAGTTCTCGAACCGTAATAATGGATCAAATAAAGAAGAATAACATCTGAGGACAAATGATCACAAAAGAATGACCACTATCAAGAATGTACATTTTCAAGCATGTTTTGACAACATTGAGAATTTATCGACGTCAAAGTATCTCAAAGACTTGATATAAACTTTATTGGATTCAACGAAAACAACTCTGAACTTTCGAGTAAATCCTTGTTCACAGAGACATTTCAATGGATCTATATTATCATAAGAAAGTCGAAAACGTAACAATGATGCAGAGACCATAACAACAAACAATGACCGTCCTCAAAATTAGGTCAATCAATTCGGCATGACAAAACATATCAACAAGTGAAGGCCAAAGTTCGGCAACGAGAAGGGTGGCTGAGAATTATGTGTGATGACATAAAACTCTGGGCAAATAAACATGATAACCTTAATTAAACAACATTGACAATTTGATATTATCATCATAAGTTGGGACATTTAGAGAAGCTCCTTTGCACAGCATTCGATTCCAGCATCCTCTCAAGCTCAACCTGCACGTTTAGAAATACATGCAGGGCGTGAGTACAAAATTGCACTCAGTGGGTATACGCCGAAAACATAAAACATTGCCCTTAGGTCTATATAATTGACTTGCCATAACTTTAGCAATGCACAGGGTTTTTAGTGAAATAACCCGTGCATGCATCATAATAAACATAAACATTTACTTACTTGCTTTCATTTCATAGCCTTAAAACCAATGCATATGCATGATCTTTGTCTGCAGACATCTTTCTCTTCCCATATCCACGGATTCTGTCTATGTGTTGAGAAGTAGGCCTCATTCTCAAACACGCTATGACCTGAAGGTCCATATCATACCCGTGTTGATGGACCCGAAGGGTACCATACCACGGTCATACCCGACGTCGGTAACATTCTTTCATTCTTTCTTTCATCATTTCTTTCTTTTCTTTCTTTCATTTTCGTGGATAGGTAAATGCATCGTGCTCATGCTTATGCTCAAAACCGGCAAGTCATTTAACTTTGAAACTTTGCATATAAATGCATTTTATATCATTTTGAAAATATGCAATAAAGATAAGCATATCATATCATTTGAAAGTATGTAAAAGCATAATCATATCATATTATTTTAGAAAATAGTTTACCCACTGAGCAGGTCCTTCGACGATCGTATTTTGTCTTTCATATATTTCTTCTTCTCATATGGCCCTTCAATCGACAATAAGCGGCATAAAAGCCTATCTAGCATCAATCAAGAAAATAACTTATCTTAGTCGTCGATACGACTATATTTCTCAAATTCAAGACGCTATGGTCGATAAACATTCGGTCATTGCATCCTCTAACATCTTATACAAACAAATTTAACGAAAATTTCTATGAGTAACGCTTATAAAACGACGCCATTTCAATATCAAATCAACCAAACTTAACCAAACCATCACCATATGTCTAAATGAGCATAGAAAACTTGACAACAAGCTTAAACCATCTCATCTTAGCCAAAAACCCAACGTCCCCTTAAGACATAGCCTATGTCCGACGTCAAAATTTATGTAAATCATCGTCTAACTTAGAAGAACCTATATACATGCTCAACTATCATTAAATATCACCAATCAACCATCCAAACTCAAAGATTAAATCTTTAGCATTAAAAACTCAAACTTGACGTCAAACTAAAATTTTTCAATTTTCGAATACGTCGGCCGAAAAATCCGAATAAATCATTTTAGGCTTTATTCATATCATAGAATCCAAATATGAACTCAAAATGATCATATAAAATCAAAAATCCCAACATAAGAGGGGCTAGGGTTTCGGCCAAAATGAAATTTTTGCATATGTTCGATTTCAAACGTTTTTCTTACTCAAAACATATTTATATCAACTCATCAACACATTTATGAAAGAATATCAAGCATATCAACATCATGTATTCAAGATCAAGACCTCCCATTTTTCGAAAATTTCATCAAAATCTCAAAGGATATACATATGCTTAAAATTTCAACGTTAAACAACACGTCGGCAATGAATCGAACATAGAATCAAGAATTATTCAAACAACAACATATCCTTTCAAAAATCATCATAATGACCGAAAACATAGCATGCTCAAAAGATTATGTTTTTCAAAATTTCAAACCATAGATGTGTTCTAAAGTTAGAAATATACCTGAAATCGAAGACGGATTGAAAATCCAACGGTTGGATCTTCTAAAATTGGAGTATGAAATTTTCAAAATTTAGTGTGTGTATGTGTGTGTGATGCACGAAAATTGGGAGAAAATGAAGAAGAAAATGGCTTGAAATGTGTATATATATGTAGCCACAAATTTCTAATTTATTTTCCATTTTCTTTAATATGGTGGAAAAGTCACCATTTTCTAGAAAACTCTCAAACTTTCTCCATTTTCTTTTTATTTAAACATGATGAATAATCATGTTATAGGAAATTACAAAATGTACACTTCTTTGTAAATAATACCAACGTTATAAAGGCATACTACTAATCCATATCGCTCCAATTTCGTAATCGAAATTTCAAATAAAATGCTCATTGCTTTAAATTCTATTTTAAACTCAAATAACATATTATAAACATTAGAATTTGATTATAAAAATATTCTTGGCTTCAAAACCATTTTAGACACTCGGCCGGCGATTAGGGTTTAATCGGCAAACGTATGAAACAAAGGATAAAACTTTGAAATCAAGAATTTGTTGAGCATGTATCTATCATCTCAAGACTCTCAAAATATAGGTCTTCTTATTCTAAGCAAGACCTAAGAATCTTATCTTAGGTTCCATCTCGAATCGATCTCAAATAATTCTCAAATTTTAATTTTGTCTACCAAGCTTAACATAAAAGCTTCTAGATTAAACAACTATTTCTTAAGGATGCAATGCCCTTCTAATAAGCTCATAATTAGGGCTAATATCTCACATAAGAATGCGGGTATTACATTCCCACCCCTTAAAGAAATTTCGTCCTCGAAATTTAGTACATTTTCCGAGGTACTTTTTATCATATGATTTTCTTGTTGCCACGTCGCTTCTTATAAACCATGATACTTTCATCGGACTTTAACTAAAGGAATTGATTTATTCCTTAGTTGTCGCTCTTTCGATCTAAAATGCATTTCGGTTTCTTTTCATAACTTAGATCCGATACAAGAACAACGTTTCGATGTATGATGTGTTTTGGTTCAAACACATATCTTAGTAATCGCGATCTATAGAGCACATCACTAATATTTTGAATCTCGTAGCAAATGAAAATCAGTGACGACTAGCCAATCTTTCTTGAATCTCACATAATTCGATACATCTCGATAACTTCGATTCTTGTCTTTCTTGTCATACAATTCGACCATTTCTTTAATCATGTCCGGTCCAAGCACTTTTCTTCTTCGATCGTGTTTTAAAAACGACGATCTATACTTGCTGTCATAGAAAACTCGAGAGCGCCATATAAATCTTGGTTCTGATCTTGTCTTCTAACGTCCGGATGGTCCATTTAAATTGACCATCTAAAGCGGATAAAAGTTGTACTGGAATTCAATCTCGTATCCATCTTTATTATAAACTCGTCCAAAACGAGATGTAAACTTGGAGTATCTGGTTGAGGTGATTGAGACAAGCAATCCATATAAACGTACCATCTCTCGAACGTATACTTAAGCTAACTTGTCAGCTCCATACGTGATAAGAATCATAATAACATATGCGTATTTCGTGAGTCGATTGATTATCACCCACGCTTCGAGTTGGGTAACTAACACGTATATCTTCTCATACCTTCAATTGCATAAAGAACATCACAATCGATCTGCAGAAGTCACGATCATATACTGTGACAACTTTCTTCCTTTGATTCATGCTTGTAAACTAAATTTCTTTCTATTTACAGAATCTCGAGATATACTTTTCATACGATTCTTCCTTGAATTGCTCCCATATAAAATTCTTTAATTGCCGAAAGAAAGATCTTTCTGACGTAATCTTCATCCGAAAACCGTTGATCCTTCAACATCAACGATATACATAGAAGATATTCTTGAGCAGGGTTCTCCGGAACTTGCAAACTCGCTCAATGAAACGAACTCATTCTTTAACATCAGCCGGGTTATCAACATCATAAGGATAAAGCATTTGAGACAGAAGATTCTGTCATTCTACAATTGGTTTAAAGGGGGAGAAAATACAAGTAAATCTTGAAAAAACATGTACTTTCTTATTCTTTCAGATCGAGGATTTTCTCTGGGTGAAATATTGCATTGCAAATGAATACCAACGCAACATATCTTGCTTATCAATAATGTAATAAAGGTTTTCAATCAACAAACAAATTCGGATCTCAAAGGTCTTCAAAATTGCTTATCACAAAGTTATGATGTGAAATAAAATGCTTAGATAGCAAAAAGAATTGTATAGATATCAAGGAAAGAAATCAGCATCTCTCGAGGATCTTTACAAAATAGGGAAAACTTTGTCATCGAATATGCTTTGATATCTCCGCAACCACATCCGATACGACCTACAACTATCAACTTCCATTTTATCCATGAAAGGCATCACAGAAAACAATTGACCAATGTTTAGGTTGTAGAATCTTTGTACAACAACTGTTACCACTGGGTTCATACTCAAAAGTTTCGAGACACTTGGGGTCTCGATAAACCGACAGAATCTTTTCTCAAATCTCCAAAGGAGAAATCTTGGAAACATAAGAAAATAGAATGAATCGAATCGATGTAGGAATCTCAAGAGGTGCGAAAAGTCGATCGCATTAATCTAAATCAATAAGGGCAATTTCAATATCGATTTAAGAATAATCAATTTGTACAAGATCCACATCGATTCGTACATAACTAGTGAGCATTTGATAAGGAAGACTCTAGTTTTAGAATAAGGTGCTAGTAACATGCTCGGCATAAAAGATTTAACATCTATGGTTTCAAGATTTTCACTATCATCATCTTCAAATAGAGAGGAAAAATTATCAATTAATCGGTTTATGAACAATCAAGTAGATTTAGTAACGGGAGAAAATGAATCGAGAGGAGGGTTCGAGTATACGAAATATTGAAATTTGATGGTAACTAGGAGTCTGGAAAATCAACTTGATTAAAAACAATAAAACCAGACTCAATATAATCAATGGCAACAGCAACAACCCAATCTTGTCACTCTTTAGGCAATAAAGAGATCAATTGAAATTTATCATCAAATCTCGATACGTCTTGCTCAAACGTCTCTTTCCACCATCGATGGAATCAAACAAGAAATTCGTCCAAGGTAGGCTGCTCATCTAATGTATATAGATGGAAATTCTCTTTGATCATTGCTGATGAATATAAACGAATGACGACAATCGTTATGGCGACAACGAGATAACAATATCAGGTCGACGATTAATAAGTCGTACTCTTCCGAACTATCTGCACGATCTTCGTCATCCTAATAAGAATGCTCGAACTTTTCTAGAAACATACTCGAACTCGTGCAGAAAATTTATTCATATTGTTCTGCCATCTCTTCTTTCTCCTGATTTCTTTTCAACTTTAGCTCATAGAGCAATAGCTCATTTCAATCACACATTCTCATATAGCAATTCATTCCTTAAGGCGTATACATAAACATCATCTGAGATAACCATAATCATCATACTCATAAGCATAAGTTCTTACCTGGTGAGCTAGAGATGATGGAATCGAAATGCTGAGCTTCTCTTAAGAACAACTGACTCTTTATCTCATTTCTCAAATCAGAATCAAACAACTGATTCTGTAAACTCAAATTCTCAAAATAGAGTCGAACAAATGACTCCATAAACTTAAATTCTCAAACAGAGTCAGCTCAAAAGAATTCGCATGCTCAAAGGGCACAAACTGCACAAGACTTACAAGAATTCATGTATTTAGAATTCGAGACAAGCATGTCGCACAAGAATTCACAAGGATTTACATGTTCAGATTCAAACCGTGCACAAACCGCACAAATTTGTAAAGATTTCACAGTTCAGAATTCAAAAGCAGCTCGATACCATTACATCACACAAACCGACTACTTAACCAAGTACTTAGCCAAGTAGTTAGGCCATGACTTGGGTTAAGAACTTAAATCGAGGAATGTGACCACAACTTTCCTTTGAAGGACTCAAACATTTATGGTTCAAAAGTACAATGGAGTTTGCCAAAGGTTGGTTCTAAGTTCTCGAACCGTAATAATGGATCAAATAAAGAAGAATAACGTCGAGGACAAATGATCACAAAAGAATGACCACTATCAAGAATGTACATTTTCAAGCATGTTTTGACAACATTGAGAATTTATCGACGCCAAAGTATCTCAAAGACTTGATATAAACTTTATTGGATTCAACGAAAACAACTCGAACTTTCGAGTAAATCCTTGTTCACGAGACATTTCAATGGATCTATATTATCATAAGAAAGTCGAAAACGTAACAATGATGCGAGACCATAACAACAAACAATGACCGTCCTCAAAATTAGGTCAATCAATTCGCATGACAAAACATATCAACAAGTGAAGGCCAAAGTTCGCAACGAGAAGGGTGGTGAGAATTATGTGTGATGACATAAAACTACGGGCAAATAAACATGATAACCTTAATTAAACAACATTGACAATTTGATATTATCATCATAAGTTGGGACATTTAGAGAAGCTCCTTTGCCTAAGATTCGATTCCAAAGATCCTCTCGAAGCTCAACCCGCACGCTTAGAAATACATGCGGGCGTGAGTACAAAATTGCACTCGGTGGGTATCGCCAAAACATAAAACATCGCCCTTAGGTCTATATAATTGACTTGTTATATCTTTAGCAATGCATGTGGTTTTAGTAAAATAACCCGTGCATGCATCATAATAAACATAAACATTTACTTACTTGCTTTCATTTCATAGCCTTAAAACCAATGCATATGCATGATCTTTGTCTGCAGACATCTTTCTCTTCCCATATCCACGGATTCTGTCTATGTGTTGAGAAGTAGGCCTCATTCTCAAACACGCTATGACCCGAAGGTCCATATCATACCCGTGTTGATGGACCGAAGGGTACCATACCACGTCCATACCCGACGTCGGTAACATTCTTTCATTCTTTCTTTCATCATTTCTTTCTTTCTTTCTTTCATTTCCGTGGATAGGTAAATGCATCGTGCTCATGCTTATGCTCAAAACCGCAAGTCATTTAACTTTGAAACTTTGCATATAAATGCATTTTATATCATTTTGAAAATATGCAATAAGATAAGCATATCATATCATTTGAAAGTATGTAAAGCATAATCATATCATATTATTTTAGAAAATAGTTTACCCACTGGAGACAAATCCTTGACGATTGTACTTTTGTCTTTCATATATTTCTTCTTCTCATATGGCCCTTCAATCGACAATAAGCGGCATAAAAGCCTATCTAGCATCAATCAAGAAAATAACTTATCTTAGTCGCCGATACGACTATATTTCTCAAATTCAAGACGCTATGGTCGATAAACATTCGGTCATTGCATCCTCTAACATCTTATACAAACAAATTCTAATCGAAAATTTCGGTAGAGTAACGCTTATAAAACGATCGCCATTTCAATATCAAATCAACCAAACTTAACCAAACCATCACCATATGTCTAAATGAGCATAGAAAACTTGACAACAAGCTTAAACCATCTCATCTTAGCCAAAACCCAACGTCCCTTAAGACATAGCCTATGTCCGACGTCAAAATTTATGTAAATCATCGTCTAACTTAGAAGAACCTATATACATGCTCAACTATCATTAAATATCACCAATCAACCATCCAAACTCAAAGATTAAATCTTTAGCATTAAAACTCAAACTTGACGTCAAACTAAAATTTTCAATTTTCAATCGTCGGCGAAAATCCGAATAAATCATTTTAGGCTTTATTCATATCATAGAATCCAAATATGAACTCAAAATGATCATATAAAATCAAAATCCCAACATAAGAGGGCTGGGGTTTCGCCAAAATGAAATTTTTGCATATGTTCGATTTCAAACGTTTTTCTTACTCAAAACATATTTATATCAACTCATCAACACATTTATGAAAGAATATCAAGCATATCAACATCATGTATTCAAGATCAAGACCTCCCATTTTTCGAAAATTTCATCAAAATCTCAAAGGATATACATATGCTTAAAATTTCAACGTTAAACAACACGTCGGCAATGAATCGAACATAGAATCAAGAATTATTCAAACAACAACATATCCTTTCAAAAATCATCATAATGACCGAAAACATAGCATGCTCAAAAGATTATGTTTTTCAAAATTTCAAACCATAGATGTGTTCTAAAGTTAGAAATATACCTGAAATCGAAGACGGATTGAAAATCCAACGGTTGGATCTTCTAAAATTGGAGTATGAAATTTTCAAAAATTTAGTGTGTGTATGTGTGTGTGATGCACGAAAATTGGGAGAAAAATGAAGAAGAAAATGGCTTGAAATGTGTATATATATGTAGCCACAAATTTCTAATTTATTTTCCATTTTCTTTAATATGGTGGAAAAGTCACCATTTTCTAGAAAACTCTCAAACTTTCTCCATTTTCTTTTTCTTTAAACATGATGAATAATCATGTTATAGGAAATTACAAAATGTACACTTCTTTGTAAATAATACCAACTTTATAAAGGCATACTACTAATCTATATCGCTCCAATTTCGTAGCGAAATTTCAAATAAAATGCTCATTGCTTGAAATTCTATTTTAAACTCAAATAACATATTATAAACATTAGAATTTGATTATAAAAATATTCTTGGCTTCAAAACCATTTTAGACACTCGGTAGCGATTAGGGTTTAATCGGCAAACGTATGAAACAAAGGATAAAACTTTGAAATCAAGACTTTGTTGAGCATGTATCTATCATCTCAAGACTCTCAAAATATAGGTCTTCTTATTCTAAGCAAGACCTAAGAATCTTATCTTAGGTTCCATCTCGAATCGATCTCAAATAATTCTCAAATTTTAATTTTGTCGACGCGAAGCTTAACATAAAAGCTTCTAGATTAAACAACTCTTTCTTAAGGATGCAATGCCCTTCTAATAAGCTCATAATTAGGGGCTAATATCTGCTACAAGAATGCGGGGTATTACATTGCGGCAGAGCGCAACCAGTCATAAGAGACGAGGTGACTCAACCCGTAAGGCGAGATATTGTTCGAAGTCAAATACCCGACCTGGATGGCTAATCCAGTCGTGGTTCGGAAGCCGGGAGGGGGATGGCGCATGTGTGTCGATTACACCGACCTCAACAAACACTGCCCGAAAGATTGCTACCCCCTCCCCGACATTGACAAGAAGGTGGAAGCACTGGTGGGCCATGAGACCTTCAGCTTCCTAGATCTATACAAAGGGTACCACCAAGTCCTAATGAGCCCGGAGGACGCCCCAAAGACAGCATTCATCACCGACTTCGGTGTCTTTGCGTACCGGAAGATGCCATTCGGCCTGAAAAACGCTGGGGCTACCTATCAAAGAATGGTGGACGCCATATTCAAGGATCACATCGGGCAGATCGTCGAGGTCTACGTCGACGACATCGTGGTCAAGAGTCAAAAAACGGAGAGCTGCGCCGACGACCTCAGAACTATTCTCCAGCTCCTCAGGTCGGCCAACCTCAAACTCAATCCCCTGAAGTGTACATTCATGGTGAAGACGGGAAAATTCCTAGGATGCTGGGTTTCTCAAGAAGGTCTGAAGGCAAATCCCACTAAGGTGAAAACAGTGCTTGACATGCAAGTGCCAAAGACCATCCGGGAGATCCACAAACTCACTGGGTGTCTAGCCGCCCTCAGCAGATTCCTATCTCGGGCTGCCGAGAAGCAGCTTCCCTTCTTCAAGATCTTGAGGAGAGCTCCGGACTTCGCCTGGCAGGAGGAACACCAGGTCGCCTTCATGCAGCTGAAAGAGTATCTCGCCGACCTGCCCACCCTGACCGCCCCGAAAGAAGGCGAGCTCCTCTCCTTGTACTTGGCCGCCTCGGACGAGGCAATCAGCGCGGTATTGGTCCGGGATGAGGTCGGACGACAACTCCCCATCTACTTCATTAGCCGGGCTCTCAAAGGACCTGAGACGAGGTACACCAGCCTCGAAAAGGTAGCACTGGCCTTGGTGAACGCCAAGCGACGCCTCCGACCCTACTTCCAAGCTCACTCCGTCCAGGTGCTAACTGACTTACCCTTGAGACAAGTCTTGTCAAAGCCGGAGTCATCCGGACGTATAGCTAAGTGGGCACTGGAGCTCGGCGAGCACGACATCTCGTACTCCCCCAGGCCGTCCATAAAAGGGCAAGCTCTCGCTGACTTCCTGGTGGAGGCCAAATTCACCGAGGTGGGCTCTACCAGCGAGGTCACTCCAACTCCCGCCTCACAACGGAGGAAGCTTTCCTTGCACCGCCCGATGGTTGCTGGCAGATGTACGTGGACGGAGCTTCATGCAAACGGGCGGGGCCGCATCCTCCTCCTCACCCCGAGATAAGCGAAGTGACCTCGCCTCTGCTTACCTTCCCGACCACCAACAACGAGGTGGAATACGGTTACCGATCTCGGGACTCCGCCGCCAAGGAATTGAAAGTGGAAAAGGTCCAGATCTTGGAGATTCCGGTCATGGTAAACCAGTCCTAGGCGAATCTGAGGCCAGGAGGATCGAATGAAGCAATACCGAGAAGGCAAGCGAGATCTTGGCCTCATTCGGATACTTCAAGATTCATCGAATCCCACGAGGAAAATGTACCGAGCCGACGTCCTCGGCAAGTTAGCTGCGTCATCAACAAGTCCACCAAAGGAGGAGGTTCATTCCGTAGCATCGCGAGTCCCACGTCGGCATCATCACCGAGATAGAGCCGAACTGGATGTCTCCCATAAAGGCCTATCGGGAGATGGCGCACTACCTCAAGATCGGCTCGAAGCCAAAAAGATGATGGTGAAATCCCAGAAGTACCTCATACATGAGGGCGTTCTCTATCGGAAATCTTACCTTCAACCCCTCCTGAGATGCCTCGGGCCAGAAGAAGCCGACTATGTGCTCAATGAAATCCACCGAGGGTCTTGTGGAAGTCATATCGGGTCACGAGCTCTCTCAAAGAAGACGCCGAGGTCGGATATTCTTGCCCACCCTCATTCAAGATTCGGCCGAGCTCGTCAAAAATGCCCGTGCGGCTTCACTCCACGGTCAAAAGCGCCTCGGACCGATCTAAGCGACTGCGAGTCCACGGCCTTTCATGCGGTGGGGATCGACATCGTTGGCCCGTTTGACCGAGCACCGTGCCGCCGATACTTAGTCGTGGTGAGATTACTTCACAAATGGGTCGAGGTGAGCCGCCGAGCCTCACGAGCCGAAAAATTCGAGACATTCGTGTGGAAGAATATAGTCGCGCTTGCATACCGCACATTCGATCTCGGACAACGGCACCGGTTCGTGGACGTAAATCTCAAGGAATGGTGTGAGGAGCTCCGGATCGAACAACGTTTCACCTCGGTCGCACCCGCAATGAACGGTCGACCGACCGGTGACGAACCTCACGATTGAGCAAGGGTTGAAGAAGAGGCTAGACCGAGCTAAGGGTGATTGGGCTAAAAATCTCCCCCAAGTCCTCTAGTCCTACAGAACGACACCTTGGACTTCGCACAGAGAAACCTCTTTCAGTTTGGTCTACGGGACCGAGGCCGTCATGCCGGATGAGATCGGCGCACCAAGCCCTCACACTCTCCACTTCGACCACGCCAATAACGAGGAAGACCTGCGTGCCAACCTTGATGCTCTCGAGGAGAAGCGCGAGCTCGCCTTCATAAACGAAGCCAAGTACAAGGGCCAGGTCGCACGGTACTACAACAAAAGGGTCAAAGCCTCCGCGCTCCAAGTAGGCGACCTCGTCCTATGAAATAATGAAGCCAGTAGAGCTGAGCGTCTTAACAAGCTGGATCCGACATGGGAAGGCCCATACCGCGTTCACGAGGACCTCGGCAAAGGGGCTTACAAGCTAGCTCACCTATCCGGTGCACTTATCCCCCGAACCTGGCACATCACTCATTTAAGGAGGTACTTTACATAGCTTCGATTTCAGATCGGCATCATGTTAGTCCCTTTATTATTTTGCTAAAATACGATGTTGATTACATATTCAATAAAACATTTGTTTTTCTAATGAATATTTCACTTCGTCTCATATCTATGTGAACATCCATTCGGATATACCACATCTAAACCTTCACAAGGGGACGCCCTTACGAAGATGAAAAACCCACTAAGTAGGGTACTCACTAAGCGCGCGCCGCACTCGCAGATTACTCATTAAATTGAACGTCTCAGTGCAAGGCATACAGACTACTCATTAAATTGAACGTCTACATGCACGCATACAGATTACCCATTAAGTTGGAATATCTACATGCAGAAGACATCCAGATCGGATCTCGTCAAATTATACCCCTTTATTTGGGAAGATATACACACGTCAGATACGCCTAAATACATTTACGACCAAAATGAAGTCCTAAGCTATGTTTGTACCTCTCAAGGGGGAAAACATACACTTCGACGAGTCTAAATACATTTACGACTACATACTAAGTCCTAAGCTATATACAAACTCATTTGGGCCTCCGAGCTCCACCTCGCGAGGTCTTGGCAAGTCTGCACTATCCCGAACAAAATCACCACCAAATGTGATGTACACAGAATGAACTCGGTGCCTTGACCCGGTCGATGAGGCCACCATCCCCGCTGCCTACTCGGAAGCACCGGGCGCGTGCCGAGACACCTGACGACCAAGAGGAGACTTTGTACCCCTGGCCCGCCTCCAGACACTCAGTGCCCTCGGGATCACCCCGACCGAAGTGTGACCACGCCCGACCGCTCTCCTTCCTCGCACTGGAGCACGGCCGAGGTCCTCGCTCTTTGAAAGTGGGCAGGCCAAACAATCGAGCACTTCGGCATGATCAAGATAGCCGCCTCCCGCCTCAGGCGCCTAACGGGCGGCCATGGGCTCGTTGCGGGCGGGGGGGCATCGTTGCGCACAAGTTCGTGCCGGGCATACTCCACGATGGAGTCGAGGCGGTCTTTAAAGCTCTTGCTATTAGGCCCTCCTCGTCCCTCGGCACTATACCTCGGCGAGCAAGCTCGCATTCGGTCATCGGCTTACGATATGGTGACCCCACTAGATTGGCGGATCACATTCTCATATTCAGTATGCTCCTCCGAGATCCGAGCCAGCTTCTCCGTCGTCAGCTCGAGCTGCTCTTCGCATTGTATCAGCGCCTCGAATCACGCCGGCAGATAATCCGCCCCGGGCTCCAAGTCGGCGATCCTTAGCTTAAGAGCCTCGTTTTCGGCCAGAGACGAACCACTTGCGATCGGCCTCATGCAACTTCCTTCGATTCGGTGACGATGTCGGTGACATCCATCTTGGCGAAACTGGTCGATTCGTGAACCGACTCTCCAGCAAGTCCACCTCTTCATCCTTCTCACCAGAGCACCCGGACTTCTTTCGGCTTTGTCGGTGTCGTGATCAAGTCCGATGTATTCGTATGAAGTGCTAAAATAAACAAGACAATACACATTTCAAAATGTTGTGTTTATTACTCAAAAGTGGGAAATTATTACAAGGGCTCGGGATCATATCGACCCGGCGGTTCACCTATTACATCAGTCCACCGACCTCGGTGGTTGTCGAGACCGCCGATCTCCTGCCGCCTCGCCGATGCTCCTACGGTTGGCCCCCTCCAGTCGGAAGCTCAGAGACCTCCTCCTCATCTTCACCTTCGGCCCGCACCTCGGCAAGTAGCCCCTGGAGCTCAGGATCTTCATCCTCCTTGCACTGGGCGACGACCTCAGCCGTCAGAAAGATCGAACTGGATGCCAGGGCCTCCAGCACCGGGAAGGAGCCAACCCCGGATATCACCCAGGCATGGCGGCCGCTAGCTTCCCCAGGTGATCTGACACCACCTTCGGCTTGAGCACGGCGGCAAGTTCGGCGATAAAGCCCGAGAAGCTCTCCGACTCGATGAGCTTGCTGGCGAAGGCCCTCAACATTGGCCCCTGACCTGCCAACAAGGCACTCATCCCATCGGCGAGCTCCTTCTTCGCGCCAGCGACCTCCTCGCGCGCCTTCTCTAGCTCCCCCCGAGCAGCCTCCAGCGCCCAGGCCTTCTTTTTCAGGGCGGCCTCGGCAGCAGCCCTCGCCTCGGCCTCCGCCTCGCGGTACAATCGGCGACCTCCGCATCTGCTCGTGCAGCAGCGAGCTCCCGTTCCAGCATCCCACATCGAGCAGAGCTCTCGGAGATGTACCCAGCAATACGTTGCAGGTCCCCGATCATCGAGCTCGTTTCCTAAACACAATACAAGTTAGCACATATCACGGAGCCTGTAAAACCAGGTATGGATGGGCTTTTATACCTGTGGGAGGGGTGCGGCCGAGCTGGAGCCCGGCACCACATGCTCGATGAGGGGCTGAATCTGCTTCTCTGGGACCGGACTCGACCCCGACAAAGGCTCTGTCACCAATTGATTGAGGTCGTCAACCTTCTTCGGCTGCTTGGCAATCCCGCCCCGCCTCGTCTTCTTCTTCGGAGGCTCCTTGCTTGGCGGGGAAGACCCTCCCTCTTGCAACGTCAGCTTCACTGCACAGCAAAAGAAAAATCGCGTTAACTCAGGCGAGGTCGGATGTACAAAAACAAGAGAAAGGGGGTGCCCTCACCCATCTCGGACCCCGACCCAGGAGTCCCGGACCTGTGTATGCTCAACCCGGCGTTATTAAGGTCGTCCTCGGTAAATTTTACGGAGACCTCATCGAGCATGTTGAGTGCTCCTCTATGTAGCCTGTGGGTTTCAATTTTATATCCCGAAATTTACCCAACCCCACTTGTAGCTCGGTGCCCATCGACCCATAAAAAAAAGTATTTGCTTTGCCACCGCTGAACCTTGGAGGTGGGCCACCTTAAATGGTGCCGAGGCGAAAAATAGTACACTCTCTTGTACACTTGACTGAAAATCGCATCAAGACTTCAAAGGAGAAATCACTAGCTATAACAAGAAAGCTCCATCTCAACCATCGACCTAATAGAATTTGGGGTAAACTGACAGATGGGAATTTGGAAATATTCCTGAATATGCAAAAAAATGGGAGCTAGAGGAAATCTAAGACCCGCCCTCAGGGCATCTACGTACACCGTCAAAAAACCCTCCGACGGAGCCAAAGCTCGGTCACGGGGCCCCGGCAGGCACCACCAGGCCTCCGCCGGCAGATGACACTCCCTTCCCACCCTCATTACATCGGCGGTCGTCGAGATGATTTAACATCCTAACCTTATACCCATCCCAAGCGGAGGTATTTCCAGCACTCTCGCTAACACTCGAGATCTACCCCCCAAGGTATGGCACATAAAATCCCTAATCTCAATAATTTCATCAAGAGAGAGGGTGGAAGAAGAACCCGGAGAGGAAGAAGATGTAGAAGTCATACTTACTTTTTAAAGAGGACTCCATTGCTCAAGATCGGACAAAGATTTACGAAAACTACGAAAATTTGGTATGTTCTTTTGCTCGGAGAGAAGAGGAGAAGAAAGTGAGCAGTTCCCAAGCGGGCTATTTATAAAGTGAATGGGCGCCTTAAATGCACCGTTTAACTTCCACACGTGCTACCCGTGATTGATGTGGAGTCCACGCCACGACGCGGTTCGAGTGCCCAACCACCGCCTGGCGGCATGACGTCACGCTAGCGTAAGATAGACCACCGATCGACCTCGCAATCATCACACGGACCCGGCGCCCTCCGTATGCGCGCCTCAGTCGCACCTCGGCCTTCTCCCAAATAACGGGCATCCAGATCGGACCTCGGCGCCCCGGACCCCAGATTCGGTGCCGCCAGCCACACCCGGCATCCCTAGAAGGCGATCACTCGGGGCGAACCTCGACACCATCCAAGATGACTTCTCCATCTAGATCCACCTCTCACTCGGACCTCGGCATCCTCCGGAGAGCGGTCTTTGCTCGGATCGACCTCGGCATAACCTCGCAGGGTCGTTATCCGGTCGGACTTGAATTCCTTCGCGACGTCTTCGTCAAACGACCGGCGGCTCCAGCTCGGTCCCCAACAAGCGGCGCATGCCCAGAACGCCAGACCGTCTACCTCAGTTCGAATCCAGGCGAACCGTTCAAATCCTGACACCAAAAGAAAAAGACAACACCTTTGACAACAACCTCAGCCGAACAACATACCACCTCGGCAAAGCGCGTTATTCGCTTCACCCCGGCATGGTTGTTACTCGACTATTCGGGGGGGGCTATGATGGGATATGGCCCAACCGCTCAGGCCCGCTGCCAGACCCAAACGAATTGGGCACGACATCATGACCGTGCCCACGCGGTTAAGCCAAAAGGCCCAAATTCCTCAACCCTAATTTCGCTCCACCTCCTCATCGTGGTCACGGCACCGCCTACATGGAAGGCAAATGGCCCCTACACGCCAAGGAAGAGTCCCTATCGCCAGGAAAAGTCCCTACATGGAAGGGGATAGAACACGTCTTTAGGGGTCTCGGATACGTATAAATAGAAGAAAAATTGACAGTAGAAGGGTTGACAACTTATTGAATGCTAAGAGCTTGTAACTACACTCACTGTACTCAAATCATAGTGAAAGTATTGAGGAATAACTCCTCCGTGGACGTAGATCTCATTAACGATCGAACCACGTAAAAGCCTTGGTGTTCTTTATTGCTTTACATAAATCTCGCATACTCACGTAACCAGATTTATCACAAGTAATTCTTTCATTTTATAATTATTGCAAATTAAGATGCACTAAGTCAGACTAATTTAGAAATAATAAATTAGCTACTATGTTTTTCTTTATCAAGGATTGTGATCAGAAGAAAAATATGATGTAATAGAATAATTATACGTTATAATAGCATTAATGTCAGTATTCATCATTTAATTAGTAGCCAAGAGTCGACTACATTAACCACTAGAATTAAAAATTAACGAAGAAGAAGACCGTAATATATATAAAGAAATAGATGTGTAGGTTCTTCAAATTTTGATTTCAGCAACTCATATAAATTATCAACATAAAAAGCCCATAAAATAAAGTTTTATTGACAGAGTCAGACCAGATGAACTAAATATAATTCGAAGTTATATTAATTGTATGAATTTTTGATTTCACAAACCTCATCCATAAAACTTGTGACTAGTCTTCACAAATATATCGAATCCTTTTGTCGTCTTGTCGATATAAAGTTTCGTGTCTAAATTAACAAGAAAATGGAGCCTTCGAGATTTACAAGTAAGAATTTTGTGATAAATGATCGAATTTAAGGAATACGGTTAAAAACAAGTTTTGCTTTATTATCTAGGATTAGGTTTATGATAAATTTTTCGGGAAAGAGCTTTCCCTTTTAAGACAAAGTTTATGATAGATCGTTGAATAAATATCGATCGATATTAAAAAATGATCAAACGCAAACAAAATTATAAAAATATACTTAGAATATAAGTTTATTAATATGTGATGGATCTTCTTTAAAAAAATTAAAAAATAATATGTGATGAATTTTGATCTGTCATACAATTTGATACAATTTGTTGTGTTTTTTTTTAAAGTAACATAGAAAATCTAAAAAAGTTTTGTTACAGTTGTATAATATATGGATGACAATCTAATAATTATAAAGCAAATCTAGTATGTATTTTATAAATATATGTAGAATTTTGTATACCACTTCCTAAGTCCTAACTGAGATATTTGATACACACTTAATTATATCTTATATTAATTTATTGATAGACTAACTTACTATAATTTTATCATCCAACTTATGTAGATTAATTTAATATAGGATTAATAATAGTGCATGCCGGTTTTGAAAAAACAAAGACAAAATATACCCATGAAAACAACATATAAAATATATCCATTTTTGAAAAAATTAACACGACTACCCGTAATAAAAAATTAAAATCAATAACTTAAAACAAAAATTCAATTCCCCCACCCACGCGCCAACCCCCTTCCCCCAATTCATTTTATGCAGAAATCCCTCACGGCGCCTCTCACTCTCAACCCCACCTCCGTCTGAAAGCACGGCGGTTGGCGGTGGCGGGATGGGTAGGTTTTTTATTTTTTATTTTTTGTTATAAATTGTAATTAATAAATAGGAAATCAAATTATTAAATTATAATCTAATTTTGAATTAGTCTAAGGGTAAAATAATCATAATGAGTTTTATAAATGATAGGTATATTTTATCTTTTGTTTTTCAAAAAATGTATATACCATTTTGCCTCTTTAATATATAACTAATTAAATGTAATATCGGTACAAGATATCTGAATCAAAGACACGCACACAAACAAGAATCTCCATAAAAATTATTTTCAGATAATAAAAATATATTTCTGTAAATGTCAAATAAGTATCAACTTTCAAGCAAACTCATAATTTGAACATTACACCAATCAAACCATATAACTTTATTTTTCTTTCCATATGTAAGATCAAGTGTCATTTTCCCTCGAATAGAAATTCCCCCAAACCCACGGCCCCACCCGCAAAACTCCACCCATATTTTCGTAGATTTAGCTGCCATTAACATACTAAAAATCACAAAACCAACATCAATGGCAAAAGCAACACATTTCCTCATAATCACCTGTTCCATAGTCCTTCTCCTCACAGTCCCGGCCCAACCCGCCGATCCATGCAAACCGGATTCATGCCACCCCAGTAGCGGGCCCAAAGTCCGGTTCCCATTCCGGCTCATAGGCCGGCACCCGGCCAGTGCGGCTACCCGGGCTTCAACCTCCGCTGCAACACCCGTAACCAAACCATCCTCACCTCCCGCGATCCGGCGACTTCATCGTCCAACACATCGACTACAAGTCCTCAGCCCTCTACATCGGCGACCCGGGCTTCTGCCTCCTGGCCGGGCCCTCAACTTCAGCGTCGCGGGCTCCCGTTCGACGCCACGATTCTGACGCGCTTCGGCATCCTCAATTGCTCGAGGATTCACCGACGACTTGAGGATGGGAGCTACTACGTCGTTTTGCCATGCCTCAGCACGAGGAACAATACGGTGGTGGCCGTGAACGATGACTTTCCGGCGGAGCTGGTGCCACCGCCGTGCCGGAGGGCGGGGAACGTGACGGTGCCGCCGTGGACGTTCTCAGAGTTCTACTGGGGGGCGGTGGGCCCGGAGGAGGATTTCGAGCTGCGGTGGAGTAGGCCCGCGTGCGGGAGATGCGAGAGTCGGGCCGGGCACTGCGGGTTCAAAGAGGGTTCGGGCTTTCAAATTGGATGCTCCAAGCCTTCGGGTGAGTTTTTGGTTGATTATATTAGTCTGTTATTATGTCATATTATATTGATTTGATCCATTGTAGCTAGAGCAAAATATCCAAAAATCGAATAACTGAATCGAATGAAATCGAAAAATCAAATTTGATTATGTTAATTCGGTTAAAATCAAATTAAAATTCGATAATTCGGTTTTCAGTCGGTTCGAAATTTTTTAACCGAATAACCGAAAATCAAATTATATATATATATATATATATATATATATATATATATTATTTATTTAGAATTATAATTCTAATATATCAATATTCTTAATCCTATTTATTTTCTCTTTCACCCTATTATATCAATATATAATATTTACAAAATATAATATTATTTATTTATTATATAATACAGATTGATTATTTTACATAATATTATATATATATATATATATATATATATATATATATATATCAACATATAATATTATTTATTATTTATTTGAAAAAATATTTTTTGTTAAAATTGGTTTAACCGAAATATATTTATTAGGGGTCGAGAGGGAGGTGTACGCTATCGACCTCTTCCATCCTTCTCTTCGAGAGAGTCCCTCTTGATTGTCGAATAAAATTCGGTTCGGTTGGTTACTTTTTTAAAAATTTGATTAATTCGGTTTGATTATTTTTCGCGAAAAGATCAATAACCGAATACTCACCCTTAATTATAGCATTTTGATACAGTACTAATGATGAGTATTGGCGTTATCGGTAGCTTATTGGGATATAAAAAAATTAAAATAAAATATTACTCCATTCATCCACCAAATTCATTCCTTGATTTTGATGGCACAAGTTTTAATAAATTATAATGAGTGTAAAGTAAGTGATGTAAACAAGTGGGCCATGAGGACAATAAATGAATATATTAATGGATAATGAGTGTAAAAGTTGGGTCATGAGTGAGTTTTTTGTAAATAAGTGAATAGATTTAGGGTAAAAATGTGAAGTTGATGTTTCCAAAAATAGAAAGTGAACATTTTTTGTGGACAGACCAAAATGGAATTAAATGATCATATTTGGTGGATGAATGACATATTAAATTAGAGTGCAATCTTTTTTAATTATATAACTTTTTTATGGATAATAAGGAAGAATCAAATTATTAGATTTATGGGAGTTTACTTTTCATGATTGTAACTAATTTTTTCAATCCTATATTTTCGATAAGATAAGAATCAAGTTAAGTTATCTCAAATGATATAAATTATCAAGAGGCTTTGGAATGCCCCATAGTTCCAATATATCAAAGTAAACAATATATTAGCGTATATTATTTTTATAAATCTAGATTAATCCTAAAAACTAAAAGTCTTCTAGAGGTAGAAAATTATAAAACTGTACATACGAGTACAAAATTAGTTATTTATAATTAGAAAATGGGTCTGACTACTCTCTTAGGCCTATGAGTAGTTTGGCCACACTCTTAGTTAGAGCTAATTACTCACTTTATTTATAATCTTTTTAGGTCATTTAAACAGCCCTAGTTTGAGATATATGGATAAAGGTGTCCGACAAACAGTAATTGAAAGTGTAATTAAATCGTTAAGCCCGCATGATCTACTTATTAAAGTTCATTTAGATTTCTATTGGAGTACCAATTAGTAACTTGAACATGAATCTGAGTTACTTGTGAATGTGTTCTGTGTTTGATCAAAATGTAATTTCATTAAATGATCATGGGCCATTATTGCATAATGTGGTTTTTAAAAAAAACAAAACAAAGGTCCACGTTTATTATGGTCGGTACGTGGACCTTAAAGAAAATAGACAGTGTAGAAAATGAAAGTTTAAGCCAAGCAAGACTGCCACCGATTAGGAAATGAGGACGCGTCGCGTTGAGATGTGTTTAAAAGGTATTTATTAAAAACTATACAGTTGGAGATCAGTTTAAGATTATTATAGAAACACTAAGATTATTATAGAAACACTCAAATTAAACAGGCGTTATCTTTGTGAAATGAGTCAACTCGGAAACTTTTGGAATCGTCTTAGATAATTTAGTGGTAAGCTCGAGTCCGGTTAGAATTTCAGTATTATATCTTGTTGTTTGATAGATAAGATATAAAAATGTAGATAGCATAAATTATTTGTTTAGTATACTAATTTCAAATCTAGATTAAACAATAAATTTATAATTTTACCCTTCTTCTTCTTGATTCCCCTGACCTCACAGCCAACTTTGGTCGATAAATAGGCCCCAGCCAAACATCACTTAAACTCAATTTTGTGAAATCAAATCAATTAATGGATAAAGGTAACAAAATGGGAAAGATGGGAGAACGTGTTGTATGTGCAGAGAGAAAGGGGGAGATAGAGGAGAGTTGTGTGTGCAGAGAGAGAGAGGGGGAGAGATAGAGGAGAGTTGTGTGTGCAGAGAGAGAGAGAGAATGTGTTGTGTGTGGAGAGAGAGAGAGAGGGAGAAATAGATGGATTGTGTATGGAGAGAGGGAGAAATAGATAAGGGAGAATGTGGAGAGAGAGAGAGTGAGAGAGGCAATGTACATAAATATATATAGAAACAAATACACTATCTTCTTCTTCTTGGTGAAAATGTAGGTGAATGAGAAACGATCATTACAAATCAAAATCAAAGGCTATTAGAAAAGGGTAATTTTGTCATGAGTTTGATTAATTTGGAATATTGTTGAGTAAAGCTTGCATATCACTTGATATCATTGAGTTGCGTTTCCTAAAGAAAAACAATGTTTTATGAACGTGCTTCATTTAAAACTGGGCCTGAAAGCTTAGTGATATAGGATAGCAAACAATTAGATAAGAGCTGATTTGTTCACTGTCTAGGTCTTATCTTGATTACCAAACGAGTCCTAAGCAGTGTGTGTGCTTTCAATCACGAACGAAATTCACAGTCGATATTTGAAGTGTTTTTTTAAGTAAATCCTGTTTATGTTTAATAATTTGTAAACTGAGAATAAACTTTATTTTCAAAATCTGAGCATGGTGGACTCAAACTAAAAAAAGTTGATGAGATTTGTAATAAAGATATCTAACTTCAAAGATACTCACTACACCACTAATTCATTCCAAATGAGATAATTATATTTAAATTATAGAATTGCTTCTGCATTTCTATAGAATGTATAATATATGTTATATTTATGAACATAATAGAACATGTGTAGTCTTTATGTGATCTTATGGTGCATTAAAATTTATAAGAATGTGTTTATTTGGATCCAAACACAATAGGACATTTTAATATAGAGATCCGCAGTCATAAATGAGACAATCACACATAAGTTGTATGTTGTGATGATAAAAAAAAATAAAAAAAATATTTACTCAAAGTTTCAGTCACTTTTAGATTTAAAACATATTTTTGATCTTGATACATTGATATACTAAGATTTTATTCTGTTTTTAAATCTAGAAAATTGGATTTTTTTTCCCCTATTGAAAAATCGAGTTGCTGATCTGAATTGCACGTGGTGCGAAAAAATCATCATTATTTTGTATGTCATGTAAAATTTGTGTGGAATTCAGACCACCAACTTAATTTCCGATATCAAAAAATTCGAATCATTATAGATTTAAAAATGAAATACATTCTACCAATACCAATATGTCAGAGTTATAAATGTATTTTGAAGTTCAAGAATTAGTTGAAAAATATAAATATAAAAGAGTAATTTTCCCTACTAAAAATATATAAAGAATCGAGGGTATGGAATCGCGTGTGCTATAAAATATATACCAATATGTATGGGATTTGTACTTTCTAATTCAAATTGTCGTGAAAGTAATATTTTTTTTTTTGAAAAGGTTACAGTAATTTATTCGTGAAAAATAAAATTTTATTAGAAACAAATAAAAATAGCACTTGATTATCTTTACGCTACACCTAAGTCATTATAATGTGTAGTTCATAGATTTTAGTGGCTTGAAAATTCATCTCGGGCTTAAATTATATCTCAACATCAAATATATTTATCTGAAAAATATATTAATCTGATACCATGTTATACAATTAAATCTCTAAATTTCCATGTACAGGACTTCCAAGAGGTGCCAAATATGGTGTTATAATTGGTGGTGGAGTAGCAGGGTTGCTATGCCTGATTGGACTAATATGTTATGCTTGTAAAAAGATAGTAGTAAGACAGCAACACCGACACCAAAGACGTCTAGATAACGAGCTACCAATGTCAATTTTTGATCGCCAATTAGTATTCAGGGCCAACATGGGCCTAGATGTATCCACCATAGAGTCGTACCCTAAGACGGTGCTAGGGCAAAGCCGCCGACTCCCTAATCCAAGCGACAACACATGTTCGATTTGCTTGTCTGATTATCAACCTGAAGAGACTCTGAAGAGCATCCCCGAATGCAACCACTATTTCCATGCTAATTGCATAGATGAGTGGCTTAAGCTCAATGGGACATGCCCTTTGTGTAGAAACACGCCAGAGACCTCGTCGGCCACTCCTACTTCCTCTATATCGTTTTCGCCATCATCAACTGCGTCGAATCATCATTGACCTATATATGCACTGTAAATTTTTCAATAAAAGTAATTGCAGTTGCAATTGCATTCAGGGGCGGATCCAGAAGTTGATAATAGGGTGGGCTGAAAAATAAGTACTTCGGCGTATTAAATATCATAAATGCTAAAATATTTCTAGGTTTTTATAAGTTGTCTTGCTAAAATATTGAGTTTATATCTATATTTTTAATAAAATTTCTTTCAATATAAACTTTTATTTAGCGTAAACTTTAGGGAATCCATCAGCCAAACCACTAGTAAAACTTGATTGCGATTGAACTAGAACTTTGACAGCTTCGAATGGGCAAAGAACAACATCAACAAACACTTGAGCAGATGCAGCGCTAAGGAAGAATATGACACATTTGTTTGGCTAATTTTCGCGACTCATATGAACCTTTGAGGATGCAGATAAATAGGGTATTCTAAAAGTATCAATATACGTCGCTCAAAATAGTAGGCACGCAATAATAAAGAGACACAAAATTTTAACATGGAAAACCTCTCAAAATGAAATAGAGAAGAAAAAAATTACGGGACTACTAGAGCCGTTTAAATCAATTATAATCAACAATGGAGCGATACTCAATCTTATCTAGATTATATTATAGGCATACAAAATATCATACACTTGAAAATAAGCACATCAAGATGTATGGAATCAAAATCGAGCAAAGATCAAGAAAATATCATCGAAATTATCATATATTCGGATCGACGATCCGACCTCGTATCTCAAAATCCGATCTCCACCATCCACAACGTTCGCCCGGATGTTGTAAAGCTTGGACCAAAATCACGCTAATCTAAAGGTTCAATCTCCGGAAATGCAATTTTTCCGAAGCTGCTGAAAATCCGAGAGGTAAAAAAGGCTACAATTTTTCTATTTTGATGCTCCAATTTCTCCTTGTGGTGACCCTTTTCATTCTTATAACCTTTCCATAGGCTCATGGATTTTTCTCATGGGTCAAAATATAAAAAAACCCCAACAATAACAACTTTGTTTTAATTTTTAATTATTTTGACCTACTGATTTTGAATTGAGAACAATATAATACATAGACGTAAGAAAAATTTGGGGCTTGACCTGGTTTGAGCCGGTGTAGCCTATAGCTAGATCCGCCATGGACTTGCATTCATTCAATGGATCTTAGATCATATACATATATGAGTTTTAGGAATTTGACTGTTTCCTTAGATCATGTCTCTAGTAATTGCAGTTGCATTCATTCAATGGATCTTGAATATTGAAACATAACATGCGGATTAGCTTTGAGATTAGCACTAACGTACCTGTCTAGTTTTTTTTCTTATAAGTAGTAGGTATACAATGATCTAATTAACCTTATATGCTATAGTAAAATAATAGATTTTATTAAATATATTATAATGTGCTTAGGAATGTGTTTAAAACGCCCATTTAGATTTTATTTAGATTTAAATAATATGCTTAAAACGCCCATTTAGATTTTATTAAATTTGAACAAACTCGTGATTAGGAATGTGTTTGGTAAATTAAATTCTAGATCATTTCAATAATAAAGTAAGTGAAAACTCAGTTTATATTTTGCTACTTTTTAGTTAATGTCTCAACATAAACATATTGTTAACGTGGTCCCTAACATTTCAAAAATTTATGATGCTTATCGATTTCGGCGAACAAATGCTTAAATGGCTACTGGAAAGTCATGTTGAACACCACGTCAATTAAAAAGAAAGAAAATATATGTAAAAGCTCATCAAACGATAGAAAAACCAATCTCGAGTCAAGAGTTTTTTTTGTTTTTATGTAATTTTGGTGAGCTTTTACACCTTTTTTTTTAAATAATTGAAGTGACGTCAAATATGGCTCTCCGACAACCTCATAAGCATTTGTTCGCTAGAAATCGATCGACATGACATTAATAGAAATATTTTGAAATATTAGAGACTAAAATAACAATATGCTTACGCTACGATGTTAACTAAAAAATCGTAAAACATTGGGAAATAAACTGACATTTATCCAATTTTACCGTACTAAACTTGACTCTATTTGATTATCTCCTAATACTTAAACATTTCTTTAAACATCACCAATAAGTATTTTTTGACAAAATCTCGTATTCTATGAAAAACGTGATAAAGAATTCCTATAGACATTGCACAAAAGAATATTCCTAAAAAGAAAATTCTTCCATTTGATCTTAAATCGCTGAGCAGCAGCAGTTAATCAAAACAACGACTTCAGCTCTTGAAGAGTTGAAGTGAGCAAGAAATGGCAACACCTTATTCAGTCAGCAGCAACAACCGCACCTCACAAACACGAAAACCCCCATATCCTTATTGTCCGGAGATCTCCTTCCTTGAGTTGAATCCACACGGGGTTGCGAAAAGTATTCAATCATCAATAAATTAATGGCTTTCAGACGGAGCGTCACTGCACGAACCAATATTCTCTTTCAGCAGCAGCGAGTCGCCGTCCCATTTTCGCGTATCGATCGTGATGATAGCGAGCGCGAAAATTTGTCTCATCATAACCTGATCTACAAGAGCAGTGGGATCCCAGATATTCTACGGCGACGCCTCCCGTTCGGGGTCGGAGCAAATGTGGGGAGTTTTTGCGGATCCAGGAATCTGTTCCAAGACCGGAGATTTGCGATACCAGCTGCTTTCGCGCCGGTTTCTGCGAGGAAACTGTCGACTCTTGATGAAGGGCCGGGTGCTGAAATGGGCGATGTGTTGGGAGAGACAGCTCTACAGGTGGCCCCGGCGGCGAGCGAGGTGGCGGTTGCGGCGGCGGACTCGTCCTTGCCGGTGGCTGCAATACAATACATGATTGATTATGTGCACACTTTTACAGGGTTGAATTGGTGAGGATGATTTTTCGTGGAGTTTTTCGGTTTTGTTTTGATGGTTTTATTTTATAAGTTAACACATCCGATTGTGGATTGAATGCAGAGTGATATTCTGAAACTGGTTGTGTTTAGGTGGGCAGCCATTGTTATGACCACTATTTTGTTCCGTACACTTCTGCTTCCTTTTACAATACATCACAGTAAAGCTACTTCAAAATTCACTGTAAGTTCTTAAATGATTTGTGTTGCCATTCCATTGTGATTTTGGGCTTGAAGGTGCTGTGCCTAATTGCATACTTATTTCCTCTATGTTTCATTGTTTTATTACCTTGGAACCATACTGTCTGGTTGAGCCAATAGCTACACTTGAATAGGAACGTATGCATCTTTATACATGAGTCACATGACTACATTAGCTGATTAGATTCTTTTCAGAAAATTGTCATCTCCCCAACTTCCCTTTATGATGCTCATACAAAGATCTAGAAGACAAAGAGATGTTAATAGAATATCACAAAGAGATGTAATATTTGTCCCGCCCGTTTTTCTTTCTATTTCTTCTTCTGTCAAATCCCTATGGTAGTATTATCTATTTTAACTCCATGAATGTTGTGAATAATGCCCGACCCTTTCTCTGATGCCAAAATTATGTCTTATGATGCAGCTTATAAGGCCCCAGTTGGAGAAGATTGTGAAAGAAGTGAAGAGTATGGTATGTGCATCAAACTATTATTGGCTGCTGTGAATTTCTTCTTGATTGCTGAAATGGTGTCTAAAGGCTTGTTAGTGTCCGCTTGAATGATGCTCTCTATAGAGGGATTATGCGGCAGAAACTCCTTTTTGTTGCTTCATATGGATACACTTCTACTTGAATGTATTGCTTCAGACACTTGACCAATGCTCATTGGTTGTTTCAGAATATGACTCCTGCTGCTGTACTCGATGGCGGGCGAAGGCAAAACTATATAAGGAGTATATAGCCTTTTCTATTTCTAATTAAGAATCTATCAACATTTTACTTTTATTTATTTACTTTTTCTTTTGGGTGGTCCAACTTTTCCATATTAATTTATAAGTCCGAAGCTTTGCAATTTTGTAAGTCTTTTTGCATTTATTTCGGTCTTCAAAAGGCTAAAAGGGACACAAATACCTATAGTTTACTCTGCTTCGAAGATATGTATGCAATTTGTCTGCAGTGATGTTAGTATTATAGCATGATATCCTATTACTTGTTTAACAACATGAAGGTGAACTATGAAGCCCACTAAAGGAACTCCTAGTCCACAAATAAACAACTAAATTAAAACCAGGTGCAGCTATACTTGCGCCTTTCCCCTTCTGGCATAAACTTGAGGTGTTACAGATTCAGCCTTCAATAATCTCTGCGGTGCCTAGTCCTTCCAATAGCTTATAAATTCTCACCCCTACGCTTGCCGTTCCACATAAGTTGGGCCACAATCCTGGTTCGAGACTGGACTTGAACCGACCAATCTTTCTATCAATAGTATATGCCTCATCATTTGTAAATTTTTACCTCATTGATTGGTTGGTAGGATAAGTAGAGCTAAATATTCTCCACTATGCTTCAGTTCCACCAACAAAACATAAAATATACTTGTTTGGCTTATATGCTTATCAGATTCTCTCTGCATGCGCATCAATTGTCATCTTATTGAGTTTCATATACTCATTTTTTTTTTAATTATTATGATGAACGTTATTACTATTTGTATTTTTTGTTAAAATACTCTGATTAAGAAGACGACATTCACGGAGATGGTTGCATCTTTTTGTTACAGATACGGTGTTACACCGTTCACCCCTTTAAAGGGAATTCTAATTGGCGGACCTGTCTTTCTCTGTTTCTTCTTGGCAGTAAGATCACATTTCCTTCAACTCTTCTAGATAATTCCTTCAGCTCCCGGTACATTTGTGTTTATCCCTCAGTTATTTCACTTGTAAACTATTTGACACTATTGCCTCATCACTTCATGTGCAGATCAACAACATGGCAGGAAAGGTTCACTCTTTCAAGGAGGGAGGAGCATTATGGTTTAATGATTTGACTACTCGGACGCAATGTATATTTTGCCAGTTTTGACAGCACTGACGCTTTGGATAACGATGGAGGTCAGCAACTTTAACTCTATTTTTGTTTGCTTGATATCTATCAATACATGCTATATTATGAAGTATCCCACTGTTCTTAGATCAATAATAGTGACTGTTCTTAGATCAATAATAGTAATTTATCCATATCTCGTGGTTTGATCCACCAATGGTGTTTTGTATATTCTCTTGAGCTTAATGGCATAGTTCTCTTGCAAATGTGAAGGCATGAGATTGTGTTGTTTGCATGTTATTTCCATTGTGAAGATGCTGATTATCATCACCGACTAGTGATGATTCTCTCTAATTGGTGAAAATTTAGATTGTAGAGTAAGATCCTCTCCTTTTTACTACAGATCCTATGTTGTTTAATGTGACTTCCCATTCGCTGCCAGATCCCACAATAAACCAGTTTAATTTTATTAATTATCCCTTTTAGCGCAACGCTCAACAAGGTTTGGGAGGCGATCCAGCTGCCAAGTTCGTCTCAAGAGCCTTTGCAGTATTGACAATCCCTGTCACTGCACATTTCCCGAGTATGTGTTAATATTGCGTTATGCTTCCGCTGAACTTCAATTTCCAAGTTAATGGAAAAATAAATAAATCACGCCCTATATCACAGTAAGTATCCCATTTTAACTGCTCGTACTTGCGATGATAATTTGTTGTACGTGTTATATACCCTCATTAGGGGTGGGTCGGTACGGTATACCGAAATTTTTTCGCCGTACCGTATACCGTACCGAAAATTACGGTATGAAAATTTTCATACCGATACCGTACCGAACCGTTCGGCATACCGAGAGTCGGTATACCGAAGATTACGGTATGATAAAATTTCATACCGTTACCGTACCGACTTTTACGGTATACCATACCGAAATTCGGTATACCGAAATTACCGAAAATTACCGAAATTATCGATAATTACCAGAATTATCGAAAATCACCGAAATTACCAAAAATTACTGAATTGCACCAAACATATATAAATAATATCTTGAAATTAAAATATAATCTAACTTAAGTTGTAGCACTTCTCAACTTAAAATAACATCCTAAAATAATAATCGAACTCCAAAACACAATAATAAGTGGAAAAATATGGAAGTTCATAGTTAAGACACGATAAGAACATAAATACAGTCAAGTACATTAAGATAGTGCACAAAATAGTAAAATATGTTTTCATTCGGTTCATCACTCGTCTTCTTTGTTGTTTCTCACAATGCTCCCAATATGGACTTTTCTTTTTAGGAGCTATAGGAGGTTTTTCTGTTAAAACTTCTCTTGCTCGTTTCCGACTAGTACCATCATCATTTGTTGAAGTTTCTATTGTGTTTGGCGTTTCAGAAATAGATGGGCTTGGAAGCGATGAGAAGCTGATTCGGATTCCATTCTATTTAAAAAAAAACATAATTAGAACATAAATATTAATAAATGACACAAAATTGCAGAGACATATAAAATAACCCAATAAGCAATAAGCACTATCTAGCCATTTATACAGAAGCATCATTAGTTTAAATTTTGATTGATGAAGATTAAAATGTTCAGAAATTTTGTTTGGCAGCTACCTATAAGATCCCCAAATGTAGAATGAAGCTTTCTTACAAACAAGACATGCTCCAATTAGCTAATTTCACGGACAGTATTATGTACAAGAACTTTTCCACAATCTCTCCTTGTCCACAATCAAGTTTTTATTTTCACGGACAGTATAATGTTCAGAAATTTTCCAGACACAAACAATATGCAATATACAACAGATAGTGCACATCCACTCGAGCATATTTGATCATTATGCACCCACAAGATGGTGGTACATATGAACACCCCTGCCTGAACACACACAAACTTCGAGTTTGAACAAAAGAAAGTAAATATCTCTGGACTTTTATAAAAACATTTCATGCACAAGGCTGCAAGACGTCACCACGAATCATATTCCGTATTGAACCATAAATTTCAAAAATGCGGACTGAAACAGAAATTAAATAGCTTCAGACTTCATTGATGGAAGTCCTTCTGATGACCGAGCTATGACCAACAAAAATCTTTGTGCTTTCTTTTTAAACAGAGCTCGTGCCAATTTAGGACATGAATATAGACAAGATTATAGTTACTAGTGGAAACCTGCAACAATTTGTTTGTGGCAACACCGCAATATGTTTCAAGCAAATACGCCAACGATTTCTGTGGTTTTGATAAAATATCACACACCTGCAATACATAAGAAAAACAGCAATCATTGATTCCATAGGATACTGCTCCACAAAAGAGCATACAATCCGGAAGACAAGTATCTAATATGGGTTAATCCTTGAAAAAAATACACTAGAAAATATTAAACACACCAGTTAAATTTCGACGACTCGACGAAGGAGTAGCAGAGAAGACGCCGGCGACAGTCCTCGAAGAGGAGCGGTGCAGTCACCGGAGCGGAGCGGCGCAAGGGGTGGCGTCAGGTGTGTTGAGCGGCGCAGGGGTAGGGTTTGGGTTTGGGGGTGAAACCGTGAAGAGATAGAATCATAGAATGAATTTGATTTTGTGGTTTGCGTTTTGTCTGCATTTATGTGTTTAGAATTGTTAATAGATATTATAAATATAATATATAATAATATATAATAGATATAATATAAAAGTGCTATTTAAAATAGTTATAAAAGTGCTATTTTAATAGTTATAGGTGTAATATAACTATTTCTTATGCATTGATGATCTATCCGAAGAGAAGGGATTTTTAATTTATAATTTTATATCAATTTTTTAATTACATGGATCAAATTAATCCCCATCATTTAGAAAATGAACCGAAAAGAGATAGAACTTCCTACAAAAATTATTTGTTGGTTTCTACATAAAGAATTTTTTATTATATAATAATATTGTAGATCATACAATTATATGGATGAATTACGATTACCTTTATCTCATAGTCAATCATATTTTCTACCTCCACATGTCATTGCATAACATAGATATAATATATAACATATCTAATGTTCACAATCCTATTTATATTTTATATTTTATAATATTTGTCTCCTAATATCACTCTTTGTATTTATACTTATCATGTGGACGTTTCATTGTATTATGTATGCAACTATACAAGAAATTATAGAAGATATTCGTAGTGTTGCTAAAAGTTACAAAGATATATATTTTAGCAATTAGATTGTACAAGTTTAGTTATTATGGAATATAGTTGTAATTATATTTAATTTTCATATATATTAAGTTTAATTTTATATTTATAATATATATATTTGTTTTAAATCTCATTACATAAATTAATCATTTTATGATTTTATATAATAATATACATGAAACATATATTAAGAGAACTAAAAGAACTATTCGATGCATTTTATATATATTGGATGAAGTGCTATAATTGAAAATGAATAAGAATATATAAATATTTTTTGAATTATGAATTATTATTATATTTTTTACTATAGTAGTATACGAAATAACAATATAACCAGTTGATTATATTTTCATAGTATACTAATGAGTTATAATTACCTTTATCTAATAGTTGATTATATTTTCTAACTCGATACTTGCATAAATTGTTCATTTTTTATAGTTTTACATTACATTATGCGTGAAAAATATATATTAAGATTTGATTAAAATAAAAAATACATACATAGTTATTGAAAGATTAAAGTGTATGCTAGAGATTAGTATTTTTTACCATTATATAGTACTATAAGATAGAAAATAGAATATTCAAATTAATCCCCATCATTTAGAAAATGAACCGAAAAGAGATAGAACTTCCTACAAAATTATTTTTTGGCTTCTACATAAATAATTTTTTATTATATAATAATATTGTAGATCATACAATTATATGGATGAATTATGATTACATTTATCTCATAGTCAATCGTATTTTCTACCTCCACATGTCATTGCATAACATAGATATAATTTATAATTTATTATGATTAACCATATTATTATAATTAAGTATCATAATTAATTACTTATATAATATATATAATCTAATATTGTTTTATTCATTTATCTCATTCATTTATTTTTCAAAGTCTACTTATGAATTATAATTGTTATTATCTTATTGTAAATTAGTTATGTAAGTTAGATAGTTATATAAATTGGTTATATAAGTTTATAGTTTCATAAAATAACTTTGTTTCATTACTTTTCTTTTCGAGTTAGTCAATCAATATCTCATTATATTAATTGTTTATTTTTGTTTATAGTTTCATAAAATAACTTAGTTTCATTACTTTTCTTTTTGAGTTAGTCAATCAATATCTCATTATATTAATTGTTTATTTTATATCAGAATATACATATTACGTATGTATGTCAAACGTAATATACATAAAAGATAAAACTAAATAAATAAATCCATATAAAGTTTTCAAAAGTTTAACATGTATGTCAAACATAAGATTTTTCATTATGTAAAGTAATATAGACTAACTATAAATTGAATATACTATTAACATAATCTATTATATAATTTATATTTACTCCATTTATTTACTTTTCAAAGTGAATAATATAGATTTAACTTAGTTTTAATTATAATTTTATTAAGTATTAAAAGTTCTTATTCATTTTTCATTATCAATAATCATATATGTTGTAATTTATCATTAACTTTTATTAATTATGAATAAATATTTTTTTTAATTTATTACTAATTATATATAATAAAATAAGTATTATATTTTAATACGGTATATCGATATATACCGTACCGCGGTATATACCGATATACCGGTATATCCGTGGTTTCGGTATATACCGTACCACGGTATATACCGATATACCGTGGTTTCGGTATATACCGATATACCGACGTACCGGTATATACCGTGCCGCGGTATATACCGCGGTACGGTATATATCGGTATACCGCGGTATTCGAAAAAATGATACCGTTACCGTACCGAAAATTAACGGTACGGTATCATACCGTACCGAAATTTCGGTATACCGAAAATTCGGTATTTTTCGGTATTTTTCCGGTACGATAAGCCCGGTATACCGAAAAATCGGTATTTTTTTCCACCCCTAACCCTCATTATGGAATAAAAAGATGACGTCATATAATTGTCTCCACGGCCTTAAAACAACTGTGAAACAAGGATCTGGATGCTTATTGTTGCCCTTTTTTGTGGGATTTTCATTTAAAGATACCAGGAAGTATTAGAATCATGATGCAAACCCTAAGTTTATGTCAGATCAGTAATCAAAATCATGATTTGATACCCAGAAAAAGAAAGATTCCATGCTTAGAAATATTTCGTTGAGTTACTGTCATGTCTTTACCTCTTGCCAACTTGCTATTCCTCATTACCTAATCTCTCTCTCTCTCTCTCTACATCTTCAGGCTATATTTTGTTACTGGATTACCTCAAATGTGTATACCATCTCGTACGGATTGGGTGAGTCCTGTTTATGTATAATTGGGTAGTATTCAATTTTCCAGTTTAAATTTTTTTTTTTTTGTCAAAATTCTTATTTTTTGGATGCTCCTCGAGTTTGCAGTGATAAAGAAGCCTGAGGTGAAGCAGATGTTGGGAATACCTGATATTCCACTACCACCTCTGTCGACTAATCAGAAACCTGCCCCTCCTTTATCGACGCTGAAAGAGTTTGCGGCTCACCAGCAGCAGCTGAAATTTTATCACCACCACCACAGCAGTCTCTATCACTACCAGAGCAGTCTTTATCACCAACACCTGTTGATGAAGCGTTGAAGCCGGTAAATCAAGCATACAGTCGTCAGCTGCAGAGCTTAGTGGGAGGATTAAGAACTTAAAGAAAGAGGTCAAGAGAAAGAAGAAGGGAACAAAAGGTCTTCCAGGTGATGAAAAGTTTGCAGTTTATTAGACTATAAGTTAAAGATGAAGCTAGTTAGTCAAAATCAGCTCTGCTGAGTCAGCACAGATTCGGTTAGATTCCAATTAGTTAGAAAGTTAGTTTCTTAGCTCAGCTTCTAAACGCATCATGCAACTGTAATCTTCATTATCAAAATACTACCTTGGGAAATAAGTCCTCTCTCAGTGTCACGACTTATAACATTTATAATATGATCATCGAGAGATCTCCCGCTAATAAAATAACAGATTTCATTGAAAATAAGGTAAATTATTTTCGGAAGATCGTCCAAAGAATCAACATTAAATTTCACTAATTCGATATGCAATGATACACAAATCTGGCTATTAATTATTAGAAATTTTTGTTTACCAACACTATGTTTGGAGTAAGTTTGATGCCGCTGCAATCCCTTGCATTGGGAAAGATTTGAACAACTAACATGAAGTAGAAATATTTAATCAAATTATATTAACAATAATATTTTGATAACTCACATAATAAAAATCAAGTTTTAAACTAGAAATACTATTGAGAAAGAAGCCAAAAAAAAATTCAGTACATAGAGAATTCAACTTAAAAATAAATTGGGTAATTGTAAGGAATTTTTAAATCCACTACATAAATTTAAAACTGAAACTCACTTATTAGATAGAAAAAATATGAACTAGAAACAAAATTATCTTTAGAAATATTATGAGAATTTTATTGTAGAACAAAATAAATTAAATTAAGAATAAATACAAAACATATATAATATATAATATATATACTATTTTTTTTAAATGGCAGGGGGGGGGGCAATGCCCCCACACTACCTCCTTGCATGAACCACACTACCTCCTTCCATGAACCTACGCCTCTTATATCATGGGTAGGGTTCAGACATCTGTTATCTATTTTTGGTTAATATTATATCGAATCAAATCAGCGGTTAATTGAACACCATATATTTGGTTTGCGATTCGATCACACTAAGTTGTTCAGAATTTTTTCGATTTTCGATTTATCGGTTCACAGGAAAAAAAAACATTTTTCATGCTTTGAAGTACATTTCATTGATTTCTTGTCACGTCTTTACCGCTTGCCTACTTGCTATTGCTCATTGCCCTAATCTCTCTCTCTACATCTGTGGCCCCAACTATTTTATTTATTATTATTTTTAATTAACTGTAATTATAATCTAATTATGATTAATAAACCTTAGGGATTAATAAATTTTAATTGAGGATTAATAAACTCTAATTAAAATTGGTGAATCCTAATTAATATTGATGTACACAAGTTTTTGCCTAGTTTCTTAGCTCATAAACACATCATGCAGCTGTAATATTCATTATGTTTTGTATTGAACATCAATGAAATCTACTCTCTTTCTTTGTATTTAGAGGTGTACACGGTTCCGATTCCAAAATTTCGTAATCGAAACTGGAATCGTATAGAGGGTAGACAGTTCGAGTTCGAACAAGTCGGTTCGATCGAACCATCGATTCATGGTTCCAACCATAAACCATTTTATATATATAATTGTAATTTTTAAATATATTTATTCAAATATATATGAAATATATATAAATCAAATTGTAATTGTATATGCAAAAAAATTTAATTACATAAGTCAATTACAATGTGGTAAATCTAATAAATTACAAGTTATCTTCGATTGGGGACCATTTGAAAAGGTTACGTTGGAGACGTATTTGAGTCACCAACATTAGGGGTGTGCATCGGTCGGTCGGTTCGACCAACCGACCGAAATTTTTAAAATCAAAAATCGAACCGAACGAATTTTTTTGAACCGAACCGAACCGATTTATAATTTCGGACCGATCGAAAACCGAACCGAAAAAATCGATCTGTTTCGGTCGAACCCAAAAACCGACCGAAATATAAATTATATATATTTTTAAATAAACATATTTTTATCCTAATTATTTAATTAAAATATTAATTAATTATTATATAAAATATATAAATATATAAAAATAATAGTTTCGGTTCGGTTCGGTTACCGACCGAACCTTAAACGTAAAACCGAAAACCGAACTAAAAACCGATTTTAATTAAAATTTTGAACCGAACCGAAAATCGACTTCCTTAAAAATCGAACCGAACCGACCGAAACCGATCGGTTCGGACTGTTTTTTCGGTTCGGTTCGGTCCATGCACACCCCTAACCAACATAGTACCCTCATTGGTATCTTCGGTTATAAAAATACCAGGGTACTTGCAAGGTTCTCATGGTCTCCGTCAAATTGTTGCATAAGGATCAACATTGCAATGAGAACTGAAAGTCATTTGTATGTAAAAGAGTAAGAAAAATAGAAATAATGTATGAGAGAATATAACTACTATTCTAGAGCTTCAAAAATAGAACTAGAGATTTTAATTTGCTATAATAAGATTAAGAGAAATAGAGATAGAGAATATGAATTGGTGTAGTGAAATGATTAGATTGAAGGGATATTTATAGATGAATTTGGGATGTTTAAATTTTAATTTGACCTCCCAAATTGATGGTTCGGAACCGGAATTTCCAAATTCAAAATTTTGATTTTTTTTGTGATTTCCCCTGATTTCTTGTGTTATATATATATATATATATATTTAATTAGTGTATTTTGAACACATACAGTTCCCGGTTCCCATGAGCACCTCTATTTGTACTTTGCTTCTGTCTTCTTCATGGTATCTGCGGATCAATTGTGTGTTGTAGGAGCTCAACTGTCTGATGATGAACATCCTTATTCCTTTCTCTCGGTCCTACTAATTTGCCGTTGCTAAATTCATTTCATTTTTTTCAAATTTTTTTAGAATTTTTAAAATTTATTCTTTTAGTTAGTTATGAAACTTTTTCGTAACTAATCCCTCGTTAGATTTTTTAATTTGTTTTTTAAATGTAAAATTGTTAAAATAGTTATTTATTTTTGGTGCTCTTTTTTTTCTTCACGACTTACATAATAAGGTCTGTTAATAATTCATATATTATCATTATTATAATTCATATTCAGAAATCCATCTAAGTCTAATCACATGTTGCAAGTTACAACATTAAATTTTGCCTAATTTGTTGTTTGAATTCACACACTCAACCGTAAGAACTAAACCAACATTTCCTTTAAAAAAAACTCAAGAACTAACATGAAGGCAAAAACATCAAAAGTTTCGCTCATGAGGAGAGAGAAGGCACACAACCTCGAGCAGAAATAGGATGAGAGAAGAACATATATACATCATTTCAGATAGGGTTAGGGCTAAAATTGGGGAAAAAGCTAAAATTGGGGAAAAATCTTTTATAAATCTTTATGTATAAAAGATTTAGCAACAAATTGATGAAGAAATTTTATGTTTAATGAAAAAAGACACCACAGACTTAACGACGAAATTTTCCCAGAGCTAAAATATAAAAGAAGTTAAAAAAGTAAAATAACTTTTAAGTACGGAAATTTTCTTAGATACAATATAAAAAACTAAAAAAAATTAAAATTGTCACACCCCAGTTTCCGGGAGATAAAGAAATGGGCTACGTGACGATACTACTAGCCTTTATTTAATAAATGGATAATATGCCCTTAGAGTTGGACAACACATTCTTGGCAAAAAGATACGTCATAATTGTACATAGCAAATATGACCAAAATAATATTTATACTATCTCCCTGACAGGATCAAGTTCGAAGGTCTGAGACGCAAAATGACATTTCATACTAAGCATATATTATATGTAAATAACAATCGCTATAAAGGCGATGACAAAAGGAATTCGTGATTTAACAACTTAGGAATATTAATATCGTCATAAGATAGTCTTCACCGTGTGAAGGTAAGAAAGCGGAAGTAAGTCAAGATATTCTTTGGAGAAACATCAACAACCCTTCCTCAGCCTCGCACGTCTCCACCAGCCGCTCAATCTGCAAAGGGTTTTGAAAAGCAATTGCAGGGCTGAGTACTAATATACTCAGTGGGTTTAGCCATTTGAAAACATTTGCAGAAACCATTTGTTAAAAGAATAATCCATGCTTTGAACAATATAACATAGAAATATTTAAAAGCATTCTATGCATACGTAAAAACAGTTATGGATCCATTTTCAGTCTCTCATCTATTGGTGCTTCGCCTGTCAATGTGAACATGTGGGAGCAGCCCACAGAGATCCACTACCATGCATATTTCAGAAATAGGAGGAACCCAAGTCGGACATCGAGATAAGTGGGAGCGACCCACAATACCCCTCAGGTGTACACTAACCCCGACTGTATGATCCAATCGCTTCTGTTGGCAAGATCCGATCGTTAAACAACAGGAGCACTTTACACAATAGAGAGTTAAAACATTTATAACATGGATATTCATTTGCATTTTGCATAAACATTTAGAGTTCAATAACTCATAAAATACTTTGGAAAATAAAAACCCACCTTTATTGCAGCAAATCCAAACAACTGAAAAGATTGGTCGATCCTAAGTATCCTCTTCTGTAGGGCCTACAAGATAAGTCCTCAACTTAAATTATAGTCCTAAAAACCAATCTTAACATCTATCATAAATGTCATCACGTTCCTAACTAGATTCGCTACACCCGGGTTTTCAGAATTTCAATTTAAATCTTAAAATTTAATTTTTCGACTAAGGGCACCAACAATACCCATGCTCGACTTTGACTTTGAAAGCTTATTTGATTTTGAAAATCAAATTATCAAAAATACTTTTATTACGAAAGTATTTACAACTTTAGTTTATTTCAAATAAACTATTTCATGATGCACATATAATCAAGCAACATAAATACTTAATATATGCATATAATAATATTTATTATGTAATTCATTAAGAATTTACATTTAACAATTAATATTCTAGAATAGTAAATTCAAGTCTAAAATCACTTATGTACTCTTAAATATATGTACTTGCATAATTAAATTAATTATGCTATTCTTATAATTAAATAAACTCATAATCAAGATATCACTTAGTAAAATTCCTCAATTTATAAACGCATGTTTAGCACAATTAACTTATTATGCTAATAAATCACATGATATAATTTAAAGCTCAAATAAATTACTTAATTTAGGAATTATTAGAGCAACCTATTACCACATAATAAGAACCTAGTTTAATATAACTCGAGCACGGAAGTTCATTTGTAAAATAAAATAAAACTCAAAAGAAAATAAAGAAAAAGCAAATAAAAGAAATCAAACCCAAAACTATTCTTTCTCTCTTGACTCTTTCCGAATCCTCACCATCACTCTCTCTCTCACCCTTCTCTCTCTCTCACCTCTTCATTCCTCTTCTTCTTATTCACGCCGCCCGACGAGAAATCCGGCGACCTCGCCCGTGCCTAGCCATCCTCGTCAACCCTTCTCCATCTTCCTCTCCTCTTCCTCTCTCTCTCTCTCTCTCTCTCTCTCTCTGTTTCTCACTCTAGAACCTCTCCCCTCCCTTTTCTTCTTCCTCGCGACCGCCGTCGTCGACTCCCTCTCCCGCCTTCCACCAACACCGCCGACCCTCCCTCCATCTCTGCCCATTCTCCTCTCTCTCACCAACCCAGCAGCAACGCCCGAGCCCCGAGGCTGCTGCCCCACCTTCGCCTCTCCTCTCTATGTGATCGGACGGTCGGCAGCAGCCCCCCCGCCGCCGTCCTTCATCGATGCTCACCACCATCTCGGCTCCCTCTCCTATTGCGAAGCCTCGCTCATCCCACTCAACAACACAAGAACAAAAATTCAAGCACAACAAGGAAAGAGCACATCAAAACTTCAACGTTTTCTTTTGTTTTATTAACGTGTTCTAAAATTCCATATCTTTGTAAATTTTCTTGTAAGATCATCATGTCTATGTCCATATCTAAGTCGATTTACTCTTGTGAAAAGCAGAACATGTAAGTCAATGTGTATGTGTGTGTTCGATATTTTATATTAGTTTTGCTTGCAAAGAAACGTTGAAGTATGTGTGTGTCATTGAACCGGAAGTTTGTCACCGGTTTTTGTGTGTAAAACCAATCATGTTAACAAGTTTTTGAAGGAAAAAGTCGAGTTGTTGAAGTAGGGACGAACCTCTGCGGAGGATTTTGGATTGATTCTGTAGAAATATAGATTGATTCTGTAGAAATATAGTTATCAATTGCTTTGCTGTAAAGATTGATAGGAGTGAAAGAAATGAAGATGAGAGGGAATTGCCGTCGGAAGTTTTCGATTTGATGCAAGAATCGAGAGTTCAAAAGTGGCTTTTATAGAGGAAAATAAGAGGCGTGGAAAGAGCAAAACCATATATAGCTTAAGCTTAAATCATTAACTAGTTTTAATTAATCTTCATTAGTAAAAATATCTAAAATATTTAGGATTTCTTTAATCCTAATCTTAACAATTGATTTACAAGTATTACATTCAAAAGTTTAAAGGGCTCGACCATACACATGTGACCCATTACTAAAAATTAAAAATTAAGGCCGATTAATATATAAACGTAATTCATTTTTATAAATGACTGCAACTCGATGTCACCCAGTTTCATTTTAGAAATTTAGGATCATTAAATCAATCTCGTCTTTCTTTAAAAACATAAATGCTAAATTTAAATAAATCCAAGTAGTCATATAATTGCAGATCGATCATTGTAAATCCAACTTTGCTTTAGAACTTTCATAAATTCCTTGTTGGAATTAAAAATCCATTTTTTTTTTCACCGGGTGCGAATCATCTTAAATTCTAAATTCAAGGATTCTTCTAAAACTTATTTGTAGAAAAACGGGATATTACATCCCTCCCTCCTTATAAAAATTTCGTCCTCGAAATTTCTTACATTTTCTACGACACTTAACTTCTAGTTCTCGTATTTTTCTTGTCGTTCGTTGTGATCTTATGTATCCTCAACTAGAACAATTTACGTTTTCCTTTCTGATATCATTGTCTGGCCTCGACTCGAAAACCCAAGTCTTAACTTAAGACTAATTCATAATGCTTGCTTTTCTTGTTCTAAAAATCATTATAGAGAACTGACATTTCTATTTTGTTGCCCGCTACTATATTTCACATGCGTACTTAAATATAAAGGAGTAACAAGCTCCTAAATCAACAATATAAAAAGGTACGTCATTTTAAGACGATCATACCTTCTATGTTTTCATTTGCCTGAGCTCCCTGCTGTTGGTTAAGAGCATAAGCCCTAGCCGGTTGAGGCTGTCTTTGGTTCGGCCGCGGGTTTCCAAATGGTACTCGATTCCTCCCTTGAGGGCCAAGGTCATGTGGTTGCGGAATTTTATTGTCATCATTGTTCGGGCAGTTTCTTGCAAAATGCCCAGGTTGCTTACATCTAAAGCACTCGTTGGAGCCTATCTTGCATTCACCGAAGTGATTCTTTTGGCAGGTTCTACATAGAGGCTTTTCTTCAGCCAGTCCTTGTTGTTGTTGGTTTCTTCTCCATGGTTGCTCTCTTTTTGTTGGGTTACCTTCATTTCTATCTTCCCATTTACGTTTCATTTTTCCATGGTTTTGGGATGGTGCTGGTGTAGGCACATCCACCTTTGCTTGGGGTAATATCGACTCAATATTTAGAGCTCTGCTCAAAGATTGAGCATACGTCAACGCTCCTTGACTTGCTAGAGGAACTGCTATCTCAAGGCGTAGACCTTGTCTAAATTTGTCTGCGCATTTTTCCTCCATGTCAACTAGATGCGGGGCATATCGCGAAAGCTGGTTAAACATTCTATTAGTACTCGATGACCGTCATATTTCCTTGTCGTAAATTCCAGAACTCATCCTGCTTCTTTTTCTTATAGCATCCAGGGATGTATTTCTCATATAATTTCTCCTTAAAGTCTTCCCACGTATAAGCTTCCCATTGTTCGGGGGTCAAAGTTCGTTGCACTGATTCCCACCAAAAATCAGCCTCATTAACGAGTTGGAAAATTGCACATGTGAGCTTCTCCTTGTCGTCACAGCCAATATGGTTAAGTATCCTTTCAGTAGCTCTCACCCATCTCTCGGCATCTAGAGGATCACCAAGGCCGTCAAAGGTAGGTGGATTGTGCTTGCGAAATCTTTCATCTATCGTACGTCCTGGTGTGATTCGTAGTTCGGGTTCACCTTGGTTAAGTTCTCTTTGTCCTTCTCCAGCCATTCTGTAGTAATATTTTGGATGGGTAGACGTGATGATGTCATATCTATACCAACAATAATAACTAGGTGTGTCGCGTAAAAGACGACAACACACGTCAAGGTATGAATCTTATATATATATATCACATGCCTCAAAAGAGGACTTTCATTTTTTTTTTCAGCACAATAATATATATTTTCAAGAAGATTTTTACATACGTATACATAGTTTCTAAATTAACATGGTTTGTATACAAAGAGACAAATGTTATACAACAGATAATTTACTATTAGGATTTATTCATTTACCCTACTATATTATATAGTAGGATTTTTTTCTCTTATATAGCCTTTGTGTTGACTTGTGGCAAAATTATGTTAGCGACCTTCCACATTTCTTTCAGGACTGGTACAAGTTCTGGCTACGTGTCTAAATCATCGTTACTTGTAGCAGGCGTCAGAACCCTCTGTGCAGTTTACGTTCTGTCTATCGTTTGTCTATCCTTCTAAGTTTTGTCCTTTTATGTTCTACAATTCTATACTTCATCTCTCTATATTCAGTCGTGCTATGTTCTTTCTTTCTATGTCCAGTCTTGCTATGTTCTGTCTTTCTATGCTCAATCTGTCTATGTTCAGTCGTTCTATGTTCTGTCTTTCTATGTTCAATCTATCTATGTTTTGTCTTGCTATAACAAATCTCTTCTATATCATAGTAGGTTCAAGACCTACCCAGAGCATATAATTGCACATAATAGTTTGCAAATAACTCTTGATAATAAATCATACATTTTTGCAAGGGTTTCTCATTTCAAATCATAAGGCACATGGTCCCTTATGAAAAAAAATATTTCAATTTCAAAATTCATGCTTATTATATTCAATCACAAAACAATTTAGACTACATACATGTTCCATCTCGGTGTACGGACGTCTCCATACATGATCTGGTCACAGTGCATGTTCAGTCTCAATAGATAATCAATCTCAATACATGTTCAGTCTCAATACATAATCAGTCTCAATACATGTTCAGTCTCAATACATAATCAGTCTCAATACATGTTCAGTCTCAATACATGTTCAGTCTCAGTGCATATTCATTTTCAATACATGTTCAGTCTCAGTGCATATTCAATCTCAATACATGTTCAGTCTCAATGCATTTTCAGTCTCCATGTTCAATCTCAGTGCATGTTCAATCTCAATACATGTTCAATCTCGATGCATATTCATTTTCAATACATGTTCAATGTCTATCACATTACCTATCACATATTCATATCGCGCAGTCATTTTAGTAAACAATTTGAAAACATTTTTGACATACCTTATTGAGGGCAGTGTGACGGCGAGCTGAGGGTTGCTGAATAGCTTAGAAGTCTAGAGATACTAGTCTAGACTTAACATCAATCAACTTGCGGTCTCAGAGCCAAGAACTATTGCTCTGATACCATTCTGTCACACCCCAGTTTCCGGGAGATAAAGAAATGGGCTACGTGACGATACTACTAGCCTTTATTTAATAAATGGATAATATGCCCTTAGAGTTGGACAACACATTCTTGGCAAAAAGATACGTCATAATTGTACATAGCAAATATGACCAAAATAATATTTATACTATCTCCCTGACAGGATCAAGTTCGAAGGTCTGAGACGCAAAATGACATTTCATACTAAGCATATATTATATGTAAATAACAATCGCTATAAAGGCGATGACAAAAGGAATTCGTGATTTAACAACTTAGGAATATTAATATCGTCATAAGATAGTCTTCACCGTGTGAAGGTAAGAAAGCGAAGTAAGTCAAGATATTCTTTGGAGAAACATCAACAACCCTTCCTCACCGCACGCGTCTCCACCAAATTACTCAATCTGCAAAGGGTTTTGAAAAGAATTGCGGTGAGTACTAATATACTCGATGGGTTTAGCCATTTGAAAACATTTGCGAAACCATTTGTTAAAAGAATAATCCATGCTTTGAACAATATAACATAGAAATATTTAAAAGCATTCTATGCATACGTAAAAGCGATTATGGATCCATTTTCGGTCTCATCTATTGGTGTCATCATCATGTGAACATGTGGAGCAGCCCACGAGATCCACTACCATGCATATTTCGAAATAGGAGGAACCCAAGTCGACATCCGAGATAAGTGGGAGCACCCACAATACCCCTCAGTGTGTACACTAACCCCGACTGTATGATCCAATCGCTACCGCCAAGATCCGATCGTTAAACAACAGGAGCACTTTACACAATAGAGTTAAAACATTTATAACATGGATATTCATTTGCATTTTGCATAAACATTTAGAGTTCAATAACTCATAAAATACTTTGGAAAATAAAAACCCACCTTTATTGCAGCAAATCCAAACAACTGAAAAGATTGGTCAGATCCTAAGTATCCTCTTCTGTAGGGCCTACAAGATAAGTCCTCAACTTAAATTATAGTCCTAAAAACCAATCTTAACATCTATCATAAATGTCATCACGTTCCTAACTAGATTCGCTACACCCGGGTTTTCAGAATTTCAATTTAAATCTTAAAATTTAATTTTTCGACTAAGGGCACCAACAATACCCATGCTCGACTTTGACTTTGAAAGCTTATTTGATTTTGAAAAATCAAATTATCAAAAATACTTTTTATTACGAAAGTATTTACAACTTTAGTTTATTTCAAATAAACTATTTCATGATGCACATATAATCAAGCAACATAAATACTTAATATATGCATATAATAATATTTATTATGTAATTCATTAAGAATTTACACATTTAACAATTAATATTCTAGAATAGTAAATTCAAGTCTAAAATCACTTATGTACTCTTAAATATATGTACTTGCATAATTAAATTAATTATGCTATTCTTATAATTAAATAAACTCATAATCAAGATATCACTTAGTAAAATTCCTCAATTTATAAACGCATGTTTAGCACAATTAACTTATTATGCTAATAAATCACATGATATAATTTAAAGCTCAAATAAATTACTTAATTTAGGAATTATTAGAGCAACCTATTACCACATAATAAGAACCTAGTTTAATATAACTCGAACACGGAAGTTCATTTGTAAAATAAAATAAAAACTCAAAAGAAAATAAAGAAAAAGGCAAATAAAGAAATCAAACCCAAAACTATTCTTTCTCTCTTGGCTCTTCCGAATCCTCACCATCACTCTCTCTCCCTTCTCTCTCTCTCTCTCACCTCTTCATTCCTCTTCTTATTCACGCCACGACGAGAAATCCGCGACCTCGCCCGCCTAGCCATCCTCGTCAACCCTTCTCCATCTTCCTCTTCCTCTTCTCTCTCTCTCTCTCTCTCTCTCTCACTGCTTTCACTCTAGAACCTCTCCCTCCCTTTCTTCTTCCTCGCGACCGCCGCCGACTCCCCTCTCCGCCTTCCACCAACACCGCTTGACCTCCTCCATCTCGCCTTCATTCTCCTCTCTGCTCACCGAACCCAGAAGAACGCCAAGCCCCGAGGTCGCTGCCCCACCTTCGCCTCTCCTCTCTATGTGATCGGACGGCCGACAGCAGCCCCGCCGCCGCCGTCCCTTCATCGATGCTCACCACCATCTCGGCTCCCTCTCCTATTGCCGAAGCCTCGCTCATCCCACTCAACAACACAGCAACAAAAATTCAAGCACAACAAGGAAAGAGCACATCAAAAACTTCAACGTTTTTCTTTTTGTTTTTATTAACAGGTTCTAAAATTCCATATCTTTGTAAATTTTCTTGTAAGATCATCATGTCTATGTCCATATCTAAGTCGATTTGCTACTGTGAAAAACAGAACATGTAAGTCAATGTGTATGTGTGTGTTCGATATTTTATATTAGTTTTGCTTGCAAAGAAACGTTGAAGTATGTGTGTGTCATTGAACTGGAAGTTTGTCACTGGTTTGCTGTGTGTAAAAACCAATCATGTTAACAAGTTTTTGAAGGAAAAAGTCGAGTTGTTGAAGTAGGGACGAACCTCGGGAGGATTTTGGATTGATTCTGTAGAAATATAGATTGATTCTGTAGAAATATAGTTATCAATTGCTTTGCTGTAAAGATTGATAGGAGTGAAAGAAATGAAGATGAGAGGGGAATTGCCGTCCGGAAGTTTTCAGATTTGATGCAAGAATCTGAGAGTTCAAAAGTGGCTTTTATAGAGGAAAATAAGAGACGTGGAAAGAGCAAAACCATATATAGCTTAAGCTTAAACTGTTAACTAGTTTTTAATTAATCTTCATTAGTAAAAATATCTAAAATATTTAGGATTTCTTTAATCCTAATCTTAACAATTGGATTTACAAGTATTACAGCCCAAAAGTTTAAAGGGCTCGACCATACACATGTGACCCATTACTAAAAATTAAAAATTAAGGCCCGATTAATATATAAACGTAATTCATTTTTATAAATGACTGCAACTCGATGTCACCCAGTTTCATTTTAGAAATTTAGGATCATTAAATCAATCTCGTCTTTCTTTAAAAACATAAATGCTAAATTTAAATAAATCCAAGTAGTCATATAATTGCAGATCGATCATTGTAAATCCAACTTTGCTTTAGAACTTTCATAAATTCCTTGTTGGAATTAAAAATCCATTTTTTTTCACGCCAATCATCTTAAATTTAAATTCAAGGATTCTTCTAAAACTTATTTGTAGAAAACCGGGATATTACAAAAATAACTTCAGCGACGGAAAAAGATGAGCAAATATTCGTATAGAAATCAGAATAACGTAATTACAATCAGCAAGTAATACTATAGAATTTGCATAACAGAATATCCCTATACATGATGAAAATTCCCCCATTTGATCTAAAATCGTGTAGCGGCAGCAGCGATTCATAACAACGACTTCAGCGCGGAAGAACTGAAGCTGCAACAAATCTCAACACCTTCTCAGTCACCAGCAACAACCCCAAAACCCTTGAATTCAATCCACGCGGGAGGCGTAAGTGTTTAATCATCAATAGAAATCGCATTAAGTGACGGATATCTGCAACCCTTTTTACGAGATATATGTGAAGATAAAAAAATAAATAAATTGCCCTCATGTGGTTCCTGTTTTGATCGCAGATTAATGGCTTTCAGACGGAGCGTCACTGCACGCGCCAAAATTCTCTATCAACAGCAACGAGTCGCCATTCCATTTTCGCACATCGATCGTGATGATAGCGACCGCGAAAATCTGCCCCGTCATAACCCCATTTACAAGGGCAGTGGGATCCCTGATATTCTGCGGCGGCGCAGCCCGTTCGGGGCCGGAGCAAATATGGGGAGTTTTTGCGGGTCGAGGAATCTATTCCAAGATCGGAGATTTGCGATTCCAGCTGCTTTCGCGCCGCCTTCCGTGAGGAAAATGTCGACTCTTGAAGAAGGGCGGGTGCTGACAAGATTGATATAATGACTGACATGGCGGATGTGTTGGGAGACGGCTGCACAGGTGGCACAGGCGGCCCCGGCAGCGGGTGAGGTGGCGGTTGCGGCGGCGGACTCGTTCTTACCGGTGGCTGCACTACAGTACATGATTGATTATGTGCACACCTTTACAGGGTTGAATTGGTGCGGATGACTTTACGTTGAGGTTTTTGTTTTGATTATGTTTTGTTCACTTTATAAGACATGATTATGTATTTAAATGCGATTGCTCTATGTAAATTGTGTTCATGTAAGATTATTAAAGACTGCAGAGAGATATCCTGAAATCGGTTGTGTTTAGGTGGGCTGCGATTGTTTTGACGACTGTTCTGATCCGTACGCTTCAACTTCCTCTTACAATACACCAAATTAAAGCTACTTCAAAATTCACTGTGAGTTCTGACATGATTTGGGTTGCCATTCCATTGTGATTTTTGGCATGAAGGTGGATTGCCTACATGCATACTTATTTCCTCTATAATACATCATAGTATTAAATTTCTTCTGGCCCCTTCCCTTCCCTTCTTGAAAACGTTAAAGGGTTAAAACATATTCGAAATTGATACACGAAGAGAAAACTTGTGTTGAATTGCATGCTGTAATGTTTACATTCTCTCAGTTCTGCGATGCATCTGTCTCCTGTAATCCGCCTCCCTGAACTTTTTTTTTTATCTTTCTTCTTTTGTTAAATTCCTGTGGTAGTATCATCTTTAACTCCATGTTTGTTGTGATAATGCCCGCCACTTTCTCTGATGCCAAAGTTATGTCTTATGATGCAGCTTATAAGGCCCAAGTTGGAGGAGATTCAGGAAGAAATGAGGAGTAGGGTATGTGCAGACTATGATTGGCTGCTGCAAATTTCTTCTTGATTACACTATATAGAAGGATTATGCTGCAGAAACCCCTTTTTGTTATGTCATATGGTAATTCTTCTACTTGATTGTATTGCTTCAGACACTTGACGAATGCTTATTGGTTGTTTCCAGGATATGAGTCCTGCTGCTGTGCTTGAAGGTCAGGCAAAAATGAAAAAAATATTTAATGAGTATGTAGCCTTTTTTTTTCCTAATTTAAGTCTTGATCACACTCATTTCAGCCTTCAAAAGGCCAAAAAGGGACACAAATACCTTATAGTTACATTAGACCTTATACACTGTTTAGATCCAATCCAACTGCCAGAATTCAGAGATTCTATTTAGTTCACTATACTTCTAAGATATGCATGCAATTGTCTGCACATATGTCAGTATTGCTTGTTTTAAGAGAAATCTTTGGAAACATTATTATTGTTGTTATGATGATGATGATCACTATTACTATTTGTATTTATTTTAAACATACTAGATAAAGAATATGCTATTCATAGAGGTGGTTGCATCTTTCTGTTACAGATATGGAGTTACGCCGTTCACCCCTTTAAAGGGAATTCTAGTTGTGGGACCTGTCTTTCTCTGTTTCTTCTTAGCAGTAAGATCATATTCCCTTTAACTCCTGTAGATGATTCCTTCAACTCCCACACATTTGTGTTTATCCCTTGGTTATTTCACTTTTAAACCATTTGACACTATTCACTTTACGTGCAGATCAACAACATGGCAGAAAAGGTTCCTCCTTCAAGGAGGAGGAGCATTCTGGTTTACTGATTTGACTACTCCAGATACTATGTATATTTTGCCAGTTTTGACGGCTCTAACGTTTTGGATAACGGTGGAGGTCAGCCACTTTAACTGTATCTTTGTTTGCTTGATATCTATCAATACATGTTATATTCTTTTAGGCTATGTCAAAATGCCGAGCCATTCTACTTGACAATATGGAGTTATATTAATTTCAGTTTTTCTGTTCCTGTTGTGGTGCTTTGTTAGAATGCTTTCTTATCATGATTGAAGCACCATGTGTTACGACACAGTTATAATATCGGAATCCGAAAGTGATGTTGTTGAGGGGGTGTAATTGGCTTGTAACTGAATATTAATATATTGAATATTTCATTATACTGGAAAAAGTTTTAACATGTTAATTGTTTTTGTATACATACCATTTTCTATTAATCAAGATCACGCATGAATTACAACTAAGAAATTTTAATGGTATGTCATATGTGGTGGAAAGTTAATCTTTTTACATGGGAAGTTGCAAGATGCTATCATAATCATAAATATAAGCCCAAATCAATATACATATACATTTGATGTGAAGCTACTAAGACTAGAAAGCACGATTACTATATGCCACGGCAAAAGAAGCATTTCAAGATGTTAACTATAAAGTAGACTAGAAATTGTATAAGTATTCATATGCCATTAGTTTCGTTGATATTAAGATTTTGTCGGTTTCTAATTTATGATTTCCGGTGAGCTCTAAAGGGTTTTACGAAGAATTATTGTCTTAGTTATTATACAAAATTATTTATAAATCATCGGAAATTTTAGATTGTAGTGTAAGATGATTCTCTCTAAGTGGTGAAGTTAGATAGTATCATAGTGTAAGATCCCTCCTTTTTATGGCTGAGTGTTATTACGGATCCTATGTTGTTTATGTTGGGTGCGGAAGCTATGTTGGGTGAAAAGATGAAGATATTTTTGGGAGAATTTTGAGTAGCTACTGTTCACTCTTTTAGATATTAGATTTCATGTGATACTTGATGCTAAATTACAAATGAGAGCAACAATATTTATAGTGTGCAATGGAGAATTCTAGATACAAGGATAGGAAGTGTCATTCAAACTAAATTAATGAGTTTAGTCTTCAAGTATTGATTACATCCTCTCTAGATTTCTTTAGATTCATGCATGTACTTCATTCAATGGATTGCAAATTATCCTTTCAACACCCCTCCTTAATTTGCAATCTTGATTTGCTTCTTGAACTTCTCGAATTTGTTGGAGGTAACCGCTTTTGTCAAAACATCAGCGGGCTGATCATTAGTGTTGATGAACTTCATGCTAACAATTCCTTCATTCACTAGCTCTCGGATGTAGTGATGTCGCAACTCAATATGCTAGGACCTTGCATGAAAAACTGGATTCTTTGTCATAGCAATTGCAGACATGTTGTCACAGAAGATTGTTGTTGGCTCAGTTATCTTGTGCTTCAAATCCTCCAATATTTTCTCACCACACTTTACAAGCTATGTTACATGGACACGGGTATGGGTATCGGATACGGTGCGGATCCGAGTGTCGATACAATTTTAAGAAAATTATAGACACGGGACACCGTCCTAAGTTTGGACACCGGTACGGGTATACGTCGAAAAGTATACAGCGGGGTAGAAGTTCAAAGTATAAATAAGGTTGTGGACTTGTGGTAGTTGTCCCATATCGGAAAAAGTAGACTAATGTAAAGAGAAGTTGAAAGAATAAATGAGAGTAGTGATAGTTGTCCCACATTGAATAAAGAAGACAAATGCAAGCATGATATGCACTATAAAATGAGAAGCATAATGTGCATTAGGTTCTCGCAGCCACACTTAGCGTCTGCCTCGCAGCAGACGAGGTGCGCCTTGCACCTAGGCGCCCCACACAAGTGTCTTTTTAAACCTTGCATAGCTTTGGATGCACCTTTTTTCATGGAGTATCCGAGGTGAAATTGCAAGATCGGACACGTATTTCGTGTTCGTATCCGTGTCGAGTCGTGTCGACACGTATATCTTCGCCCAAATGAAGTGTCTCGAGTAACACAGTTCACAAGTAGCTTCGTGGTAGCTATGTATTCAACTTCACCGACGAAAGTGCAACATTCTTTTCGCTTCTTTGAGTCCATGAAATGATGTTTGTTCCAAGACAAAACACATAACCGGATGTGCTTTTTCGATCATCGAGCGATCCCGCCCAATCACTATCTCAGATAGCCAACAAGATCGAAATTTTCTTCCTTCTTGAATTCAACACCTTGATTCTTAGTACCTTTCAAGTACCTCAACACTCTTTTGCGGCTGCAAAATAATTCTTACTCACTCATTCATAAAGAGAAAGTAGACTTACGAGTAAGTGATGTCCGCCTTGTATTGAGATAGATCAATGATCCAATCAACTTCCGTAGATGGTCGATCTCGCTTTTTCGCACCATCTTCAATTTGCAGCTTTTCATTTTGCGCCATTGGAGTAGAGATGGGCTTGCACCGACTCATGTTGAACTTCTTTAATAGATCATCGATGTACTTCTCTTGAAAAGAAAAATTCTTCCAGACTTTGTTGTTATGATGTGGGATATCCCACAACGACTACATGCAAGTGTGGAGTGGTATATAAGTGAGTGTCAATCCTTTCCTATAACCATGGTTTTGGGAGAGTTAGGGTTCTTGCTTGATCCCAACAATGGTCCGACCTGCACGGATCGTACGTCTGGGGAAGGGTGACTGTTGATTGGCCCGGAAACCGGGTGGGCTGGGAATAGTTCGGGTGGGCCGGGATCGGTATCACAAACGAATGGAGTCGTGGGTGGGCCAAGAACTCAGGTGGGCCCCACCGCGGACCCGGCCGTGGGTGGGAGGACTTCGAGTTGGCCGTCCGTGGACGTCACGGTTTCGAAGGAAGGTATTGTTATGATGTGGGATATCCCACAACGACTACACATGCAAGTGTGGAGTGATATATAAGTGAGTGTCAATCCTTTCCCTATAACCATGGTTTTGGGGAGAGTTAGGGTTCCTTGCTTGTATCCCTAACATTTGTTTAACTTGAATTCCGAGAAAGTACTTCATGAGACCTAAGTCAGTCATCTCGAATTTCTCCATCATCTTCTTTTTGAAATCTTCCACGAGACTTGTGTTTGTGCCGAAGTAGATGAGATCGTCTACGTAAAGACACCACAAGAAAATCACTTCCAACATTTTTCACGTAGAGTGAAGATTCACTTGCGCTTCGGTTGAATCCATTTTCTATGAAGTAGCCATTGATTTTGTTGTTCCAAGCACGAGGTGCTTGTTTTAGACCGTCTAACGCATTTTCAATCGATAGACTTTTTCATCTCGCCTTTAACTTTGAATCCTTCCGCTGGTCGACATAAACTTCTTCGAGAATTTCTCCGTTCAAGAAAGCTGATTTTACGTCGAGTTGATAGACTTTCAACTCCATTTGGGCTGCTAGAGCAAGGACAGTTCGAATCGTTTCGATTCTGGCGACCGGAGCAAACGTTTCTGTGAAGTCGATTCTGGTTGCTGAGAGTACCCTTTGCCACGAGTCGAGCTTTGTGCTTTTGAATTTCTCCCTTTTCATCGAACTTGATCTTGTAGATCCATTTTAGTCCAATCGTTTTCTTTCCTTTGGGCAAATCAACGAGCTCCCAAGTATTATTTTTCTCGATGTTGGACATTTCTTCATTCATCGCCTTTTTCCAATGATTTTCCTTGGCCGCCTCTTCAAAACTTTGTGGTTCTCCAGCGAAGAGACAAAGCTCATAGGACTCGTAGATGTCACTAAGTAGTCTGTTTCTTCTAGGAGGACTTTCAACATCGGATTCAAGTGTTGGAGTCGGAGCTAGATTTGCGTTATTGAGAACTTCAGATGATTGTGGATCTTCATATATTGGTTCATCCACAACTTCTTTTCCTTTCCAGTCCCAAGTAGCAGCTTCACAAAGATGACATCTCTTGAGACTGTGATTTTGTTTGTTGAAGGATCAACAAGTCGAAATCCTTAGATTCATCAACGTATCCAACGAATAGAAGTTTTTTCCTTTTCCATCAAATTTCTCCCGAGATGCAGATGGAACGAGCGCATATGCAATGCTCCCGAACACTTTGAAATGGTCCACAATTGGCTTCTTCTTGGACCATGCCTCGAATGGAGTTTTGTTCCTTACGGCTTTTGTTGGAGAACGATTTCGAATGTACACGGAGGTGTGTACAGCTTCTCCCCAATAGAGATTAGGGACTCCTTTTCCTTTCAGCATGCTTCTTGCCATCTCTACAATTGTGCGACTTTTCCTTTCGGCAACGCCGTTTTATTGTGGTGTTCTGCTCACTGTCAGCTGCCTCTTGATTCCATTAGCTTTGCAATACTCAATAAATGGATTGTAGAGATATTCACCTCCACGATCGGTTCTCAAGGTTTTAATTAAAACACCACTCTCTCTTTCAACAAGAGCTTTGAATTGGAGAAAAAACGAGAACGCTTCTGATTTTTGGTTTAAGAAGTAAATCCACATCATTCGAGTGTAATCATCAACGAAGAGAAGGAAGTACCTCTTATTTCCTGGAGTGAGAGTCTGCATTGGACCACAAATATCCGAGTGAACGAGCTCTAAAGGTCCTTTAGCACGCCATGACGTTTTTGGAAACGGAAGCTTGTGCAACTTCCCGTAAATGCAGCCTTCACACACATGGTTATTTTTCTGGATTGTCGGAAGCCCAGTCACCATATTCTTCTCTTTTAGCAACAAGAGACCTTTGCTATGAAGATGGCCGTAGCGTAAGTGCCAAAGGTGTGAAGAATCAACACTTTCCGCTTTTAGTGCATGATCGTCATCTAGCGGCAATATGAGAGGAAATGTCTTGTTCCTCATCTCAATGTTAGCAATGATAGAATTCTTTTGTTTGTCAAGTATCTTGCATTTTCCATCATCAAAAAACACTGAGAAATTATTTTGAATGAGCTGCCCCACACTTAGAAGGTTGTGCTAGAGGTTTGGCACAAAAGAACATCGGTATGAGTTTTGAGTACCTTCCTTTGATCGGATGGAAATGGTTCCTTTGCTCTGCTGCCTCTTTTGTGATCCATCTCCGAGAATAATTTGAGTAGTGATGTTTGGATTGATCTTCACGAAGAGATCTCGGTTGCCCGTCATGTGATTACTACAACCACTATCCAAGTACCACATGCTTTTGACTCTTGAGAAGAACTTGAATAGAACATCAGCTCTTCTTTTGTTTTCGATTTAGAATTTTGCCTCCTCATTTTCTTCTTTTTCTCTTTATTTTGGAACCAACAATCCCTTTGTGAATGATTTGGGATTTTGCACCTTTTGCACTTAAAGTAGCAATCTTTGGATTCATGGTTAGATTTCTTGCAGATTAGGCAACCAGAATCCTTACCAGAATGTTGTGTTTGCTTGCCTTTCCAGTTGCTTTTCTTCTCATTTGATTTCCATTGGCCACTTTTGTTGCGGTTTTGGCCTCCTTGATATTTCGCATGATTGTTGGAGTTGGATTTTGACACATGCGATTGAAAAGCTTGTTCGGTTGAAGTGTTTCCCGAACGATTGATTCTTTGCTCGTGTGCGAGAAGAGATCCCGTCAACTCGTACATCGACATTTTTGTTAAATCTTTTGATTCTTCGATTGCGGCTGCAGCATGATCGAACTTTGGTGGGAGGCAACGAAGAACTTTCTGCACAACTCTCTTTTCTTCGATAGTATCTCCACAACCTTTGATTTGATTCACGATCTCGGCGACTCGAGTAGAGAAGTCACGTACAGGTTCACTTTCTTCCATTTTGAGATTATCAAATTCTTTCCATAAAGATTGCAGCTTCAAGGTTATCGTCTTTTCGGTTCCTTGAAATTCTTGTTTCAAGATTTCCCAAGCATCTATGGCCTTTTGACACCAAAGATGCGTGGAAAATTGTTTTATGCAATCGCATCTTACTTTTGAACTCCTTTTGTAGCTTTATGTAGTTTTCATCCTCTTTATCCGGTTCTTGGTATTCTCCATCGATCATTTCCATAGATCCATGGATTCAAAAAGTTTGCATTTGGCTACTCCAATAAGGGTAGTGCTCTCCTTCAAAGATCGGAACTTGGCTCGGTGAGAAAGCAAACAATGAAGAAGTAGAGTTTGAAGCCATTTCAAGAATGGTGGAAATTATTGGCTCTGATACCAAATTTGTTGGGTGCGGAAGCTATGTTGGGTGAAAAGATGAAGATATTTTTGGGAGAATTTTGAGTAGCTACTGCTCACTCTTTTAGATATTAGATTTCATGTGATACTTGATGCTAAATTACAAATGAGAGCAACACTATTTATATTGTGCAATGGAGAATTCTAGATACAAGGATAGGAAGAGTCATTCAAACTAAATTAATGAGTTTAGTCTGCTCGGAATTATTGGAAGAATTTCTTATGTCGGAAGAAGACGTTCTTTTTTTGACCTTTCAAAAAGCCACTTCCGCTTTCCGGGGAGTATATAGAAGTCGGATTTGGTATTTGGATATGATTTCTGTCAATGATTTCGCAAATCACAAATCCAAATTCTGAGATCTTGGAAATAGAAATTTTTCGTAAATAAAATAGCTCAAAGTATTGACTACATCCTCTCTAGACTTCTTTAGATTCATGCATGTACTTCATTCAATGGATTGCAAATTATCCTTTCAACAGTTTAATGTGACTTGCCATTTGCTGTAAGATCTTACGGCTCGGTCCACTTGTAAGACTCGTTTAATTTGATTAATAATCCATTTATAGTGCAACGCTCAAGAAGGTTTGGAAGGCAATCCAGCTGCCAATACCATCAAGAACGTCTCTAGAGTCTTTGCAGTATTAACGATCCCTCTCACTGCAAATTTCCCCAAGGTATGTGGTATTTATTGCATTATACTAATCTTTCGCTGAACTTCAAATTTCCAAGTTAATGGAAAAAATTACTGCTCATACTCGCCATGATAATTGTTGTACTTATTATATGCCCTCATTGTATAATTGGCACATAGGAAAACATCATCACGTCTTTACCGCTTGTCTGCTTGGTCTTCCTCAACGCCCTAATCTCTCTCTCTACAGGCTATATTTTGTTATTGGATCACCTCAAACCTGTATTCCTCGCATACGGATTGGGTGAGTCCTGTTTATGTATAATTGAGTAGTTTCAGTAGTCCAGTTCTTATGATTCTTGTCAAATGATTATTGTTTTCGTTTGACTAGAATTCTTGTCAAACGATCATTTTCATATAATCTGCAGCCTTTCTAATCAATTTCTGTCAAATTCTTATTTTTCCCAATGCCCTCGACTTTGCAGTGATAAAGAAGCCTGAGGTGAAGCAGGTGTTGGGAATACCGGATATTCCACCACCACCACCGTCGACTAATCAGAAACCCGGCCTCCTTTTTCGAATCGCTGAAGAAGTATGCAGCTGCGCAGCAGCAGCTGAAATCTTACCACCACCACCAGAGCAGTCCTCATCACCCCATCTGCTGATGAAAAGTTGAAGCTGGTAAATCGAAGAACACGGTCAACGCCATCGGCGCTTAGCCGGAGGATTAAGAACTTAGAGAGAGAGGTCAAGGGAAGAAAGAAAGGAACAAAAGGTCTTCCGGGTGATGAAAATTGGTAGAATTTACATGTCATAACGAAACAAATATAGTTATTTTGAAGAATGCAATTTTCATCTTCTTCTTAGCTGCCATGTTTGGAGTTGTAGAGAAAGTTCGGAACAGTAGAATTTTTTTGGGACCGATCATCAGTTAGTTTATTAGGATATTACCTGCCTATTTAAGTGTAAGTGATGCTACACTTTATTTAATTATCGGAATAGTTACATTCCGGTAATATGTCCTCTCTCATGACTTGTAACATTTATTGTCATCTCTAATTTATTATAGAATCTCATATTTTTCTCTCTTTTGAACTTTTTTTTTCGTTTGTTTTTCCCTTCTGTCAGTTTTAATCTTAGCTAAAGCTGGTATGATGGGTGTATCATGTGTGGATTAGTTGCTTTAATATTGCATTGATGAAGCAATAATTTTAAATTCATTGAGATCGCTAAAAATTAATTCAATTCGGAAATGGTGATGGATTGAGAATTTTGTCACATCCTAAGGCTTTCTCAGATTTTGAAATTGTAACTCGAAGTTCGTCAAATCACATGAAATTATTTATTTTGTAGGATTTTTAAGTCGTTAGCAGCAATAAGGACAAGAATGTCTATTGGAATCATATATACATTTTTCAATTAATTTCTGAAGCTATGAAGAACAAAATGGGCTGAACAGAATCACCCAAAAATTAGTAAGGGATTAGAGAATTCCATATTATTGGTAAAACTAGATTAACATAATGTCATAGAGATCAAATTATTAAAGATGAAAAATAGAGATAAGAAAAAGTTGCATTTGTTATGTTGTAATTCCTATACCTACAAAATAAATTTAAACAGTTCCTAACAACCAAGCAAGTTGGTTCAATAGTCCAATTTTATAAATATTTAAATTATTTTTCAATGACGGCAACGACCTTTAAAACTGAAAATATAAGAATTAGACCCATAACCCCTTAAAATGCTTTATAAGAAAAAAAAGAGAATTATTCAATCTAATTTATACATTCAAATTAGAATCTTGATCAAGTAAATGCAGGAATACTAAAATATAAAAAAATTGGATGCTGATTTGATTGAGAAGAAGGGAAAGGATAAGGATGAGGTGTGTGAACGTGGCGCAATTTAGGGCAATTGATGTATGTTTGTAATTTTATAATGTGAAGTAAGATTAAATTAGGTAGCTGAGGTATCTCTGATTCGTGTCGAAGTTATTCTCGCTGATTCCAGAATCATCGAGAAAAGAAAAAAACAGTGTGTTTTCTGAGTATATCAGCGGATTCAATTGCAAAATGGCATTTTCTTGATTGCTTTGGCTGCCTCTTATCCCATTTAAGACGATAAATAGATCATAGCTTCGTCCCTTTTGCGACATTATGTCCCATATACATTTTTTCTTCTTCTATTTTGTGGAATATAATTACGTCTATTTTCACACTTACCTTTTACGTATGTATTTTGGATTCTTTCATGCAACGTTATCAATTCATGACTTGAATTTTGATGCGTTTTCCAACAAAAACATAGCATTCAAGAATCAAGATGTGCCGCAAATCATTATTTTTAGATGTTACTGGAATAAAAACGTCACATTTGTGACTTGCACAGTACCATAGTCTCACATTTAGATCTGCATCCAACTTTAGAAGAACGCTTCGGGTGTAAGTATGAGATGTTAATGGGGTTAATTTATTTGAATTCGGATCAATCCATTCAGATTATCGAGTTATTTGGTTCGGATAATTCAGATTAACATTTTTTTCTAGTTAGAAATTTTCAACATTAGCTTTAAATTCTTGGGTTTTGTGCTAACTTGTCAGGCTAATCGAGTCAAAAGACTCAAGGAAAAAATAACTTATATATATATATATTTGATAATAATATATTTATAATAAATATTTTGTAATAAAAATTAGTGTAAAAAAGGCAAAGAAGTGAAATGATAACGTTAAATATTATCTAAAATACATTTCATAAATATTTGAAAAAAAATTCTTATTATATTAACTTTCAAAAGCAAGTAATGAAATTCGAAAATCATATAACGAGGATAATTTCAATTAATAAGGTCAATCTACTCGATTTTCGAGCCAACACGCTCAGGTTGTCGAGCTATTCGCTTAGGGTCCTTCGGGGTGACAATTTTTCTGGTTCGAAATTTTCAGCCCTAATACTATCAGATTATCAGTCTATTCGGGTCAACCCATGAGTTTCGTGCTAGATTAATAGCTCTACTAGTCTTGCTTTGATATTTCAAAAATAAATTAAAATCGTATTCTCGTTGATCAAATCTGAAGTTTAAGACTAGTATCTTAATGTTCATCTCCAAAATCTAATTGTTCTTTCTTTCATTGTAGAAATTAACTTAAATTTACAACTCATTCTAAACCTAACTTTGTATTTGTTTATTTATTTACTCTTTTAATTATTTTTCTTCTTTCTCGAGCTCCACCTTTTGAAAATTGTCATTCTTTGTTTGTTTTTGGATTTATTTATTTTTTGGAGGAAAGAGCGCATTGGCTATTGCACGCCTATCATTATAAAAGTGATTAATATCACTAATCTACAAGACTCATTCTTTGTGTTTGGGTTTAGGCCAGGTTGATTTCAGCCCTAATAATAAACAAGAATTGGGATTTTAATGAAATTGTTTCAATCTTACGCTTAGCTTAATTTATTTTATGTAAAATTTGATTTAGATTCTTTGACTATTATGGAACAAATAAAAATGTTGAAACCTGGACTAGAGATCCAATGTCTCACTTTATTGTGTGGTATTTGTGTGCCACATTAAAAAAAATAGTTTTTACTTTTTTCATATTTATTCTTCAATTTTAATTTCTAAGTTTAATTTATAACTCTTAACTAAGGTTTATTTTTAAAGGGTGACTATCACTTTAAATTCATAATTATTTTGGTACTATCAATTATATTCTAAACGTTTAAAAATATTTTTAAATTCTAAACTATCGATTATGATAAATTCTACCGCAATCTATTTTTTGTCTCTAGAAAGTTATTGCAGCTCGCTGGACTGACATGATATATTAACAACTTAAAAAAAAAGAATCTTACATTAAATACATCGTGCTAATTCGAAGAGCCATTTCAATTTTCTGAAACCTAAAATGGACAGGGGGCCAATAGGTACTAAATCAGTAGTTAAAGATTTAGAAAAATATTTTCAATAGTTCAAGATATAATTGATAGTGTCAAAAATAATTTAAAATTTAAAGTGATATTTATTATTGTTTTGCATTTAATTTAAATTATCGTACCTAGTACTCCCTCCGTCCACCAAGAGTATCTCACAATTATCTCATTCGACGTTCACAAAAAATGTATCACTTTCCTTTTTGGGATACTACCCATACTCAACTTTTATTATTCAACTCCATAACCACTGATATTTATCAAAAATCATACTACCAAACAATCAATTTTATTATTCAACTTCACAACCACTCATCGTTTACCAAAAATCATAGTTTCTCCAATCAAAAAGCATTTATAGTGGGATCATTTATCCACTTACAAAATATGTATCAAAATTTATTAAAATTCGTATAGTCTATCAAGCGACACACTGTTGATGAACCTAAGGAATAATTAATTATTTCCCAAGCAAGATATATACATTTTTAAGCTTCATTTATTTTTTAATAAACGTTAATAAGAATATATTACTATTACTATTACTATTGTTGCTGTCGGAGTTGCGAAAACGGTTAGTTTGAACCTATATCTTATTATATATACCATGGTGTCTTTATCACTTGGATATCTCTAAAAACACTATAATAAAATATTATTAAATATCGAAATTCATTGTGAGGCACGGAAATGTTCGGAATGTGAATCCCCTATATGTCGCCCAAGAAATACACCATATGTACTGAGAATCAGAAATACACTGCAGCTGTAAACTCCATAGACAAAATGATGGATTGAATGAAAGCAAGTCATTCACTTGCAAAAGAAATGCGAACAGGCCGTCGGAAAAGAGACCAAGCTACCGGTGACGGAGAAGGACCGTCGGAGAGCAAAACCCCACCCTTGAAATACGGATACGTCTCAATTCTGGGGCGCAGGAGAGTGATGGAGGATCCGGTGATGGTTATGCCACCGCAGAAGCTACCCGGCGGCTACTTATTTTTTGCAGCTTACGGCTGCGGCGGCGGAGCTAAGGTGGCGGAGACGTGCACCGAGAAGCTGCATCGGTGCTTGGAGAAGCACACGGAGACGGAGGGGCTCGGCTGGGGAAGGTAGTGACTGACTTCTTTAGAAGGCAGGAGGCGGCGGCGGACAGGATGCTCAAGCTCACTGCGGTGGTGGTGGAGGTTGAGAAGGGGAAGTGGTGGTGGTGAACTTTGGTGGTTCGAGGGCGGTGCTTTGGAGTGGTGGAGTGGCTCTGCCTCTGTGGACCGATCATAGTAAGGTACTTAATTTCTATTTTGGAATTTCACAAAATAAGAGTTTGTATCAAAAGAAAATTTGGAAAGATATGCTGTATGCTCAGTTCGTCTCCAAATAAATGTCCTATTATATGATAATACACATACCAATACCAATGAATTCTACAAATTTATTCTACTTATCCTTGATTATTATGGGAACTTTAAGAAGTTGCAAAATTATAATGGTGTTATAAAACTAAGAATAAATTTGATAATTTGACATCATTTTTCAGTTTTACATAAAATTTCGAAATAAAACACACATTTTCAAAGCAAGGCACTTATTAATTAATTAAGGAAGGAAATGAATAATTCTTTAGCTGTAAAACTCATGATACGATAATATGTTCGACTTTTGTTGCATTTTGTCATTCTATATAGTATACGGTCATTTAGTAATCACAAAAAGTATTAATGAAATAAAATACGATGGTAACGTTCTTTCAGAAATGAGGATCTCGACTTTTGGACCATTAATACTAAGGTTTTTGGTTTTGTTGGCAGGCTGATGATTCGGATGGCACCGCTGAAGCTGAAGGAGGAACGATCATGAGTGGGAACGATGAGCTCGTCTCGACTTCAACACCCCAAGGTACAAACGATTTCTTTTAAAATTCTACCACCTATAATTGATGGAACCCACCATTTTCTACAACTTTTCTCATTTTTTAAGAAATTGTGAATCCATCGGTCACGTGTATGTAATCCATGCGCATGCATTACTAGTTCAAGTTTTTACTGCTTCAGCATCAACTCGTGCTGTTATATATATATATTCTCAATTGGCAGGTGGTGATGAATGTGTGAGAGCTAGCAGAAGCTCCGAGCCTGACGTGAGGGTGATGAGGCGAAACGATGGCGAGTCGGAAGACTTTCTAATAATAGCAAGTGATGGTCTGTGGAAGGTGGTCGGGGAGGAGATGGCTTGTGAGGTAGTCAGGAAGTGCCTTGGTGGCAAAATAAGGAGGTTGCCTTCAGAAGGCGGCACAGGCGTTACGCAGGCCACCGCGATGCTTGCTGAGCTCGCCATCGCCAAGGGCAGCAAAGACAACATCGCCATCGTTGTTCTACAGCTCAACTCCTCACCCTAGCTAATTCTAATCATCAATGTCGCTTAATCTTGTATGTGTATTGCACTAGCTTTGTTGTGGTTTTGTAAGAGTGTTTGTGTGTGTTTTCATCTTTGCTTTTCTTTTTATATTGTATATATACTTGACGTGTATTGATGAAATGATACCATGAGATCTAACATCAGTTGCAAATTTGCAATACAAAATTGTGTACCCAATGTTTTTTACTATCCTTTTCCATTTTCTTGAGTAGTCTTTAATTAGCTTCGTGACAACCTGATCTTCAATCATCATGGTAGAAAGAAGCTTGGAAATATATAATTTTCATATTATAAAAAGGAAATGATTACAATTTACTGCAAATTCGAAGCAGAGCAATACCAGACTCGAGTCTGTTAAGATGTCCAATAAATACAAGCAAGAATGCCATGTTTCTTGATCGTTCATTGAATTAATGAAGACAAAAACACTAAGATCACTCTCTTCAACCTTGTTGAATTATGAAACCTGAAATCGCACGAAAATTACTCTCCTTTTCTTCAGTCTTTATTGAACATTGAATTAATTAATTAACCCATTTTATTGGAGTGTTTTAGTCACTTTGGCAGAATTCTTATTTTTATTAGTGTTGAAATCCTAATATAAATAATCGTCTAATCTCTTGCATCTGTATCCATTAATATTCTAGTCAAAATCCCTGGTTTGACAGTGCGGCGACGAATTAAATATGTATTTTCTTTATTTTCGTGATTAATTTGTGCTTAATTCATAACAAACCTCATACACTCTAGTATCATCTAAATCCAAATCAACAAGAAATTGAACAAAACTTAAAAAAGAACTTGTGGTATACAAATCTATCTATCTGTCATATACTCCAAAATCAATAAAAAAATTGGTCAAGTGAGAGGGAAAAGTTGTATACATCTATACAAGAGTGTAACTCAACACCAAAACTTGTGCTGGAGAGGCTGGCTGGATATACACGAACTCCATGCTCTTCCCGGCACCCAAAGACTCCATCCATTCCGGGCAAACATAACCGTCATCAGATTTCGTTAGACCCCAAATTGGCCCATGCAGATTCCATATCCGAAGCTTCAAATTCTTCAATTTCTTCGGAGACTTGTTGCTAACTATTGCAGAGTATCTGAAGAAAGTCTTCCCTTCTTCAATCCACGAAATCGTCACCTTCTGCTCAACTAAAATCAACATCGAGGAATCTGCACTTTAGAACAAGTTCTAGCGCATTAAATGTTTGAACCATTTAAAACAAGAATTTAGCATATTAAGGGGCGATTACTACTGAAAATTAGCTCAGACAGATAAAATATTATAGGCTAAATTAGGCAGAGCTAGATTTTTTTTTAATGGGGCTGGATTTAAAAATTTCAAATTTGAGATCTCGATAAGCTAGTTTTCCTATGATTCAGTTTAATAGTGCATGCTTTTACGAAATAATTCGGACAAAATACTGAAAATTTTGACGATTTTATAAGTATAATTTATCACATATAAAAAATGATTGGTGGGGGGCTTAATCCATCCTTGCCCCTTATTAGCTTCGTCTCGAGGCTAATTTATTGTCTACTAACATGGATTGGAATTTTTAATTATCTTGAAGACCTAAATAATTTCTATAATTTAAAAGTAAAAAACTCAATCATACATATTATCAATCATGAATTGTATATACCTCGATTTGTTGCCGGTAGCTCAACTGAATGCAGCTGATTGTAGCCGTTGTGACCTGCGTGTAAGCGCGCCAATATGCCGACAAGAGGGGCGGTGTTGTAGGTGGCCGGTTCGGTTTGTTCGTAGTTGTCTCTCTGGTCGGCGAAGTTGTCATAGGCATCGGGCCCACCGACGACGGCGCCGGTGAGCGTGTTAGGATCACTGGCTTTTCTACTGAACCAAGAAGCGTAGCCTCCCCTGCAGCTGACGAATGAAGGATCCACCTTGTGGGAAACAATGGAGGAAGCTCTGTGGTGCACCTGTTGAGGGTAGTTCTTCCCATATCCCACCAGGTAACTCGTTGCTCGAGGATTGTCTCCTAGAATGTAGTCCACCTAATCAAACAACCAACCATAAGTCAGGAAATTTTGTGTGTGAGACGTCCCACTAGTCAAGGTTAATCACACGAGCCATGGTTAGAGACGGATTAGAAAAATAGTTCGAGTGGTGCTAAAATTGAGATTTTTTGGCGTAAAGAGGGTGCTAAAATCAGAAGCATAATTTTTTTTGGCCAAATCATAATTTTGATATTATTTTTTAGTTGGAGCCCCCGCTAGCACCCTCTGAATTCGTCCTTGATCATGATCTAGATCCAAACAGTATAAAACGGAATAAATGTCAAAATTGGTCTCAACCCAATTTCAGGTCAGGTTGGACCATAATACGTTTGGCTTGATAGAATTTCAGATGGGACTAGCACAAAAAAATATACCAAAACCCGCTTTTGAGACCGGGCTCGGGCTCGGGCTGGGCCATGAGTTTTGTTCCGATAGATTTTAGCCCGGAAATTTTGACATGTGGGTCAAATGTACCTGAGATTTAGCCAAGGCAAGAAGCTGGGGCGGCGAGACTGGTCCGTTAGCACAAGTGAGGGAGTTGGCCGCGGAGGTCAGATAATCGGAGTAGACAGTCATGAGGAAGGAAGCAGTGGTAACAAACTGCATATTGTTCCACCGCTGCCGGAAAATGAGGCCGCCGGGTGTTCTCTGGGAGTTGCACGAACACATGAAAACTCGGCCTTGTCTTTGTATCGCTCAAAGATTGCTGTGTGCTTACCACCTTTTCCAGCCATCAGGAACTGTAAAAGAAACATCAAACGCCATTTAGTTAACCATAAAATGAAATACGAGATTGAAATAGATGATGAATGTACCTTGGCAACGAGGGTTTGAACTCCAGCATACTTAACGTCCCAACCAAATTCAGTCATGGCCCACCCAGTTCCTCCGAGTGCATCGGCATTGTACCCTAGGTAATCCAAGTAGTACTCATTATTTGTTGCCTTGTACAGCCATGCAGCTGCCCATAACAATTCATCCTGCCCACATCAGAAATATAGATTTCAGTTAACACTACAAGTAAAAACCGTTATCATAGACTCAAATGCGCTGTTGTCGCAACTCGTGCAACTTGTAATTTTGCAGTGTACTCATGAAAAGAAGAAGTGAAGTAGAGATTGAAATTGATGTTATCAAGGTTAACAAAATGGCAACTGAAAAAAGATTAATAAAATGTTTTCTTTTTGGAAGCAATAAAATGGATTTCTTTTTTCTTTTAATGTAAAAAGGAGATTTCCAAATGTGACTTACAGCGTATCCACTGACAGATCGGTAGTACTTCTGCGCTACGGTGATGCTACTATCATATTTGCCCCTATACTTGTCCGCAAATTCAAAAGCTGGAAAATAATCAAATATAAATCAAGTTTATTATCCCACAAATAAATTTGTTGTACAAAGACAGCGCATAATTATTTTTAATTACTGCATTAACAAAATATTTTCATTAATACGCGCTCATAATTAAAGAACACTTAAGATTCTATTTTCTGTATAAAAAAATACTATAAACAAAACACATGCAGCCCTTATCATACAGTCTGCCCAATTTTTCTTTTACTAATTAATGTGAGAACGAGATCCCTTCCTGACCCGTAAAGGTCAATTTGACGGAAATACACATTTGAAAAGAAAATGGACTATAAATTAATTCAAGGAAAACATTCTGATAAAATATTTTCTTTCATGCAACCAAAAGTTTTGTCACCGTACGTGTATTCAGAAACTTTCATAAATATTTTCTGGAATATTATATAAAAAACTTAAGAATCTTTTTGTATACGTGTGACAAAACAACTTTGAAATAGAGGGTTTAGTTTGCTCATTTGCAAAGCCAGTATATAATTAGGAATGTAAAGAATTGTTTCCACGGGTTTAGTTCAGTTGGTTAAAAGCTAGCAGATTTGGAATAAAGACCAAGGATCGAGTCATAGCAACCGTAGTGTGAGAGTTTTCACCTCTTTAGGGTGGCTGTTTATGGACATTCTAGGTAAAGTCTTCATAATTTCTTAACCGTTTAATCATCTTGATTTATCGCCGCATATTCTCATGGGACTGAGGTGTTGGGTTGGGGGAGAGCTAAGTGAAGAATTGCAAAAAACGAAAAAGAAAGAAAGCAGACGTTAACTAAAACGGTTGACTAATAAAGATAATTAACCTGATAAGCATGTCGGAGAAGGTCCGCCGAGTAGGAGGAGTTGTAGTTGCGGAAGACGATGGAAGCGGCGGCCATGGCGGCGGCAGTCTCGGCGGCGAGGTCGGATCCCGGGTGGTCGGCATCAATCTTGTACGCAGCTCTGGAGGTGCTCATGTCCTCCGGTCTTTGCCAGCAGTAATGGTCTGTGTTTCCATCTCCCACCTACCCAACATTCATACATCAACTAATTCATTAATTTCATTGATGATAAAAATAGAATTAATTAATTAATTTCACCAATGTAAAGAACTCATTAAAAAATAGTCACCACGCCTTCCTTTAAAAAAGTAGTAGGACGATACTCAATATTTATATTATTACAAAAAAAAAATAGATCGCCAGATTTAGATTCATGTCAAATAAAGATTCACTCTTCATGCCTGGCCTCGAATCAAGCTGTCAAACTCCATAATTTCGATCCATATGCCCTAAAATACACATTTTTTTATTGAATAATAGTGGTATAAAATATCACTTAATTTCAAACTTAAAGTACAAGTATTTTTTTAACATATTAATAACCAATAAATTAATTTATTTTTCCATTTCACATTCTAGACTATAGTAGGCGCTATCTTTTATAAATGTCTCGAGTTTTAATAATGACAGATTAGTATCAATTTCAAATCTAGGACGCAAACACTTTTTGAATACTGCAAAGTCGTGTTGGCATGGGCATTATGCTCAGAAAAAAACCAGTTGCTTTTTTGTAAATTTTCAATTGCCAACACGATTTTTCAGTAAAATGAATAAGTGTGTTCGTCCTACATTTGAAACGACTCTTACCTCTCCATAGAGCACATAAGGGTGGGGGTGAGCTTTGATGAAATAATCAGTTCCCCACTTGACGGCGTCAATGGCATGTCGAAGTTCGCCGCCGCTATCAATCTGGCCGCCGTATTCAATAATGCTCCAGCTCAGCATAGTAATGGTGAACGCCATCGGCAATCCAAATTTAACGTTGTCTCCGGCATCATAGTACCCTCCCACAAGATCCACCTGCATTATTGCATCATTAATCGCAACTCTTGCAATAATAAATTAAGGCCTAAAAATGGTCAAAAACGACGACGAACCCCATTGATTTTGCCATCGCTGAGGCCAGAATTGCCCCTCCATTGAACTCTCTGGTTACCGGGCAAGAAGCCGGATCTCTGAGCTTCAAAGAAGAGGATGCTCTTTGTTAGAGCTTCGCCGTAGTCATGTCCGGCCATCGCCGCCGAAGCAAGCAAGAATATGACTAGTAAAAATAGGGCAGCCATTTTTGGGCCGTCGTCAACAATAATAAGTAGTAAAATATTAGATGATATTTAATATTGAATGAAAACTAAATTATGTTGGGTTGCAAAAACACAAGAGAATGAGAAGAGATGTATGTGCATATATATATTATGGACGGAGGAGTTGGATGGAAAGATGATGGAAAATACTACAGATTAAAGAATAAAAATATAGGTAAAAACAATAAATGCAGTTTGTTTTGTGCTTTCGTTCGCTAACAAATTTTTTATAAGAATTAAAAATGCAAGATTACCGAATTTTCTAATCGGAAATGGGCAGAGACGTGTGTTTTTGTTTGGGTGTTTTTGCTAGGAAAGATCGGCTTCGGATCTTGCACATTTGAATTGAGATGGCAAATATATTTGCATGTGTGTGCATATATTATTACATACATATCATGTTATATTAATTTAGATTGTACGAAATTGTGGGGAATAAGTTAATCAAGATATTTTCATATTGATTTCTTGTAGGTTGTCAATTGTTTTGTGAGCTTTTTAAAATAAAAATAATATGTGAGGTACTGAATTTGTCTGTAGAAAAGTTTGGCTTATTTCCGAATCGAGCATTGAACAAGAAAAATTGACTTGATCTTAGGTTTGGTTGTTAGTTTTAGTGTGATATAACCAACTTTAGCAAGGTAAACTAATTTATTTGAGAAAGTTGCCAAAAGGGGTAATAAGAAGACGTAGAGTCGAAAAAGAGTTGCAGGTGGGAGAAGTCAAAATGATGTGAACATTTTAAACTTATCTTTTTCATTTAGCAAAATTTAAATTTTAAATAGATTTTTTAATTTTGAAAATTGCTTTCTCATCCTCACTTTCAAACACAAATAGCTCTAGGGGAAGAAGAAGAAGAACATCAAGAATGGGGTTAATTCTTCTTACAATTTTGCGTTGAACTACGTGCCCAGGATTACAATTTTGCGTTGGACTACGATATTAATTAGATCCACTTAAGGTATTTCAATTAATGTGCAAAAATGATTGTGTATTTTGACCCTTGAATTTCTTCTGGACGAAAATTTGGCATTATTATTGTTAAGTTTTCATTAGGCTTAAGTTGGATGAAATGCCACAAAATCATTGAATAAATATTTTGGTCAAATTGCGACAAGCCGGAACTTTGAGTTAGTGGATTTTTTTTTATTTTTTAATTAAATCTAAATGTTTCAAAGAAGAACTTTGCTTAAAAAGATTTGATCAACCTAAAATTAGGATTGTGACTTGTGAGTGGTTCATTCCCCACTACGACTTTCGTTTTCTTAATGCAACGTCATTTTGTTTTGAAATGGAAATAATATGTTTCAACTCCTTTTTTTAGAAATTTGTGTTGAAAATATTTAAGACTCTTCGAAATTTTGGACGTCTTTGTTTATTTCGAGAAAGCATTATAAGATCTATTTATTATGTTAATGGTTCCCAAAAGGATAACATATTCCCAATATACTCATCAAAATAAATATTAAAATTGTTCTAACACTTGCCAAAAACCAATACTACTATACATGCTTCTAGCTATCTCAACACTCAGCAAAAAAGTATTATAAAATTTGTGTTGTATATGGCAACAGAAAGGATGTGAGCAGGAAATAAAAAAAGAATTTGGGGTGCAAGTTTAAGCATTTCAAATCATTTATAGTACTTCCTTTTAGTAATTGTGGCACTAATGTGGTTAGTTCAGTCTTTCAGATTCAGATCTTTGACTGATACCCCTTTATAGTTTGCACAAGTTTGATTTTACTATTTCTTGTGTTGTTGTTTTTAGTGATTTTGGTCACCAATATAATGGTTATTCATATTTGTAAATGGATCTCTTGTTTTAGTTTCTATTTATTTTATTGGTTTTCGTCAGTACAGTTATGTACAACAAAGATTAGTATTAAGGGGATATGTGTGGCCGTACAGGTACTCATATCGGGATCTAAAGATCAATAAAATTATAAATATTCCATCAACTATGAGTTTGGATATGATGTCAATATGGATCGAAACCCATGGGCTGGCCCGAATAGCTCGATAAAATTAATGGGTTAGGCTATAAGATCATAATCCGAATATAAAATCGGGCTATTCGGGCCAGCCCATTCGGGTTGACGGGTTAATCGGGCTGGCCCGGTCGGGTCACGGGTCAGACCAGCGGGCGGAAAAAAAAAAAAAACTTAACTCTTTTTTTCCTTTATCTAATAGTTAGAAATTCAAAATTCTTGATTTCAAAAATTTACTTTTCATGTTTAATTATCTTAACTTTTGTAGTTATTATAGATTGTTTATTTAGTTATTTATAGTGAATTAATTTATTAATTTTTTCAAGTTATAAATTTTAATTGGTATTATAGAGAATTAACTTATAAAATATATATTAAATAGTGAATTAGCTATTATGGAATATGAATATTCGATATATTAAAAAAATAGTTGTGAGCATTATTTTCTATTTTTGATGTTGTAATATATTTTAAATAGTATTATATTGAATTAACTTATTAAAATTTTTCTAGAGATAAGGTTTAATTCAGCTATAATTGTATTATATTATTAGAGATCATCTAGTTACATGCAATGCGGACATTAAAGCATATTAGAAAAAAGAATTTAGTTATGAGCACTATTTTTAATTTTTATTGTTTGCTTTTCAAAGTTAGTACAATAAGATTAAAAAAAAGAACTTGTGGAATGTATTATATTTATTTTTCAATTATTTGTTTTTTACTCAAACGCTTAATATAAAATATTTGATATATATATATATATATATATATATATATATAGTTTATTTTATTTTTTCTTAAGCTTTCTGGCCCGATTGACCCGATGGGTTAACCCGAAACCGAGAGTTTAGGGTTAGGGTTGAATATTTCTAACCCGAAAAAAATGTCAACCTGAATAGCCCGAACCGAATAGCCCGATAGCCAGAGTGGGTTAGCCCGAACCCGAGCGGGCTGGCCCGATTGACATCCCTAAAAATAAAGGTTCCATTTTGTAAATCTTGATTCCACCTCATACAAATTTTTATGTACTATTATCAACACATTTACATGTAGGGAAATCTGATTTTAACCCTCTCTCGATGATCTATCTTGGATGTTTAATTCACCATACATTGATTATTTACCTATCATGCATCTACATAATTAATTATAACACATAGGTGTTTTCTCGTGTTCACCTGCGAATTTATCGGACAAAGAATTGGATCAAGACTCGTGCTTTGATCTTCTGGACTGTATCCCGTTTGCCAAAACTCCAATGCCGAGTGAGAGCAATCTATGGAGAGTACTGCAGAAATTCGTCTTCTTCATCTATTTAATTTTCGAGAATCACAATGATAGGAATAGTTTATCATTGATTTTCGCTCACCTTATATTTATAATGCAACCCTAGATCCTATATGGATAGGATCTCTGCATATCTAATAAATATAATAATATCTTTTCAGATAGAGAGGATCAGAACAGAATCCCAGTGGAATTCACTATGAGGTGGGCGAATTTGAGGTAGCTCCAGGCCTTGATAGGCCAGCCCAGGGATCAAATGCAAGGAATAAAGATGGGCCTCAAATAAATTAATTATCTTATATTCAGCCCAGAACATAAATTAATTCATAAACATTTATTCATGCCACTAGAGAATAAATGTTGACTTAACCCTTTATTTTCGAAGTTGAGTTTGGCTTGCACTTAGACTTCACGAAACCTCGTATTTAAGATATCATACGTCCATTAATTATTTATAGCGTTCTGACTGCTTAAAAAATTAATTTCTTTAATTCCTTAATTAGTACCACTCAACCTTATTATCGTACTTGAGATAACTCAACCTGCATAGTTTAGTACAATAAACCTTTTGAGCTCCTTAAGGGGACGTCATCATCCTAAACGGATACAGTGACTCGATACAGGCAACTAGCATGACATACAAACACTACCACCACCCAAGATGCGGAGAATATTGAGTTATCTCATGTAACCCTCACTCATGACAAGTCAAAGTTATGGTCAGTAACTCATACTCATCTGATACCTTATCGAGGTTTAGATCAACGTAAAGTCACCGAGATCTAGGTTCTTCACGACGGTCAGATAGAAGAACTCATCTCAATGTGATCCATCAATACGTCAGAGATGTACTAGTATAGACAAGCAACCAAGTCAAGTCACTTCTTATCTATACCGCATCTGACGAGCCCAAGTTTTGTGCTCTTTTCTCGTGTCTTGTCTAGGTCTAGATCGAGTCTTTGTGTCTTTCTTGTCAGTGTTTTGTGTCCGGGAGGACACACTTTGGTCTCTGAGGGCAAGGCAGGCGAAATGGGCATCGGAGTGGAAACTTGCTTGGCGGACGAACCGAGATACGATTTCACCCCGAGGGCACAAGGAACTTCGCTCACGCCTGTGGCTTCAAACCCCAGAGTTGTTCGTTACACGGCGTGACCTCCTTACAAACAAGAAAAGTTACATCTCCGAGAGGTTAGGCATGGGCAAGCGCAAGTGAAGAAGGCGGCGAACCGAGAGAGAGAAAGAAGGAAGAAGGAGGCAAGAGAAGAGCAGAGAGAGTTGATGGGCAAGATACGCGGGATCGGGGTGAATCTCGCTAACCGGAAAGGATGCGCTCAGTCAAATCCCATAAAATCCGGAGGAGATCATCTCAAATCCCTCTGGGCAAGGAAATAACGTCGATCAACAAGGAAGCCCTAACGGATGGTCCAACCCATGGGCCATTACCATCGTCAACCTCTCTCGGCCTATATATATGGGATGAATGCGCGACTTGTGTGCCTCTCTCTGGCTCTCGCATCTTCGCATCATAGAATCATCATTCATTCAGCATTACCACCACCACATACATTAAGTCCCTTCGAGGCAAACACTTTTATATTCGCTTTTCGTATGTTTTGTGGCGGCACTTTAGGCTCGCCGTTTATTTCATTCAAGTAATAGTAAGTTGTTTCTCTTTTATAATGGTCTCAATTAACTGTTGCATGTTTGTTTATTTTATGTCTGGTTAAGTCTTTATTCTGGTTTGGGCATAACTAAGTGAAGCATGATTAATATAACTCGAGAGGTCTAAGTAGGGCATTACGATCTGATGCATGCGTGTGTTCCCAAGCACTAGGTCCCGAGCAATATGTAACTTAACCAAATTCGTGTGTTAGTTGCAAATAACATAGTGGGTAAGGAGGTTGCAAGTAATAATTGGATTAAGGTGTCGGTGTCCCGCACCCCAAATAGTACGATCGGTGTGGGCGAGTTGGAGTAGTCCTAGCACCGCCTTTGCCAATACCGGTCCATCTAGATCATAACGCCTGTAGGCTTGCATGTCTCGAGGTGTCCTCGTGCGTGAGCATTACAAAGTTAGATAGTTTGCATAGGGTGTCCCTTGCACTTCTTTACACAGAAATGATAGATTTGGAGGGGTGTGTCGTGGGCGTGACGCGTGACAACGGGGTCACGACGTATGTCTCTTATAACCGGTTGATGCATGTCATGTAGTGAAAACCTTTGCACCTATGACCGAGTGTTAATCGTCTTCACGAAGTTGTTGCCCAAGCCAGACTCGTCTTATTATTAGATATTCCCTTTGAGTTTGTTTCAGGTTACTTTAGTCTACCTATAGTGATCAAAATAATTACACCACTCTCATTCCTTTTAAGTGACATCGTGACATCAGAGATCGCTACACCAACTCCTCGTGGGATCGACCCTATACTTATCACTGGCTACGCCTGTGATGGGTAAGTGGTTATCAATTTATTTTAAACGCTAAACGACAGCGTGTCAAAACTGGCGCCGTTGCCGAGGAGTTGCGTATTCCAGTAGTAATCTCTATTTCTTGTGATTATATTGCTTTCTTTATTGTATGCTACGACTTAACCTTGCAGGAGAGAACGGAGAACTTTTATACGATCCTGAGATCGAAAAGCACGCAAGGCGGAGGAGAGCAGCAGTACGGAGGGCACGACAAGCTGCAAGGGCAGCTAATCCAGAAGAAAACCCAGAGGGCAATACAATGGGTGAACAACCGCAAGTAGAGCGAACATTGAGGGAAATGGTGTTCCCCAACAACCAGAACCCACGATCAATTGTAGGGAAAACTGATTTTGACCCTCTCCCGAGGATCTATCTTGGATGTTTTATTCACCATACATTGATTATATTCCTAGCATGCGTCTATATAATTAATTGCAACACGTAGGAGTTTTCTCGTGTTTACCTTTGAATCTGTCGGGGATGAACGGATCGAGACTCGTGCTTTGACCTTCTGGACTGTATCCCGATTGCCCAAACTCCAACGTCGAGTGAGGACGATCTATGGAGAATGCTACAGAAAATCACCCTAACCTCTCTATGATTTTCGAAATTCACTCCCAAGCTCTATGGGATTCTCGAAAATTATGGTGTAGGATAATTAAGGATTAGCCTTGATCTTATCTCTTACCTTATATTTATAATGCATTACCATAATCCCATTAGGAAAGGATCCATGCATATCCCATAAATATAATAATATCCTTATGGATAAAGAGGATCAAATCCTTACCATAGAGAGAGGATAGGGGCGCGATTTTCCTCCTAGCTTCGGGCCTGGATGGGCCAGCCCAGGGATCAAATGCAAGGAATAAATTAATTTATAAACATTCATTCATGCCACTAGAGAATAAATGCCGACTTACCCTTTATTACCGAAGGTGAGTCGAGCTTGCACTTAGACATTACGAATCCCATATTTAAGATATCGCGTCCATTAATTATTTAGAGCATTCGATCGCTTAAAATAATTAATATCTTTAATTCCTTAAGTAGTACCACTCAACCTTATTATTGTACTTGAGCTAACTCAACTGCGGGGTTTAGTACAATAAACCTTTGAGCTCCTTAAGGGACGCCATCATCCTTAAACGGATACGGTGACTCGACTGAGATAACTAGCATGACATACAAGCACCGCCACCACCCAAGATGCGAGAATATTGGGTTAGAGCATATAACCTCACCCATAACAAGTCAAAGTGATGGTCAACAATTCATACTCACCTAATACCTTATCGAGGTTTAGATCATCGTAAGTCACCGAGATCTTGGTTCTTCACGACGGTCGATAGAAGAACTCATCTCACCGTGATCCTTCAATACGCCGAGACGCATCAAAGATAGACAAGCAACCAAGTCAAGTCACTTATCTATATCATAGCCTATACCGACAACTCGTCCTCAAGTTGTCTCACCAGATTCTTTTATATCTCATTAAGCTTCGACCAATCATACGCACTTACGTGATCTTCTACACACCGTATGATCTAACTTATATATGAGATAAGGGACATGATATATGCAATCAAATAATCAATTCGGATAGGAGATTGAAATAGTGGTAACAGGAAACATTGTATACAAGCTCAACCAAAACCGCTTTCGATACAAATCCAACAATCTCCCACTTATACTAAAGCAAACTTTTAGTATACAATGTGTCTCTACTAGCTATTACAAACAAAACCATCACTTTGCTTCTCCCACTTATACAAAAGTTTCCTTTCTAAGTGGGTGCCATCAAGCGCAATCCAAGTCCTCGAACGCACTTCGTAGACTTTTGCGCGTGCTCTTTGTGAATGAGTCCGCTAGGTTATCCATCGTATCAATCTTTTCAATCAAGACGCCCCTCGCCTCACGATTTCTCGTATGACATGGTACTTTCTCTATGTGTTTGGTCGCCTTGTGGTCCATGGTTCCTTCGAGTTTGCCATCGCACCGAAAGTTATCACAAGAAACTATGATACTCTTGGAAAACCAGTACCACACCCAGATCCATGAGGTAGTTCTTGAACCATACTGACCTCTTTAGCACCCTCCGGCGGCTACATATTCGGCTTCCATGGTAGAGTCCGCAATGCATCGCCGCTTTGCACTCACGGATACGGCTCCACCTCCCAAGGTAAACACATAGCCGAGGTAGACTTTTTCTCATCACGGTCACTTGGAAATTGATCGCTAATTTTCTAACACGAAAAGGTGTAAATATAGGGTGTTAAGTATCGTATCCACAGGGATTGTAATGCGAAAATACAGAAGCTAACTCAACAAGGATTCATCATTATCCAAGTAACAAATATGGTTTTGTGAGATTTTAGGGCTTCGGAACTCAATCCAAAGCAAAGGTAACAAAGCAAGTAAATTAAAGCAATAAACACTCGGATGTTTAAAAGCAGAAAGACGACTAACCCTAGGGCTGCATTAATCCAATCCACAACGATGTTTATCCTATTCTTATTAACCAATTTTAATCCAGACAAAAATGGAAGATCACATATATAACCGACAATTTCTGTTACGACAAAAGCGGCTGAAGATTACTAGTTTTCCCTATTACCGCTACGTCTCTAGGTGAAAACAAGTAACTCAAACGGATCACAAAGAATATGCTTCCTCGAATATCCTATCTCGCCACGACTCGAGGCTCATTCGTATCATGCATTCGATATCGATTGGCAATTAACACAATTACGTAATTAACCGACAACTAAATATGCATCGAGATTGATCGAAACCAACACATATAAATAAGCACAATCGAATCATGAATCAATGTATGGATGGTAAATAACGATAATGAGAATCACAACATATAGATCGAATCATGCAAACCCAGGATTAGAACGAAAACTAGCCGAGACATAATAAACGAAATGAAATACGATTTAATCATAAAGACGGAAATTAAATATATAAACCCGTGATGTGGCGTTGATGAACACGTTGGGCTTGAATCCCAACCTCGGTAAAACGGAAAAATGCGAGATCGTCCGGACGAAACGTTCCGGATCGTAAACAAAACGTAAATTAACGAAGAACAATCCGTAAAACAACTCTAGAATGAAAATATATGGAACCTAAAGCTAAAACTCTGAAAAACTTAAGGAAAAACTGAGAAAAGAGGCTCTGGAATCGTAGGTTTCAAGATGGGGGCGCGAGGGGGTGTTGCCATATATATAGGCACACCCCAAAACCTAATTTTCCTTCTGCTGCGCCGTCTCGCGACCACACTTCGCGGTCGCTAGGTGTGGTCGCGAGGTAATCCTCGCTGCGCCTTCTCGCCCGCGACGCCTCTTCGCCCGCTTGGTTGGTTCGCGACCGTGTCAGCGGTCGCTGGGAAGTCTGATCCGTCGCGAGAAATCGTCCAGCCGGCTTTCTCGTCTTGGGCTTCGCTCATGGGCACATTCTCGCGTCGCGGTATGTTGGTTCTCGTGCGTGTTTCCTAGCGGCCGACCTAGCTACCGCTAGGCTGGTCGCTAGAAACACGCCAGATTATGCGTTTTGGCTCGTAAGTCGTTCCTTGCTTCGATTTTCAACATATAGACCTACACAACACCAAAAGAACACCCAAGAGCAAGATCTTCTAAAATAGATAAAACATTAGGAATCGATACGTAAACGCACATTAAACGAGCTAAACTCATCTTCAAATATCAACTATAAACGTGTAAAATGCGCGTTTATCGTAAATCCGAGTCTCAGATAACCCAAAGGCATTAGACTATCTCGCATAGTAAACCACCTTATAATCTCGAGTCATTTTCGTGCCTTGAGTATATGCTTTCTTCGTAGTCCAATGAGCTTGTCCGGGGTTAGATCGATATCTTGCTACTATGCTACCGTGATAGCGATATCGGGCCTCGTACATAGCATTGCGTACATGAGACTTCCTACGGCGAAGCGTAAGGAACTTGTCTCATTTCTCTATCTCCTTTGCGGTCATAGGTGATCGCTCCTTAGATAAAGGAACGCCATGTCCGAAAGGTAGCAATCCTTTCTTGGCGGTGCGCATACTAAAACGAGTAATCACAAAGATGTAATGTAAGACGTGCGAGATAAGCTCAACATTTTCCTCTTGCGATCTCGGTAAACCTTGATCCCAAGAATGTACGCGATCTCCTAAGTCTTTCATTTGAAACTGATCGGATAACCAACTCTTTCGCCTCGATAACAACTTCACATTGTTGCCAACTAGAAGGATGTCATCTACATAAAGTGCAAGAAATACCACATCACTGCTGACATCTAAACGATACACACAACTCTCGCTAGCAACTGGGTAAATCCATGGGACTTTACCACCTCGTCAAAGCGTAAGTTCCAGGATCGTGAGGCTTGCTTAAGCCCATAAATGGACTTCTTAGCTTCCATACTAGATGATCTTCACCTTCACCACATAACCTTCTTCTTTGCATATAGATGTCTCTACCTTCCTCAAGGTAACCGCTTAGAAAAGCGGTTTTCACATCCATTTGTCAAACCTTAAGGTTCAAGTGGTCTGCTATGGCCGGAAGAATTCGATGGACTTGAGCATTGCTACAGTGAAAAGGTCTCATCGAAATTGATGCCCTCAACTGAGTGTACCCTTTCACCACAAGCTCGGCTTTAAAAGCGAAACCTCTCCATCCGAATCTCTTCTCTTAGATACCCACTTACTACCTATGGCTTCCTTGCCATCCGGTAGAGGTGTCTTTCGTATACATCCATAGCTGTTATGGACTCAATTTCTAAGTCAATAGCGGTGTGCCATGATCTTGCATCAATGTCTTGATCGCCTCACCGTCGTCCATGGGTCGATTATTGCCTGCTCGTTTCCGGGACTAAACCAAGATTCACCCACGAACATAAATCGCGAGGTTGACGAACAACCTCCCACTCGACGAGGCGCCATCGCACAATGGCAACGGTGGGTGCGTAAACTTGTGGTTCTCTATCTTGCACAACTTGTTTGGTAGGTACCACTTATGCGGTCGGTATCTCCAGTGGAACTCGACCCACTTCAATTTCTTGAAGTATCCGTGTCGATCCTCCCACTAGTCTCGACATCTCGCACTTTGGCCTAATCGGTGGTGGAATACGATCATCTTCTAATTCTCAAGAATGATTTCAACTTTGGATTTATGGTTTGTCATATAATCCTCTTCTAAGAATCGGGCATTAGTCTAATAATGACATTCGATCCTTAGACTATAGAATAAACCACCTTCGCCCTCTAGGATAGCCATAAACGACGCTTGCGTCGGATCTAGCCTCCAACTTGTCAGCTTTCTTGTTCAGCACATGTGCTTTGGATTGCCCCATATCCTTATGTGGATTAAACTAGGCTTGCGCCCAAACCACAACTCGAAAGGGGTCTTTTCGACTGACTTGGATGGTACTAGATTTAGCAAGTATGTCGCCGTTTCTAAGGCATACCCCCAGAATGAAATAGGCAATGCTGCATAACTCATCATTGATCTAACCATTTCCAAAAGAGTCATATTTCTTCGCTCTAACACACCATTTTGCTGTGGTGTGCCCGGTGTAGTGCGCTGGGAGGTAATCCCACACTTCACTAGATAGTCCATAAACTCGTTACTAAGGTATTCGCCACCGCGATCAGAACGCAGTGACTTGATACTTTTACCAAGCTTCGTCTCCACTTCCGCCTTAAAAATTCTTTGAATTTCTCAAAGCATTCAGACTTGCGGTGAAGCAGGTATACGTATCCGTACCTTGAGTAATTGTCAATGAAAGTGGCAAAATACTCGTACCCTCTACGAGCTTGTGTGGACATCTGTCCACACAGGTCAGAATGGACTAGCTCCAACACTTCTTTGGCTCTATAACCCTTCGCTTTGAAGGGTCTGGTCGACATCTTTCCTTCTATATAGGATTCGCAGACTAGGAACGGAGTAACTGTGAGATTCCCCAACGCTCCATTCTTAGCCAGTCTTTGGATCCTATTTAGATTGATGCGACCTAATCTAAGATGCCAGAGAAATGTGGTGTCATCTTGCGAAGAAAACTTTCTTTTTTTAAGGTTTGATGTAGATGCAACATAGTTATAGGTATTATGTTTAGCGTAAATAGTATAAAGCGAATTATATAATGTACCAACACGTATAACTTCGTCATTTCTTATGATAGAAACACCACTATCAAAAATAATGAATATCCATGAATAAATAGTTTCAAATCGAAACAAGGTTTCACCAAACTCCGCACATACAAAACGCCCTTTAAAACTAAAACTGTTCTATCAAAACATAAAGAACATCTCGATCGCAACGGCCTCGACTTTCGCGCGTTGCCCATGGAGATCGTTATCTCGCCATCATGCAGCCCCTTGTCCGCATGAACCCCTGCGAGGTGTAACAAACATGATCGATCGCACTCGTGTCTACTACCCAAGAATGGGTAGAACAAGTCGCTAAACATGTTTCCGTTACTAAAGCAAATGGCGTACTTGAGCCTGAGCATAGGGCACTGGCCTCCAATGCCCGATCTGCCGCACTTGAAGCACTCGCCTCTCCTTTGCTTCTTTAAGCCTCCTATGGCGAGCATGTTCTTGTTCCCATTACTCCCACTATTTCCTTGCCTCTACCACCTTTGGTGCCCATTTTCTTTTCCATTTTGCAACGGAAAATTTGGGCCCCTATATGTGGTAGCAAGAGCATGTGCTCATTTGCCCATAACTCCTTCCGCGCCACGAGATCATTTAGCAACCGACTAAGTGTATACTCGGTCTTGCTCATGATCGCATTCACGAAAATTCTCAAAGTCTTAGGCGGGTGTTGAGGATGATATCGACCTTGGCTTCTCCGTCAATACCTCCTCCCAACCGATCAAGACTATCCATGAGATGAGTCGTATGGGAGACATGTTCATGGACCGAACTTCCTTCTTCCATCTTACACGCCAAGATTTCTCTCATTGTGTGAAGCGGATGTCGATCCGATTGCCCAAACTTACTCTCGAGACTTGACCATATTTCGATCGCGTCTACCATCGATCGATGTTGCAGCAATGCAAGCCTTTGGACATAGTAGTCATCATATAGCATTTTGCCATATTGTTCGACTTATGCCAAAGTCCGCTGACTCTCCGCCATTAATCGATCGTCGATGGGGCATCGGGTTTAGGAGTAGTGAGAACAAACATGAGTTCTTCACGATAAGAACATATTCCATGTCTCGTTTCACTCGATAAAATTCGGACCGGATAAGGAATTTTGTGCGAGCATATTGATAATCGATGTAAGAGACATATCCGAAAAGATAATGTAAACACATAAGCATACGATCGCACATAATTTGTAACAATAATATTGTAACCTTTTGATAAAACAATATTAATTGAAACCTCCAATCGCCTGAAGGAATCCCACATGCAAGCCACGCGTGTGAGCGTTTACACGAACCCCCGACCGCACTAAAATATACCTTTAGTCGTTTAATTTCAATCCATGTCAACTTATCCTTATGACAAATGAAATTAATGATTGGACCTTACTAGACCACATCACTATCGCAAGAAGGACTTCATGGAAGTTGTACTTGAGGTGATGTCTAAGCAATGACCACAATTTTAACAAAGAAAAATGAATTCTTAGAATTGGCATACTCACTAGACCATACCGCTCCAATCCAAATTCCTTTGTTATCTCATTTTAAAACTATCTCTAGAGAACTTATGAAAATCGCATATGCAAGCCACGCGCGTGTGGGCGCCATACATGAAACTCCCACTTCTCAATAGATTTAAAATGTTTTATTTAGAAATCTCATCTAACAAACTTATGATAAACAAAGGTGCAAGCAAGCCACGTGTGGACGTTTGCTCACAAGTCGTCCTCACTTTGTTTAGAGATCAAAAGTGGAGGTCTTGACATTTTAATTTTAAAATTAATTTGTCGGGTTGCTTGCTTAGTCTTTTGTTTCAAAAGGTTTGTCCAAGCGATCACGTAATCCTAGCATGCTTTTCTATAGAACTCAACATGTAAAACATGCTCGCAGTAATTCTAAAATTTGCTTGAAAACGCGATAAACCTAGCATGCTTACTATGCGCGTCCAATCACGAAAACATATAATATGTTTGTCACGTAATTTAAACATACATAGCATGCTTCTGCATAATTTAAACATCCACGACATGCAATGAACGATTAAAAATAAAATATAACGTTCACCGTGGCCCACTCGTGGAACCTGCACTTTCCTGTCTAATCTATTACATAGAATTGCAAAGTACAGATCGTCATTAACTTCAAAAAAGGGTCTCGCATGCACGGCACGGACGGATTCACAAACGGATTCAGCCGGAAAATCGGTCCGGGCTGAAAACGGTCCGGGCGGTCGGCCCAAAATGGCTTTGCAGCGCGCAGGGCACAGCCCATGCACGCGCCAGCCTTGCACGCCGCCACCGCGTGCTCCTCGCGGGCTGCCTCGCGACCGTGACCTATGAGCATGCGTCGCGGCCACGCTCGTGCTAGCGATCACACGCTTAGCGCTGCTGCCTCGATCGACCTCGCGACCGAGCTCGCTCGCCAAGCACGGGTATCTCGTGATGAAAACGTGTGCCTCGTCGCCCGCTCGTGCGCATTGTGAGTGCCGCCTAGCGACCGCAAAAGCGGCCACGACTTGCGATGGCGCGCCGAAAGCGCCGCACGCCGCCAGTAGTACGAGGCTTCGCGCGGCAGCCGCCCCCACACCCCGGCTGCCGAGCCGTGTCACCAGCGTCGCCCACCTACCGAGCTGCCAACCTGCCCGTCGAGAAACACACACGCACGCGACCGAACGGTGCTGTGCAAGCACCGAGCACATCCGTGTGCCGTCACCCACACACCCTCGGCCGTGCATCCGATTTGTGTTCGTCGTCGCGTTCTTCGTGCTTTTGTCTTCGTTCTTCTTTTACAGATAAGATTTACAGGAAAAAAATCTAATCTAACCATGGATTTTCTCGTGGTGAAAAACAAAATCCGACAAAAATAAAAACGAGCCACGATGAACGACAGATCCAACAATTAATTAATTGTGCACGTAATAATCAAACGTGAATTAATCCAACAGAGCCAAGATAACGATCTCGTGCTCGATACCAATTGTAAGGAAAACTGATTTTGACCTCTCCCGAGGATCTATCTTGGATGTTTAATTCACCATACATTGATTATATTCCTAGCATGCGTCTATATAATTAATTGCAACACGTAGGAGTTTTCTCGTGTTTACCTTTGAATCTGTCGGGGATGAACGGATCGAGACTCGTGCTTTGACCTTCTGGACTGTATCCCGGTTGTCCAAACTCCAACGTCGAGTGAGGACGATCTATGGAGAATGCTACAGAAAATCACCCTAACCTTTCTATGATTTTCGAAATTCACTCCCAAGCTCTATGGGATTCTCGAAAATTATGGTGTAGGATAATTAAGGATTAGCTTGATCTTATCTCTTACCTTATATTTATAATGTATTACCGTAATCCCATTAGGAAAGGATCCATGCATATCCCATAAATATAATAATATCCTTATGGATAAAGAGGATCAAATCCTTACCATAGAGAGAGGATAGGGGCGCGATTTTCCTCCTAGCTTCGCGCCTGGATGGGCCGACCAGGGGATCAAATGCAAGGAATAAATTAATTTATAAACATTCATTCATGCCACTAGAGAATAAATCTTGACTTACCCCTTTATTACCGAAGGTGAGTCGGCTTGCACTTAGACATTACTGAATCCCCATATTTAAGATATCACACGTCCATTAATTATTTAGAGCATTACATCGCTTAAAATAATTAATATCTTTAATTCATTAAGTAGTACCACTCAACCTTATTATTGTACTTGAGCTAACTCAACTGCGGGGTTTAGTACAATAAACCTTTGAGCTCATTAAGGGGCGTCATCATCCTTAAACGGATACGATGACTCGATCTGATAACTAGCATGACATACAAGCACTGCCACCACCCAAGATGCGGAGAATATTGGGTTAGAACATATAACCCTCACCCATAACAAGTCAAAGTGATGGTCAGCAACTCATACTCACCTAATACCTTATCGAGGTTTAGATCATCGTAAGTCACCGAGATCTTGGTTCTTCACGACGGTCAGATAGAAGAACTCATCTCACTATGATCCTTCATACGTCGAGGCGTACCAAGATAGACAAGCAACCAAGTCAAGTCACTTCTTATCTATACATGCACTATACCGACAACTCGTCCTCAAGTTGTCTCAGCTGTGATTCTTTTTATATCTCATTAAGCTTGACCAATCATACAGACTTCTGTGATCTTCTACACACTGTATGATCTAACTTATATATGAGATAAGGGGACACAGATATATGCAATCAAGTAATCAATTCGGATAGGAGATTGTAATAGTGGTAACGAAACATTGTATACAAGCTCAACCAAAACGCTTTCAAGATACAAATCCAACATCAATAGCCACCGGGAGATGAAGCATTCCTTCATCCAGATCCTCCCCCGATTCAGTGACATGCCCGGGGAAGATCCACAAAGACATTTACAAGACTTCGAGATGGCGTGTGGAACTATCCGCGCCAATGAAAACCTTGAAGAGTATGTGAGATTAGTATCATTCCCCTTCTCTCTGCATGATGGAGCAAGAGAATGGCTCTACACCTTGCCCACATGAAGTGTGACCACTTGGGCACAAGCGCACTGTGTTCTCAGAAGTACTTTCTCGCCGCCGTATTCGAACATGAGGAAAAGAATAAGCAGCATCAAAAAGGGCACGGGGGAAACCTTTTATGATTACTGGGGAAGGTTTAAATAGCTGCAGGCGAAATGCCTTCAACATCAAATTCCAGACCATGATCTAATCCAATATTTCATGGTCGGGTTAAGGGCAATTGAGAAAATTTGGGTAAATGCAGCTTGTGGAGGATCGATAATGAATAAAGTTCCCAGTGAGGCCTTTAGATTGTTGGGCGAGATGGCGAAGAAAGCAGAGACGAATGAGGAGAAGTTCCGAGGCAAGCCGCTACTTCTTCAACCGTGGAGACCAAGCTGGATAAACTTTGTAACTGTTCGATAAGTTCATAACCAACACGGGGCCAGGGCAAAAGAAAGCTAAAGTTTGCCTAATCTACGCGGCCGTGACACATCACACGGATCAATGCCCCACCCTTTTTGAAGAAGAAGAAGAAGAAGTCAATGCAGTGGATCAAAATGGTACTGGACAATACGAACAGAGGAGATATGATCCAAACTCCCAAACCTACAACCCAGGATAGAGGAACCACGAAAATTTTAGGTGGTTTAACAACCAGCAAGGCGGGACAACAACAACAACAAAGAAGACAGAATAATCGGTGACCATAGCGGTGGACCATCATTTGCCGAACTTGTGCATACTATGGCACGAGAGAATGTGAAGGCTTAACAAGAGAACGATGAATTCAAGGTCGAGACAAGGGGAGTCCTCCAGAGCCTTGGGAATCAAGTTTCCCAATTGACGGCCGCCGTAACGCGTCTTGAGAAGAAGCAAGGAAATTTACCTCCACAAGTAGAGGTAAACGAGCTAGCCCAACTGAACGTTGTAGCCTTGAGAAGCGGGAAGAAACTGCTAGAAAAAGTTTTCATGCCTAAGGACGATGCGGTCATACACAAGTAGAAGATCTCACGGATCACATTGATCGAGCGAAGATGATCATGTGGAACCACCCAAGGAAAAACGGAAAAGAAGATATGATCATTGAGCCGACATCGTCGAACCTAATCCTAAGGTTTTACCTCCTTTCCGTGCAGATTGGCGAGAACCGCAGAGAGGAAGAAATGAGTGAGATGTATCGCGTGTTTGAAGGTGGAAATTAATATACCGCTCATCATCGCTCTGGGCACGATGCGAAATGGGCAAAGTTCATGAAAGAATTGTGCACGAGAAAGGTGAAATCTAAAGATGATGCAAAATTCCAGTGGGAGAAAATGTATCCATGATCCCACAGTAAAATTGCCCGAAGTGTGGAGATCCAGGGATGTTTTTATTCCTGCGTAATAAACAATCTGAGGATAGAAAGGGCCATCTTTGGATTGGGGGCATCTATAAACGTCATGCCCTTGTCAATGTTTAACGAATTAAAAGTGGGAACCTTGGGCGAACACGGTGGTTATACAATTAGCGAGCAGGTCGATGTCTATCGGAAGGAATCATCGAAGACGTATTGGTCAAAGTGGAGGAACTCATATTTCCGGCGGACTTCTACGTTACGGATATGGGCACGATGGGTAACAAATCCTCGATTATGTTATTGGGTCGACCATTCATGAAGGCGGCCGAACCGAGATTGATTGCGACACGGCAAGTTATCCGTGAATTCACGGCGAGCGGTGACCTTCAACATCTTCAAGGCCATGGAGCATCCGATTGATATTGAAGTCGTGGAATTCATCGATCACATTAAACCCGTGGTGGGAGACATCACGTCCGAGATAGGTTTGCAAGACCCTCCGGATGCGACCATTCAAAGTGGACTTAAGGAGGAAGGCGCCACGAAGAAACGACTACGGACAATGTCGGGAGGCCTGCTTTATTTAAGGAGCGAGCAGGGGACTCAAGTGGTCAATATGCGAACATGCACAAGGCGAAGGAAGAAAAAAGCTCGTTCCATCCCTTATGAGAGCTCCCAAACTTGAGCTAAAGACTCTTCCTCACCACTTGAAGTATATATTTCTGGGAAAGACGACATCTTGCTCGTGATCATCAATTCTAAACTTAGTCCAAATCAGGAGGAAGCTGTGAAGAATGTTATTGGGCAATACAAGGAAGCTATTGGATGGACATTGGCCAACATCAAGGGCATCAGCCCATCCATATGCGTTCACAATATTTTAATGGGAGAAGAAGCCAAACCGGTACGCGATCAACAAATGAAGTTGAACCCAGCTATGAAGGAGGTAGTCATGAAGGAGATCTTGAAGCTTCGACTTAGGCATCATATATCCCGTGTCGTACGAGAAATGGGTCACCCCGGTACACATCGTGCCCAAGAAGTCGGGCATTCAGCGGTGAAAACGAGAAAGAGAGCTGATCCCAACAAGGCTCCAAACGGGTTGGAGAATGTATTGACTATCGAAAGCTCAAGACAAGAAACGAAAAGATCACTTCCATTACCCTTCATTGACGAGATGTTGGAAAGGTTAATGAAACAAATTCTTTTGTTTTTAGACGAATACTCGGCTACATGCGATCTGGGTTGCCCAAGGTGATCGGGATAAAACCACTTTCACATGCCCATTCGGGACATTTGCCTACGAAGAATACCCTTGACATGTAATGCCCGAGGACATTTCAACGATGTATGATGAGCATCTTCTCGGACCTATTGGAGAAATGCATCGAGGTCTTTATGGACGACTTTACCGTCTCACGGGAATCACTCGAGGAGTGTGACTTAATTTGGAGGTAGTCCTACGAGATGTGTCGAAAAGAATTTGATCCTCAATTATGAAATGTCATTTCATGGTACAATAAGGGATTGTTCTTGGGCACGTGGTATCCGAAAGAGGGATAGAAGTAGATAAAGCTAAAGTAGAGATCATCGCCAAATTACCTATCCGACTTGATTAAAAGCAAGTGCGAGGTTTCTGCACGCTGGATTCTCTGAAGATTTGTGAAAGACTTCGAAGATCGCCCACCCATGACACGACTACTCGAATGATGTACCATGGGAATTCAATGAAGAGTGTAAGATGGCTTTTGACACTCAAGAACAACTTAATCTCGTACGATCATCCACCCCGATTGGGGCATGCCGTTTGAAGTTATGTGCGATGCAAGCGAATTCTGTTGTGAGAGCCGTCTTGGGACAACGAAGAGGAAAGAAAAGTCATGTTATATACTATGCCTCAAGAACTCTCAATACCGCCCAATGCAACTACAACTGTAACCGAAAGAGCTCTTGGCGGTCGTCTTTGCCTTTGAAAATTTCGATCATACCTAATCGAGGCCAAGACAATCGCTACACCGATCACACTGCCCTGAGATACCTGATGGCCAAGAAGGAGTCAAAGCCACGACTGATCAGATGGATCTTGCTTCTCCAAGAATTCGATGTAGAAATCAAAGACAAGAGTGGAGCATAAAACCTTATGGCCTACCATTTGAGTAGGATTCTGAAGGGGGAAGATCATGTGCCCATTGCGGAGACCTTCCCTGAAGAATATCTATACTTCATTCAGGGCACGACGGATTTCGAACCATGGTATGCAGACGTGGTGAATTACAAAACCACTGGAGAACTCCCTATTGGGCTCACTACATATCAAAGAAACAAGATCAAAGCATACTGTCGAGCCTACATATGGGATGATCCTTACTTATGGAGAAAGTGTGCCGATCAAGTCCTACGACGGTGCGTGCCCGAAACTGAGATCAAAGATATTCTGAATCACTGCCACTCTAAAGAATGTGGAGGTCACTTTGGGCACAAGAGGACAGCGAGGAAGGTGTTAGACAGCGGATTCTTCTGGCCCACGATATTCAAGGATGCTTATGAGCTATGTAAGCAATGTAAGGAGTGTCAACAGGAAGGAAATATCACAAGAAGAAATTAGATGCCCATGATACCTATCCTCCCTGTCGAAATCTTTGATGTATGGGGGATGGACTTTATGGGACCATTGCCAAGCTCAAGGGGCAACGCATATATCCTGCTTGCAGTGGACTATGTTTCGAAATGGGTTGAGGCCAAGGCAAGTGCCACCAATGACTCAAGGGTGGTTTCAACTTTTCTCAAAGATAATATATTCAACAGGTTCGGCGTGCCCAGGGCAATTATCAGCGATCAATGGACCCATTTCTGCAACACTACTATCGCAAAGTTATTCGAAAAGTATGGTGTAACCCATCGGGTAACCACAGCCTACCATCCGCAGGCCAATGGGCAAGCGGAGTTGTCCAACAGAATCATTAAGACCATATTGAGGAAGGTAGTGGGACATACAGGTAAGGACTGGAGCACTCGTCTTGACGACGCGCTATGGGCATCTGAATCGCATATAAGACCCCTCGGGCATGTCACCGCATCAATTGTGTTTGGCAAGACGTGTCACTTACCGTGAGAACTAGAGCACAAGGCATTTTGGGCGAAAACAAGCTCAACTTCGATTGGGACCGTGATGGCCAAGCTAGAAAACTTCAACTTCAAGAGCTAGAGGAGATAAGACTAGAGGCCATGACAATGCCGTTTCAGCATAAAGAAAGATTAAAGAAGGCACACGACCGCCTTATCAAAGCTAAGCATTCGAGCGAGGGCAATTGGTACTTTTATACCAATCTCGGTTTAAATTAATGTCGGGCAAGTTAACAAGCAAGTGGTGCGGACCATATGAAGTCAAAATTCAATTTCCAAATGGAGCTGTCGAGGTCGTAGACCTGAAGACAAGGAAGACCTTCAAGGTCAATGGACAGCATCTGAAGGCTTACTATGGGCATCAAGAGATAGATTCAGGGGAACTGCGTCAAGTGCAAACCCCCGACGGGGAAGAATAATGAAGAAGTCTGGTCGAGCCACGACGATAACCATACACCACCGAGGCAACCTGGTATTTTATTTGCTTTCTTTGTTGTTTTCTTTTTTATTTTTATTTGGCTTTGCCCCCGTTTTACGTGTGGTGTTGTGTTGGTATATCTACAGGAACAGTTGTGATCATGATCGAAGTTGGCAAGATGAGACGTTATACTTCCTTAGTGGGCAAGAGGGTAAGCTCTAGAACAAGTGGCAGACGGTTGTCAGAAGAAAGGACGCAACGTCCCCTATATCTGGCCACTCCATCATTAACCCCCCCACGTCGCCTCAACTCTGCAACTTCCCTCTCTCTCTCACCTGACCCTTAAAGAAGAAACTTCATTCCATTTTCCAAAATGAGCACCCGTAAAACCATAGCTAAAAACACCACAAAAATCCCCAATTCTCCATCCGAGCCAAAGAAAACCACGAAGCTTAAAACGAAGATGGCGACCCCCTCTGAAACTCCTGCCACTCCCGAGATGCCCAAGAGCCCCTCTCCAGTAAACTCCGAAGACTTGGAGAAGATAATCGAGGAGACAGTGCCTTCACCCATAAAGGAGGCGCCGGAGGAACCACCGAGAGAGACAACGGCAAAGCCCAAGAAGAAGAAGGCCAAAGCGTTTAAGGAGAAGGCCACCCCAGCGACGGAAAGGGAGGAGACCCCCGCGGAGACAGAGGAATCCACCTCGGACGAAACTGACGAACAGGAACCCTCCGGAGATAAAGAGAAAGATGAGGGAAGAGAAGAGACCCCCGCTGAGAAAGATTCCGAGGGAACCACCACCACTGAGAAAGAAGCCTCGTCGTATATTCCGGTGCCATCGCGAAAGAGAACCCACGGGTACCTTGCCAAGATGGCAACACCCTCTTCCGAAAAATGGAAAGCTATCCTGACCACGGAGAGACCACCCCGAAGTTCATCCACTGGACCGCCGACGAGGGGCATTGTGAAGCCCAAGACGCTTGATATGGAGGTGTTGAACAGCCTAGGGGTTAAAGATGAAGTGCGGAGGTATTTTGATAGGATTGGATGGGGAGCGTTTTTGGAATGGCGATGACGATTATACACCACGCTGGCAAGGGAATTCATTCAAACCCTCGAAGTGAAGAACCCTAACAAGGTGAAGCTGACCACGGATTGCATAAAATTCAGGCTGATGAGCAACAGCTTCTCGTTCTCCCTGAATGATTTCAATTGCACCCTGGGCATGACAGAAGTTTTCGAGACGAAGACCACGGAGTACAAGGAGGCCTTTACCTTCATACCCAAGCACACCAGGGAGGAATGGAACAAAAAATGGGCAACGATTGGTCTGGGCACGACATTCAAGTCAGGATACGCAAAGGGCAATGAACTGAAGAGCAACGCACTGCGGATGTGCCATCGCCTCTTGTCCTACAGTTTCTTCGGCAAAGTGGATAGCAGCAACTCCGTCTCCCAACAGGAGCTATTTATTTTGTGGTGCATGGAGCATGGCCACAAGGTGAATTTTGCCGCATTCGTTGTTGCCCATTTCAAGGACATTCTGACTCACCCAAAACAAAGGATCTCTTTTGCCCACCTGGTGACTGTCTTGGCCACGAAACTGAAAGTACTGGACGAAGCAAACATCGACCTGGAAGCAGAGCCCGAGCAATATATTGATATAGCTATGCTGGAACGAATGAAGGACATCTACTATGACGGGATGGCGACACTGTCTTCACCGAACCACCACGATGACTAGATAACCTCGCCACCTCTCCAACGGCCGGGAAGGGATTACGAGATAGCCAGGAGGAAGATGAGGACATAAAAGCCCGTTTGACCAGGATGGAGGAACAGATGAAAGCTACCCATGACGCCCTACTATGCCCACGCTGGATTCAGGTATCCAGCTTCCCCTTGACCTTGTTGTCCTCCCTTTTTTGTTTTTTGTTTTCTTTTGTTTTTGTTTTGTTTGTTGTTGGTGGTCAACCCCTTTTTTCTCACCCATTTTGCTCAGGGCAAAGTGTGTGAGTGGAGGGGGTTGCGTTTGTTTTGCTTTGTCGAGTTAAGAGTTGGTCCCACATCGACCCACTTTGCCCAAGGCAAAGTGTGTGAGTAGGGGGCGCCACCTGCTCGTGTCGTTTAGTTGTTTGTTGTTTGTGTTCCTCCTTGTTACCCACTTTGCTCGAGGCAAAGTGTGTGAGTCAGGGAGGGTTCTCGTTTTGTGTGTCGGTTAGCATGTTTAAATTGGTGGGATTGATTGGCTGTATTTTTCTTGTTGTGAATAATGCTAGTAGTTTTAGGTTCACTGTTTTGAGCATGACCGTATGTAGATAAGGATGATTTAATCGAATTTGAGCACACATGGTGAGTTTTGAGCTTATCTTTGTTGTATCTTGATCAACACAGTTTCCTTTCTTGTGTTATTATTGACATCGTCACTAGGCTTTTTCTAGAACTTGCGTGCACTCTTATGTCGAGGCCTCATTGACTTAGCTAAAACATTTAGATGACTCAGGCAATTTTTCTTTCAAATAGCCCACTGAGCCAAAAATGTCCTACCTATTGTTAGTCCCTCGTTCAGCCCCCTTGAGCTTAATACATTCTTTCACTCACTTAAATTAGCCTGGAAAAAGAAGCCTACCCGGTCAATTGGACTTAGGAGCTAATAGAAGAGAAGAGCTAATAGAAAAAGGAAAGAACAGTAGCCTCGTAATGGGCAAGAAAAAAAGGGTTTATCAGAATTTCAAAGAAATGGGCGAAATGCCCAATATAAAGAAGGTACCCAGAATTGAAAGAAAAATGAAGGACTTAAAATAAAAGAATATATATTGACGAAGTCCTAAGATGTTTGTGCTGAAGCTCGTAAGAAGAAGGCGAAAGGAAATCCATGGAGGTCAAAACAACTTCCTCAATCCTAAGTCCATGATGACCCTAGCCTCGTTCCAAAAATCTTCCACCTATGTCTTAAGCCCCATTACAGCCAAATAAAAGACCTAAGGATGAATGTTCAAAACTTTGTCTAAAACGGTGGAGATGGTAGAGGGCACGCAAGCCTATAGCATAGTCGAAATGACAGTTGTCCTGAGCGTATACACTAGCCTATACACAAGAGTGCAGAGTGTTGGTGAGGAAAATGCCCAATATGCTCAAATTTGTATTTTGACTTGTTTGATGGTCGTTGCTTGAATTGAGTTCTCTTGAATTGCTAGCTTGTTCCAATGAGCATTATATTGACCGAGATAACCCGCTTGTGGAGATGTGCTAATCTTTTGTGTCTTTTGTGTCCTTTCTTTCTTTCTTTGTCTTGGGCAAATTACATGTGCATGTTTGAGGACAAGCATGTTTAAAATATGTGCGTGTGACGAGCCCAAGTTTTGTGCTCTTTACGTGTCTTGTCTAGGTCTATATCGAGTCTTTTGTGTCTTTCTTGTTGTGTTTTGTGTCCGGGAGGACACCGGTCTCTGAGGGCAAGGCGGCGGAGAAATGGGCAATCTGGTGGAAACTTGCTTGCGATTTAACCGAGATACGATTTCACCCCGAGGTACAAGGAACTTCGCTCACGCCGGGGCTTCAAACCATAGTAGTTGTTCCGTTACGGCATGACCTCCTTACAAACCGCACAAGTTACATCTCCAGAGGTTAGTTGATGGGCAAGCGCAAGTGAAGAAGCGAGCGAAACCGAGAGAAGAGAAAGAAGGAAGAAGGAGGCGAGAGAAGACAGAGAGAGCGATGGGCAAGATACGCGGATCGGGGTGAATCTCGCTAATCCGGAAGGATGCGCGCAGGGCAAATCCCATAAAATCCGGAGGAGATCATCTCAAATCCCTCTGGGCAAGGAAATAACGCCGGTCAACAAGGAAGCCCTAACGGATGGTCCAGCCCATGGGCCATTACCACCGTCAACCTCTCTCGGCCTATATATATGGGATGAATGCACGACTTGTGCGCCTCTCTCTGGCTCTCGCATCTTCGCATCATAGAATCATCATTCATTCAGCATTACCACCACCACATACATTAAGTCCCTTCGGGGCAAACACTTTTATATTCGCTTTTCGTATGTTTTGCGGCGGCACTTTGGGCTCGTCGTTTATTTCATTCAAGTAATAGTAAGTTGTTTCCCTTTTATGATGGTCTCAATTAACTATTGCATGTTTGTTTATTTTATGTCTGGCTAAGTCTTTATTCTGGTTTGGGCATAACTAAGTGAAGCATGATAACTCGAGAGGTCTAAGTAGGGCATTACGATCTGCATGCGTGTATTCCCGAAGCACTAGGTCCTGAGCAATATATAACTTAACCAAACTCGGTATATTAGTTGCAAATAACATAGTGGGTAAGGGTGGGTTGCAAGTAATAATTGGATTAAGGTGTCGGTGTCCCGCACCCCAAATAATCTGACCGTGTGGGCGAGTTGGAGTAGTCGTGGCATTGCCTTTGCCAATACCGGGTCCATCTAGATCATAACTTATTTGCTGTAGCTTGCATGTACCGAGGTGTCCTCGTGCGTGAGCATTACTGAGTTAGATAGTTTGCATAGGGTGTCCCTTGCACTTCTTTACACAGAAATGATAGATTTGGAGGGGTGCATCGTGGGCGTGACGCGTGACAACGGGGTCACGACATATGTCTCTTATAACCGGTTGATGCATGTCATGTAGTGAAAACCTTTGCACCTATGACCGAGTGTTAATCGTCTTCACGAAGTTGTTGCCCAAGCCAGACTCGTCTTATTATTTGATATTCCCTTTGAGTTTATTTTAGGTTACTTTAGTCTATCTATAGTGATCAAAATAATTACACCACTCTCATTCCTTTTAAGTGACATCGTGACATCAGAGATCGCTACACCAACTCCTCGTGGGATCGACCCTATACTTATCGCTGGCTACGCCTGTGATGGGCAATAGGTTATAAATTTATTTTGAACGCTAAACGACAGCGTGTCAGCATCCTATACCGACAACTCATCCTAAAGTTGTCTCAGCTGTGATCCTTTTTATATCTCATTAAGCTTGACCAATCATACAAACTTCTGTGATCTTCTACACACTTCATGATCTAACTTATATATGAGATAAATGGACATACATATGCAATCAAGTAAACAATTCAGATATAAGATTATAATAGTGGTAACATGAATCATTGTATACAAGCTCAACCAAAACTGCTTTCAGTATACAAATCCAACATTTCATACATGGGATGAGGCACTAGTAAATTTTTGAATTTTGGATATATTTCATAGCTCAAATTTGAGCTCGATTGGATAATACACGAGATAACATATATCTATTTAATGTTCGATTTAACTTTATAAATAAGAAAGAGTGTTGTGGGTTGGATAATACACAAGATAACGCATATCCATTTAGGTGGTGTTTATTTTGCATGATTAGGTAGGATAGATAAAATTAATCCAACCTAATCAAGTGTTTACTTTTAAGGATTAATATTTGAGGATTTCCAAAGTCCAGGATTATTTTAATCCTTTGAATGGTTCTTCATCAATTTTAATCCAACCAATATAGTTAGGATTGAAATAATCCTTCAAATAAAGAGAATTATTTATCCCAATTTTAATTATTCACTAATCCTTTGTAGTAAATAAAGGATTGATAGATACAAATTATCTTATCACACATTTAATCCATCAAATAATCAATTATTCAAAATGCTAATCATGAAAAGTAAACACTCTCTTAATATTTGATTAAACTTTATAAAGAAGAAAGAGTTTTGTGGGATGCGCTTATATTATACGTGTAAAATGGGAAAATTCTATAAAACATGTAGGTGTACTACATTATCTCTCACATGATAATATTTTATTAATATAAATTAAATTAATAAAATATTATCATATAAAAGATGATGTAGTACACCTACATGTTCTATGAAAGTTCTCGTGTAAAATTTTAGGTCCACATAAAAAGAAACTGGTCAATTGTTCGAAAAAATAAAGAAAAATATACAATTTTAGCATGACAAATTAACTTTATGAAAATTTTAGCGTAATAAATCAATAGTACCTCAATCAAGGATAATGAATTGATTTTGTGATAATTTTAGCTCATAAGTGATTTTTGGCATCAAAAACACAATTAACATCGGGAAATGATATATATCAAGCATAAGGCAAAAACAGTTTTGGAAAAGACTTAGCTATATTTTATTTTTAGTGCTAATTGTGTTTTTCGAATCCGAAAAATCACTTACGAGCTAAAATTATCACAAAATCAATTCATTATGCATGATTAATGTATTATTGATTTATTAGACTAAAATTATCACAAAATCAATTTATGATACTAATATTATTGTATTTTCCCAAAATAAAACTGTAGCATTTATTTGTAAATTTAACACAACTTCTAAATTGATACAATTACAATACCCAATTTGAATTTGTAGCAAATAACCGTCCTTTATTTTTCGAAAAAAGGACTGGGGTAGGTTTGGAATATAGAGGTCCTAAAAATAATTAGGCCAACAAAGCCCCATATATAATCGGGTATTCGGGCCAAAAGATCTTGGGATTTAGCATGCGGACCGGTCTTTGACTGCTTATCTAGCGGCCCGTAAAAAAGCTGATATGGACTTGTATTTCAATAGTCCGACTTGCTTTTAGATCGGCCCAACCTGACTTGACCCAACTATTTTGACAGTTCGTAAGGTCTATTGTGGTACAGTGATTACACCTTTATAATTTGATACCAAATTGAAGGTTTGGCTCGAAATCCAGGAGCATCATTTTTAAGCTTAATTTTTAAAGTTAATTACAAAGTAAGAAACAATAAGTTACTTACAAAGAAAGAAACAAAAAATAAATTTGACTGGTTTGACCGGATGGCCCATGTGGGGCCGGGGTATGTTTTATGCGTCTCCACATATATTTGTTCGGTCCGGCCTGTTATTTTTACCAATTCTGAGTGAAACTTCCCTACAAATAAGACATTTTTATTAAGAAAATTCTTGAGTGGATAGAAAAACTTTAATTATTTAAGTCTGTGTCTAAACATAAATTTTTTCTCAGTCCCACTTTTGTTATGTTCTCTCTCTCGCATATCTTTCTTTTTTATTCTTTTTGGTTGGTAAGATTTTCAACACAAGCATTACTTACGCAATGAACGCTATTTAATAACACCTGAGTCAACATTTGGAATTTTTCTTTCAATACTGGTTAGACTTATACGATGAAATGCTAGATTAATGAGGCCTATTTACGTGGCAAAAGTAAAGCCCCAAATTTTGATGTTTCAGTTCTTCCAACTAAACTCAGGTCATCCGCATAGAATTTATTAAATTAGCTGTCAATATATATATATATATATATATATATATATATAGAGAGAGAGAGAGAGAGAGAGAGAGTTTGGTTGAAATAAGAACCATTCTTATCCCAAGAACCAAGAACCAAATGAATTCGTTATGAAAGTTGATGAATCCGTTGAGAAGTTAATGAATTCAAAATTCGAATTTTTCACACGGTTCGAATCCCATCGAGGCGAAAATTCTATTTTTTGGATTCGAAATTTTCTCGTGATTCATCAACTATCACTGTGAATTCATCAGTTTTTGGTTCTCACGTTCTCACAATAAAAATGGTTCTCACGTTAACCCTATTAATATTTAATATATAATAACAAGTTCACTATATTAATTTCAGTGTTGGGACACATAAAATTATATTACATCACTATAAAATAGGATATTTGAAAAAATAAAAATAAAAATTCGTTAATTAGTTATTTAAGTACTGAAACTAAAGTTGGGAAGCTGAACTCCAAATTATGATGCTCGGATTCATCCATTAAATTGATTTCTATATATAATTGGTTTTCGTTTTGTATTATTTGTGGTCCTCAAACAGGGTGATATCTACTACTGTTTCAATGTTCACAAAATTTATTTAAATCTGTATACACACGATGTTGATGCTCTTATAATACAATAAAATCATCCAACTTTAATGTATTACACCAGATGATCACTAAAATTGTAAAATTGTACTATAATATGAGTGTGATTTTCTCTGTGTGCTCGCTCACGAGATACCATCTCAATCATTTTAAGGTTCCTCATGGGTCATGGCCCATATACAATTAACAATTGTTCATCAGTCGACTTTATATAGTATTATAAAATTTAGTTTCTAGAATGAAATTAAATGTTCTGGCACCGTTCGTAAGTTGATAAATTTCAACTAGTCGGCGTCTAATTTCCATCTCGGCCAAGAGACCAAGTCAAATGCCCTATATTAATTATGGTATTATGAGAGTGATAGTGAACCAGGTGTACAAAACCTAAAGTTCTTTAATCATATTAATTAGCACCCACTTTTGGTAGGTTAGAATTTGCAAATTTGACAACCAATTAATATTGTAGCTGAACTAGTCAATTTCATATTCACAAGGAGATGCTATTAGAGGCAGAGCCAGGACTCTGAAGGTTGGTGGGGTAAAATATTTAGAATAATTAAAAAATTCAAATAAAAATTGTACACTATAAACATATGCTTACAAATTACAATAATTTCCGACAGCTACTCATATTCTTAAACCGACGTAATATCAACTTATTATCAATTGTATCGAAAAATGCCTTCTCAATATAAGTAATCAAACAATAATTCATCCCACAATCTCTCATTCGACTTTGAAGCCAATTTTTTTACGTTGATGGTTTTCTTATGATAAATTTATCCACTCATGTTTGATAACAATATTGAACCATGAACGAATTAATGTAAAAATATGTTTAATAAAATTTATCCATTCAAAAATTGGCATGTTCCCAAATCCCAGAGGCCCAAAGCACATTTCCAAATTCTAAAATTATATCATCGAACATAACAAAATTAATTTAGTAAATAATAAAATAAATTCAAATACTTAACAGGTGTGATTTTAATCTAATATTCTATAAATTTCTCATTGCTTTTATTAAATTATTTGACTAAGCTATCCAATTGAAATCAAACTAAATATTGAATCGATTCAAAGTTTCTTAAAAAGTGGTAACTCTTAGTTAGAGTAATGATTATATCATCTTTTCTTCAATCGAGAGATGGTTACAATTTCAAAGCAAATAATTTGAAATATGAACATCAAATCAATAAAATAAATACAATAAATTTTATATCGAGATATGAAATAGACATCAATTATATCTTAAGATATGAAATAAAAGTGGATATGAATTATATCTCTATTCTTTGTATATATTTGGAATAAAAGTAATTGTGAGAAACTCTCAATTATTTATTCTTGATTTTGTTTTATCTTTGCTTTTAAAAAAAATTAGTGGGGCAAAAGTTGAATATATTTATAATTTAAAATAAAGATATGCAAAAAGTACATTAAAAAAATTTGAGGTGGGGCAATTGCCCCATCTTCTCAAAGGATGGCGCCGCCTCATGCTATAATTTTTTGTCAACCTGCTTTCTTTGAAATTGCAAAGTGCGTTCAAGACATAAAACAATATATCTAGAATTGGATAATTTGTGTTACATTGGATAATGATGCTTCATATAATTTCAGATTATTACTTTAAGAATATATTATGTAAACATTCCAGATTATATTAAAAAAATAATTAGTAGTACTATCTAGTTATACTAGTTGGGGAGAGAGAGAGAGAGCGAGAGAGAGACCCTATAATTCTATTTATTCACCTCAATATTAGTTAGACATAATAAAAATAAATGTTGTAATCGAGATCAAACTCTTATTATATTTGCTCTAAAACTTCAGTTATGGTCTATCCCATTTATTCATAGTCCGTGTAATCGTGTTTCTTTTTACTAACAATTGCAAATTTCTTACATAAAATATAATCACAAAAATTAGGTTGGTGATAACTAAAAGATGAGGTACTCTCCTATAAAAATATTTTTACATGAGAACCTATGAAAACTATACTTCTACATGTATGATTTTCATAATGTGATTCTAATTAAAGTGCAATTTCCATGCTTCTTCATGTAAGAACGTCATCTCCAGAGACTGTCTTAAAAAATTAGAAATAAAAAAAGAGGTCAGACCCAAGAAAGCATGAAACGACGTCGTTAGCTTCCGCCTTTGGAAAGAGATAACTGAAAATCAGGGAGCGACACGTGGGCGTGCAGTTGGGCAGCAGTGATATGTTTCTGCTGGGAACGCGGTGGGCCGACATCTTACTAGAAGACAAAATATACCTTTTCAAAGGTCAACACTCAATTAATACATCTATTAAATCTTAATGCTTAATGTACAATAGTACATTTATTTTCCTTCTGTCATTCTACAAAAAAAAAACAAGTTTTCCTCATTACTTTTTATATACATAGTTTTCTGCTATCTTACCTTTTAATTAAGAGCGGAAGTAATCATTTTCTGTTATCTCTCTTTAATTGATTTTTTTTCCCATTCAACATAATGATAACACACTGAAATCAGAAAAATAAATGTCAAGAGGTTCATTCTTTTTAAAAATTATGAGCAAAAAGTTTCCTCCAATCCTTATATATTGACTGGATTATGATAAATAGACAAAAATCACACACACAACAAGTAAATAGTGACTGGATTAATAATTTAAAATTCCAACAAAAAAATCCAAAAGGTTAAACTTTTAGCTATCCAACTAATAATAATTTAAAATAGTGACTGGATTACTTCAAGAGACACGCGGCAGCGGAAAATCGAGGAGAGAGATTTGGATTTTGACTTTTGGAGTGTTTGGTTAAGGCCTCACATGCAGAAAAAGACAATATTGCCTACCCTTTTCCTTACTTTTGTTTAAGCCTTTTGGAATTTAATGGGAACCTCACGAGTGTCTCTTCCAAAAAGAAAGGCATTAACCGTAATTTTCTTCTTTCTCCATACCTTCTTCACATTTACACCTTCAATGCATCATTTATTGGCCTCCAAGAAGTGGGATTCTCAACCTTTTATTTTGGTTTTCATGAATTCTTTCATATTGGTGGTTGATTGTTGGAGAAAATATCATTATAAACCAAAAGTAATATGAGATATTATCAATATATAGATATCAAACATTCCGTTGAATTACTATATATAGAAATATTAAATGAATATTTTTCCTATATGTTAACTGTGAACCAATTTAGATAATTGATTCTTATTAAACTACAATTATTATAAAAGGAAGCACTAGTGTATTTGAAATAATATGTACAAGTGATTTTCCATATACATGAAATAATATACAAATTATTCACAATGTAGTCATTTGGTTTTCTTCCTTTCTTCTTCTATTTTCTCTTCCAGTATTTCCTTTTTAGATATTCAACAGTATTTCTAAAATCTTTATCATAAAAGAAACATCATTGTAAACATAGAGAAACATGACACCGAAGTCTTAGGTTAACATGTGGGCAAAAGTTTTTACTAGAACCTCTCTCTCTATATATATACATATATAGGGCCGGAGTGATTATTGTAGAAATCATCCTTAACCTATATACTACGAACTTTTGAAATCATCTGAATTCGTTGTGAAAACGTTTGAATTCGCCGTGTAAGTGTCTGAATTCAGAAAATTAAAATTCGCCTCTCATGGGATTCGAACTCATACGTTTGAATCCATCAAGTAAGGTGATGAATCCACCATAGATCTTCACGAATCAAGGGCTGAAAATAGTTCTTATTTTATACTTTAAGATTGGCTTGTATTTGATCTCATTCCTATATATATAAATTGAGGGCATCTCAGTTTATGAGGATTTTTTTTGGATGAATTTGTTAGATTGGATTTTTTATAGAATAATTTTATAAATTACTCAAATATCTAGTAATCTCTCTTAAAAAAAGAGAGCTTATAAAGTTTCATAAATAAGGTTATCTGATTTTTGTTAGTTTTGACGAAATAAGATTCACCTTTTTCTAAATTTTGGTCTTCTTTTATTTTTTCTTTCAGAAATGGCCTTTTTAATCTTAGAAACACCATCAAATAAAGATCTCCCTTCGTCCAAGTAAATTTTAATTACAAAATTTAACTCCTATAAATATGCTTTTCCGGTGTATGTAGCCGTGCAGGCTCTTCATTGACAGGAAAATTCTTTACAACGTACAATATTAAGATGTACAACAACTTTGATTGATGTAATGCAAGTAACAAATTTTCAGCTCGCATATATAAAATAATATGGTAAATATATATATTTCCACAAACACTGTACTCTTCTTCATTTATAGACACCGAAAATTGTAAGGCTGTTAGTAATTTGAGTTGTATACGACGTCTCATACCTTTTTTTTTGAAAGCCTAACGTGTAAAAAAGTTAGAACGGAGGTGTCACTAATCCCATTGCTAAATCTTCACATTTGGATTCTCATGAAATATGGGTTTTACATTTTAGTATAAATTGTGCCACTATTAGTGGAGTTCTCATGTATCAGAATTCTTAATGCGCCACCACATTTGGTAATAATATTATCATGTGACACCTAATTCAATTCATTATACATACGACCTTTTACACATTATCCACGTTCTCAGTTCAATATCATTTGAAAATTGTAGGCTTACCATATGCTTCTGTCTCGCTAAATTGCGATAGTCGGAGTTATCGTGAAGCAAAGTTCATTCTTTATTATTAGCCATATCGTTTGGGTGACAATGAATCAAGATTTGCTCAATTATATATATATATATATATATATATATATATATAGGGATGGTTAACGTGAGAACCATTTTTATTGTGAAATGTGGAACCAAAAATGATGAATTCACGTTGAAAGTTGATGAATCCGCTAGAAAGTTATGAATCCAAACAAATAAAATTTTTGTCCTTCATGATTCGAACCCTGTGAAAAATTCGAATTGTTGAATTCATTAAGTTTCAACGGATTCATCAACTTTCATAACGAATTTATTTTTCTTAGCTTTTAGGATAAGAATGGTTCTCATTTGAACCAAACTATATATATATATATATTTATTTATTTATTTATTTGAGTAAATGACAAAATACCACATACAGGTTTATAATAGGAGAAATTCAGACATACTTAAGAATTTATTCGCTATTGAAAGTTATAATTTAGAGACTCAACTTCAAATTCCCGATCGTAACCTGAGATTGCAAAAATCCAAACGCCAAAATATGCTAAGGTAAAGGGGTCTTTGACCTATTCAAACTATGTAGATTTGGTGAAGAAGTTAAAGAAAATGAATGAATATTAAGGAAGCAAAATTCTCCTGCGAGAAAAGAAAGTGTAAATGCAAAAATTTGGAGCAAACCAAAACGCGTGGCACTGCCAGATTTGTGAGACCACATTTTAAGCGGGACCCACCCATAAAGTGAATTCTGAAAGCTTTCCTCAACCCAGATGTACGGACCCGAGGTGGGGTCCACATTTGAAGACTCTCCTCTGGGAACAATGTGAACTCCAAAAAGTGTTGAAGATTTACTGATTGACTAACTGCTGAATTTTATATTTCATTCTCAAATTTTTTCAACTTATTGCATTCCTGACATGGAACAAGATCTCAGTCCTTTTTTTTGTTATTATCGAATTTAAAACAACATGTTTATATATATATATATATATATATAATCTTGTGTAATATACATTCCGTTATATTTAAAATATCTCATTTTTTTGGGCACATGTATTTAGAAGAAATATATAAAATAGTTAAAGTGGTAAAAAGTAGGTAGTGATCATACTTTTGAATTAAAATAAGAATGTGACATTTGTAATTTTACAACTCAAAAATAAAATCGAGATATTTTAAATGGGATTGTATAATAATAAATATCACTACTCAATCCACTTGATTTACTTAAAAACAATTAACACCCATAAATTTCTTGATAATACTTTTCTTATAACAAACAAAGAAATCGTATTTTGTCATCCTTAAATGAGAAATCATTTCAGAAATTCCATGAGTGATAAAGATTGAACATACATTTTCACTAAATGATTATTTTTAAAATTTTTACAAATTTTCAGTAAGCATTGATATCAAAAGATAAAGATGTGAACATGATAAGTACAACTTTTCGGATTGAAACCAAAACATCTTCTACAAGTATTTAAAGTGAGAGTTCATTATCAAATTATGAAGCAAAATAACGAAATTCAACAACTAAGTAATAAATTTTGCTCACTGTTTTGGGCTAGCTTTATCAGTTTGATTTTTGTTTTAAAAGTTGAAAACCAACTTTTTGTTGCTACATAAACTCCACATCAACTTTTAAAATCCATCAATTTCTTTATAATTTTCTCTCCAATCATATACATATAAAACCAACTTTATATGAGTCACACTATAATATATACATATTTATATCTATATATGTCCATATTCATTTTTTATTTATTTATAATATTTATATTATGTGATCAATTTAAATTGGAATTCTATTTTTACGAATTTTATCTAGAATGAAAGATCTCTTCGCGATCTTTAATTCAAAATATATCTTGAGTATATTTTAATGGATTTAAATTACCTATTTTTTTTCTAAAAAATAAAATGGAAAAAAAGAAAAGAAAAAGAGATAAAATATAAAGAAAGTAGTGGGACCAAAAAAACTAAAAGCCAACTTTTATTTGAGAAATTGATCTTTGTTACAATAAAAAGTTGGCTCCCAACTTTTAAAATGGGGAAGAAGTTACAATTGAGGCAATCTAAGTTCTTGGTCCTAGTCCTCATTCTTTTCAATCTATTTGGATCAATTCATCGGATTTAGACTGAATGATATCTCTACTCCTGTATTAATTAGTCGTTTTGCAAACTACATTATTATTAGTTAGAGATTCACTAGAATTATAGAATTCTTTTGGGGTTATTGTTATTTACATTCTATTTAACAGCATGTGTTGTTGAGAAATCAAAGCAATTCCTCTAGAAGGACAAAACATCTATTAAATTGCATTTATTTGTTGTACGAAATAACAATTTTTGAGTGGCAATGTAGTCATTTTCAGACGATAAGAGATGCAAGAAGTTGAATAATAAATGTGAACTGCTTAATTCCACTACAACTGGAAATAGGAAAGACTCTTTGTTGCGGTTCTCAAAATCAAGAGTTAATAGATTTAAAAGAAAGAAACTATTTTCTCTATAAATACACTACCCTCATCATAACCAAAGTCTTAACACCTAAAATCAACCCAACTTTTTTGTTTCCATTCATCATCAAAGAGGTCCACCAATCCTAAGCTCTCTTCTTTCTTTCAAAATCTCTGCTTTTTTTCAATCGTCTCTTCATTATCAGACTCTCTGTTCCACTTCCTTTCTCTCTCCTAATTTTCGATTTTGAAGAAGAAGGACAATTTTTGAGTTCCGGTTTCCTCCCTGTTTTTTCTGTTCTTGAATTCGAGAAAATGAGCATAGCCAATCAAAATACCCCATTTTCACTGAAAACGATGGTTCTGATATCGGAATATGTCTATCACAACTCATTTTGAGCAGTAACTCAAACACTTTGGATTCAATATTTTCCAAGTGTTACGAATCGGGCCCTGCAACGGGCCCTGTTTTGGAGCCTCTGGGGTCATCTGTGTACCTGCAGCAAAGAGATTTAATCAATCAATTCTCCAAAGAGAGGGCCGCAATTTCAAGAATCGGGCTGCGGAATCAGCTCAGCGGGCCGGGCTACGTGTACGGGCCGAGAAGCGGCAAGCTGTACAGGGGAGTGCGGCAGCGACACTGGGGGAAGTGGGTGGCGGAGATACGGCTGCCGCAGAACCGGATGAGGGTGTGGCTGGGCACCTACGACTCGCCGGAGGCCGCCGCCTACGCCTATGACCGGGCGGCGTACAAGCTGCGCGGCGAGTACGCCCGCCTCAACTTCCCCAACCTCCGCGACCCGGCTCGGCTGGGCCTTGGGGACGGGTCGCGCATCGACGCGCTGAGGAGCGCGGTCGACGCCAAGATCGAGGCTGTGTTGCAGAAGGTGAAGAGGGAGAAGAAGGCCCGCCGCCGCAGCCGCGGAGCCGCCGAGAAAATGGCTGGAAAGAATTGCTCATCTGATGCCGATGGCGGCAGCCGCGGCGGAGAGAGTGGGAAAGGGAGCGGCGTGAAGAAAAGTGACTCTTCGGGAGCGACTGAGGAGAGCAGGAGGGCTAGTGTATCTGGAGACGGGTTGTGGAGCGGCGGCGGCGGCGGCGGCGACGAATCGCCGAGTTCTGTGTCATACGAGTGGTGCTCCTCTGCCGCTGCTGCGGCGAAAGCGGAGGAACCGGGGGTGTTGGAGATGGAGGGGTGCTTGCTTGCTCGGTTGCCATCATACGACCCTGAATTGATATGGGAAGTTCTTGCCGGTTAGTGATATTCTTCACTCCCGTGAGAACGAAAAACTCGAATACGAGTTCCAATTCCATCATTTCTCAACTAAAAAATGAATGTAAAATGTTGTTAATATATATTATATGAATTCAAGAAATTTGGATTTGAGAAGCTAGTAATAGTAGTGAACGTGGTAGATTTGGGTTGAGAAGCTTTGTCCATCCGGTTTTTATTATATGGATGTAGTATATGCTTCTATTTTGAAATATGACTTTTCTATTTAGATACTATTGTATGTTTTAAAGTTTGCATAGTGAATTATGGTTGGAAGCTATGGATGTACGCGAAGACTTTTCTGCTATTGGGCATTGCTTGTAAGAAAAAGAAAGTTAGAAGGCAAAATTGAGTGATGAAATTTATTGCATTTTTTGTGATAGTGATACTTGAGCCTTGGTATATTCGGATTTAACCAAGTGAGGTGGAAATTATGATGACACAACGCATACGATTCCATTATGGTCGACTCGACTTCATACTATGATGCATAATAAAATTTGATTTGTTCTAGTCCTCTTTCGTTACAATTACCTTCAATTGATGTTGTAATGCTCAAAAATCTCACCACTACTAGTCTATTTTATCCCATTAATGTTCTTTACTTAAATTTATAACTTGAATTTATCATAGAATCAAATATATGAGTGGTCCGATTTAGTTAGGATAGATGTACTTGAATCCCATAAACACAAATTTTTGTCATTGTAGTTTTTGATTGAACTTCAGAGTCTTTCAAAAATTAACAAACTTTCATTTTTTTTAAGAACTTCTAACTTCCTAGAAAGATACTTCATTCGTCCCATTATTATTGGCTCGTTTTTTTTGGAATGTCCCGTTATTATTGGTCCATTCCATAAAAGGAAATAATTTTACTCTAAAAGACTCAATTTCGTACACACACTACTTTTACACACAAAACATAACTCTCTTTAATCTACGTATAAAAGAAATGTGCCAACAATATAGGGACAGAGGTAATACATTTTGGCTCGCGATTGTAAATCCAGTGTCAAAAAGCTAAATCAACTAGACTAATTCTTACGAATATAGAACATACAGTGATACAACTGCAAAACCAGTTAGATTTTTTGTTAAGACAAAAACTTGGGTGAGTTCCGCCTCACCGTGAGCTCACCCTTGTTTTTTATTAAAATAATTATATATTAATTATGGTGAGTAAAGATAATTAGATTTTGTTAATTTATAATTAAATTTATTAATTCAAAATTAGAATTTATTAATTCATAATTATGGTTTATTAATTCACAAGTAAGGTTTATTAATTCATAATTAGGGTTTATTAATTCATAATTAAGATTTATTAATTCAAAATTAGGATTTATTATTCAAATTAGGGTTTACTAATTCATAATTAGGGTTAATTAATTCAAAATTAGGGTTAATTAATTTAAAATTAGGGTTTATTATTCAAATTAGAGTTTATTAATTCAAAATTAGGGTTTATCATTCAAAATTATGGTTTATTTGTCACATTCAACTACTTAATCGGTAATTAGGCCGTGACTTGGGTTAAGAAGGAAATTCTGATAATCGATAACTATAAATGTGATCAAATAAATATCAAGAGATAAGATATGAATCAACTTTCATCAAGAATGAATCAAACTTTTATGGACCAAAGAGATAGAATGGAATTGGGCAAGGATGATTTTTAGGTCCTCAAACCACAATAAAGAATCAAATGAAGAAGAACAACGGTTGAGGACGAATAATCACAAGAAATATCCAATAATAAGGATAGACTTTATCAAGATAACCAAATTGGCGATTCTCAAATCAACTAAATATTGAGCAACAGCCCGAAGAATCATGAAAATTTTCCAACAACGAACATGTGAAATCCTTGTTCACAGACATAATAAGAATGTCGAATTCACATCATCAAATAAAGACTATCGTTAAGAGCCATTCTTTTCAACTTAACAAAACTATAAAGCAAGTAAAGGCCAAAGTTCGGCAACAAAAAGTATGGCTGAGAATTATGTATGAAGACATAACTCTCTGGGTAACAAAACATGACAACATCAATGAACAACATCAAGAAATAAACAATTTCATCATGAGTTAAATCATTTAGAGAGCTCATTTATGCAAAGATTCGATTTCAAAGATCCTCTCGAGCTCAACCCGCATATTTAGAAATATATGCGGACGTGAATACAAAAATGCACTCAGTGGGTATACGCCAAAAACATAAAAACATTGCCCTTAGGGCTATAAACTTGACTTGCCATAAAATATGCAACACACAGTGTTTTTAGTGAAATAACATGTGCATGCTTTTCATAAATAAATACTTACTGATTTTTCTTAACACAAGAGTTAAGAAGATAAACCCGTGTAAGTACTTCATGAAAGTAATTCATTATTCTGTCACATCACATTCACAATTTATAACATACCGGCATCACATACCCGTGTTGGTCCCAAAGGTTACCAACCACGGTCATACCCTTGTAGGAAAATCTGATTTTAACCCTCTCCCGAGGATCTATCTTGGATGTTTAATTCACCATATATTGATTATATTCCTAGCATGCACCTATATAATTAATTGCAACATGTAGGAGTTTTCTCGTGTTTACCTGCGAATCTGTCGGGGAAGAATGGATCAAGACTCGTGCTTTGATCTTCTGGACTGTATCCCGTTTGTCTAAACTCCAATGTCGAGTGAGGACAATCTATGAAGAATGCTATAGAAAAACGTCTTCTTCCTTCTCTCAAAGTTTTCGAAAATCTCACTATTTTGGAATAGAATTCTCGAAAATATGTTTTTGCATTAACTTTGATTTTCTCTCTCCTTATATTTATAATGCAACCCTAAACCCTATCAAGATAGGATTTATGCATATCTAATAAATATAATCTTATCACTTTAGATAGAGAGGATCAAGTTGAGTCCCAGTGGGACTCTAAGAGAGGTGGACGATTTTTTCCTTAGCAACAGCTGGATGGGCCACCCGAGGATCAAATGCAAGGAATAAAGATGGGCCTCAAATAAATTAATTATCTTATGTTCACCCATAACATAAATTAATTCATAAACATTTATTCATGCCACTAGAGAATAAATGCCGACTTACCCTTTATTTTCGGGTGAGTCGGGCTTGCACTTAGACTTCACGAATCCCGTATTTAAGATATCGACGTCCATTAATTATTTACGATTCGATCGCTTAAAATAATTAATATCTTTAATTCCTTAAGTAGTACCACTCAACCTTATTATTGTACTTGAGATAACTCAACCTGCATGGTTTAGTACAATAAACCTTTGAGCTCCTTATGAGACGCCATCATCCTAAACGGATACGGTGACTCGACACGTAACTAGCATGACATACAAGACCGCCACCACCCAAGATGCAGAGAATCTTGGGTTAACTCATGTAACCCTCACCCATAATAAGTCAAAGTGATGGTTAGTAACTCATACTCACCTAATACCTTATCGGGGTTTAGATCATCGTAAGTCACCGAGATCTAGGTTCTTCACGACGATCGATAGAAGAACTCATCTCACTGTGATCCATCAATACGTCGAGACGCACCAAGATAGACAAGCAACCAAGTCAAGTCACTTCTTATCTATACATGACTTCATACCGACAACTCGTCCTCAAGTTGTCTCACCGTGATACTTTTATATCTCATTAAGTTTGACCAATCATACAGACTTTTGTGATCTTCTACATACTGTATGATCTAACTTATATATGAGATAAGGGGACATACATATATGCAATCAAGTAATCAATTCAGATATGACATTGTAATAGTGGTAACAGGAAACATTGATACAAGCTCAACCAAACTGCTTTCAGTATACAAATCCAACAACCCTATCTACGTCATTCGGTAATGGAAAGTAGGTCTCCTCCCCGATACCATGACCGGTCTACATTTGCAAGCTCACGGCCATAAACCTGTGCACAGTATTTATCATTTTCCTACCATAGATAGGTCAATTGCCGTCATACCCACAATGTGGTAAATCAGTCATTATCAACATACCCACAATGTGGTGATTTGAAACATTCTCACGATAGAAATACATTTGAAACATAACATTTAACTTTGCTCAGAAAATAGGCAAGTCAGTAAACTTTGATACTTTACAAATAAATGCATATCATCTCTTTTGAAAATATGTAAAAGCATAAACATATCATTATAGAAAATACTTATACCCACCGGTAATACCACCAGATCGCATTTTCCGCTTTCACTTCGTTCTTCTTCCCACTTGGGTCATTGCATCCTTCAACATCTTAAACATATATCAAGGCATCATGAAGCCTCATATGTCTAAAAGAGCATGAAAAACTCAACAAAAAGCTTAAACTTTCTAATCTTAGCCAAAAACCTAACAACCCGTTAAGACATAGCTTATGTCCCACGTCAAAATCACATGAGACGTCATCTGATACCAACGAACTTCTATGCATACTCAACTATTTATTCACATATGCATAACGTTACTCATCTATTTTCATCTCACTTCTAATCCATCATTGATGTCGTATTTTATATATATATATATATATATATATATATAGTTCATCAATGCATATCCTTTTAAACCATAACTTAGGGCAATCACATGAACCAATCTCTTTTATATACTTATCATAAGTTCACCATTTAATCCTCAAAACATCTTATTAATAAACCAATTTCTAACAAAATTTCGGCAGAGTAACTTTTATAAAATGTATCGTCATTTCAATCCAAATCAACCAAACTTATCCCAAACTCCACCAAATCATCACCATATGTCTCAATACACATTTAAAAACTTAAAACAAATTCAAATTCATTCATTTACACCATCATTATACTATGCCTTTCAACCATATATATATGTAATTACATGAACTTTCCAATCTATAATCCATTTAATTCCAAACAACTCACATTCATACTTATTCATCATCAATAATCATCAATCCATAATCAATTCCAATCTTAATCAAGATCATCATATAAATCCAACAACTTAGCACTAAACTTTAATATTTCAACTTTTACATTTCATGTCCATAAAATCTTATAAATTCAACTTAAGTTCATCCAATACAATCAAGAAATCAAAGTTCATCCAACATCATATTTTCGAAAATTTAGGGATTATGTATACTTTCAATTTCTTCCAATTTCTTTTATCAAATCATGTTTATTCTCACTTAATTACACATATCTAAACTCAATTTAATCAAATCATAACACATAATTCACATACAAAATTAGGGTTCATGCATATTACTTTAATCTCCCAACTTCATGAATTTAAAGAATTTAAACCATAGCTTATGTTATTTAAGCATCATAAGTATAATTAAATCAATAAACATAACAAAAGTTAAACAAATCAACCTTAAATTCACACAAAAAAAATTCGAACACCACCATACATGAGGAGATCATGTTCTTCAATTTAAACCATAAAAACTTGGATTAAAAGAGGTATTTACCTTCTTTGGAATGATTTTCAATCAATTCTACACTTGAATTATGGATTAAAAGTGTAGGAAAATTTTGTGTGTGCATGGTGTGTGTGCCGAAAATAAGGGCGAAATGGAGGTGGAAGATGGTTTTTAAAATGAACATGGTTCTAGAAGATACATATATTTATAGCTTGATTTAATTTTTATTCATTTTCTTTTCTTTTCTCACAATTTCGAAAATTGTATAAATATTTTTCTAAAATTGCTAACATTGAAAATCAATATTCTTTAATAGTAAAAACTCAATTTTCTTATTAATATAAAGATCCAAAACAATTAAATCCATTATTGGAATGCACATCATAAAAATATAAATTTAACTCTTTCTTATACAAATAATCAAATAATTATTCTCTTTATTCAAAAATCTCGAAAATTATAGAAAATGATTTCTTTATCACTAGATATAAATAAAATAAATTTATTCAAGCCATTTAATAGCTTAAACATTATTTCATCTCATTTCATGAATAAATCTCACATAAACAATATTTAATACAATTCTTTAGAACATTTTCCATTTAAGGAAATTTCATTCAAATACACACAGTAATAACCACATATCTCATGCTTAATCATAATAAAACTCATTTCTGAATAATATCCATTTCTTCCAAATTCTACTCCTTCGATTATAAATTAATCGAATTTCTATCACTTTCTAATTAATCAAGCACTTCTTTATCAATTTTAGGGATGAAATGCCTTTAAGCCCCTAATTAGCACTTAATTGGGCTCTAATTATGACTATAAGATTATGGTTACTACATTATTAATTCATAATTATAATTTTATTAATTTATAATTAAAGTTTATTAAATTAATTAATTAATTAATTAAGTGGTTGACCACCCCTTTTGTTAATTAGTGATTGGAAAGGAGAGTGTCTGCTGCCTGGGATTTTTTTAAAAAATTAGAAATTTGCATGGAAAGAGACTGAATTGAGCGGCAGAAGTTATATGAACAAATATTGGGTTTTGGATTTTGGCAAAAATGTTTTGTGCAACGATGTTTCATGTTTTACTGATTTTGGGATAAGAGCAAGTTACATATGGAACTTGTATCAAAACACTACTATGTTGTGACTACTGTTTTATCTTTATCTGTAGCATTTTTTTTAGCAATTTTTTTTTGTTCAATTAATACAGAAATTTTAAAGGCTACGTCACGGTGGACTCGAACCCGAGACCTTTGGCCTCAGGCATTAACCACTCTACCACTAGGCCAACACACACACACATCAATTTCTCTATTTCTTTACGTCATACAGTAACAAAATGCATTAAGAATATTTCTTTACGTCGTACAGTCACAAAATGCATTAAGAATTCGTCATTCACCATTCACTTATACTCTCTGCTTTCCATCGAAAAATGACTCATTTTCTTTTCACATAGTCATTTAGGAGAATAACATAAAATGGTTAAAATAATAAAAAAGTAGATAGAATCAATGGTGGACCCGAGGTATATAATAATATAATTTTATATTTAATAATTAAAAATATATATTTAAAGGTACAAAATATGTGAAAAATAGTCTATATCATGCTTAAAAAAAATTTATAAAAATTAAAAGGGAGCTAAACATAGAAAAGAATGATTTGTTTCTTTTTTTTGCAATTAAAATACCAATTTTGATTGTTTCGGTGACACACTAATTGTTTTTAAGCATATAGCACCAAGTTTCATTTTTTCATATTAAATTGTTATTGATTTTTAATTTTAATTATAAAATTCATTTTATGAATTTATAAAATTATGATTATTTGGATCTCATATATTTTTTGGACCCTCCCGATCAAAAATATCTAGGTCCGCTCTTGGATAGAATTCACACTTAATGAAAAGATAATTATTTCTTAAAAATAAAATGAATCAAATTGGATGAGAATGAGATAAATTCGAAAGAAATGCGGTCAAGTTCAAGAGAACGATGGAGTATTATTTTGCCAGCAGTTGCAAAATTCAAAAGAAGCGAAATTTGTGCCACATTGGGCCGTGGAGAACTGGGCTGAGGACCAGGAGTATCCAGCCCAACCCAATCTAAATATATACAATTGGCTCAATGGGCCGGTTCAGGCCAGCCCGGTTCAAAAGTTTCGGCAGCTCTTATCACAACCGTCGAACCCCGCTCCCCTTTCCTCATGATAAATGCAATCTTCATCAAGTTGAAAGAAAGGGAAAAAACATCTCTACTTTCCGTATACTGACTGCCACATGCAATTGCTTGCATTGACAATGAAATCTGTCAACTTGCTTTTTACATTAAACCATCCGTATAACTCAACTTGATTTGGATTTGGATTCGGATTCGGCTTCGTATCTAATCTCGGGATTATCACGTCTAGATTTATCGTTCGACTATTTGGTCATAATTAAATTCTTATTTAAATTACATTACCTATGAATATAAAATTAAGAGTTCACAAGTTCAAATTTTTAATTTTAAAATTATTTTGGTATTATTGTGACACTCAATGAATTTTATCCATCATAAGTTTCGATAATAATTAAGTGGTAGAATGGATGTTATCCATCATAAGTTTAGTAGTAGAATACTAGAATGAGTGAGTTTTTAATCAAACCGAGTGATCGATCTTAATTTCGTTAGGGAATTAAATGCACAATGAACACAGAGAATTAACGTGGTTCGATTTTTAAAATAGATCTACGTCCACAGAGCAAGAGAGAGTTTATGTGTATTGAGAGTGTGAAAGCGATTACAAAAAGAGTAGCTGATCATTTTCTGTCTAATCTAGCCTCTATTTATACACAATTATATTGACCTAGATCTTAGATCCGAGATCTCCTCTAAAATCGGATCTTAATACTAGATCTTCTCTAAATAGGATTCTTTTAGATACATCCAATCTTCAAGCGTCGGACTTGCGATTTGAGTTATGGCGGCAGGATTCTTCTTGGGCGGACTCACCCAGCCGAGCTTAATATCGGAGCCCATTTATACTGGACCGATGCTTGGGCCTGGTAGTTGGGCCATATCCTATCACATCCCCCCCCCAAAAAAAAAAGATGCATAAGCGAGGTTATGATGGGTTAGGAGCCGTGATTCGCCAGTGTTTCGTGTGTGACGAAGTGGAGCGCGCTCAATCTTGTAGCGGTCATATTCTCTAGAAGTTGTACGTCGCTTGGCTTCGCTTTGTCGAGGTGTTATGCCGAAGTCGTATGTCGCTTGGCTAACCCTTACCGATACGTTATGCCGAAGTCGTATGTCGCTTGGTGACGAGCCCAAGTTTTGTGCTCTTTTTCTGTGTCTTGTCTAGGTCTAGATCGAGTCTTTTGTGTCTTTTGTGTCTTTCTTGTTGTGTTTTGTGTCTGGGAGGACACATTGGTCTGCAGGGAGTAAGGCAGGGCAGAAATGGGCAAGAAGGAGTGGAACTTGCATGGCGGATGAATAGAGATACGATGTACCTCGAGGCACAAGGAGCTTAGCTCACACCGGGCTTCAAACCCCGTGTAGTCTGTTCCGTTTCACGGCGTGACCTCCTTGCTGCACCGCATGAGTTCAATCTCCGAAGGGTAGGCTAATGGGCGGCGGAAGTGAAGAAGGCGAGCAGAGACCAAGAAGAAGGAGGGCGAGGGCGGAGGAGAGCTAATGGGCAAGATCGCGAGATCCGGGCGAATCTCGCTAAACCGGAAAGGATGCTACGACACCGAATCTCATGATATCCGGAAGAGATCGCCTCGGATCCGTCTGGCAAGGAAAGACCGCCGATCAACAAGGAAAACCTACCAGATTGTCCAGCCCATGGGCCATAAACCATCGCCGATCTCTCTAGGCCTATATATATGGATGAAGGCGCGACTTGTGCGTCTCTTCCGCGTTCCAACTCTCACTCTTATTATCAAATTCACCATCACCATCACATACATTAAGTCCCTTCGGGGCAAACACTTTTATTTACTTTGTCGTATGTTTTGCCGGCGGCACTTTGAGCTCACCGTTTCTATTTCGTTCAAGTAATAGTAAGTTGGTTCCGTTTAATTATGGTTTCAATTAACTGTTGCATGTTTATTTATTTTATGTCTAGCTAAGTCTTTATTCTGGTTTGGGCGTGAGTAAGTGGAGCATGATTAATATAACTCGAGAGGTCTAAGTAGGGCATTACGATCTGCATGCGTGTGTTCCCGAAGCACTAGGTCCTGGGCATTATATAACTTAACCAAACTCGGTGTGTTAGTTGCAAATAACATAGTGGGTAAGGAAGGTTGCAAGTAATAATTGGATTAAGGTGTCGGTGTCCCGCACCCCAAATAGTACGACGGTGTGGGCGAGTTGGAGTAGTCATAGCAACGCCTTTGCCAATACCGGTCCATCTAGATCATAACGCTCGTAGGTTTACATGTCTCGAGGTGTCCTCGTGCGTGGGCATTACGGGTTAGATAGTTTGCATAGGGTGTCCTCGCCTTCTTTACACGTAAAGGATAGATTTGGAGGGGTGCGTCAGGGCGTGACGCGCGACAACGGGTCACGACGTATGTCTCTTATAACCGGTTGATGCATGTCATGTAGAAAACCTTTGCACCTAGGACCGAGTATTAATCGTCTTCACGGTTGTTGCCCAAGCCGACTCGCCTTATTATTTGATATTCCCTTTGAGTTTGTTTCGTGTTACTTTAGTCTTATCTATAGTGATCAAGATAATTACACCACTCTCATCCCTTTTAAGTGACATCGTGACATCGAGATTGCTACACCAACTCCTCGTGGGATCGACCCTATACTTATCGCCGGCTACCGTGTGATGGGCAATAGGTTATAAATTTATTTTGAACGCTAAACGACAGCGTGTCACTTGGCTTCACCTGCCGAGGCGTTATGCCGAGGTCGCATGTCGCTTCGCATGGCTTTTGGCATCACCTTACCGAGGCGTTGTACCGAAGTCGCTTGTTTCTTGGCATCAACCTGACGAGGCGTTATATCGAGGTTGGTTAGGTAATCCATTGTCGAGGTCGGATATGCGACGTCTTGGTTTGAATGCGTAACGTCGTGCCGAGGTCGAACACGGGATTTTCTGCCGATGTCGAACACGGGATAGGGGATCTGCATTTAATGCGGCAGCGGTTGGATTCCCGATATAGTGCATATTGGGGGAATAACTTCCATGATACGCCATTTCTCGTATCACTTTATCCATTTCCATTTTCAAATTCTCCTTTCTGCTTTCATGAAGAAAAAAGCTTTGCTATCTCCATTGTCCTTCTCGCCGTGTCTGTGCCATCATCTTCTTCTAAAACCAAGAAGTTTTCATGGCATCTTCTTCTTCTTCCTCGTCCGATGGGTCTCACGGCCGAAGGCCGTGTGTCGGCCGCCATTGAATTATCCGTGGATTTAGACGTTTATTCTTTGATTCTCTGCCACCTTTTGTGCGCGAGCATATTTCCGCCTTTTAGGATTTTGGTAGGTTTCTTCTATTTCTTCAATTCTAGAAGCTCCTGCAATATTAGAGTTTGCTTCTAAATATTTTATCCCAAAATCCTTTGAATTTGTTGCTCCCCGTCCGGAGGATAGGGCCAGTGCCCTTCGAGTGGCTTTGTGACGGTTTACGAGGACAGCCTTAAGGGCGGTCTTCGTATTCCTTTCCCCTCCGTATATGTCGAACTCTAACAAATGCTCGGCATACCTCTCGCCCAAATAACGCCAAATTCTTTTCTCGCATTTAATGTGTCTTGTTCACGCCCATCGGCGTAATTTTCCTTTTACCCTGGGGCTCGTCCTCAGGTTTTTCCAATTAAAAGCTAGCTCGGGATGGTATTATTTATCACCTCGTCGTGGCTTCAAGGTAAAGACGAAGTCAAAATCTCGAACCGGGTAAGAAGTTCTTCTTCCGCTTGGTTCGACGAGTCCTAGAGTTCGCCGAACCGGAGAAGTTAGCGGATGTGGCCACCGATGAAAGCTTCGTGGCTAGAGGAGGCGTTGGACAAGGTCGGTCTTGTTGACGAAGTATTTATCGAGGCCGAGCTCACGTCATTGGCCGAGCCCTTATGATCCCGCCGCGTTTGAGCCGGTGAAGGGTGAGGCTCCCTCGTTCACTTTAGCTCTTGATTAATTTTTATTTTATGTTTAACTTGGATTTTATCCTTGCAGTGGACTTCGTTGGCAAGAAGAGGAAGAGGTCCAAGTCTGGTGCCGAGCCATCTGATGTGGCGTCGAAAAAATTGCCAGCAGCCTCATCTGAAATGGCCAAAGAAGTATCGGAGTCGCCTTCTCTGTTACGCATCGCCCGCCGTGGCAAGGAAAGGTGTCCTCTAGATCTTGCCGACGATGATTACTGCGAGGTCATTGGAAGCCAGGTCGCACGTCGGCCTTTCCCTACGGTAATGTAATTTTGCTTCATGTCGCAAGTTATGTTTGATGTATTTGTTTGACGTTGTTGATCTTTGTTCAGGGGACCGAGGACGTGAAGGCCGACCTTGGCAGGATTTCCTTCCAGCTGACAGTGACGTCTGCCTTACTGGTGGACCATCTGAATGATGATGTCGCCCAGTACGAGCAGGTAGCTCGTTTCATTCGGGATTTGGAGGAAGAGAAGACCCTCCTTGTTCACGAGGTGGTCGAGGCTGAGTCGAAGGCTCGGGATGCGTCCTTGGTTATGCGGCATCCGAGGCGGCGAAGGCGAAGACGGAGGTGGAGGTCGGTCAGCTAAAGGCCGAGGTGGAAGAGTTCTGGTACAGGGAGGCCGCGGTGGCGACCTCGCAAGGAGAGCTTCTTCGTGCCTTCACGGAGAGGTTATTCTTGTCAAAGAGGTTTGGCGGGTTTGCCGGCGAGCTGGCCGAGGTGCTCAACAAGAGGGTGGTAGCAGAGACGCTGGACGAAGTGGCCGAGGATTACCCAGATTTGGATAAGTCCAAGTATGAGTATGAGGTCATGGAGGATGGGGCCCTGCTGCGAGCGTACGCCGAGGTCATCTCTGCTGGCATGAAGAGCTTGCCCGTCGTGGAGAGCCTAGCTTCGTCTTCAACCGTGCTTAATGCCGAGGTGGTCCGTTCCTGGCCGGTGGACCGGGACATCCAGTTTGAGTTTGTCATAGCTGGAGTGGCTGGAAAGCCGGTGTTGGCCGCGTCTACCGAGGTCGAAGCACAGAATGAGGTTGAGGCTGCTGAGATCGTGGGGAAGGAGCCAATGCTGGGGAGGTGGCCAGGGCCGCTGAAGCTCGGGGAGAGGCCGAGGTGTCTGGAGCTCGGGGAGAGGCCGAGGCTGCTGAACAAGGAGCTTTCGGAGGGGTCAGTTGATCCCCCCCCCTTTTTTTTTGTAAATGTATATGTACTTCGATAAATTCCTGCCTTGAAGGCTTTAATAAAATTCCCAAATTTGATGGAAGAAATCTTGTCCTTTGTTGTTTTCAGTCTTTTCTTGAACTTTTCAACGTGTCCCCTTGGTTGGATCAAATCAAAACGTTGACTCGGGCTCTCGAATCTAAAGAGGTCGAGGTCCTGCACCTGGAGGGTAAACATGGCCATGTGCAGGAGGAGGCCGACGTCAAGTTCAGGACTTCACAAGAGAAGTTTGACGAGCTTCAAGCTCGATTCTTGGAGTTGGAGGAGAAGCTCGAGATTGCGGAGGATAAGGCCAAGTCAGTCGTCGAGGAACATGCTGAATACGAGGCGGTTATCCGCCGAGGTGGTGGAATGACTATCTTCGATGCCGAGGCTAAAGTTTCCGAGCTCGTAACCCGCTGCTCGAGGTATAGACAAGAGTACGGTCTGAACTCCTGACAATTTCAGGAGCAATATGCCGACCTGAAAAAGATAGGTGGCTTGTAAAAGACCGTAGTAGTTCGTCATCCTTTCCTCGAGCAGGTGCTTCGTTCGATGACCGAGGCTTCTTCATCTGCCGAAGCTCCTCCTCCTGCCGAGGCTCCTTCTTGTCTTCCGACGACGTGGAGTGTCAACGACACTTCTCTTGAGTTCTTTATGCAAGACCGACGTCGCCCATCGAGAAGCCGAGGTCGTGTGTCATCGAGCGGCCGAGGTCGTTCGACGAGGCAAAGAGCTGGTCGAACTTCCAGCATCGATCGGGGACGAGGCCGAGGTAGGGATAAGGTTAGCATAGATGATTTGTTGAACCCTGACTTTCCTAGGGATTGGCTTAGCTTTTCCCAGCCTCCTGGGCCTTCATCGTCCTCGTAATGTATGCGTTGTACACTTTGGAAATAAGAATGAATTTTTTCTTTGCCTTGTGTTGAAAACGCTGTATACATTTCGTCCTCGTGTTAAACGAAGGTAATTCGTCCTCGATTTAAATGAAGGTAATTCATCCTCGAAATAAACGAAGGTATGGGTTCCTTTTTTGGCAAGAAATATCGCTAGGGGTGGTCCCCTCGTCCTCGTATTAAACGAAGGTAATTCATCCTCGAAATAAACGAAGGTATGAGTTCCTTTTTTTGGCAAGAAATATCGCTAGGGGTGGTCCCATCTTCCTCGAAATAAACGAAGGTATATATTCCTTATTTGTCGAGTTTTATCGATAGGGGTGGTCCCCTCACGCGCGTTTATAGTTCGTCCTCGTTAGAGGGTATTGTAAAATGGGGAAGATGTATTATGCATAAGTGACAAATAAAACATGCAATAAAAAGATTTTATTAATAAAAGACGACGTTACAGACACGACCGAACAGACACGACCGAACAGACTCAACCCTTGACACTTATGCGAAATATCTCTTGAGATGAATGATGTGCCACGTATTAGGTATTTGCTCACAGGATATATGGGCGAGCTTGTATGACCCTTTTCCGAGGACTTCTTCGACCCGGTAAGGTCCTTCCCATGTGGCTTCCAGTTTACCGAGCTTTACGGCTTTACTGACTTCATTATTTCAAAGCACGAGGTCGCCTACTTGGAATTGTCGGGATTTGACACACTGGTTGTAATACCGAGCTACTTGTTGTTTATACCGAGCTTCCCTTATGTAGGCGAGGTCTCTCTTTTCTTCAAGAAGATCTATATCAGTTCGTAGATTCTTCCCATTAGCTTCAGCTGAGAAGTGGATGGTGCGGGGGCTCGGTATTTCGATCTCTGCAGGGATTACTGATACGATCCTCGCTGGTACGAAGGATCTATCAGCACGCGAACGGAAGAACGAACAAGATGGAATATCCCAAAACCTCTGAATCTAACCCTCGAAGTGATATAGGTCAGTATTTCGCCTATACCCCAACTAGATAGTTGACGCAGCAACTCGGGGACGATGAATGACACACGAACGAGGGATGAATGTCTCGTCGATACGTCGATAATTGAATTCCTTGGCAAACACAAGAAAATTCAAGAGCTAATGAAGAGAGAATAAAACTCATATATATTCGTAAATCAAAAGCTGAATATTTTCGTATGCTTACAAGCCTTTATATAGGTGAAAATAAATAACCCTAATCCTTGTCAAATAAGGATTCCTAATCAAAACAGAAAATAAAGAACCCTAATCCTTGTCAAAGAAGGATTCCTAATCAAAACAGAAACTAATTAATATAAGAGACCTAATTAAATTAGGATACTATTTAATCTAACATTTAAATGGGCTCACGAAAATAATTAAAACTAAAAAACGTGGCCCACAATATCAAGTAATGGGCTGAAATATTGGACTCCATCAATTACTGCTTCGGTTCCATACACCAAACTGTAGGGTGTTTCTCCGTTCGATGTCCGAGGTGTTGTACGGTACGACCATAAGACCTGCGGTAAATTTTCTACCCAATCGCCCTTGACTCGGTCGAGGCGAGTTTTGAGTCCTTTTACGATTGTTCTGTTGGTGACTTCGGTTTGACCATTTGCTTGAGGATGAGCCACCGAGGTGAATTTTTGTTGGATCTGAAGCTCTTGACACCACTCTTTGAATACCTTATCCGTGAACTGTGTCCCGTTGTCCGAAATGAGGATATGAGGGATCTTTGAGCGACACGATGTTCTTCCAGACGAAGTTGAGGGCGTTTTTGCTTGTGATTTTCACCAATGGTTCGGCTTCCACCCACTTTGTGAAGTAGTCGATCGCGACAATCAGGAATTGAAACTATGCTCACGAGTTCCCCGCCGAGTGTATATCGCAGAGGTTGTAGGTATGATTTTACGTAGAGAGTTCCCCGCCGAGTGTATATCGCAGATTTGCTCAAGACTCTCCTAGCCTCGAGCCTCATCATGGGCGTTCGCCCTTCTCCAAATATGTTTGGATGAGGGTCATCCAATGAGGTTCCTCGTCCGAGACTATGTTGACTTCGACCTCGGCATCTTCTATGCTTATGCTCTGGACTTCTTCATCGGCTTGTTGACAACGAGGCCAGTTTGCTTAAAGTGTCAGCTCGGCTATTTGTAGGGAAAACGTATGTTAACCCTCGCCCCGAGGATCCATCTTGGGTGTTTAATTCACCATACATTGATTATAAACCTAGCATGCGTCTATATAATTAAATCGCAACACGTTGGGGTTTACACGTGTTTACCTTTGGATCTGTCGAGGTGGAACGAACGGGATGAACTGATTGAACGGTCGAGACTCGTGCTTTGACCTTCTGGACTGTATCCCGGATACCCAAACTCCAACGTCGAGTGAGGACGAGCTATGGAGAATACACCGGAAAATCACCCGAGCTCTCACAATTTTCGAAAACTCTCTCAAGACTATGAGGGTGGCCGAAAATTCTTGCTTGTAATTTGTGAGTTCATCTTAGACATTATCTCATACCTTATATTTATAATGCACTACCTTAATCCTATATGGAATGTTACCATAATCCTATATGGAATATTACCATAATCCTATATGGAATATTACCATACACTTAGGATTATTTCCATACTCTTAGGATTATTTCCATACTCTTAGGATTATTTCCATACTCTCAAGATTATTACCATAATCTTATATGGAAAGGATCTATGCATATTCCATAAATATAATTATATCCTTGTGGGATAAAGAGAATAAAATCTTGCCTTCGAGAGCTATAGGGGCGCCGATTTCCACAGTGCTACGGGCCTGGATGGGCCAGCCCAGGGATCAAATGCAAGGAATAAAGATGGGCCTCAAATAAATTAATTATCTTATGTTCAGCCCAGAACATAAATTAATTTATAAACATTCGATCATGCCACTAGAGAAAGAATGTTGACTTACCCTTTATTACCGAAGTTGAGTCGGGCTTGCACTTAGACATTCTGAATCCTCAGATTTAAGATATCGAACGTCCATTAATCATTTCTAGCAATGATCGCTTAAACGATTAATATCCTTATTTCCTTAAGTAGTACCACTCAACCTTATTATTGTACTTGAGCTAACTCAACTGCGGGGTTTAGTACAATAAACCTTTGAGCTCCTTAAGGGACGCCATCATCCTAAACGGATACGGTGACTCGACACGATAACTAGCGTGACATACAAGATCGCCACCACCCAAGATGCGGAGAATCTTGGGTTAGAACATATAACCCTCACTCATAACAAGTCAAAGTGATGGTCGAACTCATACTCACCTAATACCTTATCGAGGTTTAGATCATCGTAAGTCACCGAGATCTTGGTTCTTCACGACGGTCGAAAGAAGAACTTATCTCATCGTGATCCTTCAATACGTCGAGACGCACCAAAGATAGACAAGCAACTAAGTCAAGTCACTTCTTATCTATCTGCACCTAAACCGACAACTCGTCCTTAAGTCGTCTCACCAGAAACTTTTATATCTCATTAAGCTTGACCAATCATACGTACTTACGTGATCTTCTACACATCGTATGATCTAACTTATATATGAGATAAGGGGACACGATATATGCAATCAAGTATTCAAATCGATAGGAGATTGTAATAGTGGTAACAGAAACATTGATACAAGCTCAACCAAACCGCTTTCAAGATACAAATCCAACACTATTTTGCTCCTTGGGATGCGAACCAACCTGAAGTATGAGAAAGATTGTTGCAAGCTTTTGGCTTTTTCAAGGTATTTCTTCATCCCGTTGTCTTTGCTTCAGACTTTCCTCAAACATGTGGCTCACTATAACACGAGAGTCGTGGACTTGCACGGCTCGTGTCCGGAGACTTTGAGCTAGGCGAAGTCCCACGATTAAGGCTTCGTATTCCACTTCGTTGTTCGTATTTTGAATGTGAACCGGTGCGTGAGGCTATCTCTTGTCCATCTGGACTTATGAGTAAGATGCCCGCCCATCGCCTGCTTTTCCCAAGATCCATCCACATAGATTTGCCAACAATCTTCAGATGGTTCCTTTATGAGTTCGGATTCGGCGTTGTCTGTAGTTGGCTCGGCGGGTTTTGGCTTTTCTGCGAAGTTAGCCTCGACAAGGAAGTCTGCTAAGGCCTGACCCTTGATGGCTTGACGAGGGCAGAAAGATATAGCGTGTTCTCCCAGTTCGATTGCCCACTTCGCAATTCTTCCTGAAGCTTCTGGCTTCGTCAACACTTGCCGAAGTGGATGATCGGTGAGAACTTGTATGGGATGTGCGTGGAAGTAGGGGCGTAGTCTTCTTGCAGCATTTACTAATGCCAAGGCGAGCTTCTCCAAAGGCTGATACCTCGTTTCTGGCCATTTTAGTGCTCGACTGATAAAATACACAGGGAGCTGACATCCGTCTTCTCGTACCAAAACTGCACTTGTGGTTTCATCCGAGGTGGCGAGGTATAGGGAAAAGACCTCTCCTTCTTTTGGGACGGATAAAGTGGGAAGTTTGGCGAGGTAGTTCTTGAGATCTTCAAAAGCTGACTTGTGTTTATCATCCCAGGAGAACTCCGGAGCTTTTTGAGTATTTTGAAAATGGGGCTGCTTATCCGCGGCTTTTGAAAGAAAGCGACTTAGTGCGGCTATGCAGCCCGTCAATCTATGTACGTCATGGATGGTCTTCGGCATTTTCATCTCCAAAATGGTTTGAACCTTTGACGGGTTGGCTTTTAATCCTTCTTGTGAGACCCAGCACCCCAAAAATTTGCCAGACCGAACTGCGAATGTACACTTCTGGGGATTTAGCTTTAGGTTTACCTTTCGAAGTAAGCCGAGGACGATCCTGAGGTCGGCAACACATGTGGCTTCCTCTTTACTCTTGACGACGATGTCATCTACGTATACTTCCACATTCTGACCTATGTAGGGCTGAAATATCTTGTCCACCATTCTTTGATAAGTGGCCCCTGCATTCTTGAGTCCGAAGGGCATCTTCTTATATGCAAAGACTCCGAAGTCCGTTATAAATGCTGTATTGGATGCGTCCTCGTCACTCATCAACACTTAGTGATATCCCTTGTATAAATCCAAAAAGCTGAAGACTTCGTATCCGACCAGAGCGTCAACCTTTTTGTCGATATTTGGAAGGGGGTAACAGTCCTTTGGGCAATGTTTATTGAGATCGGTGTAGTCGATGCACATTCGCCATCCCCCTCCTCCTTTCTTGACCATCACCGGGTTGGCTATCCAGGTCGGATACTTGACTTCGAACAATATACGAGCTTTTAATAATTGATTCACCTCGTCATGGATGACCTGATTCCTTTCAGCTTGTAATACCCGAGAAATTTAAAACCTTGAATTATAAATTTATTTAGCTAAATCGGGTTTTGATATTAGAGCGATTAATAAAAATTTATAATCGTCGACGTTCGATTTTATTTTGAACGAGAAAATTTAAACGAATACGATTCTGAATCGAACCGATGTTTTGATTGGATAAATTGTCACATCACAACACATCATTTCAAATCCCATAAAATCTTCAACTTTTCCTACATGCTCACTCTTTTCAAAACTCATCATCTCACTTCAAAGTGTCCTATGTAAACTACAATGCCATATTAAGATTTCTTCCTCTCATGCTTCATTAATCAACCCACATACCCACCGCCAAATTTCCAAACGACCGAATCGAGAGGAAGAAATAAGAGGAAAGCTCTCTACTTCATACGGGTTCTATATTACTCAAATTCTTTCAATGCATTTTATGCTTTCAATTTCTATGAGAAATACGAAAACATGTTAAGCAAAATTTCGAATCAAGAAAGCTACCCATCATACTTCATGAATCAAACTTTGTTCATATACGAAATTTGAACTTTTCATATATAATTATATGAACTAGATACATAAGAAATCGAACGAAAAGAATTAAGAATAGTAGTAATAGAAGCTATGCTATAGTTTTTGGACCAAGCCACTAAGGCTCGGCTGGCGGTGGTCGGCGACGGCATGGGCACGGCAGCGGTGCCGCACGGTGAGCGGCGCGGCGGCAACCGTTAACACCGCTGACCGGAGCGGACGGCCAAAAACCTGAAAAACAAAGAAAAGGGTGAGAGTTTGAGAGAGATCTGCACAAGGAGAGAAGGTCGCGGGTGGCATCGCGGCTCACCACCGACGACGTGCCCGACCGAAATGACGGCGGCGATGTCGTGGGAGAAGAGAGACGACGGCGAAAAGGAAATAGAGAGAGATGTGTGCGGTAATGGTGTGTCCGTGAGAGAAAAGAGAGAAGGAGGAGGAGTCGAAGCCGCGGTGGCGGCAGCTCATGATCTCGGGCCGGCAAGATGTGCCGAGAAAGGGGGAGGAGGCGACGCCTCTTGAGTGAGGCGAGAGAGAGAGGGGTGAGATCTGGAGGGAGGGGGGGCAGCTGAGTTAGGATAGGTTAGGGTAGCTTAATTTCATTTTATTGGTTTTAGGCTTAGTGTTGGGCCTTATGTGTGGGCCGAAAATAAATAAAGGAAATGGGCTAGGCTTTAGTTTTGTTGTATAATCTGTGTTGGGCCGATATTAATTTCGTTGGGCCTTGTTCAGTGGGCCAAAAATTCATTAAATTGGGGCCTAGTTAGTTTAATTATGGGCTGAAATTTAAATGGTGATTGGATCTAATGTTAGATGGGCCTATGGAATAAATACTAGAATGGACCATGGGCTGAAACTAAATGGATATGGGCTCTTGAATTAATTGAATGAGCTTTTAATTAAATTGAAGGTGGACTTAGATTTATTCTAATGTTGGGCCCTAGATTAAATGAAGGATGGACTCTTGAATTAAAGAGTAATCTAAAGACCAATTAATTATAGTGAGTTAATTAAACTCATGAAATTAAATAAAGTCTCTTTTGTAGCATAATTAATTAATTATGTTAAGGAATAACTTGAGAATTATTCTTTTAAGTGATTTATGTATGTAATCAGATGGACCTTATGTAAGGAGTGATTGGAATAAAATCATAATTACCGAATATTTAAGATGAATTAAATTAATTTGATTGATTAATCAAATATTATTGGATTTTATTTAATCCATTTAATTAAGTTTAATTATGGATTTACTTAATTAAATCATAGATTTAATTAATGAGTTGATTATGTCAAGTAGATACTTAAGAAATATTATTTCTAAGTAACTCAAGTTTATAGAATGATCATTAGGAGATGATTGAAGTAAGAAAAATTCTTATTTATCGTGTAGTATCGATATTCGTTTTCTTTAATAGAAAATATGGGACGTGTGAGGTGAGAAACACGGCGAAGAAATATTGGTTATGGATGAGTTTTTGAAACTCGAATTTATCGATACTGCGCTAACAAACGGCGAAGATTAGTTATGAACTTAGGATTCATAAATTATACGAAACGACGTGGAGAAACATTGATGGAAGGAAAGAATGCAACGATTTAAGTGTCGCCATCGTCATGATGAGACGAATCTAATAGATTTAAGTATAGATTGTTAACTAAGTCGTATCGATAACGAAAATCATGAAACTCTAAGATTTAAAAGATAACGAATTCGTTAAATCTTAATGATGCTTCTCGAAAAAAAATGAATGATGTATTAAATTATATTTCTTACATTGACAAGGTCCAGCGTGGACGTAAATGAAAACGACAAAGGATCACTATCATGTATGTCAAGAAGGTCAATTCTTAAGGTGGACTTTTCTTTTCTTATCCTCAAGGATAAAATGCTTTATTTATGATGCTTTCTTCAAAATGAAAAGTATTTATTTATGACGCTTTCTCTTTTGAGAAATGATGATGAAATGATGTTATGAAATTACCTGCCCAAAATGTTTATGTTTTTATGTATGTATCCTATCAATATGTTGGTTCGCCAAAGAATGAATGAAAGAAAAGTTGTTGGGTCGCTCCCAATTCATGAAAATCGAATTCGGATCCGTGCTTTATAGCACGGATTAACGTGTACACTCAAGTTGATCGCGTCTTTGTAAGTACACCACGGCGGTCACAATGACGTAGGAGGCCTCCTTCTGGCGCTCAAGATTCGAAATCTTATATGAGGAATGAAAGGATATGGATCATACATACAAAGAAAATGTCCGCCGGACGATTTATGAAAATGAAAGAAAATGTTTAGTAAGCACGAGTATTTCAAATAAAACCTCGTGGTTTCTTGAAGGCGATGTAATTCAATGAAAAATGTTTTTGGCATGGGTCCACTGAGTGCATTCTTGTACTCAGCCCTGCATGTTTGTTTTTAAATGTGCAGGTTGAGCTGGTGATGCGATGGAGCAGTATTGAGCAATAGAATTCTTTTGTCGCTGAAAGTTAGTACCTTGAATGCACATCGTCATATGTGTAGTTCACATGTTTTCCGCTGCAAGAATACAAAGTCATATGTATTTTATGTTTGTCAAATCTCAAAAATATAGGAGCTTTAGAAGTATTCCTGATGTATGTCTCACATTTCAATGTTCAATGTCCTTGTTACGTTTCTAAAATTCATTTCCAAGTAATAGTATCTGCTTATCCGTCCTTTGGAAAAGTGGGCTGTTACACAGCTGCAAAAATTCGTTGCTTTTGCCGAACTGGTTTTACACTCGGGTCAATATTGAGCCGATGGTGATAATACTTGGCGAGACCCGGTCATGTCGAGGGTGACCAAGCAAACACGCCTCGAATTCCCTTAGGAGTTGGATGATCTGTTTTTTTTTTTAATTGAGATTCCTCGGTAGAACATACTTTGACGACCTTGAGTGGCTCGCCTTCATACAGTGCGACCTCCTCTACCGGGCTGTCGGGGACAGGCGACATCTTTCCCAGTTCCAACTCACCGAGTTTCTTTAATTGCTATGCTTGTGGGTGCTGGGCCGAAGTCCCCGCGCCTCTTAGGGCGACCTGCATGCATTCTTTGGCCCGTTTCTGATCTCCCCGGATCACGGCTACCTCTCCTTTTGTGGAGATCTTCATTGTCAGATGGTACATTGAGCATACCACCCTCACTGCGTTTAGCCAGTCTCGTCCCAGTATGATGTTATACGGCAAGTAGGCCTTTACCATGAAGAACTGTACCACCTTGGTGGAGCTCGTCGGCGCTCTTCCTACCGTGACGGGTAGTTCGATTATTCCTTCTAGACGCGTCTCTTCCTGCACAAAGCTTCGGAGTGGTAGCGGAGCTGGTGCGAGGCGTGCCTCCTCAACTCTTGAAGAGGATGCTTACTGACGCACCACTGTCGATATACACGCGTTTTACCAGCTTGTTGGTGACCACTGCTTGGATCACCATCGCATCCTGGTGGTGTACTACGGCTGGTACGAGGTCGTCCTCGGAGAAGGTGATTGTCTCATCCCTTTTAAACCTCTTGTTTACAGGTTCGTTGGTATGGGGACTTCGGGCCTCAGCCTTAAGAGAGGACTTTGTAAGTCTGCGAGGGAGCCCCGTGATGGTGGAGATGATCCCGTCGTATTGGGGCTCATCATATCCCTCTTCGTCAGTGTCGCGCCTTGTTTTCTTGTGAGGGGCAAAGTTTCCCCTCTTCTCTTGCTTCCTCTTCTTCTGACCTCGGTAGGGGGCTTCGTACTGACCAGCTCTGCGGCCATGCCCTTGGTACTTCTTTAGGACTCCGTCTTGTACCAAATTTTCGATGTCTACCATGAGGTCTCTGCATTCTTCAGTGTCGTGCCCATAATCCTCATGGAAGGAGCAGTATTTATTCTTGGATCGGCGCTTTGACCCCCCTGTCATTGGTCGAGGCTTCTCGAACATGTTCATGTGGAGCTCGTAGATCTCCGCCCTCGACTTCGTCGAGGGTGTATCTTGAGGTCGCTCGGGTTATTCGCGTCCGAACCTAGACTCTATTGGGCGACGTATCCTTTCCAAGGCACTTCGTCGGCCTTGGTTTCGGTCTCCTCGGCCATCTTCTTTCCTTCCTTTGTCAGAGGGCTCCACCTTTTCTGCTTCGCGCTTTTCCTAACAGCGTCGTCCGCTTTGGCTAACCGGTCTGCTATGCGCCACTGTTCTGACGTAGTACGGGGTTCGTACTTGACAATCTCTTTATATAGGCCCCCCGGTAAGATGCCATTTTGGAAGGCCGAGATGATGAGAAGATCGTTTACGTCTTCGACTTTCAGGCTCTCCTTGTTGAACCTGGTCATAAAGTCACTGATGGACTCGTTTCGGCCTTGCCTCATTGTGAGGAGATGTGCCGATGTCGTTTTGGACTCGGCCTTCTGGAAGAACCTTCGATGGAAGGCTCCCATCAGGTCGCGGTAAGATCCCACACTCCCGGGAGGTAAACTGTTGAACCACCGACGGGCGTTGTCGATCAGTAACTCCGGGAAGAGTTTACACATATGGATGGTGTTGAGGCGTTGGTTGATCATATTATACTGGAATTGTGAGAGGAAGTTTTGCGGATCCCTCAGTCCGTCATAAGGGGCGATGCTCGGCACCCTGTACTTGTCCGGGAGGGGAGTGTCGAGTATTTCATTTGAGAACGGGGTAATTATTTTCCCGTATCCATCGAACCCGCCTCCCGGGGAGTGAGGCGGAGTTCGTCGACCGAACTCGTTTTGATGACGGGGACCGACCTCGCGGCGATCACGACGTCCTGTCCCGCTGCTGTTCGTCCCTTGCACGATTGGTTTGGGCCCCAACCCGTGTAGAGGTATGAGCGCCTATCATCCGGAGGCTGGGGGATTCACCTCGCTGTGCTGCCTCGTGCTTTGACGAGGCTTCGGCGTCCCTATCTTCGTGATGGTGCCGACCTTGCTCTCGGCTGAGGTACTGGAGGAAGCTTTCCTTGTTCTTTTCAAGGAATCCTTTAACTGCCTCGTCAAGGCTTATCTGCGGAGCTGGAGGTTCCTCTCGGTTGCTGTTGCGGCCTCCCTCACTATTATACTCTGCTTCTTCATGCAGGATGTGATGGCCTTGCTCGTCGAGGCTTTGGACATGCCCTTCGGGGGTCGGTTCTCTGACCGGGCTTTTCCCAAGCCGAGCTCAGCGCGTTCTGCCGCCGTTGTTGTTGCCGGTAGCGGCTCTGGATGTGAGACTTCTGGTATTCATCGTCGTGATTGATTCCCTGTAAACAAAAGTTGATCGAAAACACAAAATTTCGCTTCCCACAGACGACGCCAGTGATCGATCTTAATTTCGTTAGGGAATTAAATGCGCAATGAACACAGAGAATTAACGTGGTTCGATCTTTAAAATAGATCTACGTCCACGGAGCAAGAGAGAGTTTATGTGTATTGAGAGTGTGAAAGCGATTACAAAAAGAGTAGCTGATCATTTTCTGTCTAATCTAGCCTCTATTTATACACAATTATATTGACCTAGATCTTAGATCCGAGATCTCCTCTAAAATCGGATCTTAATCCTAGATCTTCTCTAAATAGGATTCTTTTAGATACATCCGAATCTTCTGCGTCAGGACTTGCGATTTGAGTTGTAACTGGCTTAGGATTCTTCTTGGGCCGAACTCAACTAGGCCGAGCTTAATATCGGGCCCATTTATACTGGGCCGATGCTTGGGCCTGGTAGTTGGGCCATATCCTATCACCGAGTAAGAATGCGTTAGTACATTTTAGATCGTATACATTACACAAATTCTTCCTAATTTGATTGATCTCTTTTATGTAGTTTAGCTTTTTTTTTCAGGAGGAGGGGGTGGATGTGGGGTTCCAATAATCTTTTGAAAGAACTAGAAACAAATAGTAGTTTTAAGAATAAATATCATTTTAAACTTCAAATTATACTTACTTTATTAATAATGTTTTAAAGTTATTATAAATATTTATTTAAACCACCAAATATTAATATTGTATCAAAAATATCATGAGTCCGTTTTCTAACCCTCATAATCTTGACATGGTTCACCGATGCACACGGAAATGTCACGTAATTCCACGTGGCATATATGTTATTATATTTTTTATCTATTCTATGTGGTATCAGACAAGTCACGTTAAGATTTTTTAAGGGTCGAAAAATGTATGAGGGACATTTTTAATAAAATATTGATAGTTTATAGTGAATAAATGGGTAAATATCAATTTAAACCCTAAACTATACATGTTTTTATCAAAAATATCCTGAACTTTCAAAAATATCAATTTAAACCCCAAACTATCATATTTGTATCAAAAATGCCCCAGTATTCAGGATAGTTTGGGGTTTAAATTGATACAAATATGATAGTTTGGGGTTTAAATTGATATTTTTGAAAGTATAGGATATTTTTGATAAAACATGTATAGTTTAGGGTTTAAATTGATATTTATCCTAAATAAATATATGTAAAAGTTCAAAATATTTTAATAAAACAAGTATAGTTTGAGGTTTAAATTAATATCTTACCCTGATTTTAATACAAACATAACCATTTAAAATTGCATCACGATATTAAATAAATAAAAGTTATGATCACCCCGTAATTGACGAAAGTTGAAACTTTAACTTTCTTCAAAAGTGTTCCTCTGATATGAAAAAGAATGATTTTTTAAAAAGAAATTGAAAAATTAGCTTAAGATAATAGTTTATGATTTTCGATTCGTTATATTAAAACATAATAAGAAATAGTTATCACATACTATACTATAATAATTCCAAAATGTGTAAAATTAGTGGACCTATCCAACTTCGATAGTTAAATAAACTCATTTCAAATTAAAATTTCAAACCAAAGTTGGTGAAATATAAATATTTTCTCCACTTTTATTAGGTGATGTCAATTGCATTGTCTTTGTTAAAAAATGATTAATAACCATATTTTACTCAAATAGTTATAATGGAACAAGGTGTTAAACGTCCAACACCATATATAATGCTAAGCAATCAGCTAGCTTAGGCAAAACCATATAGTTAAATACATTATAAGACAAGTTAAAAAATACATTATAACATTGATTCACAATGTTAAACTTCAATACTTTTTATTGACAATACATTATAACATTGCATATTTTTATTGACAATACTTATAAGATTTGTAAGATAGAAGTAGTTTTGATTAGTTCTAACTTTACATATTAAACTAAATAATGTATGCTAATGATTTGTCTTCTTATTCTTGATAATTTTCTATAAACATACTAATTTTAAGCAAATAAACAACAATTGCTATAGTAATATAATATTGAAGGATATGTGCATTTGAGTATATTGATGTGTATAATAAACCAACAATTCGATGTTTTTTTCCTTTGTGTATTTTTGGAAACTCACGTCGTTTATGTTGGTTGTGCACAGGATAAAACTCATATTTTCTATACAATAATTTGCAAAAGTATATGAAATAGGTAAACAATGCTTGGAAAATTAGATGTAATAAGCTAAAATCTATAAATAATGTTGGTGGGATTCAAAATCCAATGCTACTGTTGTTATTCAGAAAAATTGAGATTAAGTTCCAGAAATATTGAAAAAGAAAACATGTAAAATAACAAGGAAAACTGAAAAACTAAACGCCAAATGTTTTTGTTGTGTTTGTTTTATCCAAGAGTCATTAATAATCTATGACAGTGTCAAAATTACAGATTCGGATCTTATTTTCCATGAAAACGTCTGCATTTCAAGGGCAAACTTGACATTCACATAAAAAGGTCATCAAAACGTGACCTTTTATCTATGCTATATTTAATGAGGTTACATAGATATTTTATTTATAATCAATCTGTGACTGTAAATATCAAGCTAATTTATGATTATTACTTAAATTCTTAAGTGTCTGTATACCATAGTCCTCCACGGTGTAAGAACTAGGAAGTGTAAAACATTCCTTTCTCCAATGTGTAAAACATTCCTTTATATAAAAGAAAGGACATGAATAAAAAAATATATCAATCTCCGTTGCCGACAACGGTCGCTTGGAAAAATGGACTGATATTCTCCAAAACTATCCGTTAATTATGGATTCCTTTCTTAATTAAATAAAAAAGGCAATACAATTATAAACAAATTTATGACGCAGATTCTGCATAGATCACTCCGCAGCCTCTGCGTTATTTCTCTCTCTCTCTCTCTCTGGAGAAGACAACCACTTGCAGACAGAAAACTTTCTGCTCGCCATTTCAGGTAGCATTGCGATTTGCGCACTACGAATCACACGCGCGAACACATACACACATGTATCCGTTTCTGTCTTAGCTACCACTACTTTTTTTGTTTACTTCCGTGTGTTGTTTTCTCTCATTTTCATCATAACTCTAGGTCGCTTCTACTTTTTTATCTACATTTTTCTAATTTATGCCCTAACGTTTGCGTTTCTTATATTTTGCTAATTTTTTCCTCTTGTATACAAATTTACTTTATCAGCATTGCAGAAGATTCATATTTGGAGTTTACTGTTTGGATCGGTTTCTAGATCTCACTCTATTGGGAATTGCTTTAGTCACTGCCTTTTTGATGAGTGCTTCATTACGTGTTTATGCTTCTTATTATAGCATAAAGCAAGTAGTACTCTCTTTTTCCAGTCACTGTCGAGATCCAAGTGTTAGGTTTTAGCAACAACATTAACCGTGAATTATTGGAGATTTTGCTAATTAGGATCACAAAAGTCATACTCCATAAATTCACTTACTTTTGTTTCCTTCCGTTTGTTTTTCTTCACCAAGTCCTCTTATTCTTACCCATATTTGGCTTCACGATTCTGAGGTACCTTTCTCTGAATAGCTAAAATCAGCTCAAAATGCACGACCGTGGATCTTCGATTTTCCTATGGTTTGGGGTTGCTGCGCTTCTGATAATTTGCTTGGTATCATCCGTTAACGCTGACGGGATGACCTGCTCGGGAATTGTACCAATGAGGCATCGTGATGAGAACATATCTATAGCAGATTTTGGAGGTGTAGGTGATGGAGTGACTTTGAACACCAAAGCCTTTAGGGAAGCAATATACAGAATTAAGCATTTGAACAGGACAGGCGGTACGCTTCTCTACATTCCTTCTGGGGAATACTTAACTGGACCCTTTAATCTCACCAGCCGGATGACTCTATACATGGCAAGAGGTGCTGTCCTCAAAGCCACAGTGGTATTGGAATCGTCTCCTTTGTTATTTTTGTTTTGATTCTATACTCTGTTCTTCCTTTTTGGATTAGATCTTTTGGTATGTTTTATATTTTATGTTTACTGCCTTGCATATGTTAGTAGGCATAGGCAGGTGGAAGAGTGAAGGGTTATGGTTTATTTGCTCTTATATGGCTATGTAAAGGTTGTCTTTATTTTCCTAATTGGACATCTTTGACACAACCATGGGGCTCATTTAAGTTCAGCTTTCTAATTTTTCCAATCAATTTGCTTTCCTTCACAATGATGGACTTAATTTTCGCTGATAACTGTGTTTTGTCGCTTAAACTGGCATATTAGCATATTGAGCACGTTGTAACGCAATGTGGTAAAACTAAAATGGTATATCTTCTATTATTCTTGACTGGATTTCTTATGGAGTGTTTCTGTTGCTGCTGTTTCCCTAAACTTCGTCCAAATGACTTGATGAGCCTTTGTAGATACACTTAGATAGCAAATAAATGGTGCCCCATATAGATGTTATCCTTCTACTTCTATATTTAATTTTACAGTGGAAGTCGGTAGATGTTACTATCAGCTCAATTACTTAAAGTCAATTTTCAACATATGAACTTAGACTTACCTGGGGCCAGCTTGCTCTTCGTCAGAGTCAACTTCCAGGCCTTAGTTTGTGTCTTGAATTCTTCTTGTAAAGCTTTTTGTGAAAAAACTATTACTAGTTTATTGTACTTCCTAAAAGTAAGAGTTATATGATTTTTTAGGGACCTATGCAACTATAATGTCCATGTCAAAGTTTGTGATATGTAATCATGACACCTATGATAGTATTTCCTGGTTTTGAAGGCAAGCAAATATTAATTTCATTATCAAGAAAAATATATAGCTCATGCACAGTACATCTGCTATTCAATAAGCTGTGTTTCTCTTTTGTTGTAAACACTTCACTTCTTCACTTCTAATGAGAAAAATATTTGAACTCTTTAAATTGGTGGTATGATGTATGAATATGTCATTGCATTTAGAAAGCTTAAAAGTACTTTCTTTCTTTCCTTGTTTCTAAGTTCATAACATTCCACATGATGTTTAGCTTAGCTCTATATTCGTCGTGCAGGACACTAACCAATGGCCCTTAATAGCTCCCTTGCCTTCTTATGGGAGAGGAAGAGAACGGCCTGGAGGAAGGTATATGAGCTTCATCCATGGCGATGGACTCCATGATGTGATAATAACAGGTTTGTATTCATACTAGATTGTTGACTAAGAATTTGGAAAAAGTGCTTTTGAGAAATAAAAATCATAATGCCAACAGCATAAGAAGGCTGTTTGCAGTTACCTTCCTCTTGATATAATCTTGAAAAGATGTTGAGGACCCAGCAGTATGCTACCTTTAGCAGAAATATTCAACTTTATGTACTCTCTTTTGTTAATAAATTGCTATCATGGACTGGTAGGTGAAAATGGAACGATTGATGGTCAAGGTGACGTTTGGTGGAATATGTGGAGGCAAAGAACTCTTCAGTTTACCAGACCCAACTTAGTTGAATTGAAGAACTCCAGAAATATAATAATTTCCAATTTAATTTTCAAAACTCGCCATTTTGGAACATACACCCTGTGTATTGCAGGTAAATAGCTCAATGTATTTGCTAGTTACCTCGTTTTTTCTAGCAGCTTTGACAAGTTGTTTATGATGTATGAAAAATGCTTACTTGCTAGTTACTGCATCTCCTCCTCTTGATTTGGAAGTTGTATGCCTGAAAGGGTAGCTGACCTGGTTTCCCTCATTCTTTACCTCTTTTCAGCAACGTTGTCATCAATTATTTGACCATACTGGCTCCTGCTGATTCTCCAAACACTGATGGAATAGATCCAGGTAAGCTACCAATGTTATTTTGATACTTATTATTTCAAAATAGTTAGTAGTAGATGGTTGCATGAGATCGTTGGATATTAATAGCTTAATTTATATTTTTGTATTGGACCTATTGGTGCAAGAAAGCAAGTCTTCACTCAGTATAAGTCTGTATCCACACAATAATGGTGTGGTGAATTTTCCGATACCTTAATGAATTTCGAGTGATGCTTTGCCCATCATTCAAAGATAATGTTTTCTGTGCTTTGAGGTATAGCTTACAAAGTGTCATATAATAAGGATAATATTGAAGATTTCATACTTATTGTTTCCTTTACAGACTCGAGCACTGATGTATGCATTGAGGACACCTACATATCAACGGGAGATGACCTGGTGGCTGTGAAGAGTGGGTGGGATGAGTATGGGATCTCTTATGGCCGTCCTAGTCGTGGTATAACCATTAGACGAGTAACTGGATCATCGCCATTTGCTGGAATTGCAGTTGGAAGTGAAACATCTGAGGCGTCGAGGATGTTCTGGCTGAGCACATAACTCTATTCAACATGGGAGTTGGCATCCATTTGAAGACTAATATTGGCAGGGTGGAGTCATAAGAAACATCACAGTGTCCAACGATACATGGACAAAGCACGAAGGGATAAAGATTTCTGGCGATGTTGGCGACCATCCAGGCGAAAAATATAATCCGAATGCTCTCCCAGTTCTCAAAGATGTTACAATTAAGGACGTGTGGGGTGACAGGGTGCAGCAACCCGGTCTGGTTCACGGTCTGAAAGATGCGCCGTTTACTGGGATTTGTCTCTCCAACATTAGTTTCAGCGGTGCCTCCGGCACAAGAAATTTGCCTTGGCAATGCTCTGATGTAAGTGGAGGTGCAGTTCAAGTCAGCCCGTTGCCATGCTCGGAACTAACGAGCAGTCAGCAGGCAGGTGAGTGCGCTTCTTCCTTCTCAAAGTGGTGAAGCTTGTTCTGCCACTGCAAAGTAATGTAATGATCAATGATTAGTAAGAAGTAAGAAACGTGCTTGTAATCTCTAAAACGGAAGAACTATGAAGAAACTCGCCATGAATCCCAGATTGATTATGTATGAATTGGTACATTCATTACTATATACTAAAAACAATTCATAAGGTCTTCATAACCAACTGAACAAAACATGTTTCAATATTATATACACATAGGAATTGAATTATTTTGGGGGTGAAGTAGCAAAGAAAGGTCTCTTCCTCCCCTTCAAGAGCCTCTAAACCCAGCCATTGCAGTATTGCTATATACATTGCAAGGCTTCGTTTGGAAGCCCTTGGGGGAGAGTAAGAAACCATTTGCTTTGTAATTTCTTCAACTTCTCACATTGGTCCTTAGATGTGGGATTTGATTGATTCGAGGACGTGTGTGTGTTTTGTTATTGATTGAAGTAATGATTCAAGAAAAGGGGTAATATATGTAGCAAAATGTGAAGGAAAATTCTGAGGGTATCCATATCTTTAGCAGTTGACAAAAACCAAATCCCACTGATTCCCTCTAAAGAGCAACTTGGTCGTTAGAATATTTCAAAACTCCACTTGCTCAAATTGCAAACATATAAAGCCGAATATCATTATATCAAATCTTGAAGTTATGATGATCGGTCTGGTTAAATTCGATTAAACGGATCAAGGACCATGTATCGTGTTTAAATTTAGTTTTAGCAGGTTCCGAAACACTGTAGTTTATTCTTATCATATGCTCTCAAGTCTTTATATTATGATATTTCCTATAAAAAATGATTTTCTAAAACCTTTTCAAATTAGCTTAGGATTTCCAGAAGTATATTTGAAAATTTGAAAGAGTCATTGCTATTATTTTTGTTTCTATGATTGTGATTTTTTTTTTTAATATTGAATTCGCACGTATTAAGTGTATTATCAATATAATTTTTAAAGTTTGCTATTAAGATTTTCATTACACTATATTATGTTATATAAATCAGAGTTTTGATCACGTTAGGTTTTATTGTCTCTATTTTGAATATAATTTTCATTTTTATATTATTTTAGCCTCACTTAGTATTGGCAAATATAATTGTTTTTTTTTATTTTTGATTTTATTTTCTACTTTTATTTATGATCATCTTAAATATTAGAATATGCCACAACATTCAAGTGCATTTGGTAATTGGTACACCAACTCTTCATTTTATGGGAGGTCTCGAATATATTCTTGTTAACATTCTCTCATCCTATTCGTTTGACTTATCCTTTATTTCTGACTTTACATCCAACTCACTTTATTTTACATTTGATATGGAATTTCGCATCAAAACCTACCATAGGCATCTGGCCTTTTGTTTCTTATTTTATTCTATATTTTAGGAACGCAGCATCAAATTTACTCCACATGTTTCACAATATTTAGGGGATGATAATATTCTATAAAGAAATGTATGCAATATTATTTTATATGCTCGATATTTGAACATCACAATATTGTATAATCAAATGAACTCAAGTCAAATGGATTATCCCAATCAAAATAAAAGTTTAATCATACTCCTATACCCAACTTTACACAAAATTTTGTGTGAATGATTTGACGTGTCAAATCCAATTCATACGATGCCAGTATTTGGATCAAAACTCGTATCTAAAAATATTTTTGTAATATTATATTGTTTGATAGTACCAGTTTATAACCCGTCGAAATTCGACGGGAAACCACTTTATATCGTAATTTATAATCATACTTGTTAATCACCAAAATCTGTTTCAAATTATAAATATAATTTGTTGTAATAATTGGTTATTCATCGTAGTAACAATTCAAACATTACAAAGTATATTAATAATTAATTAGAGTAAATAACAAAAGATTTAAAAGTTAGAGAAACTACTTGTATAGAATTTATATATTTATACATTTCACAAACTCGATTTAAAAAAATGGTTTTACTATTGATTCTCGTCCGAAACTTATGTAATAATATCAGTTAATTATTTAATCTCATTTAAAATTTAAAAAGTATCTAAATAGTTAAATATAGGTTGTTTCAATAATAAATTCAATGGGAAATCACTTTTTGAGATTTCATAATTTCAAAACCTAAATCTAAATGCATTCAAAACAAAAATAAATTAATAAAAAAAAAATACTTGAATCCCACTAATTTTTATAATACTTCACATATTCAAAACATAAATCTATTTTTATATTTTGGTGTTTATTTCCATCGCAATGGAATATTTCTAGTTTATTTTAAGATTATAGATTTTCTTACTAAATATGTATCGGTTCATGTTTCTGCTGATATATCATATTTAATTATATTTAAGACTACACATTTATTTTTTTCTCTTCATTTTTATTTTCACCACAAAGGATTATTTTCTATTTTATTTCAAGATAGTAGATTTTTCTTAGTAAATATGTATGAATTTATTTTGGTTGAGCTATCTTTATGAAATCGTGGCACTTTTACTAATCCATAATCCTGCAAATTACCTAAATCTATTTATAATATATCTAAATAGTTAAATATAAATTATTACGATAATTGGTTATCTATCTTAATTAAACATGTAGTACAAAGATTAATAATAAATTCCACATAATTGAATTCCACATTAATTTTTTCTAAAATATTTTTACTGTCCATTCTTATCTCAAACTCGTATAATAATGCATACTAATTACTCAAATATATTTATAATATATTCCACATTAATTTTATCTATCTTAATTAAACATGTAGTACAAAGATTAATAATAAATTCCACATACTTGAATTCCATATTAATTTTTTCTAAAATGTTTTTCTTATCCATTCTTATCTCAAACTCGTATAATAATACATACTAATTACTCACATATATTTACAATATATCTAAATAATTAAATATAAATTATTATAATAATTGATTACCTATCTTAATAAAGTCTGAATAGTATAAAGTAACATAAATGATAAATAGTATACTACCTACTGATTACCTAAATCTAATATATCTAAATAGTTAAATATAAACTATTACAATAATTGATTATCTATCTTAATAAAATCTTAATAGTATAAAGTAACATTATTAAATAAATAAATAAATAAATAAATAAATAAATAATACTTAAATCGACATTAATTTTTTTTATATTTCATAATTTCAAAACCTAAATCTATGAAAAACCTAAATAAATAAAATACTTGTATAAAATACTTTTACTAATACAATAATCGTGACACTTCTATATAATGTATCCAAAATATTTATATTATTAAATAATATAGTAAATAAACTATTAATTTGACCAAATTAAATAATCTAAATTAAATTAAAAACCATTTATTTGGTCAAATTAAATTAAATAAACTATTAGTGTTGTAGTTTGATTGATATTAATATCAATTGTTGGATTTGTATCTTGGCGCAGTTTGGTTGGTGGTATACAATGTTTCCTGTTACCACTAATACAATCTCCTATCCGAATTGAATACTTGATTGCATATATCCGAGTCCCCTTATCTCATATATAAGTTAGATCATACGAGTGTGTGAAGATCACGAAGTCGGTATGATTGGATCAAGCTTAATGAGATATAAAAGTTTCACACCGTGAGACAACTTGAGGACGAGTTGTCGGTATAAGTCATGGTATAGATAAGAAGTGACTTGACTTGGTTACTTGTCTATGCTTGATGCGTCTCGACGTATTGAAGGATCACAATGAGATGTGTTCTTCTATCTGACCGTAGTGAAGAACCAAGATCTCGGTGACTTACGATGATCTAAATCTCGATAAGGTATTAGGTGAGTATGAGTTCTTGACCATCACTTTGACTTGTTATGGGTGAGGTTATATGTTCTAACCCAATATTCTCCGCATCTTGGGTGGTGGCGGTGCTTGTCATGCTAGTTATCATGTCGAGTCACCGTATCCGTTTAGGAAGATGACGTCCCCTTAAGGAGCTCAAAAGGTTTATTGTACTAAACCCTGCAGGTTGAGTTAGCTCAAGTACAATAATAAGGTTGAGTGGTACTACTTAAGGAATTAAAGATATTAATTATTTTAAGCAGTCAGAATGCTATAAATAATTAATGGACGTTCGATATCTTAAATACGGGGATTCGTAATGTCTAAGTGCAAGCCCGACTCAACTTCGGTAATAAAAGGGTAAGTCGTCATTTATTCTCTAGTGGCATGAATGAATGTTTATAAATTAATTTATGTTCTGGGCTGAACATAAGATAATTAATTTATTTGAGGCCCATCTTTATTCCTTGCATTTGATCCCTGGGCTGGCCCATCCAGGCCCGTTGGCTCAAGAAAATCGGCGCCCCATAGGTCTCTCTAAGGATAGATTTTATTCTCTTTATCCTATAAGGATATTATTATATTTATGGGATATGCATGGATCCTTTCCTTATGGGATTATGGTAATGCATTATAAATATAAGGTAAGAGATAAAGTCTAGGTTAATCCTCAATTACACAAGCATTATTTTCGTGCATCTCTAGTGTGAGATTAGAGAGGATTCTCGAAAATTGTGAGAGAGCTTGAGGGTGATTTTCCGAAGCATTCTCCATAGATCGTCCTCACTCGACGTTGGAGATTGGGCAACCGGGATACAGTCCAGAAGGTCAAAGCACGAGTCTCGATCCGTTCATTCCGTTCGACCCCGACAGATCCAAAGGTAAACACGAGAAAACCCCTACGTGTTGCAATTAATTAAATAGACGCATGCTAGGAATATAATCAATGTATGGTGAATTAAATATCCAAGATAGATCCTTAGGGCGAGGGCTAAACCTAGTTTTCCCACTCAACCAATTAAAAATAAAAATTTAGTTGAGACTTAAAGAATATAAATATCCTTTTATATAGGTTCTCATTTGACTATGTTTCATAAAAAATCAATGTGGGATTGAAGAGTGATTAGAAGGCATAGATGAAGAATTTAGAAAATAAATATGTTTCTAAATTAAATTATAAACTATTTATTTCCCACATTATTTTTTTATAAGAATTCACATATTCAAAACCTAAATCTAAATCTATTTTTATATTTTGGTTTTTAAGATGATAGTTTTTCTTACATGTTTTTATTGATGTACCAAATTTAATTATATCTAAGAGTACAAATTTATTTTTATCTTTTCATTTTTATTTCCACCACAATGGATTATTTTTTTATTTTATTTCAAGATTATAGATTTTCTTAGTAAATATGTATGAATTTATTTATGAAGAGCTAGCTAATGAAATCATGACACTTATACTAATACAATAATCGTGACACTTTTATATAATGTATCAAAAATATTTATCTTATTAAATAGTGTAGTAAATAAACTGCTAATTTGACCTAATTAAATAGTTTAAATTAAATTAAAAACTATTTATTTGGTCAAATTAAATTAATAAATTTTCAGTGTTGTAGTTTGATTGATATTAATATCAATCACTCGACCAATTAAAAATAAAAATTTGGTTATAACTTAAAGAATATAAATATCATTTTATATAAGTTCTCATTTGACTATATTTCATAAAAAAATCAATGTGGGATTGTAGAGTGATTAGAAGACATAAAATGAAGAATTTAGAAAATAAATATGTTTCTAAATTAACTTAAAAACTATTTATTTGATCAAATTAAATTAAATAAACTATTAGTGTTGTAGTTTGATTGATATAAATTAAATAAACTATTAGTGTTGGGACTTGAAGAATAGAAATATCATTTTATATAGGTTCTCATTTGGCTATGTTACATAAAAATTTAGAAGGCATAAAATTAAGAATTTAGAATATTAAGAATAAAAATTAATTTCACATAGGATTGAGGATATGGTGCCTCAATATGTTTTGCTATATACAATTCCTATATATAAAATTCACAAAATGAAAATTACACTTAAAATATATTATATTTCTCGAAGGAAAACAAATAAAGAAGTGATTTGATAGTATACATTACCTCTAATTACAATACAATGATTTTATATCAAATTGAAATTAAAGATTATTGATATTAGTTTTTGTAATATTATAAATTTAATTAAATAAAAGTAATAAAGATAGATAAACATTTATAATACCACATTTAATATTAACATAACAATCAATCAACATATTAAATGATAAGTGGTTAAATAAGAAAATTTGTGATATTTAGAAAAATAAGAATAAAAATAATAAAATACCACATAGGATTGTAGATGAATGTAGTGTCTTCAATGAGGAAAAAAATAAATATTAAATTTTCTCGAAGAAATAAATAAAGAAATGATTTGATAGGATACATTATATCATAATTATAATACAATGATTTTATATCAAATTGAAATTAAAGAATATTGATATTGGTTTTGTAAGATTATAAATTGAATTAAGTAAAAGTAATAAACATTGAAAAGCATTTTATAATACCACATTTAATATTAACATAACAATCAATCAACATATTAAATGATAAGTGGTTAAATGAGGAAATTTGGGACATTTAGAAAATAAGAATGAAAAATCATAAAAATGCCACATAGGATTATAGATGAATATTATGTCTTCAATATATAATAGAATTATATAATAATAGATAAATATTCATAAAATAAATATTACATTTAAAATATATTATATTTCTCGAAGAAAAATAAAAAATGATTTGATAGGATAAATTACATCATAATTACAATACAATGATTTTATATCAAATTGAAATTAAGAATATTGATATTGGTTTTTTAGAAGATTATAAATTGAACTAAATAAAAGTAATGAAGATAGATAAGCATTTATAATACCACATTTTAATATTAACATAACAATCAATCAACATATTAAATGATAAGTGGTTAAATAAGGAAATATTTGATATTTAAAAAAATAAGAATGAAAAATCATAAAAATGCCATATAGGATTGTAGATGAATGTGGTGTCTTCAATGTGTAATAGAATTATATATTAATAGATTTGGATTCGAATCTAAACCCGTCAGAGCATGTGACACAAAAATCATTTTAAAACATTTTAATGAAACAATTATGTGAATCATATTCTTGTCTTGGTGAAGCTTAATTTCTTCGATTGAGCACTTCCACTCTAATCTCTCCACATGTTTTTAATCATCCACGACTCCATTCCTTCAGCCAGTAAAACTATTACGGCTAGGGCTGACAATTTTCGACATGACACGAGAACACACACGAAATTAACAGGTTAGTGTTCAGCCTTATCGTGTTCATGTCCTTATCGTGTCAACACGATAAGGACATGATAATTTCGTGTCGGATCCGTGTCGTATTCGTGTAACTCGATAATTTTCATGTTGCATTCGTGTTCATGTCGGATCGTATCGTTTTCGTATAATTCGATAATATTTATATATATTTAATATTAATTTAATTAGATTTTATAAATTTTTATTTCTTTTATATTTTTTTTTAAAATTTTGATTTAAATTTTTCGTTTTGTGTCGTGTTATGTTGTTATCGTGTCGTGTCAACATGAAAAAAATCGTGTCATATTTATATTCATATCGTGTCCATATCAGTATATTTCGTGTCGTGTATATGTTCGTTGTCAACCCTAATTGCTGCCATATTTCATCAGTTCTTCTTAGCAATTTGGGAATGATGAGACAGCGATGTTGGACCTAAACACATAAATGTTCGTCTTAACTATTATTTTGTCATTCCTTTCTCTAAAAACTTTTCAAATCCTTTAATAAATGCAAAGAGTAAGAGTTCAACACCACAGGTGAGGTGACCTCCTATACTATAAATACTGTTGGCTACCAACAATAATGAAAGTCGAACTAAATTAATCCTAGTCCATCATTTAATTTGGTGAGGGAAAAGGCAAAAATGGTATTATTTTCAAGTATTAACTCTTAAACGATTTGACGCATTCAATGAAGTATCATCTAGATTTAATACAAAAATTTAAAGGTCGCGTCACGGTGAACTCGAACCCGAGACATTTGACCTCGGATATTAACCACTAGACCAACACACGTACACATAATTGTTTTTTTACTACTCATAGATGATGATGATAAACTACTTATGACCCATCATGAAACTTTATGGAACAGTAACTAGGTATGTTATTGGAACTACGCGTTCAACGACATTATAGCAAGATTTGAATTCTAAAATATTTTAAACATGCAAGAGCTTATTCCACCACTAAATCACCTTTGGGTGGCTATTAAAAATTTAAAGTCTACTCTTTCTGTTTTTTAAAGTGTTGGCAACTGTAAGTTACACAAACTAAGGAAATTGAGAATTTTACCCTAATAATCTTATTAATTACTGATAAATCTAGTGTGCGAGATTTATGAAAACAGTAAAGAACACGAGAGACTTTTACGTGGTTCGATCAAGAATAAGATCTACGTCCACGAAGGAGATGATCCTCAAGATGTTTACTATAATTCGATTACAGCAAGTATCTCAAAGGGCTCTAGTATTCAGTAATTTGCTAACCCTTTTACCTTCAATCTAACTCCTATTTATACACAAACGTAAACCTTGCCACGAATCCCTTGATTGGCGGGCTCATGATTCTCCTATAACTGACCATGATCTCCACCATTATTACCCATGATTTCTACCGTTACCTCATTACCGTTACCCATAATTAGGGTTTGGGGATCGTCATTTAGGCGTAACCGAGTAGGGCAACATTAGGTTAGGCCCAGCTCGTTTGGGGCCTGCTATTGGGCCTGAGAGGTTGGGCCATATCCTATCATAGCCCCCCCCGAAAAGTCAAGGAATAGCCTTGCCGAGGTGAAGCGGAGAATGTGCTTTGCCGAGGCGGGATGTTGCTTGGCTGAAGTTTTCGTTGAAGGTTCTTGTCTCTTGCTGTATGGCTCCTTTTTTTTTAAGGACATCGAGGTCCGACCTGAAATACTTCTGCTGGTCCGAGGTGGACATGGGGCGCAGCCCGATGCCCGAACTCAAAATCATTACGTGATTAGACTAGCGGAAGTCGAGGTCCGATGTCAGGAGGAGGTCGAGGTCCGACCTGAAATACTTCTGCTGGTATGAGGACATGGGCGTAGTCCGATGTCCGAGCTCGATGTAATCATTACGTGATCAGACTGGTGGTCTGTTTTCCAGAGAGTACGTCATACGCGCCAGGCGGTAGTTGGGCACTTCGAAAAGCGTGCGCACGTCGGTCACACATTCAATCGTAGATAGGCACGTGTGATAAACGAAACGGCAGATTTTAGGCGCCATTTATCCTATAAATAGGTCTAAAAGAGGCAACATTCACTTTCTCCTTCGACGTTTGAATCCGAGAGCAATACCTTAGAAATTCCCAATTCCTCTTTCACACTTTGTTGAAGAAATCGAAATCCGCTCGAGAAAAAGTAAGTATGTATTCTTCACCTTCTCATTCCTCTTCTCGCTCGATAACTCGGTTCGACTTCGGTTACGGCGTCAAGATCCCAACGTAAGGGATTATATATGCCATAACCGCTTAGGTAAATCTATAGGACTTAGTTCTAGGGTTTCACCAGTGTCTTCGGTATGGGATGGCATCGAGATTGGTGGGCGAGATCAACTTTGACGACAGAGGAGCTTTTGGTGGTTCTTTGAAATACCACATCCCGAGGATGCATGGTGGTGCTTGCCGAAACCCAATGATAGGGCGATGGCCCCTCCGGAGGGGTTTATTACCATTTTTGTAGATAGCTTAATAGCTGGGCTTAGATTTCCTTTTGCCCCCATTTTCCTTAGCTTTCAAGAGTATTTTCGGATCCCCATATGCCAACTGACCTCCAATTCTATTAGGTCGGCGGTTGGGCTAGGGTTAACTGTGTATGGCATAGGCGAGGAGTTTTCTTTCAAGTCTTGATCGTTTTTAGCATCAAGTCTATAGGAGGAGTATATTACACGTCACCTCGTGCAAGTTTAAAATAGCTTCCCATCGGGTATCCTTTGGCAAAATAGATACTTCTTCTGCGGGTGAGGGGTATCCGGGTATGAGTGGGGCCTCGGGCAATGAAGGATGTGAAAATTAATCCCATGGGCCCTATGGAGAAGTCATTGAGCGATATGGGTGAGATCTGTCGATCAATTATACCGATGATGACTTGAGCGATCTTTGGTGAGTGTCATAGGTCGAAGCTCGATGTCAAGTCGATTTGGGTGAGGCAACCTTCTTCTCTTTATTTCCCCGTCGATTTTGTTGTGCTAATGAAATTCTCATGTTGTATGCGGTGAAAATTGACCCTACCGGAGAAGTCGATATGCCGATCTCGCCGCCTCGCATCCTCCGAGCGAAGGGAGCCCACGAGGAAGAAGGCGAGAAGCGCGAGTCCACCCAACAGCCCGTGGTGGTGGGCGCCTGAAGACAATGACCGGTCCTCGACAACCTCGGGCCCGACTGGAGATCGAGGTCCATGGCCGACCTCTGCCGAGGTGCCGACTTCGGCCTCCTTATCCTTCCCAAAGGTATAAGTCGCTACTCTTCTCCTTGTGATTTTGTTGTTACGTGTTGCTAATTGTTCCATATTCAGGATGCGGCCTCGATGGCAGGTGAGATGCACCGCATGGCCGGGCTTGTTGTTGAGGGCGCCTCGCAATACGAGGCCATGGAGAAAGGCGGCCGCGTGGACAAGCGAGGCCAGCGGTGAATCCGCGCTAGATCTTTGCCGGGCGGACGCCGAACTTGCTAAGGCGGCCGAAGGAGCAGTGGCAAGATGGCGGAGAGTGCCCTCGAGAAGAAGGACCGGGCCTGCGGTGGCCCGTGCCGAGCGGAGGCGCTCGAGGGAGGCTGCCGGCCGAGAGGAGGCGGCCACAGACAAGCGCGCTCTTGGCGGGGCGAGGACCTATCTTGAGGGCCTTCGCCCGGCGAGCTTATCAGTCGGAGAGTTTTCCTCCTTCATCTCCGACTTGGCGGTGTGATGAGGCGCGGTGATATGTGCCCACCTAGAAGTTGGCGGCCGAGACGAGGAGTTTGACAAGGCCCAACACGGTTGGGTTGAGGTCGAACCTCGGGAGGTATCAAGAATTATGCTCGCATAATCATTGGGCGACCTCTTTTCCGTGGTGGATGCCTTGGCATCTTCGCCTCGCTCGACGGCGGAGGCCGTAACTCAGTCAAGGAAGATGAAGGCGTGGAGCTTGAATTCATTCCTTGCGAGTTGAGGCCAAACCGAGGCGGCGAGTTCGAGCTTGGACATCCCTTCGGAGATCGGCCGGCCGGAGATCGGCAACCGGTGGAGGGCGGCGGCAACACAACGGGAGGTCGGAGGCCGGCAATGAGCACGAGTCGGTGGACCCAATGTAATAGGATGATTTGCGGGTCGATAGGACCACTGTGTTGTACAAATTTCCATTTGAATAATAATAGACATATCTTGTTAAAATGCGCGTGTGTTGTCTTATTTCTAGCATTCTTCATCTCAATACTTGGACTCGATCATGAGTTGCTAACAAAGTGAAAGAAGTCCGAGGTGCTCTTCCGAGAAGGATGAAGAGGTGATGCCTTTGGAGGAGTCGATCTGCGGTGACTCGAGTTACGGCGGCATGGATGTCATTCGGTATCATCGGCCGAATCGAAGCGAAGTTGCACGTGGTCGACTACGAAGTGGTCCGCCTCCTTCTTGAGAATGAGGCGTTAAAGTTAAGGATTACACATCTCGAAGTCCGGGGCTGATTTATCTCGTAGATGTGATCGAGGCGTCGATGCGATGCGAGGCGGCTTGGTGACAACGGAGGAGGCTCGGATCTCGGAAGAGCATGCGGTATGAAAGTAATCCGCGGATGGTGGAACTACCATATCTGAAGCCGACGATCGAGTTCGAGCTTGTTGGCGGAGGGCATGGCGAGGATGAGGAGGGGCCAAATAGCAAAAGTTTCAGGCGCCTCGACTCATCACGAAATACATGCAAATGTACGAGATCATTCATAAGCGATGCATGCCCCAATCCGCGGTAGGCGTCTACGGTGGCGTCTACGGTCCAATAATTGAAGAGCACGAGGAGGAGGCGGCTACGCTGATCATGCCGTGCTCGCTAATGGGTCCACACGAAGAGGTGCTGAGGAGGGCGGCGCTCGGCGGGTGACGAGGCAGGCGGCGCGAGCAGCGTCGAGGTGGAAGGGCGACCGTTTGGGGCGAGGGCATGGTTCGGCCCGAGTTAGGCTCACGGGTCGAGGTGCAGCCTCGGGTATAGGATCGTATTCCCGAACCGAATCCGCTTTGTATCGTGTCGGCATGCACTGGGCGAGCCGGTGGCGCCGTCCTCATAGATTGGGTGGAGGGACCGAGTTCATTCCGGTATTCATCGTCGACACAGGGATTTTGTTCGAACTATCTCGACTTGATGAGTCTCGGCGGGCCCGAAACCCGAATGAGTGTATATAGTGTAGGACTTTGTATGTAGGTATAAATGTATTTAGACTGGTTTGAAGTGTAAGTTTTCCTCTTGAGAGGTATAAACATAGCTTAGGACTTCGTTTGGTCGTAAATGTATTTATCTTGTATATAGGTCATAATTTGGTGAGATCGAATTTTGGATGTCTTATACATGTAGATTTTTCAACTTAATGAGTAATCATATGCATGCATGTAGACTTTCAAACTAGTGAGTAGTGCATGCGTTGCGTTGCAGAGACGTTCAATTCAATGAGTAATCTCACGAGTGCGGCGCGCTTAGTGAGTACCACTTAGTGGGTTTTCATCTTCGTGAGGCGTCCCTCGTGAAGGTTAAATCGGTATATCGAATAGATGTTCGCATCTGAATAAAATGAAGCGAAATGAAATATTCATTAGAAAATAAATATTTTATTCAACAAATATATGACATCGCACTTGACAAGAAAAGATAAGGAGGCTAACATAAAGGCGATCTGAAATCGAAACTATGTAAAGTACCTACTCAAATGAGAAATATGCCGGGTTAGGGATAAGCGCACGGATAAGTGAGATAGCTTGTAAGCCCCTTGCGAGGTTCTCGTGAACACGGTATGGGCCTTCCATGTTGGATCCAATTTGTTAAGGCGTTCGGCTCTCTTGGCTTCATTATTTCGTAGGACCAGTCGCCCACTTGCGGTCGAAGGCTTTGACCCTTTGTTGTAATACCGTGCGACTGGCCTTTGTACTTAGCTTCGTTTATGAAGGCGAGTTCGCGTTTTCTTGAGAGCATCAAGGTCGGCCCGCAGTCGTCTTCGTTTCCACAGGTCAAAGTGAAGAGTTCGTGGACTCGGTGCACCGATTCGGTGGTATGACGGTCTCGGTACCGTGAACCGGCTAAAAGGGTTTCCGTCGCGACGTCCGAGGTGTGGTCTGTGGGACGAGAGGACTTGAGGAGATTTTCAGCCCGATCGCGCTGGCTCGGTCCAACCTCTTCTTTAATCCTTGTGCGATCGTGCGGTTCGTCACCTCGATGCATCCATTCGCTTGTGGGTGTGCGACCGGGTGAGCGTGATCGATCTGAAGTTCTTCGCACCACTCTTGAAGTTTTATCTACGAATTGGGTGCCGTTGTCGAGACCGAGCGTGCGGTATGCGGCGGCGGACTATATTTTCCACGAAGGTGCGAATCATACGCTCGTGAGGCTAGATAGTGGCTCGGCCTCGACCCGTTTGTGAAGTAGTCTATAGCAACGACTAAATACGGTGACCGGTGCTCGGTCGAGCGGACCAACGATGTCGATCCCCATTGCATGAAGGCCATGGGCTTTGTAGGCTGCTCAAATCGGTGCAGGGTAGCTTCTTGACCGTGGAATGGTCGCGCGCTTGGACATTTTGGCGTTGTTCACCGAATCTTGAATAAGGGTGGGCGATAATATCCCGACCTCAGCGTCTTCTTTGAAAGAGCTCGGGAGCCGATGTGGCTTCCGCAAGATCCTCTGTGAATCTCATTAAGCACGTGGTCGCTTCTTACGGTCGAGGCATCTCGGGAGGGTTGAAGGTAAGACTTCGGTGAGAGAGCCTCGTACACAAGATACTTACGGATTTCACCATCATCTTTTGGCTTCTAGCCGATCACGAGTAGTGTGCCAACTTCGGTATGCTTTTAGGGCGTCGTCCGGTTTGGTTCACCTCGAGATAACAACGATGTGGGGCACCTCAATCTTCTGGAATGAACTTCCTCTACCGGTGGTTGTTGATGTGAAGCTAATTTCTTGAGGATGTCGACTCGGCTATTTTCCTCCGTGGGATTTGATTATCTTGAAGTACCTAAATGAGGTCGACATTTCTTTTGCCTTCTCAAGTCTTTGCTTCATTCGACCCTCTTTAGCCTCGTATGTGCTAAGACCTGGTTTACCACGACACGAGAATCTCCAAATATCGGACTTTGTCCACTTTCAATTCCTTTGCTAGCGGAGTCACGAGATCGGTGCCGTACTCCACTTCGTTGTTGGTGGTCGGGAAGGTAAATCGGAGGCGTATGTCACCTCTTGCTTATCTCGGGCGAGGAGAAGGATACCGCTCCGCTACCCGTCTTGCATGAAGCTCCGTCCACGTACATCCGCCAACATCCGGTGGGTGATGCAAAGTCGGGTTCCTCTGCCGTGAGGTGGGGTGATCTCGGTGGTAGGCGACCTCGGTGGTTTGACCTCCACCAGAAATCTGCAAGGGCTTGCCCTTTATAGCCGACACAGGGGAGTATGAGATGTCGTGCTCGCCGAGCTCAGTGCCCACTTAGCTATTCGCCCGGATGACTCGGTTTGATAAGACTTGTCTTAGAGGCAAGTCCGTTAGTACTGGATAGAATGAGCTTGAAAGTAAGGCCGGAGGCGTCGCTTGGCGTTCACCAAGGCTAGAGCTACCTTCTCGAGGTTGGTGTACCTCGTCTCAGGTCCTTTGAGAGCTCGGCTAATGAAGTAGATGGGGAGTTGTCGTCCCGTCTCGTCTCGCACCATCTGACAACTAATCGCCTCGTCAGGGGTGGCGGATATAACGATAGAGTTTCACCTTGCTTTGGGGCGGATAGTGTCGGCGGTCGGCGAGATATTCCTTGTTGTCTGAAGGCGACACAGTGTTCTTCTGCCGGTGAAATCTGGAGCTTTCCTCAGGATCTTGAAGAAGGGAAGCTGCTTCTCGGCAGCTCGAGATAGGAATCGGCTGAGGGCGGCCAGGCATCCGGTGAGTTTGTGTATTTCACGGATGGTTTTTGGGATCTGCATGTCGAGCACCGTTTTCACTTTGGTAGGATTGGCTTTCAGGCCTTCTTGAGAAACCCAGCATCCCAGAAATTTACCCGTCTTCACCACGAATGTGCCTTACGGGATTGAGCTTGAGGTTGGACGACTGAGGTGAAGAATAATTTCGAGTCGATAGCGCAGATTCTCGACTTTTGCTTTTGACTACTATATCGTCGACATAGACCTCAACAATTTCTCATATGTGATCCTTGAAGATCGCGTCCACCATTCTTTGGTAGGTAGCTCAGCGTTTTCGGACGAAGGCATCTTTCGGTGGCAAAGACACCAAGTCGATAATGAATCTTTGTTTTGGGCGTCTTGGGGCTCATCAAGACTTGGTGGTATCCTTGTATAAATCCGAAGCGAAGATCTCATGCCCCACCAATGCTTCCACCTTCTTGTCGATGTCGGGAGGGTACTGATCCTTTAGGCGGTGTTTATTGAGGTCGGTATAATCGACACACATCGCGCCATCCACTCACGGCTTCGAACTTCAACGGATTAGCCATCCAAGTTGGGTATTTAACCTCGTCTGAGTTTTAGCCTCACAGGTTGGGTTACCTCGTCTCTTATGATCGGCTTAGCTCATGGCAAAACTTCTCTTCTTACGCGAGCTGGTTTAGTGGCGGGATCAATGTTAAGACGATGAGTTATGAGCTCGTCGCGAGACCCAGTCATATCCAATGGAGACCATGCAAATACATCTCTATATTCCTTAGAAGTTGCATGACACATTGGCGAATATTGGTGAACCTTGGTACCAACCTTGACAACTTTGGAAGAATTAGTCGTCGTATAGTGAAGATTCTCGGTCGGATCATCCCGAGGTGGCAACCGGAGGTTACTGTAATTGCTAGGCACGAGGTAAGGCCGCGTCTTGGGTTGAGACTCGTAGGCATTCTTTAGCTGCCGTTTGGTCACCACGAATGCTTAACACTCCCACGGGGTGGGTATCTTAATGGTGAGGTGGTACACGGAGCGGCGGCTCTGGTTGCATCTGACCAATCTCTTCCCGTGATAATGTTGTATGGAGAGGAGCTCGGACCGGGAAAAATTGAATGGCCTTGTAACCGACGGGAGCGCGCCTACGGTGTCGGAAGGGTAATGACACCTTCGGGTTGAACCGCCTCTTGAGTAAAGCTCATAGCGGGAAGGTGCGGGGTGTACAATTCCTCCGACATCAAGTTTATCCAGCAGCTCTAGAATATGATGCTAACGAAGGCTCCGATGTCGATGTAGACCGATGTACATTCTTGTTACCCACCACGGCTTGTATTGTAATGGCATCTGGTGAGGCATGATCTTGAGTCTTGGGTCGTCTTTGGAGAACACGATGTTTTCTCCATCCGAGTCGCTTGTTTTCGGCTCTTGAGGTCGACCTCGAGCTTCATTTCTAGCGACGACCTCGTCGTACCAGCTGGCGATCCGGTTATAGCGTAAACTGCTCCATTGCATTGGGACCTTCGTCCTCGTCATCTTGGTCGGGTTGCCGTTGAGGTCGGTCCTTGATTGTTACCACCTCCATTTTTCCCTCTGCGCTTTTTATTACCCGGCCCGGATCGGCGGTGTACTTCTTCAGCCTCCTTCGACGAGCTCGTCAATCTGTGAGCTCGAGGACTTGCAATCTTACGTATCGTGACCGTACCCGGTGGTAGTCACAATACTTTCCGTTGACTTTTTGGATCATCCTTTCATAGGAGGAGGTTTTGGAAAGAGCTCGGTGTGAGCTCAAATATTTACGCCTACGGATTTGAATAGAGGCGATCGTTATTACCGGGGTTTGGCGAGGTCCCGACCTTGATTCTCGGCCCTTCTTTATTCTTTCGAGCGCACTGGCGTTGAAGACCTCGACCCCGATCCTCCGCTTCCTTCTCTCGATCCGCTCGTCCCGGATCTCTCTCTTCCGGTCCGACTCGTCCCCTTTGACAAAGTTGTCGACGGGGTCCAGGCGACTAATCTTGTCTTTGGTCGTTCACGGTGATCTCTTTATTGAGCTCGGTCGGATCCGTTCTTGAATCGTTGATGATGTAGAGATCGTTACTCTCATCTATTTTAAGGATTCCATGATGAATCTGAGGCGAAATTGACATTGTTTCGTCCGTCCTTGACGGATTATAGCGAATCGGATGAAGGTTGTTGGGCGGCATCTTACGGTAAGCGCCATTTGAGCGATCCGTGAGGTCTTTGAAGCAATGGATCTTTGTTACGGCGAAGCAAGGTGAACCAACGTCGGCGTTGGAGATCGACACCTCGGAAAGACCTTACACATATGGAAATCTTCCATCCTTGGTTTACCATATTGGTGGTATAGGCAAATAGGAAGTCGAAGGATCCCAAGGCCATCGTATGCGAAGAATATTCGGGCCGGTATCGGCTGTGGCGGTGTATCGAGTCTCCCTTGAAAAGGAGATAATTAAATCCGTGTCGGTCGAATCCGGGAGTTCGTTACCATCCCTCTCGGGAGTGGGAGATCGATAACGGCGTCTGTCGTCTCTTCGAGGGAGTTCGACTTCGTCTTTCCTCCTTCTTTCCCGTCCATTTTCATGGGTATCACGTCGGTGGAGAACGACTCGCGGAGGTGCGGCGAATGAACCACGGTATCGGGCGATCATTATGCCGTGGTGAGCGTTGATTGTTTCGGAGAGGTGGCGACCTCGATTGCTGTAATCACCACCGGGCACTCTTGAGGGCCCGCTCCGTTTGTCCTCTGGTTGAGAAAACTACGGAATTGATTGAGGTTGGCGTTGAGGAACTCGGACCTTTGCTCGACCGAGGACCTCGTGGGAGCGGTGAACCTCGCATTCACCGTCATCGAGGTCGGTGTCTTCTCTTCGTTGGGCGGCGATCACGAGGGTGTATGGAAGTATTTTCCATGTAACCCTCGGTGTGTGACCGCTGGTGGCGTCCATAATCCCTTTCCCGGCGTTGTGTGACCACGATCGTCCCTCGCACGATTGTTACCGACATCGCCGGCGGTACTAAGCGTTTGCGTGTCCTTGCCATTAGATTGTAGAAAACACGACTTTTTGTTCAAGATTTTCCCACAGACGGCGCCAATGATAAATCTGGTGTGCGGATTTATGAAAACGATAAAGAACACGAGAGACTTTTACGTGGTTCGATCGAGAATAAGATCTCGTCCACGGAGAGATGATCCTCAAGATGTTTACTATAATTCGATTCTGACAAGTATCTCAAAGGGCTCTAGTATTGATAATTTGCTAACCCTTTTACCTTCAATCTAACTCTATTTATACACAAACGTAAACCTTGCCACGAATCCTTGATTGGCGGGCTCATGATTCTCCTATAACCCACCATGATCTCCACCATTATTACCCATGATTTCTACCGTTACCTCATTACCGTTACCCATAATTAGGGTTTGGGGATCGTCATTTAGGCGTAACCGAGTAGGGCAACATTAGGTTAGGCCCAGCTTGTTTGGGGCCTGCTATTGGGCCTGAGAGGTTGGGCCATATCCTATCAATTACCATGGTAAACCCATACTTACAACTAATTACTAAGTTATAAAAAGTATTAAAGATTGTTAAAACAAACAAAAACCATTAAATTACCCTCAATTTCTGAACTAGAACATTTATTAAGAAACAAGAAAAAAATAAAAATATATTACTTATAAAAAAACAAAGGGAGTATTACATTTTTGATGGATTCTGCGAGATGGTTTCTGCGAGATGGTTTCTCTTAGAGTTTATCATCATTATTAGTATACTTTTACTTTCTTTAGTATGCCGTTACTTAATAATCTTTAAATTAAGAGTCTTTAATTTTCAACGAGTAAGGATATAGTAGAAAATCGGTTTTATTTTTTCAATAAACTAAATACATTTCCTTAATATATGCGGAAACACAAAATCACATGTACATCCATCCGCACTATATGGAATGATGAAAATATCATATTTGTTTTTAAGAAAAATATCATTTTTTTTACCTTGTAATTAGAAAGTATCATTTGTATTGAAGAAAAGTGTTAATATCCGCACAAAATACAATCTCATGCGAAAATAGGTGACTATTTCAATGTGTAATTTGTTAAGAAATAAATCTTTCTCATTATTATCTTATTTTATAAGATAAGGTTAAAATGAATGTCTATTTAGATCAATTAAGCAAGTATCATGGAAGATATTATGATGTTTTCCTTAACGTGTGCAATACACATTGTTTCTAGAATATAAATATTAGATTTGCAAAACGAGATTAATAGTTGAAAAGATACTCATGATTAGCTAAAAATGGTTAATATAGTACAAACTAAAAATATAAAAATACTAATTTACTCTATGAAATAATTAAGTATATCATCAAATAGGTAAAATACATTGAATTTTATCACTAGTATGAATATACTTGAAAATTACATATGTTTAATACTATATGTTGTAACTTCAATTTATTACTCGAAGTAAACAACTTCTGATGGATTAGTGCGAAGGTTTCTCTTCAGTATAGAGTATAGATGGGACTTGGGGTGGTAGAATTAGCATATAACCTATCCCGAACTGCTTAAAAGTTAAAACTCATTTCATCGAGCTCGTTTTATTTGAAATAGTTCGAGTTTAAAATAATATTAATTTAATATTTAAACTAGATTTACTGGTATCCTTACCTCTAGCTGATACTCCTAAAGTTGGTCAAACCGTTGAGCATAAGCTTGTTAACAAACGAGTTTTACCTGAATTGATCCGCAACAACTCATAGTCCATTAGTAGTGATTTCGATTCCGGTTTCAAATCCGTTTAGACACAGACCGGTCCAGATTCAATACGGTAGTTCCAGTTCCGACATTTTTTATTGTATACTATGGACTTGTCTAACGTGTTTTAGATGTTCTATTACTAATTCATTATAATTTTTAATTAAGTTATGAAAAAAAATCACATAAATTGATTATTATTTTAGCATTTGGGTAATTACCAAACCCTCACTCATAGTTTGATGGTAGGAATCAGATCTCGATCCGATATCTAATGGGTCTGTTCTAGAACCGGAACCAATACTTATTTATTGGTTCTAGTCGATATAGAACCTGTGATTAACAAACCTAGTTGAGCATAATCATCAACTTAATAATAATAATTAATTAAGTTTTAACGTGAATACATTATTGTGATCAAGATAAGGTTTTCTAGAATATTAACGTTGTTCTGTTAGCTCCATTATAGTAATAGTTGAATAGTATTGCCACAAAATAGACTCGGCCATTCAAAATTGTTGAAACTCATAATTTTTTCTTTTCTTTTCTTTTCAAGGGTTGAATCTTCTTCAACTTCCACAAGAAAAATCAAACTCTAGAGCACTACAATTATCAACATTTTCTCTTTCTTTTCTTTATTAAAGTACACCAAAAGTGCAAAGGAAAATTATTATGTTATATAATATAGAAATTTATACATTACTATGTGTAAAGTATAATTTTATATAAAAAAATTGTTCGAATATTCATGTAGTTAGAATCGAATATATTGGCGACTATATTCACACGAATAAAAACAATTCTAATTTAGAATGCAAAGTTTTCCAATTAAACTTTGGATTGATGTACTAATACCAATTCCAATCAAATAATAAAACTCAATAAGGATTTAAGATATATTTATTTCATAATTTAGAAGGTGCAGCTCGTTGAGTGACAATTAGTACATCTCAGAGGCCCACGATTGAGCCATATAGTGAGAATAATCAAATAAACGCGTAGTTTGAAGATTCTTTTAGATCATAATACCAATTTGACTAATATTATATTCATTCATTCTTATACTCAAAGTGGAACCTATATTCATTTACCACGTGACTTTTTTCATCGCTTTGAATTGGTCAGCTCTCTCCCTCTCCCCCTAAACATAACGTAGGGATGTCAATGAGTGAATTTTACTCGGATCAGAACTAATAAATAAGTAATGATTCTGATTCTGGAACCGACCCATTAGACACTGGATCCGGACCGAACCAGGACCATCAACTATGAGTCTTAAGCGGTCCGGATCTGAGCGGATCTGGAACCAGAACCGAACAAGAACCAGAACTGGAATCAAAACAGTTACTTTATAATTTAATGGGTTATGAGTGTTTTCGAATCGATATGGATAAAAATAACTCATTGACAAACCTATTTAAACTTAGGCTTGTCAATAGACGGGTTTGACTCGGACCAAAACCAAAAAATAAATATTGGTTCTGGTTCTGGAACTAGAACCAGATCCGAACCGGACCAGATCATCAAACTATAGTTCTAAACGGTCGGGGTCTAAAGCGGATCTGGAACCAAAACCAGAACCGCTGCTTTAAAATTTAATGGGTTTTGAACGATTCCGAATCAGTCCGGGTAAAACCCATCCATTGACATCATTACCTTAACGTGCTCCACCTTCCTCAACTAACAGACCAAAACTAATCATTCAAAATAAATGCATTTTAAATTAAATTTACAGAAAACCATGTGAACTATGTACTTTATCTACTTACTATTCTTAAACAAATCACATTTTCACGAAAATACACAAAACCTAACAACTATCGCCTCCATCCAATATCTAAATCCATTTCCCAAAATCATTCTAAATTTTCAGAAAATTGATCTACGCTACATTTTTCAATCAAACGGAGATGTCATCAACATCAGATCCCACCACTTCATCCCTGCAAGTCCTTCAATTAATAACAAATAAAATCTAAATCCGAATCGCAGTTTTAGTGCCAGATATCCTTTGTGACAGTGAAGTTGTTAAGCATATATAGATAATATGTTTTGCATATATGCATGTGTGTGTGTGTGTTTGAAATGGTCAGCACTTGACTTTCTTACTTGTCAACATCATAGTAAGCTTCCAACACGACCAATGACTAGTCAACCCAGAATAACTCGTTTTCTCCAGTCAAACTTCCACTCCACCACTCTTCTCTTTTTCCCTATTACCAATCTATACCTATAATTAAATCTCTATATAATCAAATGACCTCACATTCATCTTCACCAACACATCTGCTCACATTCCTTGTAACAGATATAACTGAATCCTACTTATCCGAAATCATCTACCTAAACTTATATGAAAGCAACCCGCTTCCTTTGCATAAGTCGAACATCGATAGTTTCAAATTTAGCATCCCCGTTCTTGAAGTAGATCACCATTTGATCGAAGATACCAAAAGAAAATTCGAAATGGGGAGCTCGTGTACCTGGGAATACAAAATGGTGATCAACGAGCTGGTGCAGGGGATGGAGAAAGCCAAGCAGCTCCATTCTCATCTCTGCTCGATGTCCCCGTCTCAAGCTCAGGACATGCTCATGCAGAGGATACTATCCTCTTACGAGAAGGCCCTATTCATCCTCAACTCGAAGGCGCCGGTCGAACACACTCGAGCAGCTGGTGCCATGGAGTCGTCAGTATCTGTTGATGGAAGCTGCAGAAGTGAGGATTTGAACAATAGTTTCAGAGACCATCAAGATTACAATGCATCAAAAAAGAGGTAAATCATCACTTTATAGTAAAAAAAAGTGATAATCAATTTCATCATTTAAGTAAGTGAATGCTAATTTTGCTGTTTGATTGATTGATGCTACAGAAAGATGCAGCCTACGTGGACAGAACAAGTGAAAGTTAACCCTGAAAATGGACTTGAAGGACCTACTGATGATGGATATAGTTGGAGAAAATATGGGCAGAAGGACATTCTAGGAGCTAGATATCCCAGGTCTATTCTCTTTCTCTTTTTCGAATAGGGGTGAGCAAAATATCCAGAAATATTGAATTTGTTTCGATTTTTTTGTTTTTCGGTTCGGTTCGGAATTTTTTGCTTCAAATTAATCCTGTCAGTTTGATTTGGTATTTACAAAACCGAAATCCGAATTATATATATAATAGTAATTTAGTTTAATAATTTAGTTATAATTTCCTAAATTCTAACCCTAACACATTCAATCTTGACAAATGGATTGAAAATTTGTATTTTAAAATTAAAGTAAAATCATAATAATAATAAAATAGAATTCAGTTTCGGTTTGATTGTAAAAATTTCAAGTAATTCGCTTGGTTAATTTTATTTTATTCTTTTAGCAAAACTGTACGAAATCCAAATAATCACCCCTAGTTTTTCCTAGAGTTTCCTAGAGAGAGAGAGCACATATAGACTCCTTACATGAACATGTACTACTATAGTAAGAGAAATCTAATACAAGTGTGTCAATTTAAAAACAGGAGCTATTACCGATGCACGTGCCGTCTTGTCCAAAACTGCTGGGCGGCGAAGCAAGTGCAGAGATCCGACAACGACCCTACCGTATTGAGATCACATACAAAGGAGCGCACACGTGCAACCAGTCGATCAATGCAGTAGCACCCCCGCCAGCATCACCAGAGAAGCAAGATTCAAGACACATCTCCCAGCAACAGAGTCAGGCACTCTTGAACTTGAAAGCAAGCCTACAGTGAACACCGGCAGCTCGGACAGCAAGGAGATGATGCGGCTCAATTCTCCTTCCCATCGACTTCGGTTGTGCGACATGGAAAATCAGTATATTTCATTCTCTGCTCTTGTTGGTGATGGTAACTTGGAAGCATATTCTCCACTGTTTCTATCTCCGGCCACATCAGAATCGAACTACTTCTCTCCGGTGCCCCACCACATGGCGAGCTTGGAGGGTCTCAGAGCTATCAGAATTGGAATCTGATATTGCGGAGATTGTTTCAGCCCACGTCAACAACCAACTCTCCACTCGGAAGCATGGAGTTCCCTATCGATCCATTAGAGCTGGATCCGAATTTCCCATTTAACACCTCGGGATTTTTCAGATGATCGGCTTTTGAAAGTAGATAAATAAGAGGAATAGGTATTGCAAACCAGTACTCTATCTAGATATATCAAAGCTGAAGTTAGAGAATAATATCAAAAGCAAACTCTACTGTTCGGTTTCATTTACAACCAGGAACAATGACTTAAGCAAACTACTAGGATTCATGTAAAACATCAAGGGTAGCATGTTTTCTTATATTCATATCGTTGTATATTAGATCACGTAACAGCAGCAGGAATAGATGTTGGAATCTAGGAAGAATCTTGACATGCATGATGAGTGCACATTATTCACGTTTATGTAGATTTCTAGCTAAAGATAAATTGAACAAAGTCTGGAAACATAGATATTGGCATATTGCTGAGAAATTCACATAAATATGAACCAAGACAACCCCCCATAATCTCTTATAGAAGGAAGATTTGATGGAAACAGATACAACATCAGAATGTAGGTGATGCCTGCTGTAAGATTACGAGTAAAATATATCAAAATTGGAAGAAAAAAAAATTACAGTAAGTGGAAGTGAAATAACCTGGAAAATGAGCATTTAGATACACAACAGAGTAGCAGCCCTATGTGAAAAACCTTTTCTACCTGTCATGAATGGCGTAACAAACTAATTATAAAGAATTACGAAAGAAGCTCAAGAGTAACGGAAGCATCTCAATGTGCTGAATCTGATCAAAGAATGTAGTTGACTTGTTGCAATGTGTCAAATCTATTACACCCTAAAATTTCTTGGAGCATATAAAAACTGTATATCCATCACCTAATCGATGACTTCTCCTAGTCTTTGACCTTTGAAGTAACATCCAGTGTGTTTCCACTTTTGTGTTCAGCTTTCCTAAGAGCCCTCCTGAGGCCCAACACTATAAATAGGTTGGTGAGCGTAAGCAGCGACTCAGCTCCACCATGCAACCAGTCGACGTTGGCCAAGGATTTGACATAGTGTACCTTTGCTGCTGGAAGGAGCATTTCTTAGATGGTCAAAATATGCAAAATTCGATTAAGATAACATAAACACATCCCGTTGCAGAAACTTACCATAGATTCCTGCTGGAACTGCAGAGTGGAGGTGATGCAGCAAAGACAGATGTAGAGTATTTAGTATATATTGTTTTTAGCCCCAAAAATTATTGAAAAAAAGAAAAGGAGAGAATACAGACAAGAGCATAGATAGAAACTAGAGTAGCATTTGCTGGATAATTCAGTATAACTAAATAACAGAACAGCTGTTTGAGACCATAAATCAAGGATGATAAAATTACTAGTAATGAAATGCAGGATCAAATGAGAATATCACCCAAATCCACATTGTTTAACCACTTTTACTCAGCAATCGGCATAATCTGTACCAAGTCGACTTGGGACAAATATGATGGCTTCTATGCTCCCTCAGGTATAGGCTGGTATAACCATCGGCTACTACAACATTGACCAAACAAATCCACAACGACTAGGACTTGGCTTTGATACCGTATTAGAATTGGGCCAAGAATCCCTTTAATGGGGCCTTATAAGGGGTGGGGATACTCGCCAATCGCCATAAATGATAGTCCACAACACACAATTGATACAACACATTGTTTTCCAATAATAAACTAAAATTCAAAATAAACAAGAAAGCCATGAACAATGACTTACTGGCGGCAGCCACAAAGGCAGTAAGTAGAATCCAAAAGCGTGAGCGCTGGGGCAGATTTTGATTTGGTGATAAAATACAAGAAGCCCAGATAAGGTAAGAGAGAGAAAGCAGAGAGCTGCGAAGCTATCGCCGGAGAATCAACGTCCGTCGCCCATGAATCCATTGAAACATAATCCCACCGCACACCAACCCTTTTCCGTTTCTTCGAGACCTTATCCTCCCGTTTGCAGTTTGAGGCCAGTATTTGAGTTGGAATTGCTTCTTGAAAATGAGAGTGGCTTTTCTGCAACAGCTCCATGAATCGTCGGATGAAACCAGAAATGCTGGATCCTTGTAGCGGATTTGAATTTGCAGATAGCTTACCATTATAGATTGAATTCGTTACGAATTTATTGAAGACCTGGAATTCTCAGTAGGCTTATCCATTTGCTATGGAAAATGCAGCTCTTGTAATGATTTTGATTAGGACAATTGCTGATGGAATGGAGTTAATAAAAGGTGGATTACAGTTCATATTTTGACTATTGCGTCGACATAAATAAATACTTCGTTAAAAACTTGTATTTAATTAATTTTTAATATATTCAATTAATTTCAATTGTTTCACTAAAACTTTCATATTATATTTTAAAAACATTTATTATCTTCAATTATCTATTTAATTACAAACAAAATTATACATAACTCTTCTTTTATTTTTATTTTTATTAATATATTTATTTATTATCTACACTTAATTTATTAAAATTCGTAACATAAAAATAAATATAAATTTTAATAAACAAAGTAACAATCTTTACTGCTAGTGCCTAGTGTGCTCCGGCCACACTAAATGCTGATTGAAATAACCGTAGATTTAAACCATAAAAAAAGTGACCCAGCAATTGAATCTTTCACATCAAGATATAATTTTATTACACGGTATACACCACAAGTAGACAAACAATAAATTGCATACTCCATTAGGTTTAAATTCAATATTATTATTTTCTGCATAATATTATTGGATTTGTGGGCAAAAACAGTATAAAGATGAATGACTATTTTTTAATAAAAAACCAACCAGTGGAATGTACACCTAACAAAAATCTAAATTCTAAGCAATTAATAAAACTCTCACACACACTTATGCATAGGGATGCAAATTAAGTAGAAACTTTTTCTCAAGAACCATCATATATAGATATAAGGGGATGCAGAAAAAAAAAAAAAAAAAAAAAAAAAAGGGGATGCGGTATACCCGATCTCATAAGAGATATGCATATATCACGATGGGATAAAACATGCAAAATCGGTGAGGTTTATATTGTATGGACAAATATACCCTCATGGTGACTTTGTTTTACGTGTAAAATAACGGCGATTAAAAATGGAAAGGGAGCTCGGTCGGATTCGATGAAAAGGCGAAATCCGATCGAATCCGACCGTCACGACCGGAAGAACGGAATCCGATCGATGCGATAGAATCCGACCGGATTCGATCGGTTTTTTTTTTTTATTGCCTCGATAAGTGCTTTGAATTTTCTCTCAAATTATTGCGATTTGATTCATTCACGTGAAACCGATATAATAGGTCCGAATTTAGTACAATAATAGGTGCGATTTTCTTGTTGTTACGATGAATTTGTACAATAATGAGTGCGAATTCATTGTAGCTACTGATAATTTCACGTGAATGATACACGACATCCATTATTTGTTGTTGTTTACCTTCTATAAAATTTGATTTAATTCATTCATTCATTCATTCATTCACATCTCATATCTTCATTTTCCAAAATTTTCTATTGAAGTTGAGCGGTATTTGAAGGAAAACCACGGAGAATTCAATCATTTTCCAATATCAAAGGTAATTCGCCAAAGAACCCCAAAGAATAATATACTATATTTACATGTACGTATATTTTGATTGGGAATTTTGTTTTAATATTTTATTTATTCTTTCTTTATGTAGATGGACAATTGGAAATTCATTCTTGTGAATTATGGTGGAGAGTTTGATAGTGATTATGCGTATATTGGCGGTATCAACAAATTGCCCAAATTCGGATCGTTTTCTTTGCGACCTCATATACTATATCAATCACGTATTGCGGCCGATGAATTGAGCACGGATTATCAATTATTTTATTTATCCACATCTCGATATGGTGGGATAATAAAATCATTGTTAACCGATGATGAACTGTTTGCTCGATTGTGCATGTATGCGAAGAATATCCACGCGTTTATGTAGTTCACAACACTACAAATATTGCGAGTGGATCAAACCCGGAGAGCCCAATCATTTGCAAGAAGAATATTCACAAAATGTTCCAAGTATGCTTTACGGTGATTGGTTTTCGAATCCCAAAGGCACGCTACGGAGACAACAAGGCCAACAACTCCTATTCGTAATGATGATGTTGATGGAGAAGGCGAAGAAGAAGAATATGTACACGAGACCAAGATCTCAAGAGATCGACTCGGATGCCTCGACGACCATCCCGAACAATCAATTTTAAATAATCGTTTATTGATTTTGCGGGATGGATTCAAGAAGGATGACTTCCCAAACTATTATCTTTGATTAATCCAAGCACCTATCCGAGAAGATGTCAACCCACGATCTTTGAAGAACTAACTAATCGGTTGGTTCCGGTCATTCCGCTCAACGTTGATGACCTCACTTGTTGCTAGTGAAATGGACCGACAAGGATGGAGAATTGAGTAGTAATTCATATTACTATAGCAAAGATGACCTCTATCTTCTTTGTTGGTGTGTGGCGTATGGAGCGAGGCGGAATCGTTGTTGGTCGTTCGGATACAACACGATGACATTTAAATGCAAGCACTCGAGAGGTGTAATTTTGAGTTCTGAGCTGCCCAACGAGGTAATATTTGGAAAGTTTATAAGTTTATATCGAACACAAATGCCACCGTGATTTGGGTTGTGTTGGACCATTGAAGGTTCATTCAAAGATAGTTGCGGTATTATGCTCGAAAATGCGCTGTGGTGAAATCATGAAGCTAAATCAATTATGGTGAGTTGAAACATGATTTTGGTATCCACATCGGTTATGATGTGGCGTTGCAGCCCGACATCACGATTGAGTTGATATACGGTCGGCATGATCGATCATTCAAATGCTTGCGCCAGTTATCTGCAGATGTTGACACGACGAATCCGGTACATTTATCGATTATGAGGTCGATGGTGATGGTCGATTCCGCATCTGCTTGCTCTCGCTGCATCTATTGCCCTTCTATTTTGTTTGAGACCGGTGATCGTCGTAGATGGTACTCACCTCGAGGAAAGAATAAGGAATTTTATTTGTTGCGAACGATAAGGATGCCAATGAGCAAGTGTTCCGTTGGCGTATGGTGTTGGGCGATTGAGAATGATGAATCTTGGTCATGGTTTATCTCACGCATCAACGGGTATTTGGAAATCTTGGAAAACTCTTAATTGTCTCGGACGCACACGTGTCCATAGCTAACGCCATCGAGATTATTTCCACAAGCTCATCACGCCTTATGCTTCTACCACTTCTCGAACAAGATCAAGCAGTTTCAGAGCGATGCTGTGGTGGAAATGTTCCAAGAAGTCTGCTTATGCATCGAGCCCGACAATACCAACGTGCTATATGCGCTATCGAAAGCATAAATGATAAAGATACCACAAACCGCTCGTGTAGGACCGGAAAAATGGGCCTGTTCAAAGTCCCCCGTGAGCCGTTTTAGCTTCTTAACATCAAATGCAGCAGAGTCATTTAACTCTCGATTATTATGGGCGGGCGCCTTCCAATATGCTCAATGTTGGAAGCAATCGGACTTGTAATTGAAAGTGGTTCAACGATAGACGAAAGCAAAGACGTAGGTCGGACAACTATCTCACCGAGAAGCGGTGAAAAAGCTTACGATGGCGGTGTCCAAAAGTCGTCACATTACTCTCGACGAGGTCTACAAATGCAAAATATAGGGTGCGATCGGCGTTAGGAACTTCGGTCGATCTTCAACTAAAATCGTGTGATTGTCGAGAATTTAACCAAGGCGGGATGCCGTGTTCACACGCAATTGCTGCCATTAAGTAAGTTTTAATACTAATACTACACGTCGTTTTATTTTTCATGTAACTCATACTAATACTTTTCATTGACGGTGGTAGAGAATCCATCCACAATTACGTCGAATCATACTACACGACCAACACTTTAATTGAGACATACGGTGGTGCGAAGAATCATGTCCTCAATACAATGAGTGGTCGGTTCCAAATGAGGTAGCTCAAGCGAATGTATTGCCTCCTATTGTGACAAGATGCATGGGCGACCTAGAACAAGTCGGATTCCATCCGGTGGTGAAAGGTCTACAAGAAGAGTGCCTACAAACGATATGGGAGAATCGTCTAACGAGAGACGCCGAGCACCAAAGAAATGCGGTCATTGTAGGAACCATGACATACACGAAGAAATGTCCAAATCGAATAAATGAAGGCATAGCGATTAATTAAAGTTGTATTTTTTTAATATTTGAAATATTGTATTCGCACCTTTATTGTTATTCTTCTTTATATATAATAATAATAATAATAATAATAATAATAATAATAATAATAATAATAATAATAATAATAATAATAATAATAATAATAATAATAATAATAAAACTTCTTCACACTTTCAATTAGTGCATACGGATCTTTGGGGTCCAAGTTCTACCACGTCTATTGAAGGGTTCAAGTATTACATACATTTTGTTGATGACTATACTAGGTTTACTTGGATATTTCCTTACGTACTAAATGTGAAGTTTGAAATGTATCATATCGCACAAAACGTGATCATGTATCGTATAAAAACATGAACTAAATTACACGGTGATTTTTAAAATCTTAAATAGTTAGGAGTTTAAATAAATAAAAATAGAAGCAACTATAGGAGTTTAAAATCTTAAATAGTTATTAATTTACAAATATTAATAAAGCGAAATTTAAGATATTACACATTTAAATTTACATATCTAAGTGTCTTCACACAACTCAAAAATAGAAGCGACTATAATTTTCCTATATCTTTGGATGGTGAGTATTCCCCAAGTAATACTCGTGATCCGGATATCACACGCTCAACGTACATGCATGCATATGGACCACAAGCGTCCGTCTTTTGGGAGAACCGGTTAGCGGTGACGGATAGATAATTCAAGTGGCACGGTTTTTCGATATGCCCGTATCGTTGAACCTCCAATAATCGACTTCATCCAAGACGAATCCAAATAAATGCAATATCGAGCCATCTGTTGGCGCGTTTTCTCTTCGCATGATCTTCTAATCTCCAATATATCGAATCATATAGATCAAGCGTCCAGTCAAGCATTCTGATAACAGCGACGACGTAGTGTCCATCGATAAGGATAGGTATAATCACCTATATAACACAATTATTACAAAATATATGAATTATTAAAACAAATATATTAAAATTTAAATATAACATGATATTGAATTACAAAATCACTGTTGCATGTTGGACCAATCGGTCATAGTGGATACTCCGTCGTGCCCTTGATCAGGGAAATAATACTCTCGGGCACCTTCCAACCGCTTGAACAAGATTCCCAACCAACTTGAAGGATTCGCTATTGAGACATTCAAATGATTTAATCGGACATTGAATTGAGCAAAGCAATAAATAAATAAATGTAAATTATTGGGAAATCAATACTTACATAGAAGTCGGTGTCCAATACAATCGTGTTTGCATTGTTCATGGTGGACAATACAGTATCGCCCTTGATCAGCCTCACTCTACAGCTCGTCATGAACAGATCAATCGTCTACAATAAGAACAATTGAATGTATAAGTATTAATCAATCAATTCAACTAAAATAAATTCTGAATACTTAGAAATTCAAAATACTTACGTCGAAGATAATAAGTGGTCGACTTAAGAATATCCATGAAAAATGACCGACTAATAACTCCACCACTCTCGGAAAGCATCACCGTACGTGGAGGGCGGGCTTTAAGGAAGTCTTTGAAGTTCTGTACTAACGTCGGATCAAGTTCACGCGGTTTGCCAGTAACAACATATGGAGATGCTAGGGCCATCGATGGGAATCGTATGTCGGCCACTCTTCACGGTACAGAACATGGTGTCACCACAGTGCTCGTCATCCTTGATCGTCCCGATGTGATCCACGAGCGGGCATCCCTAAAGTCATCCATCGTGTCCATAATCGGACATTCCTATAGTAGTGGATCTGTGCGGGACTTGGAGGTCATCCCAATCGACACAATCTGCGTAGAAAATATCATTTGACTTAGAAATATTTAAATAAACACAAAATATTTAAATTATTTAATTAAATTACACTTACTTGTCCACAATCACTAAAAATATCAAACATATCGGTGAATGAAGTCAAGGTGGTGCGATAAGAAGCGGGAGGTGGCTCACGATAGTAAGCAGGAGGTGGTCTGGCGATGGGAGGCGGGAGGTGGCTCTTGATAGTAGCGAGGTGGTGGTGGCGATAGGAGATGCGGTGGTGGCGATAGGAAGTATAAGGTGGCTCACGATAGGAAGCACGAGGTGGCTCACGATAGGATGGCATGGCCTCGATCTACCAAACTCGTGCACGAGATGTCGGTGGCGCGCTCGCATGTCGCCATCACCGATTCCGTGCCTCATCAATCGATTGCCGTGCCACGGATGAGTATGATGATCGGATGGAGAATGGGTCGGTGTATGCGTCGTGAAGGACGATGACGGTAGCACCAATCAACTCCTTAAACCAACCCTTCAACTTCGTCGTCATCCGTACCTCAACCTCGTCAAGGTGCTTCTTCGATAGCTCGATCACCCTCGAGCATGCCTCTCGATAGGTCCTCTAGGGCCGACGATCACTAGGTCGTAGGTGATCGCCGCCGAGGAAGAAGTCGGAGGATGGCCCGTTTCGCCGCTCGCCGACGAGATGTGGACGGTGCTCTCCGATCGGAGCCCCGATACCATGTGCGCCGTGCTCGCCTCCTCAATAATATGCCGTCGCACCCACGTCTCGGATGCGAACGAAGTACCTCGAGGCACGAAATTCCCATCGTCATCACTAATCACTCGTGCTCGTGGAAACTGTTCCCATCCCTCAACGGATTTTGTGGCTTATATAGGGCACACCAAACGCCTCGTCGTGTCGGAGTGATACCCGGTACCATGTGTCCATTTCTTCTTCCGTAGCCGATATCATCCGAATATCTTGATAATCCTATATACAATTCAAATAAACAAGACTTAATCAAAATTATAATAAAAATTATAACACAAATTTTAGGATATGTAAAAGTAGTACACGAGATTCAAACAAAATCGATAAATCATCGATCGAGGACTTGCTCTTGAACCTCCATCTCAAGCATCTAGGGTAGGCAAACCGGTCACATATTTCCCAACAGCCCACCTGCACTGGTATGATCTCGAGCGACCAAACAACCAATGCCCAAGCTGGTCCATAAAATGGTATTTCTTCTTGGTTGAATTTGAAATAAGTAGTAGCGCATACATCGATACGAATATACCCCACGGAAATCTAGAGAATAAATCTAAATCATCGACCAATGCCTGACCCACGACTCCACCAAGACTGGGATCTACGAGATAATAGCATCCGTATAACATAATAATATGTGCGACGGAGGTATAAACTACCATCCGCATCATCTATATGCACGCCCTATCGAAAAACGCCTACTAAGTCCGCAATAGATATATGGTGAGCGCGTGACTCTAAACACTCGAACACGTTGCAACCGGTGCTTCTACTAAGATTGAAGACGAGCTTCCAAAACTTAAACCGGTGACTAGTGCATAGTCATGAACAATAAAACAAATGCTCCGTCCGTTCATATGAAACCATACTAGACCATCATTCGTCATAATCGGCGGAAATCACGTGGTGCAAAGTCGTGATATTTTTTGCACCAAAGCTTCGGTCAGTAAATGATCAAGCATCCACTAGCAAACCTATCCAAAGAACTCTTCACCACCAATCTCCAATAATCTAGTCTTAATGATATCTAAATAATTGATCCTATAATATGTGCTAATTTGGACCACAACATTAATCATCTCGGGTCTCACATAATCAACATAACCCTAACAATAAAAACAATAAAGTGTATAAATATCATAAAATAAAACATATAATAAAGCATAATAACACGTTTAGCATAATTAAGCATAATAAATCATAATATACATTTTAACATATTAAATAAATAATAGCATATTAAACGCATGTGTGCTAATTAAGTAGCGTGATTAACTAATAAATAAGCACGTTTAATTAATACATTATGATATTATCAATAAATAAGCATGTTTAACTAATAAATTATGATAAGCGAGTTAAGTCGGTGTGTGGGTCTTATTTACTTTTGCATTTGTAGATAAGCACGTTTAAAATTAATAAATTATGATAAGCGATTTAACTAACTAATAAACCATAATAAACTATGATAAACTATGATAAGCAAGGTTAATTATGATAAGCAGATTTAATTAATAAACTAAGATAAGCAGGTTTAATTATGATAAGCAGATTTAACTAATAAACTATGATAATAAGCACGCGTTTAACTAATAAATTCAAAATAATAGCATAAGCACGTTTAACTAACTAAATAATAACTAAACTAACTAACCAAAATAAGAAATCCGATCGGTCCGTTTGACGGTCGGATTCCTTAAACACCGATCGGATTCCGTCAAACGGACCGATCGGATTCCGTCGGGGAAAGCGAAGAGAGCGACGTACCTGAGAAGCCATGGTGTGAGAATTCCGGCGACAGAGCTATCCGATCCGAGAGAGAAGAGGCGGCGGCGAGAGTGATTTACGGGAGGAGAGTGAAGGAGTCTCGAATCCGGAGGGTGAAATGAGAGACGGAGTGTCGGTATATATTGAGGAAGAATCCGATCGGATAGAGAAGAATCGATCGAATCCGATCGTCCGATCGGTCCGATCAATTCCACTCGGTCGATCGATTCCACTCGATCAAAGATTCCACAGGATTTGCGCACCTTTTCGACGTCGCAGCTGCGCGCACTTTATGTCAACTCGTTTGTTTTCAATGTTGAATCCGATCGGATCCGATCGGTAGAGAAGAATCCGATCGAATCCGATCGTCCGATCGGATTCTACTCCAAGTCAACTTTCCGATCATTGACAGCAGCTTTTTCAGCTTTTAGTCACCTCGTTCATCAGACAATGTTTTTTCAAGGCTATTTGGGGTATATCTTCCTGATGTTGCATGTTTTTATAACGATTGGGTATTTATTCATACCTTTTATGCCATTTGTGTAGTTTTCCCTATTGACACTAGATATAATACTTTTTCTTAATAATAAAGTAAATCACATCAAGACTTGATTTGTAGTTAGTTCATGGAGAATATATATATATATATATATATATATATATATATATATATATATATATATATATATAGTGAGTTATAAATACTTTTGTTATCCCACAAACGTGAGAACAATGCATTCTTCATAAAATTACTATACTAAACAAAATATTTGAATTTTCGTTACTCATGGGATTCGAATCCGGTGGTGCACAATCGCTCATCCAACAAAGTGATGCATTACCGTAGATCTTAGTTATCTAATGGTGAAAATAGTTCTCACATTCTCACTTTAAATAAGGTTTTATTTGAATCTCATATATATATATATATATATATATATATATATATATATATATATATATGTCGAGTAATTATCGTGTGAAACTCCTTATAATATAAACATGAAAACAAAACCAATTCTTAATAAATCAATATGGACGCTTTAGATTCAATGCATAAATTATAACACAGATACACAAATGCATAATTATATGTGAATATATATATAACTAATTCAGATGCATACTTAAAAATAACCGTGTGATTTTCAAATCTAGTGAACAAGATTTGTTCTTATATATGCATATAAAAAATTGTATGTACATGAACCAATTTCATATATATATATATGAGAGATCATGTGAGAATAGATATTTTTGTGAGAAATAAGAATGAATTTTAGCCCTTAAATAGGATAGATCTATGGTCTATATTTAATTATATAAATGTTTTGATTATTGAAACTGTGTGCTACGATTTAGTCCGTTTTCGATTTTAAAGAGGGTAATATTGTATTTTTATGTGAGAGAAAATATGGTAGTTCCTAATTAAGGGTGAGATTCGGTTCGGTTTCGGTTAAAAATGAAATCAAAATTTCGGTTAACCGAAACCACCTAAAATAGCTAATCGTAACCGATACGGTTAGTCGGTTCGGTTAGCGGTTAACCGAAATTAAAATTAAATTTTTTTAAAATAAAAAATATAAAAAATACAAAAAATAACCGAAAGTAACCGAAAATAACCGAGATTATTTCAAATATTACAGAAATTATAATATTAAATTAAATAATTTTTACTTAATAATTAAATAAATTAATTAATTAATTAATTAATTTCGATTAATCGGGTATAACCGTCAGTTAATCGGTTATACCCGATAACCGAAATTCACTTGAAATTGGTAACCGATACCTGAATCGAAATCGAAAAAATCGATTATCGGTAACCGACTTTTTTGATTTCGGTTCTCGGTTAACCGAAAACTGATACCCGTAAAAGCACCCATATTCCTAATTTCATGGAATTACATAATTAATTGATTGGATATGGTTAGTTATCTTTTACACGATTAATCTGTGTATTCTGTATCGCTAAAAAACCTAACACATTTCAGAATACAATCAGAATACAATGGAGGATTTATGTTTTTTTTATGATTTTTCTTTAATTTTTGTTACAGTTTTTATGTTGTAACAGAGTGGTAATTTTGTCTGCATCTGTTATTTAAGTCCATAGTTTTTCGTTATATATAATGTTGCATTTTAGAGTTATTTTGATTTTTTACATCTTCATTCGTTTTTTCATTGTTTCCTGTATTTTGTATAGAATAGTCTGTATAACCTTTTTGTTTTCATTCTTCGTATTGTTCTAAACCCTATACCAGTGACATGTAGGGAAACCATAATGTACTTGTCTTCAGATTTTCTCAATCTCCAAATTTGTTCTGCATTTTGTCCTAATAACTTCAGTAACTTGCTTCTTACCACGAACTACAAATAATTAACAATGAAACAAAATAAATTATTAAGTATGATGATTGACGTTTATCCTAACCTAGTGCTACACTTCGTATAAAAAATGCAAAACTCAATGACAATCGTATGCCACATTCAAATTTGAACTCATGCAAATTTTAAATGAATAATATGCAATTTCTTGACACATATGTGCACATATAAATCTGATGATACCCAATGCCACACTTTATATCATAAAAACAACGTTCAATGAATAAAAAATGTGCAATGTCTTGAGACATGTGCTACATATAAGTATGATTGATGCTTATTCTAACCAGTGCTTCACTTTATATAAAAAATGCTATGTTCAATGACAATCGTATGCTACATTTAGATTTGAACTTGTGCAAAGTTTAATTGATTAATGTGCAATTTCTTGACACATATGTGCTACATATAAGTATGATGACAGGCATCTATTAACGAAATGCTACACTTTATATCATAAATACAATGTGCAATGACAATCGTATGCTACATTCACATTTGAACTTGTAGCATAATTTAAATGAACAATGTGCAACTTTTTAACACATATGTGCTACATAGAAGCTTGACGATTGACGCATATAAATTCAGTGCTACACTTTATATCATAAATGCAACATTCAATGACAATAGTATGCTATATTCATATTCGAACTTGTGTCGATATGTTATGAACAATGAGCAATTTTATGACAAATGAATGCTATATTTATATACGTGCATAGGTTAAATGAATGGTGTGTAATTTTTTGACACATATGTGCTTGATAGAATTTTGATGAAACGGTTACTAACCCTATGCTATACACTATATAATAAAAAAACAACATTCGTGGACTAAAAATGCTAAATTAACATAAGCCAACAATTACATCAGTAACGTAGTTGTGAAAGCATCAGTTTTCAATAACAAAATCAACATCAAGTAGTAAAACTGTAAAAAAATTAAAGGATACAACAGTTAATCAAAAAAAGGTAACAATTAAACACTAATCTTCAATACTGAATCCAAGTTGAATCCAACATTAATAAAGGCAAATCCATACAAAATTCATATCATTCGCCAATGGACGAAAAAAGAATTTTTTTTGGGACCACATTCATTTTTAATCCAACAAAAAGTACAATATCAACACCAAAAAATTCCATCTATGGCACTGTCAAGTATTTTTTTGTCAGATACCACGTTTGGGTCAAAAATACAACACAACCCTAGAACTCGTACACTCAACTAAAATGTGTAAAATTAAAAACACTAGAACTATAATAATTTTCAAAATCGAAGAGAGAAAGGGAGATACACAAAAAAATTAAACTTGTATAAGAAACATACATAACCATTTTTGAAATAAACATAATCCCAAATAGAAGTTACCGTCATTCTGTTGTGGAACTCTTCCGCGTCGATTGCACTGTAAATCTTCGCTATCCATAGTTTTTTTGGGCTGCTGCAGAGGAATCGAGTTTGGGAACAAGCTGGGAAAATGAAATTTCGAAGGATTTGTTCTGAAAATCGAGGGTTTTTCAAAGCATAGAAAGTGACGTTTGGAATGATAATTTTTTAGATAAATATTGATTAGATAGGAGTAGATATGAAAAGAAATGAATGCTCATGAGATCCCATTAAAATCGATAAGCCCAAGATGGAAAGTTTTTTTTTTCTCATTTACCCAATTCACCCTTCCCTCATTATCCGTGTGCAATGGAATGCAGTTTAATCATTAAAGGCGATAAAGTTTTAATAATCGGATCGTTGCTTTGTGTTTAATTAGTGGCTAGGATGCATTCTTATTTCTTACATATATTACTATTCTCACCGTAACCTCTCTCTCTCTTCTCTCTCTCTCTATATATATATATATATATATATATATAGAGAGAGAGAGAGATGATGGATCATGTATGAATGATTTTTTATAAGAAATAAAAATAAATCTAAATAATTGATTTTAGTGAATCAATGGACAATATTAATTTATGTTGTGCTACAATACATATCTATATGTGCTGTATTTTAGTTTAGCTGGATTTTTGCAAATGTTATATTAGTAATTTCATTTTTATTAAAAACAGTTTTTCCTTAATTTTAGGAAACATATAGTTATATCATTTTTTAGGGATTTCATGTAATCTAGTAATCTATCTTTTTTGTTTATTATTTTAGATATATTACTTGGTTTCAATACTAAATCTCTGCAAATTAATTTGTTATTCAAGCTACGTAATCCATGGAGAATGCCGGTATAAAAATTTATATATTGATTCATACGTGTTCACTTATTGCACTGGTGGAATATTTTAGTAGTATATTTAGTTTATTCAAATAATTTTGCACATATACTAAAATTTCGTAAATTATTGTCAGTTAATTTGATTTTTTGTCAGTTAAAAAAATTCGTGCAACTCTTCAAAAACATATATATGAAATATAACCTTGCATTTTGTGCAATATTATTAGTGAATATGTGCTACACAATGTACTATATATAACAAGATTTCTATACATTGTCATACATATGTTACATTTAATGATTAAAGTGTTATAGAATAAATCAATTAAATACATATATTCATATACAATTGAACTGCGAATTGAAATTACATGTGCTACACAAATTAAATTTTGTTCAACCTTATGTGAAAAATTTATATCCCAGCATGAGCTTAGATCGAATATATTTTTTTGGTTGCACAGGTAGAATATATTCGTAGAATTTGTCGTACAAAAATAAATTGTGTTGCATGATGTGTAATGTGTGACCAATTTATTAGCGACCACTGCCTGGATGACCATTGCATCCTGATGGGGCATTACGGTCGGTACGGGGTCGTCCTCGGAAAAGGTGATTGCCTCGTCCCTTTTGAACCTTTTGTTGACAGTTTCGATATGTGGACTTGAGCTCAACCTTAAGAGGACTTCGTGACTCATGAGGAGTCTGTGATGGTGGAGATGACCCGTCATATTGGGGCTCGTCATCTCCATCTTCGTCGATGTCACGCCTTGTTTTCTTGTGAGGCACAGCTTCCTCTTCTGCTTCCTCTCTTCCGACCTCGGTTGGGGCTTCGTCTTGACCAACTCGGCGGCCATGCCCTTGGTACCTCTTTAGACTCGTCTGCACAAATCTTCGATGTCTGCCATGAGGTTTCTGCATTCTTCAGTGTCGTGCCCATAATCCTCATGGAATGAGCAGTATTTGTCCTTGGATCGGCGTTTTGACCCCCCTGTCATTGGTCGAGGCTTCTCGAACATGTTCATGTGGAGCTCGTAGATCTCCACCCTTGGCTTTGTTAAGGGTGTATACTGGGGTCACTCCGAGTTATTGCGCGGCCCGAGCCTAGACTCTATTGGGCGACGTATCCTTTCCAAGGCACTTCGTCGGCCCTGGTTTCGGTCTCCTCGACCATCGTCTTTCCTCCCTTTGTCAGAGGGCTCCATCTTTTCGGCTTCGCGCTTTTTCCTATCAGCCTCGTCCGCTTTGGCGAACCGGTCGACTATCGCCACACTCCGTCGCGATCGGGGGGTTCGATTGACGATCTCTTTGTATAGGGCCCCCGGCAAGATGCCGTTTTGGAAGGCCGAGATGATGAGGAGATCGTTCAAGTCTTCGACTTTCAGACTCTCCTTATTGAACCTGGTCATAAAGTCGCTAATGGACTCGTTCCGATCTTGCCTCAAGGTGAGGAGATGTGCCGATGTCGTTTTGGACTCGGCCTTCTGGAAGAACCCTCGATGGAAGGCCTTCATCAGGTCGCGGTACGATCCAATACTCCCGGGAGGTAAACTGTCGAACCACCGGCGGGCGTTGTCGATCAGTAACTTCGGGAAGAGTTTACACATGTGGACGGTGTTGAGGCATTGGTTGATCATGTTATACTGAAATTGTGAGAGAAAGTTTTGCGGATCCCTCAGTCCGTCATAGGGGGCGATGCTCGGCACCCTGTACTTGTCTGGGAGCGGAGTGTCAAGTATTTTGTTTGAGAACGGGGTGACTATCTTCCCGTACCCGTCGAACCTGTCTCCCGGAGAGTGAGGTGGAGTTCGTCGATCGAACTCATTTTGTTGATGGGGACCGACCTCCCGGTGACCACGGCGTCCCGTCCCGCGCTGTTCGTCCCTTGCACGGTTGGTTTGGGCCCCAACCCGTGCAGAGGTATGAGCGTCTATCATCTGGAGGTTGGGGGATCCACCTCGCTGTGCTGCCTCGTGCTTCGACGAGGCTTCGGTGTTCCTATCCTCGTGATGTGGCCGACCTTGTTCTCTGTTGAGGTATTGCAGGAAGATTTTCTTATTTTTCTCAAGGAATCCTTTAACGGCCTCGTCAAGGTTCACCTGAGGAGCTGGAGGTTCCTCTCGATTGCTGTTGTGGCCACCCTCGCTGCTATACTCTGCTTCTTCATGCAGGATGGGATGACCTTGTTCGTCGAGGCTCTGGACATGCCCTTCGGGGGTCGGTTCTCTGACCGGGTTCTTCCCAAGCCGAGCTCGACGCGCCCTGTCGCCGTTGTTGCTGTCGTTGCCGACGGCGACTCTGGATGTATGACTTCTGGTATTCATCGTTGTGATTGATTCCCTGTAAACAAAAGTTGATCGAAAACACAGAATTTCGGTTCCCACAGACGGCGCCAGTGATCGATCTTAATTTCGTTAGGGAAATAAATACACAATGAACACGAGGGATTTACGTGGTTCGATCTTTGAATTAGATCTACGTCCACGGAGCAAGAGAGAGTGTATGTGTATTGATAATATGAGGAGCGATTACAAAGAGTGTAGATGATCATTTTCTGTCTAATCTAGCCTCTATTTATACACAATTATATCGAGATTGACTCTAATCCGAGATCTTCTCTAACTATGATTCTTTTAGATATATCGGAATATTCTGCGTCTCCACTTGTGATTTGAGTTGTAACTGGTTTAGGAGTCTTCTTGGGCCGAACTCTCCTAGGCCGAGCTTAATGTCGAGGCCCATTTATATTGGGCCTGATGCTTGGGCCTGGTAGTTGGAACGTATCCTATCACTAACCAAATAAGGTAGGTTTAATTATAGACTCGAACACAACCCATAACCATTATTAGTTTAATATTACCAATTGAATACGGCTCACATTTAACATACTGAGGGCCCACTACTCTAAAGGGATGATTATTACCAAGTGCCACTCTTTTGATTAAAGGAAAGTTCAATTTTCTATTACATTATACTAGTGTATAATCCGTCGAATTTCGACGGGAATCACTTTACGTTGGACTTTTTAAATTAAAAATAAAAATTATTCTATACTGAATTTCAAAATCATAATACTTTGACAATTCATAGAAAGAAATATTAAAACATAAATAATTTGGTTAATGTCCGATACCAAAGATCTCAGGTTCGAGTCCACCGTGACGTAACCTTTAAATTTTTGTATTTAATTGACCAAAAAAAAAAGATAAATAATTATATTAAAAAAATAGGTCAATGATGCAATTTTTTCAATTTTCTTTCCACTTTTTTAGCTACAATAAACTAATATAAATTAAATTACACATATATTTAAAAAGATAATAATGAAAGATTCTTGTAAATGTATAAATGAAAACTAATTTAAATTTTAAAAATCTCCAAATATAATTTTTATAAATTTAAAATTATACAATGTATGAAATTCGTTTAAAACGCATATAGATATTTGTCCCTAGTTCGATTAAAAAGTAATTTTACTACCCGTTTACGTACCAGTTGCATATAGTGAGACACACTAATTACCTGAATTAAGGAAGTCATACATTTAAATTTTAAAATATTTTCAGCTAGCTAAACCATCTACATGTATTTTGAATCCAATTAAAAAGTGACTATAAGAAAGATTGAAATTAAACTCAAATATTAAATTTTAAAGTATACGATCAATTAAATCCGTTTAGCATGTATGTATGTATGTATGTCTTAAATATGTTTAAAATGTAATTTTGCAACACATTATAGTAGCAGACCCATATAATAATATCATTAATCATACAAATTAAATAGATAATATATTTAGATATATAAAAAATAAATCATTCTCGTTCCTAATGTATAACCCGTCGAATTTCGACGAGAACCATTTCACGTTGTAATGCCTAATTACTTTCTCATAATAATTGAGATAAAATGAATTATTTGTTGACAAATATAAAAAGAACCATAGCAAAACAAATATGGTCATATCCATATTACTGTTTCTATATAGGTACATGATATATGTATACTAATATAATATATAAAAATTATTGTATTGTAGATATTAAGTTAATTAGGCCCAACTTAATTTGAATAATTTATTTTTGGCATTTGTAATGTATTAAATGCAATATAGTTAATCTAATATTTCTTTAATCACAATTTTACTTATTGCATGTAACGTATATCATGAGCAACTAATATTCATTAATTGTAAGATTACATACCTTATTTACCCAAACCATTTATACATTGAGAAAGTACATATTGGGGGATTTTGAAAAATAACAATAAAATTTTGTGGAGATGCCACATAGGATTGAAGATCCATATGATGTCTCCAATGTGTAATGGATTATATAATTAATAGATTGTACAATATTTCCTATCACATTTACAAATAATCACATGTTAACAAAAAAAGTGGTGAAAAACTTTTATTATTTTTATTATCTAAAAATCTTACCGTTTTTCTGAATTTTTGCAAGTAACTTCATAGAATTTTAAATTTCTTTGACATACGTTGATCATATATAGATATATATAATACTTCATCAATCCACCAAAAGCTTACATTTAATTCATTTTCGGTCCGTCGATATAAATATGAAAATTTCAAATTTATACTTTTAATTTAATTTTAAAAAAATTATATTTGGAGATTTTAAAATTTAAATTAGTCTTCATTTATACATTTACAAGAATCTTTCATTATTATCTTTTTAAATATATGTGTGATTTAGTTTCTATTAGTTTATTGTAGCTAAAAAATTGGAAAGAAAATTGAAAAAATTCCATCATTGACCTATTTTTTTATTATAATTATTTATCTTTTTTTGGCCAATTAAATACAAAAATTTAAAGGTTGCGTCACGGTGGACTCGGACCTGAGATCTTTGGCATCAGACATTAACCAAATTATTTATGTTTTAATATTTCTTTCAATGAATTGTCAAAGTATTATGATTTTGAAATTAAGTATAGAATAATTTTTATTTTTAATTTAAAAGTACAATGTAAAATGATTCCCGTTGAAATTCGACGGATTATATACTAGTATGATGTAATAGAAAATTGAACTTACCTTTAATCAAAAGAATTGTACTTGGTATAACATTCCCTTTTAGAGTTGTCGGCCAATGAGACACTCTGGCTTCATATGTTAATCGAGTATTTAAGATTATCTATTGCTTCTAGTATAACATCTCATATTACATTTGTAATGACGTGACAATTTTAATGATTTAAATTTTCATATGTTAGAGTATATTTTTTCTATTATTATAAACCCTAGTTTCTAAACAGACAATAGACAATCCGAATTGGTTAAATAAAAGTAGTATTCCATAATAACATATTAAACTGATAATGGGGTGTATTTGAGTATATAATTAAACCTATCTAATAAGTTGATTAGTTTAGAGAGTGAGCAGTACGGTTAGGAATAATTAGAACATGTTTAATTTTCTATCTAGTTGTATGCGGTCCGAGTATATATATATATATATATATATATATATATATATATAGGAGGTTAACGTGAGAACCATTTTTATTATGAGAACATGAGAACCAAAAAATGATGAATTCATAGTGAAATTTGATGAATCCGCTGTGAAAGTTACTTGAATCCAAAAATAGAATTTTCTCCTCATGGGATTCGAACCGGGTGAAAATTTCGAATTTTGAATTCAATAACTTTCAATGGATTCATCAACTTTCATCACTAATTCATTTGTTTCTTAGTTTTAGGATAAAAATGGTTCATTCGAACCAAACTCTCTCTCTCTCTCTCTCTCTATATATATATATATATATATATAGGATATTACTGAGCTAGGCTATCTTTTTTTTTTGGATATAGACATATAGTAATATCCGTCGATAGGATATACTATATGTCTATATCCTATGAAAATAGTATATCCTATCTTTTTTTTGGACATAGACACCTTCACGGTCATTTTTTTAATCATTAATACAGAAATTTTGAAAACTGCATCACGTGGACTTGAACCCTATATCTTTTACTTCAATCATTAATCACTCTACGGTCATTTGATGTCATTTGATAAATCATTTCTTATAATTAAATCAAAAATTGATACTAAGTTCAAAGTGCATACGTTGGGTGTGTAGAATAGACCAACATTCATACATCTAATTTATTTAAAAAAATATAGGCATAATCTAATATATACATTAATAAATGAAGGTAGCCTCGTTGAGTCTTGCGGACTTAGCTGTCTTGTGCTTTGCAAGCGTATTTTGCAAACATTTAAAATGACTAATTGCAGATAGATACAATATTTATTCTAATTTAAATATTTTTTTTCACGTGATATTTAAAATACTACAAATATAATACTATTTTTAAATTTTTGCAATTACAACATTTCTCATTTTTACATAAAGTTTACAAGTTTTACAATTTTAACACGACTTTTTGAATCATTGCAATAACATCATATTTCAATTTGTTGTAGAATTAACAGTCTTAAACTAAAACGACGTGACTTTGCGAACGAAATTGCGATGTATTTATTGCTAAAGATATGAAATGTTGTAATTGCAAAATATTAAAAGACTGTATTATAATAATAAAAATAATAAACTTTTTGTTACATGGCTCAATCAGCCAGTGAGGATGAATAGGTCGGAATTTCCAGTGAGAAAACATGCTTCAATTACTTCCGATTTTTTGAACCAAAATTCTTTGTAAAACCCGCTACTTAAATAGATTAATTAGTGACGACCTAAAATAACTGTGTATAAAAAATCAGAGTGCTATACGACTTCTACTAGAAGGTAGGAACATCCGAACATGCACCTAAAACCGTTTTAATTAATTACCCTCTACGAAGTAGGCATTTATAACTTCTTCCAATTAATGGGTGGATGTTATTCGCCCATACGTCGTCCGGTCATAATAATTAGTGAAGTACTCTCTTTTCATTTATTATTATTCCTGAGATCTTGTTTTTTAATTAATGGGGTTTTTTTTAAATTTTCAGAGATAGACATATTGGATTCTATATAATTAAAATGATAATTGTCCTGGAAAAGAGGAAGATAAAAACGACAATCACGTCAAGATATGAGTAGTTATAAATTAAAAAAATTAACTTAATTTAATATAGTTAGTTCAATAAAATAAACCATCGAGTAGTATTCTATATTTACTTAATTAATTCTGGCATTTACTTCTCAACATACCTTTGCATTTGTAGAAACTATTACAGACCCATTTGTTTTGTTACACCTCCAATTTCTTTTCGATTGTCGTTTTAGATATTTTCATGCATGGTCATTATAAGAAACTCTAAACAAAATTAATACTTGTACGCTCTTAATAAAAATCGAAAGAATTTATAGGGTAAATAAACGATGATAGATTCTCAAAAATACTTCAGAAGCTTAGGACAAATAGGAAAGATAAGAAATTCAAACATTCTAAAATGACACCGAATAAAATTGGGAGGATGTATTTGTCGTAAATAAACTTTGTGTGATTCCTGATTATGATGGAAAATTTTGAGTGGAGACGTGCATCAATTTATTTAAAGCAATGTCCAAATTCATCAGGGAACATAATATTATATATATATACTTCGCTGTTCGGTTTGTCTATAAATACTTTAAATATGTGATATAATAAGATGTGATGGATAATTGATAAGCACATTTCACCTACAATTTTAATTTGTGCATGAATTCCCAGGTCATCTGAAGAATACTAATTACGAGAGAGAGAGAGAGCATATCTGGATAACCTAGAGTTAGAACACCTACACGTCCTAAGCCAAAGTAATTATGGAAATCGAACACCACTTTTCGAGATTAACAACAAATTAATATTAGGTTAATTATACTCTTTACATATATATCAAATAAGGCCTAAGAATTTCTTCCCAACATTAACCTGTAAAATTCCTAACATTATACTGCATCTACTCAACATAAACAACACACAATAATCACAAAGTCATAATTCTAAAACACATATTTAAAACAAGAAAAAAAAATATTCGATCTCAATTAATTAACTACTATACAAATCATGATTAATATATAATCAAGCACAAGAAATACCAACCGCCGCCGCAGCACTAAATCTGTCTGATGCCGTTCTCCTCACCAGCGACCTGATCTCCGGCGACACCCCATCGAACTCCGGCGCTTCCGGGATCGTCGAGAGGGCCGCCGACTTATCATAAACAACGAAAAACCCCTCTCCCGAACCCTGTTTACTACTGCTGTTGCTCTTGTATCCGAAAACCGACCGGATCAGCCTCTGCAGAGACCGAGATATCTTCGACGCCGACTTCTTGCTCACCCCGGCCGCCGCCGCCTGGGGCTGGCGGTGGTCGGACAAGTGGGGCATGGACATGGTTCTCGATGTGATGGCGGAGTCGACCTGCCTCTCAAACGCCTTCAACTCGAACGAGTCGTAGAGCGAGCTGCCGCAGTCCCACACTACCCCATGCTTCGGATTTTGCAAAATGGATTGAGCTTTTTTCTCCATATTTAAACTTTTTTGTTTTTTTGGAGAAAAATAGTAAGAACGATATTTGTAGTCTTGGACAGGTGGAGGTGTATGGTGGGTGAAATTTCACGTTTTGTTAATGCAGACCACAAGGTGAAGGTGAAGTGGTGGTGGTGTTGACGTAGTGAGGTTTAATTTTGGTAAACTTTTGCATTAAATGAGATGGGGATGGTTATATATGTGTTAATCATCTTGGTTGTTTGATGTCTCTCTATTTAATATTCATCGCATCGCTGGCCAAATTCTAGTTACGTCGGTCTAAGTTCAATATTAGATTATATATATTGTCATTTGATGCTAATTAACGTCGTTATTAATTATGTGAATGGGGCCATATGCAAGCCTAGTCCTATAATTATTGGAGGTCGTCACATTATTTGTTCTCGTATATGTAATTAGTGCGGATATACGTTTAGCAACTTCTGATATATATCTTTAAAACACGGGATTGAAGTGTAGCCAATAATTAAATAACTTGATGTCAAAGAAATCTACTGTACCAACTTTCAAGCCTAATCCGGTCAAGGAAATCACTAGCTCATTAATCTCATTTTTTTAGCTTAGGAACTAATGTATAACTAATTAAAGATCTAGATTCTTACACAGCTCGTAAAAGTGGACTTGTATCCACCCCTAAATTAAAAATAAACTACTTCAAATAGAACAAGTACATTCATTATCTATACTAGACAATGTCTTGATTATTAGGGAAAATATCAGTTTATATCCTAACATTTCGTGATTTTTCACTTAATGTCTTAATGTAAGCATATTGTTATTTTTGGTCCCTAATGTTTCAGAAAATTTCAATTAATGTCTCGCCGATCGATTTCTGACGTACAAATGGTTACATGGCTGTGAAAATTCCATGTTGGACTACACGTCAATATAAAAATTAAATAAAAACATGAAATAGCTCATCAAAACGACGTCGTTCCATTTCTTCCTTTATTTTGACGTGGAAAAGAAATGGAACGACGTTGTTTTGGAGGAGCCTTTTCATATTTTTTATTTAATTTTTATATTGACGTGGAGTCCAGCATGTAATTCCGATTGAAATGTAAGCGTTTGTACGCCGAAAACCGATCGAAGGGACATTAAGTGAAATTTTCTGAAACGTTAAGGATCAAAATAATAATATGTTTATTTAGAACATTAAGTAAAAAATCACGAAATATTGAGACATAAACTGATATTTACACTAGTCATTATTCCTCATTAATTAATAAAATTTTATTAGAGACGTGGGGGTGCAAATGTCAAAATTAAATTTCTAGCAACATTATATATGTATATATATATATATATATAGAGGATAGATCATATAGTACCCAAGCCCCAGATAGTATGTAGTACTCAATCTCATCCACTCATCTAATAGATCCTATGGTTCAGATTTTTTTCGGACTTTTTAAGCTTAATTTCGCTAATTTTCGCTTCATTAAGGGTAGATTAGTAATTTGATTTGTTATGTGATTGCGAAAAACAAACAATGCATTTAGTTGAACATGATAATGCATTGAAATGAACAAAAAATGCATGCAGATTGAAGAGAATAATGCATGTGATTAGAGCTCGCGTCCGGTGCTCAAGCGTGCCTAACGTGAGTTCTTTCGCGCGAAAACACACTGCAGCCGCATTGCTTGTTCCACCCAAGCGGTTGGACGCGATGCATTTTATGTTCAAGTGAATGCGTGTTATGTTATTTCATACGCATTTTTGTGTTTTGTTGTGACTCTTCCAAACCCAACGTCTTTACCCAATGTTGGCGTGCACCAGCCCTTACCTGTCGGAGCCCACCCAAGATCCCTACCAAATACCACTTCACACACACCGGGTTGGGCGTGATGCGATTTTGTGTTCATTTAAATGCATTGTCATGTTATTCAGATGCATTATCGTGTTTTATTGTCCATCAACCCAAACTCGGTAGCAGAGACCCCAACGCCATGGACTCCCCACCAGTACGGACGGACACCCGGCGCCATTGTGGTGCGTTCCCATTTTGCCCCGAGCGAAAAATGGGTTGTCACGTGTCAAATTTTGAATGCGTCCACATGTTCAAAATGTGTGGTCTAAATTGAGTCTACATACTATCTCGAGGACCCAAGATCTACGAACCCAACCATATATATATATATATATATATATATATATATATATATATATATATATATATATAGAGAGAGAGAGAGAGAGAGAGAGTTGGATTCAATGAGACTCATCTTTTGAAAAAAAGATATAATGTTGATGAACAAAATCTATAAAGTTGTGCACAACAAAATATTCTAAAATTGTTACACAACATAACAATTTTAGAAAGTTTTCATGTGCACAACTTTATATTGTTCTCATCATCTTTACACGCCTTATGCATAGTTTTGAATCTAAAAAATAGAGTTCTCATTTGATCCATTCCTTATATATATATATATATATAGAGAGAGAGAGGATGGATCGAATGAATCACATCTTTTATACCTGCGAACCATGCATAAGGCGTTGAAGATGATGACAAACAAGATATAAAGTTGTGCATAACCAAAACTTTCTAAAATTATTTTGTTGTGCAACAATTTTAGAAAGTTTTCGATGCACAACTTTATACTTGTTTGTGCATCATCTTCAACGTCTTATACATGGTTCTCAAGTTCTCAAAAGATGAGTTCTCACTGGATCCAACCCATATATATATATATATAGTGAGAATGCTTATATATGTAAGAAATAAGAATGTATTATAACTATAGATCAAGTCCAAATTTAGGATCGAGATTCAGATAAATTAATTGATGATGTCAGCCATTATATATTGTGATTTACAGAAATACATAAAAATGGTATTAAAAAAAATACATCATTATCCCATAAATCTCACCACCTTCCTTAATCTTCACAAAATATAGCACATATTGAATAAATTTGTTGCACATATATAATGAAAATGTTGCAATATTTATGGAATTAAATGTTATACGTTTTTCTTTTTCTTTTTCTTTTTATATTGAAGGCGGAATGTTGATTTTTGCACGCATAAGTTAATTTGTAGCACATTTATAACATATACCCTGCTCAATTTATTGTTGCACAAACTAGATTATAACAAATCCCTAAAATCAAAGAACAAAATTACTAATATAAATTTTAATTAATCCAACGAATTTAAAATGTAGCATATGTAGTTATGAACTACGACACAATGTAAATTAATATTGTCCATTTATTTATTAAAATCAGTGGTTTAGATTTATATATTCTTATTTCTTACAAATAATTTCATTCATATCAGATCCATCATCTCTATATATCGTTTTTTGATACGCATGAAAACAATTAAATAATTTTTTAATTTCATTGTAGAGTGGTCCAAAATAATGATGAGCTGTGTTACTTGGAACAAAATCCACTAGTTAGAAAGTCGTCCAAATTAATAAGTATTACTCAACTTCATTTCATATCAACTTAATTTTATATATATATGTTCATACACGGTGGTAGGGATGTCAATGGACGGGCTTTACTTGGATCGATCCGGAATCGTTCAAAACCCATTAATTTTTAAAGCAACGGTTCCGGTTCCGGTTCAGGTTTCGGTTCCAGACCCGTTTGGACCCGGACCGGTCCAGACCCGACCCGTTTTGTCCGGGTCCGACCCGATCAATTTTTTTTTTTTTTAAAAATAAAAATTAATTTGAACATTACATATCCACTTTTTCTATAAGAGTATTTTATATTTGAGTGTCATGACCAAATGTTAATCTTTTTAAGTTTTTTCAATTCTTTTATTTAGTCACAATTTATTGTATTTCAATTTAATTTTACTATAATTAATTAAGATTCATCATGTCCAATTAAGGTTTATAATTACTTTAATATTTAATTTTTATTTTTAATTAACAATTAATTATCAAAATCATTTATACCGTATTTAGGGTAGTTTTTTCAGCTTCAAGTTTCAGTAACATATGCCAATCAGAATTCATTATATTACAATATTTTTATTTTTATTTTTATTTTTATAATAATACTACTAAAATTGTAATTTGTAAATTTAGTAAGACAGACAAACGAGTCAGAGAAATTTGTGAGACGTAAGATCCGAATCATGAAGTCTATGTAAAAGTATCAGCAATTATTTGCAAATAACAACTGTAATAGAAAAATCAAGTAGTACACCTACAAAGTAATTTCCAAACAAATTAACTAGTTCATTTTTATGAAAATACAAACTGAGCCGGTGCAATTACTGAGCTAATCCAACAGTCAAAACGCATACAACACGCATACAAACAAACGGTACAAGCGGCCCAATGAGTAACTAGTTAGCAATGGGTAATACCCGATCCGGATCCATAACTTAATGGTCCGGATCCGGTCTGAATCTAGTATTTACTGGGTCGATTCCAGAACTAGAACCAATAAACCAATACTAATTTATTGATTCTGATCCGGGTAAAGACCGCCGGTTGATATCCCTACACGGTGGTACAGGAACGTGCAGTTTGGCATATTATCGCATTAGGATATTCAAACTTGATTGGAATGTCCCCTTTCACTTTGAAGAACGCACTTAGGAATCTGAAAAGAGGCCTAAAATTTCAGATATTCTGTCCCAAAATTTTACGTGTTCTATTTGTATTTTGTTATTAAATTTCTTATTTTAATAATATTCATTATAAAAATAAAAAATATAATGAACCATAAGTGACATTTTTACTATAAATTAAAGCTTAAAAATTATATACCATATAGAACAATTAATCGTTTATGAAAAATTGCAAAAATACTAAATTTTTTTATAAAATCTTATAGATTAATTGGAAAAATTAAACTATATACAGATGGAAATAATTTACTGAAACAAATAAAAATGGTCACATGCATCCTTCATTTTGTAATATATATATATATATATATATATATATATATATATATATATGGGTTGGTTATAGAGGGAACCACCTTTAAGATAAGAAATAAGAACTAATCACCACCTTTGATTTTATCTAATCTAATGGTCCATAATTAATTCATGCATAAAACCGATTTCTCTATCTTATTTGTTATTTCCATACAATTAAACATGTTAGGGACATAAGTGTCATTTGAGAATTCACCCTACGTACCCCACATCAACCACATGTCCCCTAAATTTAGTACATTTCCATTCTCTCTCTTTTATCTCTTTTATTCCATTCTCTCTCTTTCATCACATTCTCTCTCTTTCAGAATAATTCTGGTATTTACTAGTAATTTATGCACAAATATGTTTTAAAGCGTGAACATGGAGATGCAAACAGTGCACAAATACTGATACATTTGTGTGTCTTTTGTAAAGATCGATGTTCTTGGTTGTGCATATATATATATATATATATATATATATATATATAGCTACAATTAAATACTTTGGTTTTTTATATTGAATTGTTACTCAATGTTGAGATCGCCTCTTATGCACAAATATATGTGTCAATTATTTTAGTGTATGAAGATAATTGATGCAATTTATTTTAAATGAAGTCTAATTTCGAATTCTATTGTTGTAGTTATCGCATGTTATATCTTAGTTATGCATATTAAAAATATCGTGTTCTAATTGACAAATCATTCATCATAATTTTAATGTGCATAATTAATATATATATATATATATATATATATATATATATATATATATATATATATATATATAATGTGCATAACTAATGTATAATATGTATATATAGCATGTAAAAATTTATGCGGCTAAATCAGATCGATGATTATTATGCAGCATATAAATTTTTTTATGCACATGCTATATATTAGTTATGCATATTAAATGGAAGAAAAAACTTACACGATAAATATGAGAAATGATGATAAAAATAAAATATAATAAATTAATGAAAACAAAAGAATCAATATGATGATCTCATGTATCTTGATCAAGAAAAAAAATTGAATGTAACAAAACGGTGAAGATAAAAAAAACTGGATGCCAAAAATATGGATATCTATTCCTTAATTATAGCTCCTTTATTTCCTAAATTATAGCTCTTATCCATAATAAAAATTCAGTAATTACTTAATTATCCTCAATCTAAAATCAGAATATAATATGCATAAATAAGAGATTTAATCGTATCCACGAGATTGAATAAAATCAACGTTCATGATAAGTTCTCATTGCTCAAAATATTTATAATTCTCATTTGATCCATCCCCTATATATATATATATAGGGCTGGTAATTTTCGACACGACACGAACACGCACGAAATTAACGGGTTAGTATTTAGCCTTATCGTATTCGTGTCCTTATCGTGTCGACACGATAAGGACACGATAATTTCGTGTCTTGTTCGTGTCGGATCCGTGTCGTATTCGTGTAACCAGATAATTTTCATGTTGCATTCGTGTTCGTATCGGTTCGTATCGGTTCGTGTCGGTTTCATATAATTCGATAATATTTTTATATATTTAATATTAATTTAATTATATTTTTTTTTTATTTTTTTTATTTTCTAATTTTGATTTAAATTTATCGTGTCGTGTCGTGTCGTTATCATGTCATGTCAACACGAAAAAAAATCGTGTCATATTCGTGTTCGTGTCGTGTCCGTGTCAGTACATTTTGTGTCGTGTTCATGTTTGACCTTATCAGGTCGTGTCGTTATCGTGTCGACACGATAATGACCCGACACGCACGAATTGCCAGCCCTATATGTTTAGCCTTGTTGGATTTGTGAATTATAGAATAGTGATGATTGTGGATGTATTGAATAATTGTGGATGTATTATGATGATTTGTGATGATTGTGATGATTTGTGATGATTGTGGATGATTGTGGATGGATTTGTGATGATTGTGGATGATTGTGGATGGATTTGTGATAATTGTGGATATATTGAACAGGTAAAAAATACGGGTAAAACCTAATCTGAAACTGGCTGCTGAACAATTTTTAATAATAACGACGGAATATCGACGGAATTAAGTCGGAACTGCGACGGTTCTGAGACGGAACACAACCTAATTTGTCGTGGTGTATCAACGACGGAATTATTTCCGTCGTTGTTTTGAATCGGATTTGAGATGGATCTACGACGGAATTTTTTAGCGACGGAAAAAGTCCGTCGTTAGTTGCGACGGATGTACGACGGACAAGCGAACAGATTTAGCGACGGATCTGAGACTCAACTACGACGGAAATATATAGCGATGGAAAACGTCCGTCGTTATTTACGACGGATCTACGACGGACTTGTCCAAAAAATTTAGGAAACTATTCCGTTGTAAGTAACGACGCACGTTTCCGTCGTTAATTCGACGTAATAAACGACGAATCAAACGACTACTTTTCAACGACGGAGTTTTCCTTCGCAAGTTCGTTTCAAAATTTTGCGACGGAATGGTTACCATCGTTGTCTTCGTAACAACGAGGCTTTCAGCGACGGAATAAATCCGTCTCTGATCCGTCGCAGTTCTGTTTTTACGACGGATTTTTGATGTTTAGCGACGGAAAAATCCGTCGCTGTTCGCGTGTTTTTTTGTAGTGGCAGAGTTGGTAATGTTTATATAGATCATATAGTTTCTTTTATTACTAATGTTATATAGATTGTATGATTATATTTTTTGTCTGGTTGCAAAAGGTTGCACAGAGAGGAGTTCATCCGAGCAGTTGTTTCTATGATGCTTATAATATCCTTCACGCCAACAAGGATGAATCATATACTGACGAGACATCCAGATCTATTGGGGTATGTGTCGTTGATCGGAATATCGACTATGTTTTCACCGAAGGTCTACGACCGTCGTTCCGTCGTTATTTACGATCACCGACTGACATATACGGTATAACGACGAAAAATTCCGTCGTTAATCGCGTAAATTCTTGTAATGACTCTCTCTGTCCCATTATTGTTGACTCGTTTTCCTTTTTGGACTATCCCGTTATTATTGGTCCATTCCATAAAAGAACATAATTTTGCACTAAAAATATCTCAAATTTCGTGTCACATATTACTTTATACACAAAACGCAATTCCTTAATTTACATGCAAAAAGAAAGGAGCCAACAATACTGGGACCGAGGGAGTTGTATATAGGGCAACACGATGAAAAGGATGCACTATCTGAGTTAAAAGGCAGTGCTGTGATTTCTTCTTCTGCAGAACTCCCAATCGATCTCGTTTACTTGTATCATTGGAGCATACTATTATCATTAATATTAATGGCGGAAACGAAGGGTACTATGGAGTGTAATTTGTTAGAGGGAAAAGAGAGTTTATGTCAAAGGCCGTATATGGAAGAACTTTTCTGCAGAAGATAACTCTGTTACGGGGATGAAGCGGAAGCGAGAAATGTACGTTGATGCTCAAAGGTCGAAAAAGGAAAAGATGGATGATCATAGGGGTCAAAGGGACGACGACAGATCAGTTTCCATTGGTGTAAGTATTCCGGCAACGGCTGAAGATGATGTGGAGTTGTCGGAGAAGAAGGCTCTGCGGGTTGCAATGGAAGAAAAGAAGCCTCTCAAGGAAGAAGGAAGATGAATTAAAGATGCGGCGAGAAGCTGCAATGACGGCGTTAGAGGAGATGGAAAGAAGTATCGATGTAGATACGACTGCACCTATGGTCAACATCCTCTTTGGTCCAATGGGCTATCCTAATTCGAGGCCTCTCCACCGACTTGGCTTGCACATCAAGGAAGATGAAGACCAAGGCGAGGACTACATATTCTGTCAGATAATTTTAGGATTTTTCTGAATGAGCATGTTGTAATATATTGTTGTGTATGATCGATTAATTTGGATGGAATGAAAAGTGATTACCAATTTCGTAGTTTCCGTTGCTAAAATATTATATTTGATTATGGTAAGCTTGAGTTGATTTGCAATGTTTGATGCATATGGTGATATATATATCTCACAAGATGATAGTTGGTTTGCGATTCAGCCTTAAAAGGGTAGGGAAATATGTCATATACTGCTGATTCATGCCTCAGAGGTTGAATTAAAAGATTAAGGCAATCATAATTCATAAATAATTTGTAATAGCATTATGGTGAGAGGACAGTCTTGATATATTTCTTCTTTATGCCATGTTTTCATTGTATCACAGTCTCTCTCGCTGTAAACTTTAGAGGAGATTGGACTACGCACGGATGGTCTGAACAATAAGAAATAGGGATATTTTCGAAGTTAGATTCTCTACCAACCAAACAAATCCTAAAATGAAAAGAGTATGTGATAAAAACGTTTAAAAAAATAAAAAAAGTTTGAAAGTGCACGCAAATTAGTTTAGATTACTTTCATTTATATATTTAATTTTTCTGGAATTTGAGTAGTAGAGAAGGGACCATGACATTGCTTTTATTGGCAAACTATGTAAGCATTGATAGTCAAATTTAGAGACGGGTATGAAACTTGGACTGTTCTTCTATTGGTCATCGCCCATCAAATTTTGGTTACCACTATTCTTAAGGTAAATATCATTTTAAAACTTTAATTATATATATTTTATCAAAATATCTTAAACTTTAAAAATATCACTTTAAACTTCAAATTATATATATTTTATCAAAATATCATGAATTTTAAGAAATATCACCTCAAACCCTAAACTATTAATTTTGTATCAAAAATATCTTGAGTCCATTTTCCTATTTCTGAAATTCTGGTGTGGCTCATCGGATGAGAAAAATATATCCCTCGTCCAATTTCGGGAGCTGAAAAATGGACCAGGGATATTTTTGATACAAAGTTAATAGTTTGAAGTTCAAAGTGATATTTCTTAAAGTTTAGGATATTTTGAAAAAATGAGTATAGTTTAGGGTTTAAAGTAATATTTCTTAAAATTAATAATATTTTTATAAAATGGATATAGTTTGAGATTTAAAGTGATATTTACCCTTATTATTATTATTATTATTATTATTATTATTATTATTATTATTATTATTAAGGTTGTTATTTACAATTTATATATAAGAGTTAATTTTGGGGAAAAAAGGGAAGCAGCCTGCAAATATTTGCAAAACTACAATTATTGTTAAATAAGGAAAATGGGATAGGAAAATTTAGTGAAAGAGTATAACTTGACCCTTAAGACTCTTTAATAAGAGCGTTACCTCGGATAAGGAAAACTTATATAAATAATTTATTACGTTGACTTAGAAATCTAGAGCAAAGTATTAACTTAATTAATTGATCCTCAAGACTCGGCCGCAAAGTTTATTCGTAATGTTTTCCTAACTCCGTCATCTTCTTGATTTGGAATATATATGTCACAATCTCATCAACTTACCTAATCTATGTCTATATATTTAAGGAAATAAATCTATACATAATATTCAAAACCTTTCTTTCCATCCACGTACACTTATATATTTAGAAGGTATTAGAATTATTATATTACGCCATCAACTATTTAGTCTATTGACATTTGAGAATTATGCCTATTATATTATCTTCAGTAATTATCAATTAATACATTATGATATTATTTTTGTTGGTTATTATTGTATTGTTATATTATTTGCCGTAAGTATATATAATAATATTGCATTACAGAAACGTACACTATCATATTTTGTGATTACATATCCATATATTTACTTCATAATTCAACTCCAATACGAACATGATTCCAATAAGGTAACATAATCAAATCCTAATTCAAATAGAAAACATGCATCTGCATTGTAACAGAATATCTATATATAGACGCCCTAATATGCCCTCTGATTCGCATTCAGAGCGCCAAGAACGAGAGAGAGAGAGAGAGAGATAGAGATGGGGTATGAAGGCGATGAATTGCCATCGGAAGTAATATTCGAGATTCTGAGCCGAACAACGCTAGAAACGCTAGAACGATGCAAGGAGGTTTCAAAGAGTTGGAAGCAGATTATTTACGAGCCTACTTTTCTGCCTCTCCACTCCCAAAGAACCAATTCCCTCTTCGGCTATTTCTTCCAAGACGACAGATGTTTTAATAAATATCCGTGGGCTTTCGTATCCTCCTCCGCCTCCGCCACCACCACCGCCATGAAAGGAGCTTGGCCGTCCGACGACATGATGATCCTAGCCTCGTGCAATCAAGGCATTCTTTGCTGCGTCAGACAAAAAAGCTACAACAAGCGATATTACGCAGGCAAGCCCGCCACCGGCCAGTGGCAGGCTCTGCCCAATCCCAAGCTTCGTTACCATACCGACGCCGTCGCCATCGTCGTCGTCCAATCCCAACCTCTCCGTTACATCATTGCTCGATTACACACTTCACCTGGGGGGCAATATAAGTGCGAGATATTCGATTCCGAAATATGGGCATGGGAAAAGATAGAGTGCGCGACTCCTACGGCGATATCTTATCCTCGCGACACCGCCGTCACCACCGCCGGCCAATTTTGCACTGGCTTACCTACAACGACAACGTGCTAACCTTGGACGTAAAGAAGAGGTGTTTCCGGTGTTCACCGCTGCCTGAGACGGTGCGCTGCAACCCCACCTACAAACGGAAGCAGCTAGTGGAGTACGAGGGAGGGTTAGGGTTAATTGCCTCGTAAAAGAGGGAGATAGGAGCGAAATGGAACTGTGGACGGCGGCGGGGAGGAAGATGGTGGTGGATATGACAGCTGTCATAAAAGATTTGTATGATCCGCGGCCGGTGGACTTCTGCAGCAGCGGTGTAGTTTTTATGAGGACGGGGGATGGAGGCGTGTTCTATAATCTTCAGAATTCCAGTTTTAGTAGAGTAGTGGAGGTGCATTACGAGCTCACAAATCCGTGGAAGGTTTTCCGACTTCAATCGGATTTTGAGATTGTTGATCTCAAAGGTGGTCGACATACGTCCGAACTGAATAGGCCAACAACCAATTAGATTGTTTCGAACGTGGACTAACTTCGAATAATATCCCTAGTTATGTTGTTTTTATTTGAAGGTGGTTTTCTTAGTCTACTTTTTGTAACTTAGTATAAGTTGACGTCTCTGACTAGTTTCATATTTCTAATACATAATTTAATTATCTCCAAAAATATCTCTTCCGGTTCAAACTATGTAACACCCCATATTTTTTCCTTTAGTAATAATCGATATGAGAAAAATTCAATAAGAATTAGAATTATTATGGATAAAACTTTCACAAGTGAAAGTTTATTTATTCTCTAAAGAAAGAAAGCACTTGATGCTAAGTTCTAAAAATGAAGTTTCCAATTTATCTCGAAAAAAAGATTGTTTATAAAATCAAGAATGATATAGAAACTCCATTGCAAATAGTCAAGCATGTCATATTATATGTCAACATGTAACATTTTATGTGTATGTCACATATGCATGCAATAAGGAATAATTATATGTGTGTGTGTGTTGGCCTAGTGGTAGAGTGGTTAATGCCCGAGGCCAAAGTTCTCGGGTTCGAGTCCACCGTGACGCAGCCTTTAAAATTTATGTATTAATTGACCCCAAAAAAAAGGGAATAATTATATACTAGTATGTGTATGTGTTCAATATATATTTATGATCAGATACATGAAATAAGTATGATACGATCATTAAAACTTCACCATATGATAGCTCTCGTCGAGACGAATCCGTGAACACCAAGATCACCTCGATCGGAGTTCATTTGAGCCTTCTACATTTTTTCTTTGTTTTGAATTTAAACGTGTGTTATTTTTCCACATATATAAATACCTCACCTCCTTGCTAATTATACTGTTTTAAATCTCATTCCAAAATAGTAGAGAGAGAGATTCGCTCTCCATCTTCCACCGGGCGTCGTCGGAAAAATATTTCGATGACAAAATTTTACCAAAATTGCACACGGACTCCTTTCGACGCCTAGATTCCATTTCGAAACTGTTTTTCAAAAGATGGTGAAACCAGCCATGCGAGCAAAACAACAACAATCACCACCTTGCCGTCATCTTGTTGCCACCTCCATAACTTCCTTTTACAGCTCGGTCGTGATGATTCAACAGGTAAACCGCTCTCCTTTTCATGAGGATTTCAATTTTAAAATCCAGAAGATTTGAGCCTCCATTTTGTTCTTAAAGTATGAGTCCTAGTTTCGCATCGATATGGAATGCAAAATTGATCGCTTTAACGAACTTTTTTTCTAAAATTGTTTGAGGGGTTTTTCTCTTGACATATAAAGGTTCAAATGACTTTTGTTTGAGGTCGGTTGAGAAATGTGGCTTGTGAACGAGTTTGAATTTTGTTTGTCAATTTGGTCAAGCTGTGAAATTTTTTGCACATTTGTCTATGTTTGCATGCGAGATTTAAGCATGTTATGATGAATTTTAGCTTCTTGCTCCTTCTGAAAAAGTGTTTATTGGCATGTCTATTATGTATATATGTGATTTGTGGCTAGAAAAACATGTCGAGGAAAGATATATATGAGTTTGAAGCAAACCATTACAAGTTATGTTTTACTTGCGCTGTCATGTTTTTAAGCCTTGTGTTCTTATCGTTACCATGATGTTTTGGACTTGAAACCACTTACATTCGTTTCATTTACATGTCTACTTAAAATCTGGAGCATTTGAGCCCCAGCAAGCTCGTTTCATATGTCGTTAAGCTCGCGAAAATACCTATCTTGGCTGTCTTGTCTCGACCAGCCTACTTTGAGCCTCTATATCTCACAACCCATTGTGTCTTTTTGAATGAAACTTGTAGTATATTTTAGTTAAGGTTATAAGGATTTCAAAATGGGGTTTTGTTCGTAATTTGATTTTTCAAGTCAAAAGTTATGATCGTTTAAAAAAAACCCTTGTCGACCAACCAATTCTGGAAAGAATCTGTAAAATTTCCTCTGTATGGATTCTACTGCAAGTAGTCATTTTTGAGACCTTGTATATTCTAAACCATAACTCATTTCAAGTTTATTCCTTCTAGGAACTTGTAGTATGTGTGATAAGGTTTTCATAATGGGCCTTTGGGTGCCTGCGTGAGTTTTGATTCAAAATATACGAAGTCCTGAATTGAGCATGCTACCATCAAGTTCTTAAAAAAACTTCTAGGTCCAGAAACTGTTTCGGTTAGCCTACTTTGAGGCTCGATAACTCTAGAACCATAACTCTTTTCAACTCAATTCCTTCTGTGAACTTGTTTTGCATGTGTAGATGTTTTCAGAATGTATCTTTACTCATCCATATGACTTTTGAGCCAAAAGTTATAAGAATCCAAAAGAAGGCGTTGATCCATAAATTATGGAAAATTCTAAAAATTGGCTAAGTATGAGAAATTTGCATTTGAGCATTTATGTGATCTTTACTTATGTGATATTATTGATTGTATACATGCATATCATATCACGATAGGATGATATGACATCGTTTTTAATAGTGTAAATCAACACAACATGGTTTTGTGCATTTCATGATTTTATTAAAAGATAAAATGACGATGTCCTTCTTCTTAAAAAGATTAGACAGTTTTAAAGCGTGATATGATATGTTTATAAAATGGATTCTAAGACCTGATGAAAATTTCAACTTCATATTTAAAAACTCGAGAATAGGTGGACCTAGATGGTCATGGTGGGGCCCTGGTGAGATAGTTTTTATAACGGTGGGGTCGTTATCTTCGTCTATGATACTTAGGGCCTAGACTTATCTTGTAGGACACGTCAGGCGGAGAGATGAACAATCTAGATAACCCTACACAGTCAAGAGGAAGAACATGTTGGCTATATTTTACAAGGTATCTTGGGTTAGTAAGGCCAAAGTTTTTAAAGTTAAAATTCTGAATGTATGAAAAATGTTTTGTTATGTGCTTACCTTACGGGATCAGTAATACTAACGCCATCGTGGCTTGCCATGTTCCCTTCGGGGATATGATTTTTTGTACATCAGAAGTCTGCTGGTGGGTGCGGCTCGGCTGGATCCCCCATCCGCAACAAAGTTAAGGGCATTGGGAAGAAATCCATTAGATCAAGGTAAGGTAACGTCAACTCAGAAAAATTGCTCGAGCTAAGGAGCTTAGGCTCAAGAAAAGAAAAAGAAAACATTTTTACATAAGTGTGAAGTGGTTTACACAGTTTTAAAACCTTTGCAATTATGGGGTGTACATGCATGTCACTAGATTTCATTTCTCGCAACAAGTTTTACTAAACGGGCAAGTTAAATCACTGAGTGTATTAGTACTTAGTCCAAAATCACTTTTGAAATGTTTTGCAAGATGAGCGATGGACGGAAGGAAGGCAAGACGACGGTTTTCCTGTGATTGTGGTGTACCTTAGCGTGGGTCATTATTATCGTTTATGTTTCTATGTATTGCTCCCACGTGGAAGTACAGTTTAACCTCTATTAATACAGTTGGGACCAGAAAAAATATTAATTTTAGAGATGTATTAATTAATCGATAAATTAATAATTTATTAATTTAAAGAGGTATTCTATATTCATTTAATTTAAATTAATTACATCAGAATTCATGAATTTAAATTCAATAATATAGAGATATTAATGAGTATTAAATGTTAGGATCACTTGAATGTTCTAGACGCCATCAATCTTGTTGTCTCATGCTGGACTATAAATGTGCAGCAAGATACAATAGCCAATTGTTTCAGACATTGTAAAATCCGTTCAGTAAATGAAGAAGATTCAACAAATTTACATGATGCGGATACTGAAGCAGATACTCATGAACTCGATGCATTGATTAAAAATTTTGGTCATCACAATCAAATGGATGTCAATCATCTATTGGATTATCCGGGTGAAAATGAAATATGTTCATAGATCCAAAGTTTAGAAGAAATTGTTGATACTATTATTGAAAATCCAATTGAGAATGAAGTTCAAGATGATACGGTACCATTAGAGCCGGTTACGCGAAAAGAAGCAATAGCAGCGGCAAAGATCCTTCATAATTTCTTTCTGCAGTTAACGAAAGCTACACCAGAGCTTTTAAGTGCCGTGAGAAAAGTGAGAGATGAGATTCATTTTGATTTGAATTTCAATTGAAAAGAATCAACACTAGAGTCATATTTTATTAAGTTGTCTTAGTTATCTTTGTAATTTTATGAGATTATTAATTTATGATGTTGATGGGACTCTTGTATTATATAGGGGTCTTAAAAAACTATTATCTTATTAATTTATCGAAATTATTAATTTACGCTTGGGGCCCAAGTCGGGATCAGAGAAAAATATTATTTTAGAGATGTTATTAATTTATCGAGTATTAATTTATAGAGATTATATTGTATGTTATATTTTAGTTAAATATAGAGGCTATAGACAAAACAAAAGAAGAAGAAAAGTAGATAGTAAACATAAGAAACTTTGACAAATGAAAATATTAGTATATACGAATAGGATAATTTATGTTGAATAGCTCACTCAACAATATTTTATATGGTATATGTTTATGTTTTGATACATATAATCATTAATCATGATGTAGTTATATATGTTTTATTCAGTCAATTATATAAAAAGAATTCATCATATTTGTTTTTCAAATATATTATTGCTCCAAATTTAACAATTTTCTGAAATTCTTTTTACTTTTTATATGGTTGATAAATATAATGTACATATACATACATATATATATTTGCCTTTTCAATTTTCTATTGTATACAATATACTTATACATTGTGGTGTGTGTTTGCACGAATAGAGAATGTGATAATAATTGTATGATGTATTGAATAATATGAGCTAGAAGTAATGAGGGTATGTGAATGCAGTTTGGGTAACAGAGGCAAGAAGCATGGCGGCAGAGGTCCTCATCTTAGCGATGACTAAAAAGCTGGAAGGTAGGAAAGCGATGAGTTTCTGTTTGAGTTTTTGGGTGATTTTACCGTGTTTCCTTGATCACCTCGGAGAGAATGTTTTTTTTTCTTCCTTCTTTTCAAGTATCAACTAAAATTAACTAATGAAATGATCGACGCATTATTTAATTGCTAATTTAATAAATCCTCAATCAAGATTCGCTATAAAATAAGGGACTTATCTCGCATCCATGACAACAACATACTATGACTAAGCATCTTAAGAAAATATTTAGGGAAAAAAAGGTTAAGAAAGAAAGCTTCCAATAATAACATATGGAACAAGTCCACAGTTCAATCAATTCAACAACAAAAATTTGCAAGATCATTCAATAAATGATAAAGAAACCAATTACACTCCATAGTTCAATCCCTAAGAATCATCCACTAAAAATAAAAAGAAAACAAAAGAAAAAAAATATGAGAGTACGTACCTAAGTAGGGCATTCACTTCGGCGCCAGGACGACGACGACGGCTGTGTTATCTCATGCAGTAGGACGGTGATGACGGCCGAGGAATCTGCCCGCTCCAATCTGCAACTGACGAGAGAAAGAGTGAGAGTGAGAGTGAGAGTGAGAGTGAGAGAGAGGTTGTATGAGAGAGATTGAGAAAGGTTGAGAGAGAGAGATTGAAAGCGAGGATGGCGTTGGCGTGCGGTGGCTGACGGCGCGATGTGCGACAACGGAGGCGAGAGGGAAGATTTAGGGTAATTACAACAGCAAGAGTTGGAAAAAAAAATAGGGAAAGCCTGATTTCATATATTAGGGCACACCGATGGACTAACGACGAAACCCCAAATTTTTCAATTTTATTTTTTAAATCACCGACAGACTACCGACGAAAATCTAAGTTATTTAACTTTTTAAAAAGAAATCACCGACGAACTTTTCCGTCGGTAGTCCATCGATAAACTCAAATTTTATTTTATTTTTAAAGGGATATATATCATTGATGGATTGAACTCCATCAGCACCTCAATCCATCGATAGTCTGTCGGTGTCCGCACATGTGGAATATTTTTTCCAATGCCAAGCCATCAGTGATCACCGACAGTTACTTGTCCATCGGTGATTCCGTCGTTGTCCTATATTTTTTTTAGTGCGGGGTGTCCATATATATATATATATATATATATATATATATATATATATATATATATATATATATATTAACAAATTGCCTTTTCTATCTAGTGTGTAACTTTGCTATGTATGGACTGGATGAGCTCAGTGGTAGTGTGACTTGAAATATCCAGACATTCAATATTTCTGTATTTTAACGTTAATCATAATGGATATGATTCATTATTCTCACATTTATTATTTAATATCAACCACATGTTTCATTCATTCCCATGCTCTCATGTCCAAACCCAGCAACCAAGCCTCCACAATACTGATTTTATTTCTACTGCGTGATTATGATATATATGTAAATAAAAAAAGCCAAGCTTATAAGCATATCAAATAACTTTCATTAAAATTTAAAATAGCCTAGTATCTAAACTTTGTGTATATATCAACATAGCAGACACCCTAGCATTATTATTACTATAGAAAGAAGCAAAAAAAAAAATTACAGAGCAGTAAGAACTAGACATACAACAGTCCTTTCCTATAATCTCATGCGCCATTTTTCTCACACAATCCTTTATTTCGAACAAATAATTCACTACAGCATAAAATATAAAGCAATTTACATATTCTAAATTAAACAAAAACATTTCCTCAGTAATTCTTTTTAGCAACCATATTCTTTAATTTCTCTATAACAACACTAACACTGTTCATATGATTGCTGTGCTACAATATAATCAGAAGCAGAGCTCAATACATTGAAATACAGTAGAACACAATTGATACCTTATAAATACATAGAATTTTTCTCCTGATCACAAGAGCATACCTTTTAACTTACTGCATGAGCCCGAAAACGTGCATGATCTGCTCGAATATACAATCGAGTCTCGTTTCTCAACCACCGACAACCATCTCCATCAGCAGATCATTCCAAGTATCTATTGGGCCGGAAGACACCAGTGGAGGCAGTCGTTGATCACCTTCGCATTCTTATCTTTGGCAAACGGTTGGAAAAACCTGTAGGGCCCTGGGTGTGCATCCGGCCGCAGCAACGAAGAGGGTTCACATCCAAGAGTTTAAGGTTCACCCGTTTTCAGCAGCTTCAGCCGAAGCCTTCTCAAACTCTTCCAGCTCCACTTCTCGGAGAATCCGGTTCAGCTCCTTCAGCACAAACTCACCGTGCTTCGCAGGCACTTTCCTCTGACAAGTCCGCCGCTGAACCATTCCCGTTTTCAAAGTGGTCAGGAGTGGAGGTCCGGTAGAAGATCATCCCTTGTGTTTCGATGCGATGATGAAATTGAACACATTCCTGATGACTTTGCGGTAGGCAAATTTGATCCCAACCTCGGTGATGTTCCTCTTGGGCAGAAGTGGCAGCCTAAGATCTTGTCATTTTCGTAGTAGATGGCCCTTTGACGAACCATTTGCCACTCGAGAGGATCATGTGATCCAAAGTGGTGTAGTGGTCGGTCCAATTCTTGTCTAGTTTGTCGAGATGCAGCTCTATTTCGAGTAGCGATGCCGTCCATGTCTTGAAAATGGCGGCTTGAGCGAGGAAGGGGACCAGAGGACCGAAAGGGAGAAATTGTACGAGGAAAGACCCATCTTCGGTTTCTGTAAGCATCGTCGTGATAAACATGATCTGCCTTTTCGACCTGAAGAGAAAATAGCCTAATTTCAGCTCTACACATACAAAGTCTATCCATGTGAACGCCAAGTTAGACTCTCCCAAGCCAAAAAAGGAGGGGGGGAATATGAAATCAGAAGCTCAAACATGAAACTGCATCTACAAATGTGTATCTCATTTATACAACGACAGATTTACTAGATCAACGAGAGTTGATAGCAGTGTGTGATATTTGTTGGACCTCAAAAGTAAGGATGAAAAGCTACACCAAGCCACATTAGGTAAATTGGGAATGAGATCAACCTAACACACTCTTCATGATCAATTTGCACCATAACGTAATAGTCTTCTTTTCATAAATTCTTAAAATCTCTCTTCAATTTCAGCAGAATAATAAGAAAACAGCCTAAACCCATAATGCTCTATTTACTAAGGTACACTACGCAAAAAAAATGCAAATCCATATTCAAATCCAGAGGTTTTATATTCAAAGAAAACAAAGAAAGACATTGATCATAGTCAACCAAATGGTGACGATATTCCTATGGATGCATAAAACAAGAAAAAAAGGTACCACGTAAATCGGGTTCCACTTGACATCCCAGACAACTTCAAGCTTCAAAGGGCTGCCTATATGGAAACTTTCTACCCAAATTGATTGCAGATATTTGATTAAAACCTTCATTTATTAAAAAACAACTAATGTAGCACGTAACGAGCTAAATCACGATATTATACTCATTAATCACCATGTGCTGTTGACTTTATATTTTAAATTCTCCAACAAAATAGCAAAAGCATCGAACAAAAGATTGATATAAACTAATAAAACCATTATAGAAGGCAACTTAATCAAGGTTTACCACTGAGAGCATGCAGAGTAGCGACTGCACGTGGTTCCTCGAGATAGAATCGCCTATCAACGCCCAACTTTTGTTCCTCATCAAATCAAGAAACCTATGTGGATCAAGCCGGGCCAAATCGCAACCATGGGGCTTCCACCTCCAGTAGAGATAGCCTCTGTCTGGCCTCCCATTCTTCATACAATTCTGGTGTTTCTCAATAAACTCACAGCTGTTGTTTGTGTAAATTGGCTCAGAGTTATCAGGAATCCAATCCCCATCAAAAAGATCACATTTTCCTTCACTATCTGCAAATCTTCACCACATAACAAAATGAGTGAAACGTAATCATTCATTCATAGGTTACAACACTATCTGCTCAAAGCTAAGAAACCAATAAAATCCTATCACATTTTTCAATTAAGTTGAGAATGGCTTCTAGGAATCCAAAAAATAGATACACAGTTATAAATGTTCGTTACAAATCATAATTAAGGCTCCGAATTACTTAAACAGAATCTTGATTCATAAATCTGTTACGACACCACTAAAATCTAGCATTATTTGAACACAAAATTAATGAAAATGCGAGAAAGATCTGACCTTGTGGAGGAATCTGATCAGCCGAATCGACGGAAATTGAAGGGGCCGCTGAAATCTGAGAAGCTTCAAGAAAAGGGGTGTCTGAAACTGGAGAAAATTCGAACGATCGATTGTAGAGGAGTCTGAATGCAAGAGCCACTAGAAGAATCGAAACCCCAAATTTGATAACGAAGTAATTGTGATTGTTGAAAGCCCGCCACCATGATTTCCAATTGTAGAGTATTTTGTTCACCATTTTCTATAATTTAGAGCTCACTGTTTCAGTCCGTGTTAAGCTTGGATTTCAGACGCTGCAGATTTTTTTATTTTTTTTGCCGAGATCTAAGCTAAAGACATTCGTCTCGGGAGAAGTCGAAAAGACATTCTATCATTTAACTATGATTTGGTAACTAAAATTTTGTTTTGTTAGAGAAATATCAGCTTGAAATTCATTTTTTTAATCCACGGCCAATTAAAGGACAGTTTCGATATTTTAATATCTGACTTGGCTTTGCTCAGCAGGATTTGGCGCCATGAATAGTGAACGAGGGGGAAATTAAGGGATGAATTCCACCGACGCAGAGGAAATGACTGAGCATGTCACAAATTGGAAGATGATGTAGTAACTGATTATGAGCGTGCAAAATCCAACCAAATCTATCAATTTCGATAGATTTTTATAATTTTGTTTTTTAATGCTAAATACTCAAATACATTCAAAGTATCACCTATTCACCTATTTTTCAATACCTATTTTTCAATTATATCATGAACTATCCCTTTTGACCAATTAGTATTCATATTATATGAAAATATGTAAGTTTATTTCTTTTTCTTTTTACTCGAAAGTTGAATAAGTTTATGTGGCACTAAAAATCGTTTTGCACATTTCATGTCAATTTCATAACAATCTTACTCATTCCAAATTGGTAAAGTAGAAATATATAATTTCTTATAGTCTGGGTATTAATTAATATAGTTTTGGGTATTAATTTGTTAAATAAATGACGATATATGAGTATTTATCATTTTTAAAATAAAATGAGAAGAATGGATTTTATATTTTTAAGTAACTTTGATTCAATTTAGAATTTTAAAGATTAACTACATTTAGTTTATTATGAATAAGCTCGAGACCTATTTAAATGTTCCCTTTGTAAAAAGTACATTTAGACAATATTAAATAGCAGACTTCCAATTAATGAAAAATGTTTCCGATTGTAGATGTCTGATTAATGGTGTTTCCTCATACGACAACAACAGTACACAATAGTTTCTTTGTGTCCAAAGTATAGAACTTTACTTTACAAAAGAAAAACAAAACTCAAAACATAATCTCAAATTGTTCGATCACGATAGAGAGGAAAACATATCTATTTAAATTGCACTGAAAAAGAGCATATCATCAAGACTTGGAGCACTGAAAAAGAACATATCTATAAGTTGTGTGCGTTTTTTACCCTCAACGCGAGAGAGAGAGAGAGAGAGAGAGAGAGAGAGAGAGAGAGAGTAACCAGTTTTAAATTGGCCAAAGCTTTCTTTACAAACTGCTTCAAACCAAGATCAAAACCAAAATTCTGGTAAAAAACAGCCAAGCATCTTTCTGGCTGAGATGTTCTACAAATAAACAAAGAGATACACTACACTAAGAAACAATCAAATCACCTTATATCTAAATAAAAATGAACAATAATCTACTGCAATGTACTTCAAGCATATCAATCCTTGAGGAGGCGGAAGAACTCGATCACTAACTCTTTGACTGAGCAATAAATTTCGGCACTTTCATGCCAAATCCATGCTTGGCCCTCTCAACCCTGCTCAGATATAACTAGCCGTTAGGACTTCTGCGTGGCTAATGGATTAAACAATTCAAATTTGCTGTTGAAATTGGTTATTAGTAATCACTCGAAGTCAGGAACTTACGTGGGTGCAAGTTTGCCTAGACCGTCTAGTTCTCCCCTAGTTTGCTCATCAACCACTTTTCCAGTTATGTCAATGAGATAAGATCTGTTTTCTGTAATTGGTAGACCTCGGCTAGAGAGCAGATCCAAATCTTTCTCGTTGAGTTCCCGACCATTGACAAAAACTCCTGTGTTCCCAGCAGCACAGTTCTTCGGCATGGGATAATTGAATTCTTCAATATTTGGCTGTAGAATATTAATCAGATTGTGAATGGAATTGCATATTGATGAATAAAGATAACTTGAAGACTGTTCAAGGAAAATGATTTTATGCTTCGGCGTCGAAAACTCACCATGACAATACCCAGGCAAGGATAGCCCATCACACCCCAGAATCCAGCTTGTTTATCATACCTGATAAGTTTATGTATTGGCACAAAATCCATTAGCTTTCTTGATCAATAAGATTAGAAATTTGCTTTGATAAGAGACTGCATGGAAAAGATAAGCAAAATACTCACAAAACTAAAAGGGCACATTATTCATTGGGAAAGAAGAATGCAAGAAAATGTAAAATTGAGTGGTTGGCCTAAATATATGCAAGAGATGATGTGCTCACCAGTACTCTCCAGGTTGAATGGGCCCGGCTAGCTTTTCGGCCTTCTTGACTATGCGATCCGGTATTAAATGCCCATTTACAAAAACTTGCGATCCACCGACTTCTCCAACTTGGTTAGACTTTTTGAAGTCTCTGAAGCTCTTCTTGATAAGACCTGCAAAGAAAGACTCTCCTCCTTTGTTAACCTTTGGAGCTTCTCTACTTACATCAGTGGAGTCCTGAGATCTATTGCTATTCGAAATGCAGTTAACGACACATCCATCTCAGTCGCCTTCGCTCCATCTCTTGCAGAATTCTGTTTAGAGGTTGTCCTGTCAAGAGAAGCCATCTCCTTCTCAGGTCTTTTACTTTTGTTCCATTTGTCAAATCGGCTGACTATCACGTTTTCCGGAGAACGATCAGGAAATTCCTGGGGTGACACTGGCAAATCTGGATTTGGGGAATCGTGTTTTCTAGATGATTTATTTTCCGGACTCTGCTCGTCCATCGATGGACTTGAAGTTGAAGAGATTACTCAATTGCTTCTCAGGCAAACCGAATTCGCCTTCTTGTCTGCTGGCAAAACTTATGCTCAAAGTCTTGAAATCGTTAGAGCAAGTGTTCATGTTGGCAGTACTTGAACCATCGTTCCAGTATCTCATGTTATCGACTGTTCCACCAGAGACTTCTTCATCAATCTCCGTCGGCAATTCCCCAACAAGCGTGACACAGATGCAACGAACCCCTTGTTCCCGAGTTCAAACAAGATAACTGAAGAACAGGCGCCGCATTTAAATTTCTGTTGGTTTTATCCATTGCGATGTGTTTCCTCGGAAGTTTCAGCAGCTCAAAGCAACTGCTGCATGTTATAAAAGGAGCTCCACCTCCAGCGGGATGACTCACTCGCCCACTCTCGGAGCTACAACCAACTTCCTAGGACGATGGTAATTGAAACCGTCATTATCGGAATCTATGTCATTTGAATTCAGAGTCAGGGACTGTCGAGACTGTGGTGGATACAAATTCGAGCCCACGGAACCATTAACCTGCTGTCGGTGCAGAATAGGGTTTAGATGATCAAAAGCCTGATGAGGAGGTTCGTTTTGAGACCTCTGATTATGCAAACCCGTGGATCAACCCTAGGCGGCATATGCCAATTATTATCGCAGCAGTGCATACACGAGCACGCGGGCTGATGGAAAAGTTTTCATGCCGGTGCAACATGAACCGGTCATGATTGGCTTCGCTATAGTAGCCGGGATAGTGCTCGTGATAGGGCTGCTGGATGTATTGGGATTGGAGCTGATGTGGCGGCCTCCGACGAACTTCTGGCTTATAGGTATTAGCATAGTGCATGTACTGTGTGGATATCCCTTTGAGGATACGAATCCATCACTGTTGAGCCATACCTATCAGTGTATGGAACGAATCCAGCAGAACGACTGAAATAAGGAGGCACGATATTGTCAGGATACAGAGGCTGCCTGTTTGCAGCTTGTGAAGTAGCATGATGTCTACCATAAGGATCAGGTGAAGTCGGGACACCATCCTCTGATTGCTGCCGGTCTTTTCCTTGGGTTTATCCGCCATGTCACAAGACCGGGATATCCGATCCTTCAATTCATCAAGCTTCCTTAGGAGCTCCACCCGGCCATTTTCTAAACTCTCGATACTGTCATGTCCATCAAGATTGTGGCCTCGATATCTAGTCCTTTCACCTTGCTCATAATAAGAGTTCATGCCATAACTCGATTGCCCCTCGTCATGATAAACAAAATCATCGATCCTCACTTGAGCAGAAACACCCTAGCTGGGCCGTGAAACAGCCTCGACCTTGAAGAATCCAGTGGAAGCATGCCTTTGACGCTCTCATCATGGAAATCGACAAACTCCGCCCATCCACTCTAAAATCACAACTTTTGCCCGATTTCTGTTACGGGTCAGACCTTGTGGATGTAGCCTGAATTCATCATCAGAACTTTCTACATTTCTGACCCTTTCTTTACCTCTCCTACTCGTATCAGAATCAGCTTGCGTCTCCTTATGTTCAGCTGGTGACGTGGAACTACCATTGAAACCAATCCTTCTTTCTGGATTTGCTCTACCCCACCGTCTTCAATTACATCAGCACTGTCCATGTCAACCTTGGTACCTTTAGCTATGCTGTTTTCCTCAGAAACTCCTCCGCCTTTACATCCTCAGATATCTCCGACAATCTATCTTCCACAATCCCCTTTTTTAGCTGTATGATCAGAACAACCACAGCAAATAATCAAATCTCAATCTCCTTTTCACTTGATCAGAAAGATAACATCAATTCGTCAAAAATAAGAAAAATAACATCAAGACACCCAAAAAGGAAATAACATCACTAACATCTTAGTCATCATTTGATATGATTTCTGCAGATAAAATCTGCACTCATTTCAAAAGAAACAACGCATATGGACATGATTAGCCCCATCTTCTGGTACAGCACAAGAAACATAGAGTAACTGATAAATCAATGTTCAGAGACTCAGGTCTATCATGCCAAGATTGTGGCTATAATTTCACAAACAGGAACCAAGATTCACACTAATTTAGCTCAAAACTCCAAAACGGAAGCCCATATATCATCTGCACTTTAATATTATTCACAACTAAGTATTCAACAAGTAGCTCAATTGCTAATTACAAGCTAGTATACAGCACATATAACCTCCACATAAACAACATATTCACAAAACCACCCACATAAATACACATAGAAATGCACGCAATAGGAGTTGTACCTTTCAAAATTGTGCCGCAGCCTCCACACTTGTAGATAGAGAAATCAGGGAGCTCCGGAAGGAGATTCTCACACTTGGGGCAACGAACCAACCGTACTTTTGAAGCTTCCGCCATTTTCGTTTTCTTATTATTTCCCCCCTTTTGCTTCACCTCCAAAACTCCACCAACTAATAACAAACGATATTCCGAAATTGCTATAATATTTATACAGTGGCTTAATTTTCGAACAAGGTTGAGTCGTCAGAAATAACATGGATAATTAGAGATATTAAAAGTCAATTTCATGATCTTGAACCCCCAACATCAGATCATTAATTTCTCCAACCACTAACCAACTAGAAAAGGGGAAATAGTGATAATAATGCACCAAATAGAAATTTCCTCATTTTTCTGTAGCAATTGATAAGCACACAACAGTAACACTAGAACCGTAAAAATCACAAGCAACAAAATTTTCTTGACTTTTTTAGGTTTATCTTGAAACTACAGAGATTTTGAGGAACAGCAAAATTAGAAGTACAATCCAACAAGAAAAATGCTCGGAACTACAAAACAACTGAACTAGTGTGTTTGTACTTTTGCTTTATTACAAAGATTGAAACTTTATCACAATTAAAGAAAAAGGGAAAACATTTAATTTATAGGAGAAGAAAAAAAGGGCAGAGGATTTGGGTTTTCCAAGAAAAGCGGATGCTTGGATTTGGAGGGAAAGAGTGAATATGATAACGGCTCGACCCCCAAAATTTTCCACTTTCTTTTTTTTGAAGAATTTCGATTGTTTTATTGCATTCAGTTATCTATGAGGCGGGGGAGGGACCGGGCTAAACGACGTAGTATGGGGTGTGTAGATAATTCAACGACAGCGTTTCAGTGAGCTCGGTGGAAAAGCTGTTTCGGCAAAAGTAAAAGGCAAAGGCAAAGGCAAGCTGTATTAGAGAAACCAAAGCCCTATTTTCAGACTAGCGTTAAACGCTGCGTTTTAACTTTTTCACGCTTTCTTAGCCAAAAGTACTAAAAGTGGAGTGGAGAATATATGCCTTGTTTTACGAGTTTACCCCTTCTTTGTTTTCCGCTTTGGAGAAAGAAATGCTCCAAAATTGAACTTCGATTCAAGTTATTTATAGCATTTCTTATATCATGATATCTTCTTTAAGTTGAAAGTTTTTTTTTTTTGTCATTAAATACAAAAATTTTAAAGGCCGCGTCACGGTGGACTCGAACCCGAGAACTTTGACCTCAAGCATTAACCACTCTACCACTAAACCAACATACGCACACAGAAAGATATGTTTTTTTTTATCAATTAATACAGAAATTTTAAAGGTTGCGTCACGGTGGACTTGAAATTTTAATACATATATTTTATAATATCAATATGTAACTTAGTAGCATCACCTCATCTAATTATTGTACCAATTCTCACCAAATTTTATCTAGTGCCTTTATAGTTATATATTATTTGGATCTAGTACCTATATTACTTGGTTTATTGAAGTTTTTGTCCTTCATGGGAACCTCGCAACCCTATCTTCGTTGTGCGTAAAAAAATCTCAAGTTCACGCGATAAGCGCAAAATCATCATGGGATGGATGCACCCACACTTGAAAAGCTAAGTGTAACAAGTTCAAACCTATAAAGCGTTGGTGATGTTCGAACACTGTGAACTTTTAGCTACATGAACCCACTTTACCATTGAAGTAATTTTTTTTAGGTGCTTGTAACTTATTTTTATCTGGATCTAATGCTTATGCATTAATTGGTTCTTTATATATATATATATATATAGTGAACTATAGAATTTTGTATATCTTGCTTGAACCACAATTTGAAACTAGATCTCAATCTACTATATATTTAGGGCTTAATATATGTCTCACCACATTCTCATGGGACCGATGTGAGAATTTTGAGAGATTCCCTTTGAAACTAGGGCTTAATATCTTTCACATTATTATAATATTAACATCCACTTATAATTAAGAGCTCGTATTAATTTGGTAATTCTCCTCCTTCAACTCAAAAATTCAAAAGTAAAAATATTTGCAATTTTCTATAATACTCTTCTCCCCTAACTTGTACTGCTATTGGAATATTATTTTTTCTTTTTGAGAAAACATTTAGAAAATTATTAATATCGCGTCCTATCTAAAAAAGAAATGTATCTCTTTTTCCTTTCATATAATTATATATGTTTGTGTTGATATAGTCGTAGTTCATGTGTGATAAAATTTTCCGCAACGGGATTTTTTGTTTCTTATCATCCTTTTACATTTTTTAGTTTACATACGTATAAAACAATAACCTCATATAATATGAGCCTGACATGAGATAATTAGCTAACCTTGAAATCAAAATAAATTATAAAGAAAATCAATGTGAATTAATTTAACAAAAAATAAATTACAAAAGGAAAAAAAAACTCACACATGCAGACTTAAAAGCAATTTGCGATAATAAATAAAACATTAATGCTTATAATTTATGCATGAAAAATCGTAATTATTCCATTGATACATGGTGTCATGAAATAATCCCAGGTGACGCCACTCGGATATGGCCATAGCCATAGGTCTCGAGGAAGGCATCCATTTGTCTCCTTTATAAAGATATCCTATATTTTGCTAAATCAGTTTGATTGCATTAATTCACATCCAAATCGACCCTTATATACGTTCCTCCTTTATTTATGTTGCACATTAATATTGTCATCTAATATCACAATCGGCTGAACCATAGGCTTATTTGCACCTAAAATATTCATCGTCGCTGATTGGACCTTCCAGATTGAACACCACATACCTCAATAAGTATATTAATTTTAAATACTTAAAATGTCCCATATATGCAAAAGATTGAAAATAATTGCAACTGATATATTTTGTTGCAACTTACTTTTAATTAATAATAAGATAAAGATATATATATATATATATATATATATATATATATATAAGAATTGATTTATGTATATACCCACCTTAATATATATAAATAAGAATAAATCATGTCTATTAGATTTAGAATTTTAATGATTATTTTTAAGTGTACATCTGAATTAGTGTACATTTCGCATATAGTTGTACATTTATATATCGCATCATATTTAATTTGTACAATCGAAGTTGAAACATTCATTTTGATTTTATCGAGAGTTGATATTTTTCTCATGTTTACACAATAGCGAGTATCCACATGATAACCACTCCCATATAAGGGAGTAATTATCATGGACACTCCTATAATATTATATATATATATATATATATATATATATATATATGAGATGATTCACGAAGAACGTAAATATTGGTGAGAAATAAAAATACAACATTGAGCGATATAAAGTTATTGCACTAAATATATAAATTTATTGCACCAAATTCGGTGCAACAACTTTATATTAATTGTGACACTTTATATATTGAATTTGGTGCAACAAATTTATATATTTATTATGTAACAACCTTATATGTTCAATGATGTATTCTACGTTATCCATCCCCCATATATATATATATATATATATATATATATATATATATATATATATGTGTGTGTGTGTGTGTGTGTGTGTATTTCAAATACAAACCAATCTTAAAGCATAAAATAAGAACCATTTTCATCATTGATTCGTTAAGATCTACGATGAATTCATCACCTTAATTGATGAATTCATACGCCTGAGTTCGAATACCATGAGGGTTAAACTTTTATTTTTCTGAATTAAGACACTTATAAGGCAAATTCAGACTCTTTCACGACAAATTCAGACGATTTCTAGAGTTCGTAGTTTGTAAGTTAATGATATTTTTTATAAGAACCACCCTATATATATAAACATTTTTTATCGCGAAACCAAAAAATGATGAATCTATTGGGAAAGTTACTAAATCTAAAGTATCCAAAAAATAAAAATTTTGTCCCTTATGGGATTCGAACTCGGGTGAAAAATACCGAATTTTTTGATCCAGTAACTTTCCTAATAGATGCATCAGCTTTCATAGTAATTCATTTTGTTCGTAACGAAATTTTGTGATTCTTATTTCTCATGTTAAAATGATTCTTATTTGAACTTAACTCTCTCTCTCTCTCTCTCTCTCTCTCTCTCTCTCTCTCTCTCTCTATATATATATATATATATATATATATATATATATATATATATAGTTTGGTTCAAATAAAAGCATTCAAAAATAAGAAATGAGAATAAATTTATATATATATATATATATATATATATATTTTAAGGATTAATCAAAAAGTTTACTCTCTTTAGTTATTTCCCTATATAATTATATACTAGTGATTTTAAAATATTTTCTTTTGGAAGCATACTAATTTTAATAACGTTAGTAATGAACTTTTAAAAAAAATTTGTAATTTTACACACGACCTTAATATTGCTAAATTAAATTGGTCTTGTTGACCGTTTGTGATATGAACTGTCCTCCTAATAAACATCTATTAGATTAATAAATAATTGTAGTTATTGCAAAATTGGCTAATGATCACGAATTGTTGCGAAATTAATGCATATATTTACATAGATTAGTGTTTAGTATTACGAGGAAATGATCGATTATAAATCCAAACCACCAGTAGTTATGTTGATCTCTCAAACCAATCACGTGGTGACAATGTCTACTATATTAACATTTGAAACTAATGAAAATAACATATCTCAAATGGGAAAATACAATCCCTAATTACGTGATAATTTGTTCGGCACTAGCTAAATATAATCATATCAACATGTCCACTTAATAATAACTCAACAAGGTTTGAGCGCACACCTTGGTTTTAAAGTGTGGTTTCACATTACGTGTGGTTTTGCGGCTATTGCATAGGAGCGTGGGATTTACCCAATCTTGCACTTTAAGGTGTGCAGTGCGGGTTCCCGATGATACAAAAAAAAAGGCGATCATATCCGTTGATATCCCATATGAACGAAAACATAAAATATAATTATAGGGTGCTTAGTAGTAATCAGTCCGGACTCAAAAAACTAGGAATCATATTGATGATGCCATATAAGTGGAGTTTGAAATAGATTTTTCCCCAAAATAATTACTTTATTTTCATATATACTATATGAATCGATGTGATTTACATTCTTATTAGTCCTGACTTAAACCTAGCAATTAACCATAAGATTGAAGAAATTTAACCTAGTGTTCTTACAAAACAGTTTTATATAAACTGATATATTATGCTGACTTCAAATAATTAAATAAGTGGCATAAGTTAGTGAATGATGATGCAACAAACTTTTAAGTAAAAACTCAATGATGCTAGATTACTTATTTTCTCATGGTATGTGTGTTAGTTATGAAGTCGTATCTTTCAATATATTGACCTATCACGCGGTGACACTGTTTGCTAATGGGAAGAATAGGGCCCCCTGATTAGAACAAGTCCAACCTTGAAAATCAAGAAAAGTATATGAATAGTAGTAAGTTTTTAAAAATATTAAAAAGTTGTTGAAAATAAGATAGTGCTTGGTTAATCTAATATCATGATATCTAAGGAGGTATTTACTTTTATTATAAAACTAATGTCATGATGAAAGGAAGAAAAAATAAGTGGCATTGTTAAAAGTAATTCATAATTAATAATTAAATATAAATTTTGAGGAGCTCAGCTCATCATCTAACAAGGAAATTTTTTGCTAATACATCACAGAATAAGCTAGATGTTTTTATATATTACTTATTCGTCACCTCTCGTCGTCATCATATCATTAAAATTTGAAATCTGATACAGCAGAAAATAATGTTGCATTGACGGGGTCATATGGGGACTTTGGGCCCCAACTTAAAAAGAAGAAGAAGATATATATATATATATATATATATATATAATTAATTTATATTTAATTATTAAATATTTTTATTAGAAAAAAAATTAGTTATGTTAAAGAGGGAAGGTTGATCACATAACTAAGGTACAACCTTTAAGGAACAATTCTCTATTTGAAGTTGTAATATCCTTGTCATGATTGTCACTCAAGAATTATAAATTTTAAATATACCGTTTGTTGTAAATAATAGGATATCTTTATTTTATTATAAAATATTTGAAATTCTTACATAAGTATTAGTTTGAACTAGATATATTATTTAATTATATGTTTCATTATTTCTTTTATATAAGAAAACATCTCATGATATCGAGATTTCATGAGTTATTAGGTGATCATATTTTATTTATTTTTCATATAATTTCATTAATATTATTCTATTATTATTGATTTCTAATTTTATTTTTAATATTATATACTCATTACTTTTTATAATTATATTTAATTGGGCATCCTAAAAACTATTTACGGCTGGATGCCGTCGTCAAGATTCGTGAATGATCTCCATATATTTGACCTATTAAATATTGATGGTGTTGCGAAGGTGAAGTAAAATACAAGTTGGACGAGGTCACAACGAAAGTAGGCCCGAGAATTTTTTTATATCCCAACTCTTTATTTATTTACTTAATACAAAGAGAAATTTGTAACTACTATTTGTTACTAGGTCTTGGCTAAATTTCATCAGCTTACATTAAAGTGTAGATCGTATGTAAAAAACTAGTGTTTAACTTGTTGATTTTTGTTAGGAATCACTTTTTATGTGATACTTTATATTTAATTTATGTTATGTTTATGATCATATATAACAATGAAACAATCTTTATAAGTTATACGTATATGTCTCCAATCAATTTTAAAAAATAATTTTACTATCTGTTATCATCCCAAATCCGTATAATAATAGTGATAAATCTGTCTACGTCGGTATGAAAGATTTAGAGAAAGCAGTAAAGAACACAGGAGTTTTAACGTGGTTCGATCAAGAGGAAGATCTACGTCCACGGAGGTGATGGTCCTCAAGATGTTCACTATAATCGTATTACAATGAGTATCTCAAAGAGCTCTAGTATTCAGTAATTTGCTAACCCTTTTACCTTCAATCTAACTCCTATTTATACATAAACGTAAACCTTGTAACGAATCCCTTGATTGGCGGGCTCACGATCCTCCTATAACTGACCATGATCTTCACCATAATTGCCCATGATTTCCACCATTACCCCATTATCTTCGCCCTTGACTCCGCCTTTAATTAGGGTTTTGGGGGCTGTGATTCGGGCGTAACCGAGAAGTCAAGGAATAGCCTTGCCGAGGTGAAGCGGAGAATGTGTTTTGCCGAGGCTGGATATTGCTTGGCTGAAGTTGTTCGTTGAAGGTTCTCGATCTCTTGCTGCAAAAGAAAGCCAAATTATGACCTGGTGGCGGTCTTTGTATAAGTTACACCGAGGTCTGGTCTGAAGTGGCTTCGCTCTTCTGGAGGACGTCGAGGTCCGAACTGAAGGGAAAATCTCTTGTAAGGGGCGTTGTTCGTTGACAGGGAACCGAGGTCTGATTTGGGTGGCTACTTGAAGGAAAGGCGAGTGCGACTGTATGGCTCCTGTCTTTTGGAGGGCGTCGAGGTCCGGGCAGTGCGACATGTATGGCTCTTGCCTTTTGGAGGGCGTCGAGGTCCGACCGAATGACTTCTGCCGGCCCGGAGGAGGACATGGGCATAGTCCGATGTCCGAGCTCAATGTAATCATTACGTGATCGGTGGCGGCCTGCATGTTTCCATAGAGTACGTCATACGCGCGCGGCGGTGGTTGGGCGCTTGAGCGGCGTGCGGCGTCGATCACACATCCAATCATAGATAGCACGTGTGATAAACGAAACGGCAGATTTTAGGCGCCATTTGTCCTATAAATAGGTCCAAATGAGGCAACTGTTCATTTTCTTCTTCGACGCTTTGTTCCAGAGAGCATATTTGTAGAAATTCCCAATTCCTCTTTCAAATTTTTTTTTGAAGAAGTCGGATATCTCGCTCCAGAAAAAAAAGTAAGTATGTACTCTTCATCTTCTCATTCCTCTTCTCGCTCTGATAATTCTGGTTCGGTTTGAGTTACGGCCCGATTCGATGTGAGGGATTATATATGCCACAACCGCCTAGGTAAATCAATAGGACTTAGTTCTAGGGTTCGCCGGTGTCATCGGTATGGGATGGCATCAGGATTGGTGCGGCGAGGTCGACTTTAACGACAGAGGAGCTTTTGGAGATTGCGGAGAAATACCACATTCCAGAGGACGCATGGTGGTGCCTGCCGAAACCCAATGATAGGGCGATGGCCCCTCCGGAGGGGTTTATTACCATTTTTGTAGATAGTTTAATAGCTGGGCTTAGGTTTTCTTTTGCCCCTATTTTCCTGAGCCTTCAAGAGTATTTTCGGATCCCCATATGCCAACTGACCTCGAATTCTATTAGGTCGGTTGTTGGGCTAGGGTTGGCCTGTTATGGCATAGGCGATGAGTTTTCTTTTGAAGTTTTGATGCGTTTTTTTAGCATCAAGTCTATAGGGGGGGTGTATTATCTATCACCTCGCCTGAAGTTTAAGATAGCGTCCCCCTCGAAGGTATCCCACTGGCAAAATAGATATTTCTTTCTGCGGGTTGAGGGGTATCCGAGGTATGAGTGGGGCCTCGGTGCGATGAAGGACGTGAAAATCAATCCCCTGGGCCCTATGGAGAAGATGTTGAACGATATGGGTGAGATCCTATCGATCAATTATACCGAGGATGACTTGAACAATGTTGGGCTGAGTGTTTATAGGTCAGAAGCTCCAGTATCAGGGTCTGATTTGGGTGAGGGCAACCTTCTTATCTTTATCGTTTCTTCGTCTGATTTCGTTGTGATAACGAAATTCTCATTTTGTATGCAGTGAAGATTGACCCTAGCAGAGAAGTCGATATAGCGAGCTCGCCGCCCGCACCATCCGGCGAAGGAGCCGGCGAGGAAGAAGGCGGCGGCGAGTCCACCCAGCACCCGTGGTGGTGGTGGGCGCCTGAGGACTTCTTGGACCGCCCTCGAGCGACCTCGAGCCCGACAGCGGAGATCGAGGTTCATGGCGATCCTTGCCCGAGGTGCGGCTTCCAAACTCCTTTATCCTTCCCAAAGGTATAAGTCGCTACTCTTCTCCTTTGTAACTTTGTCGTTACGTGTTGCTAATTGTTTTATATTCGGGATGCGGCCTCGGTGGCGGTGAGATGCACCGCATGGCGGTTTATTCTTGAGCGCCTCGTGTCTGAGGCCATGGAGAGAAAACGGCTGCGAAGCTACGAGGGCATTCTTGAATCCGCTGTTGACGCTGCTAGGGCGGGCCTTGAACTTGCAAGGCGAATGCCGAGTTGCAAAGACGGCGAGGCGCCCAAGAAGAAGGACCGGACCTTCGAGTGGCCCGTGCAGTGGAGAGCGCTCGGGAGGAGGCTGCCGAGGCGGAGAAGAAGGCGGCACAGAACAGCGCCTTTGGCTGGCGGCGAGGACCTATCTTGAGGGCCTCCGCAAGAGCTTATCAGTCGGAGAGTTTTTCCTCCTTCATCTCCGACTGGCGGTGTGATGAGGCCGCGGTGATATCGGCCACCGAGGCGGGCGGCGAGACTGATTTTGATAAGGCCCGGCACGGTTGGGTTGAGGTCGCACTCGGGAGGTATACATGAATTATGCCCGCATAATCGCGGGCGACCTCCTTCCCGTGGTGGATGCCTTGGCATCTTCGCCTCGCTCACGATGGCGGAGGCGTAACTCGATCAAGGAAGATGAAGACATGGAGCTTGAGCATTCCTTGCGAGGTGAGCCGAAAGCAGGAGGCGGGACCGAGCTCGGACGTCGTCCTTCCAAGATCGGCACTTGGAGGAGCGGCGGCGGTGGCGCAGCAGGAGGTCGGTGAGGTCGGCAATGAGCCTGAGGTCAGTGGACCCAATGTAATAGGTTGATTTGCCGGGATCGATAGGATCCTGTGTTGTACAAACTTCTATTTTGAGTAATAGACACATCTTCTTAAAATGCCTTTTGTGTTGTTTATTTCTAGCACTCCACGTCTCAATACTTCGGACTTGATCATGAGTTACTAACAAAGCTGAAAGAAGTCCGAGGTGCTTTGGTCGAGAAGGATGAAGAGGTGACCTTGGAGAAGTCGGTCAAGAGATGACTCGAGTTCGCCGGCATGGATGTCGGCATCGGCATCGTCGAATCAAGCGAAGTTGCATGAGGTCGATCATGAAGTGGTCCGCCTCCTTCGAAATGAGGCGTTAAAGTTAAGGATTACACAACTCGAAGTTCGAGGGCGATTATCTGCAGATGTGATCGAGGACGGCGATGCAATCGAGGCGGCTCGGTGACAGGAGGAGGCGCTCGGATCTCGGAAGAGCATCAGAGTATGAAGGTAATCCGCGGATGGTGGAACTACCATATCTGAAGCCGACGATCGAGTTCGAGCTTGTTGGCGGAGGCATGGTACCGAGGATGAAGAGGGCCAAATAGCGAAGTTTAAAGCGCCCGACTCTATCACGAAATACATGCGGATGTGCGAGATCGTTCATAAGCAGCGCATGCCCGATCCCGCGGATGAGTCTACAGTGCGCCACGGTCCAATAATTGAAGAGCACGAAGAGGCGGCTACGCCGATCACGCCAGTGCTCCGTCTAATGGGTCCACACGAAAGAGGCGCTTAGAGGACGGCGCTTCGGCGGTCGGGCGGCGTGCGGCGGCAGCGGTCGACGTGGAAGGGCGACAGTTCGGGGACGAGGGCATGGTCCTGGCCCGGCGTCAGGCTCACGGGGTCGAGGTGTGGCCTCGGGTACAGGATCGCATCCCCCGGGCCGGAATCCGCCCGCGTCGGGTCAGACTGCACCCGGAGCAGGCCGAGGTGGTGCCGTCCTCATAGATTGGGTGGAGGGCACCGAGTTCATTCCGGGTATTCATCGCCGACCCGGGGATTTTGTTCAGAACTATCTCGACCGGTGAGTCTCGGTGGGCCCGAAAGCCCGTATGAGTTTGTATATAGCGCAGGACTTTGTATGTAGGTATAAATGTATTTAGACTCGTTTCGAAGTGTACGTTCTTCCTCTTGAGAGGTACAAACATAGCTTAGGACTTCGTTTGGTCGTAAATGTATTTATACTGTATACAGGCATAATTTGGTGAGATCCAATCTGGATGTCTTTTACATGTAGATTTTTCAATTTAATGAGTAATCTGTATGCGTGCATGTAGACTTCCAAATTAACGAGTTGTCTGTATGCATTGCACTGAGACGTTCAATTTAATGAGTAATCTACGAGTGCGGCGCGCGCTTAGTGAGTACCCTACTTAGTGGGTTATTCATCTTCGTGAGGGCGTCCCCTCGTGAAGGTTTAAATGCGGTATATCCAAATAGATGTTCGCATATAAATAAAATGGAATACTCATTAGAAAAATAAATATTTTATTCAACAAGTATATAACATCGCACTTCGGCAAAGCAAGTAAGGAGACTAACATAAGGCTGATCTGAAATCGAAGCTATGTAAAGTACCTCCTTAAATGAGAAATATGCGAGTTCGGGGATAAGCGCCCGGATAGGTGAGATAGTTTGTAGCCCCTTGCCGAGGTCCTCGTGAGCGCAGTATGGGCCTTCCCATGTCGGATCCAATTTGTTAAGGCGTTCGGCTCTGCTGGCTTCATTATTTCGTGGGGCGAGGTCGCCTACTTGCGGTCGGAGGCTTTGACCCTTTGTTGTAATACCGTGCGACTGGCCCTTATACTTAGCTTCGTTTATGAAGGCGAGTTCGCGTTTTCTTGAGAGCATCAAGGTTGGTCCGCAGGTCGTCCTCGTTCCCATCCGGGTCAAAGTGAAGAGTGCGTGGGCTCGGTGCCGATTTCAGCGGTATGGCGGCCTCGGTTCCATAGACCAAGTGAAAGGTGTTTCTCGCATGCGAAGTCCGAGGTGTCGCTCAGTAGGACCGAGAGGACTTGGGAAGGTTTTCACCCAATCGCCTTTAGCTCGGTCTAGCCTCTTCTTTAATCCTTGTATAATCGTGTGGTTCGTCACCCCGGTCGACCATTGGCTTGCGGGTGTGCGACCGGGTGAGCGTTGATCGATCCGGAGCTCTTTGCACCACTCCTTGAAATTTTTGTCGATGAATTGGGTGCGTTGTCGAGACGACGAATATGCGGTATGCCAAAGCGGACTATATACTTCCACGAAGGTTTGAATCCTTTTGCTCGTGAGGTTGAAAGTGGCTCGGCTTGACCCATTTTGTGAAGTAGTCTATGGCTACGACTAAATATCGGCGACACGGTGCTCGGTCGAACGGACCTACGATGTCGATCCCCACCGCATGAAAGGCCATGGGCTCTGCAGTCGCTCGGATCGATGCAGGGTAGCTTTTGACGATGGAGTGGTCGGCACCGGACACTTTTGACGAGTTCGGCGAATCTTGAATAAGGGTGGGCGATAATATCCCGACCTCAACGTCTTCTTTGAAAGAGCCGTGAGCGATGTGGTGCCGCAAGATCCTCTGTGAATCTCATTAAGCACGTGGTCGGCTTCTTCGGCCCAAGGCACCTCGGGAGGGTTGAAGGTAAGACTTCGGTAGAGAGCCCTCGTACATAAGATACTTGGGATTTCACCATCATCTTTTGGCCTCAAGCCGATCACGAGGTAGTGTGCCAACTTCCGGTATGCTTTTGGGCGTAATCCGGTTTGGTTCGACCTCGAGATAACGGCGGCGTGGGCGCCTCAATGCTTCTAGAATGAACTTCCTCTCTTGGCGGTTTGCCGATGGCGAAACCAATTTACTAAGGATGTCACTCATTTGTTTTCCCTCGTGGGATTTGATTAATCTTGAAGTATCTGAATGAGGCGGCATCTCTTTTGCCTTCTCAAGTCTTCGCTTCATTCGATCCTCCTTAGCCTCGTATGTGCCTAAGACACGGTTTACCACGACACAGGAATCTCAAATATCGGACTTTGTCCACTTTCAATTCCTTTGCTAGGCGGAGTCACGAGATCGATGCCCGTACTCCACCCGTTGTTGGTGGTGGGAAGGTAAGCGGAGGCGTATGTCACTTCGCTTATCGGGCGAGGAGGAGGATGCCCGCTCCATGCCTGTCTTGCATGAAGCTCAGTCCACAAACATCGCCAACAACCAACGGGTGATGCAGGACAGTTCCTCCGCCGTGAGGACGGGGTGACCTCATTGGTAGGCGACCTCGGTGAATTGACCTCCACCAGGGAAATGCAAGGGCTTGCCCTTTTATGGCCGGCACGGGGAGTATGACATGACGTGTTCGCCGAGCTCCAGTGCCCACTTAGCTATACGTCTAGATGACTTGGTTTGATAAGACTTGTCTTAAAGGTAAGTCCGTTAGTACACGGACGGAATGAGCTTGAAAGTAAGGCGGGCGTCGCTTGGCGTTCACAGGCAGAGCTACCTTCTCGAGGTTGGTGTACCTCGTCTCCGGTCCTTTGAGAGCCGGTGATGAAGTAGATGGGAGTTGCCATCCCATCTCATCTCGCACCATATCAGACCGATTGCCTCGTCAGGGTGGCGGATATAACGATAGAGTTTCACCTTGCTTTGGGCGGATAGTGTCGGCGGTCGACGAGATATTCCTTGACTACGTGAAGGCGACACGGTGTTCTTCTGCGCCATGTGAAATCTGGAGCTCTCCTCGGGATCTTGAAGAAGGAAGGCTGCTTCTCGCACTCGAGATAGGAATCTGGAGGCGGCCGGGCATCCGGTGAGTTTGTGTATTTCACGGATGGTTCTTGGGACTGCATGTCGAGCACCGTTTTCACCTTGGTAGGATTGGCTTTCGGACCTTCTTGAGAAACCCAAGATCCTAGAAATTTACCGTCTTCACCACGAATGTGCACTTACGGGATTAAGCTTGAGGTTGGCCGACACGAGGAGTGAAGAATAGTTTCGAGGTCAACGCGCAGTTCTCGACTTTTTGCTTTTGACTACTATATCGTCGACATAGACCTCAACAATTTCCCTATGTGATCTTTGAAGATCGCGTCCACCATCCTTTGGTAGGTAGCTCCAAGATTTTCGAATCGAAGGCATCTTTCGGTGGCAAAGACACCAAGTCGATAATGAACAACTGTTTTGGGGCATCCTCCGGCTCATCGGGACTTGGTGGTATCCTTGTATAAATCCAGGAAACTGAAGATCTCATGCCCCACCAATGCCTCCACCTTCTTGTCAATGTCGGGAAGGGGGTATCAGTCCTTTGGGCAGTGTTTATTGAGGTCGGTATAGTCGACACACATGCGCCATCCCTCACGGCTTTCGAACTACAACGGATTAGCCATCCGGGTTGGGTATTTAACCTCGTCTGATTTTAGCCTCACAGAGTTGGGTTACCTCGTCTCTTATGACTGGTCAGCGCTCGCGGCAAAACTTCTCTTCTTCTGCCGAACTGGTTTAGTAGCCGGATCGATGTTGAGACGATGAGTTATGAGCTCGGGCGAGACCCCAGTCATATCCAATGGAGACCATGCAAATACATCTCTATATTCCCTTAGAAGCTGCATGACCTGTTGGCGAATATTGGCTGAACCTTGGGTGCCAACCTTGACAACTTTGGAAGGGTCGTCGTCGTATAGCTGAAGATTCTCAGTCAGATCATCCCGAGGTGGCAACTTCGGAGGGTTCTGTAATTGCTAGGCCTGAGGTAAGGCCGCATCTTGGGTTGAGACTCGTAGGCATTCTTTAGCTGCCGTTTGGTCACCCTGAATGCTTAACACTCCCACCGGGGTGGGTATCTTAATGGTGAGGTGGTACGGAGCGACGGCCTGTTGCATCTGACCAATCTCTTCCGGATAATGTTGTATGGAGGGAGCTCGGACCGGGAAAAATTGAATGGCCTTGTAACAGACCTAGGAGCACGTCCCTACGGTAACGGAAGGGTAATAACACCTTCGGATTGAACCGCCTCTTGAGTAAAGCTCATGGCCGGGAAGGTGCGGGGTGTACTAATTCCTCCAACATCAAGTTTATCCAGCAGCTGGAATATGATGCTAACGAGGCTCCGATATCAATGTAGACCCGATGTACATTCTTGTTGCCCACCACGGCTTGTATAGTAATGGCGTCCTGGTGAGGCATGATCTTGGGTACTGGGTCGTCTTTGGAGAACACGGTGTTCTCTCCATCCCGGAGTCGCTTGTTTTTCGGCTCCTCGGGGGTCGGCCTCCGAGCTTCATTTCTAAGTGACGACCTTGTCGTACCAACTGGCAGTCCGGTTATAGCATAGACCTGCTCCATTGCATTGGGACCTTCGTCCTCGTCATCTTCGAGTTGAAATGCCGTTGAGGTCGGTCCGCATTGTTACCACCTCCATTTTCCCTCTGCGCTTTTATTACCCGGCCCAGTCGGCCGATGTACTTCTTCAGCGCTCCTTCCTCGACGAGCTCATCAATCTGTGAGCTCAAGGACTTGCAATCTTCTGTATCGTGACCGTACCCCTGGTGGTAGTCACAATACTTTCCCGTTGATTTTTTGGATCCTCCTTTCATAGGAGGAGGTTTTGGAAAGAGCTCGATGTGAAGCTCAAATATTTCCGCCAGGATTTGAATAGAGGCGCTCGCTATTACTGGGGTTTGGCGAGGTCCCACCTTGATTCTCTGGGCCCTTTTTATTCTTTCGAGCGCACTTGGCGTTCGGCACCTCGGCCCCGATCCTCGGCTTCCTTCTTTCGATCCATTGCTCGTCGGATCTCTCTCTTCCGTCCGACTCGTCTCCTTTGACAAAGTTGTCAACCAAGGTCCAAAGCGACTAGCCGTCTTCGGTTGTTCGCGGTGATCTCTTTATTGAGCACGGGTCGGATCCGTTCTTGAATCGTTGATGATGTAGAGATCGTTACTCTCATCTATTTTAAGGGATTCCATGATGAATCTTGAGGCGAAATTCGACATCGTCTCATCCATATGGCGGTTATGTGAATCGGATGAAGGTTGTTGGGCGGCATCTTTTGGTAAGCGTCATTTGAACCGATCCATGAGGTCTTTGAAGCAATGGATGCTGTTCTGGCGAAGCGAGGTGAACCAACGTCGAGCGTTGGAGATCAGCACCTCGGGAAAGACCTTACACATATGGAAATCTTCCATCCCTTGGTTTGCCATGTTGGTGGTATAGGCAAATAGGAAGTCAGAAGGATCTCCAAGGCCATCGTATGCAGCGATATTCGGAGCCCGGTATCGGCGTGGCGGGTGTATCCAATTTCCCTTGAAAGGAGATAATTCGTCCGTGTCGGTCGAATCAGGGAGCTCGTTACCATCCTCTCCGGGAGTGGGAGATCGATAGCGGCGTCTGTCGTCTCTTGAGGGAGTTCGACTTCGTCTTTCTCCTTCTTTCCCGCCCATTCACATGGGTATCACGTCGAGGTGGAGAACGGCTCCGCGGAGGGTACGAGGCGAATGAACCCGGGTATTGGGGTGGTCATTGTGCCGCGGTGAACGTTGATTATTTCGGAGAGGTGAACGACCTCGATTGCCTGTAATCATCACTTCGGGCACTCTTGAGGGGCCCGCTCCGTTTGTCCTCTGGTTGAGGAAACTCTGGAATTGATTGAAGTTGGCGTTGAGGAATTTGGACACTGCTCGATCGAGGACCTCGTGGGAGCGGTGAACCTCCTGTTCACCGGTACTGAGGTCGGCATCTTCTTCTTCGTTGGGCGGCGATCACGAGGGTGTATGGAAGCATTCTTCATGTAGCCCTCGGTGTGTGACGACTGGTGGCGTCCGCAATCCCTTTCCCGGCGTTGTGTGACCACCGATCGTCCTCTGCGGTTGTTACCAACATCGCCGCGATACTAGCGTTTGCGTGTCACGCCATTAGATTGTAGAAAACACGACTTTTTGTTCAAGAGTTTCCCACGACGGCGCCAATGATAAATGCATCTACGTCGGTATGAAAGATTTAGAGAAGCGATAAGAACACGGGAGTTTTAACGTGGTTCGATCGAGAGGAAGATCTCGTCCACGAGAGGTGATGGTCCTCAAGATGTTCACTATAATCGTATTCAATGAGTATCTCAAAGAGCTCTAGTATTGATGAATTTGCTAACCTTTTACCTTCATCTAACTCCTATTTATACATAAACGTAAACCTCATAACGAATCCTCGATTGGCGGACTCACGATCCTCCTATAACCGACCATGATCTTCACCATAATTGCCCATGATTTCCACCGTTACCTTTAATTAGGGTTTTGGGGGCTGTGATTCGGGCGTAACCGAGTAGGGACATTAGATCAGGCCCAGCTCGTTTGGGCCTGCTAGTGGGCCTGAGAGGTTGGGCCATATCCTATCAAATAGCAATTAATTACCCAAACTTGTTTAATTTTTTTATATCTAAATAATACTCCCTCCATCCACCAAAAGATTTCATTATTTTTGGTGGCACGAGTTTTAATAAATTGCAAATGGATAGTGAGAGTAAAATGTGGGTCACGTGTAGTTTTTTTCTAAATAAGTGAGTAGATTGAGGATAACTGATGTTTCTAAAAATAAAAAATATAAACTTTTGGTGGATGACTGAAAAAGCAATTCAATGCAAACTTTTAATGGATGGAAAGAGTAAAATATAAAGTATTACAATAATTGGTTACATGTATCAATAAAATCCAGACATTATACAGTAATATATTAATAATTCATAGTATAATACCCGCTATCACTAGTTTTTTGTCTCAAACTGGTAGAGTAATACATGATGACTCCACGAACTTGTTTGGATTATAAATAGTTTGATCGTGGCATAATTAGAAGGCCATGGTTTCGATTAACTGGACTCATCTAGAAAGTATATGCTCGTCCTCGTCCCATAATTCCTTGAACATGCTTAAAATTATAAATATAAATTGTAACAATAATTGATTATTTGTCTTAATAAAAATTAAACATTACAAAGTAAGTATTGATTGTACAAATAAAAAAGTATTAAAAATGAACTTGGAGAAGAAAAATATCTTTTTATGTAAGTTTTCATTTGATGAACTTTCATAAAAAAATCAATCTTTATGTATTAAATGTGAACTTTTGGTTGGAAAAATAGAAGTATCCTTTCATATATATTTTCATTTGGTGAAATTTAATAAATTTTCGATGTAGATCGATCAGGAGATATTATTATTATTGAAATAAATAGAGAAAAATTAAAATGAAATTCAAATTTTGTTTAAAAATTTATAAAAAAATATCTTTTTTATGGCCAAATTAAACTAAAGAAAAAAATATTTAGTAAAAAAAATATTTAGGTCAAATTAAATTAAATTACGTTATATTTGACCAAATTAAATTGAAGGTGCAATTTGAATGATATTAATTTCAATCGTTTTGCCAATTAAATATGAATTTTTGGTTAGGAGAATAGAGTATCATTTTATATAGGTTTTTCATTTGGTGAAATCAATTTGATATGAGATTGTTATAGATAATAATTGTTATTATTGGAATAAATGGAGAATTTAGATGAATAAAATAAAAGACTTGTGAAACTTTCACATACAATCATGAATTAATGTGGTGCATTTGCACCATAATCACATATAAAAAAGATAGCAAATTGTCCCTTCCGGACAACTCAATAGTAAAGTGGGTACATGTGGCCAAAATATCACAAGTTCGAACACATTAATATCTCTATGAGTATGAGTCTGTTACACCTGATTTTCAAGTGTTGTTTACCCGTCTTATATGGTCTGCAGACTATTATACAGAAACGTGAGGTTGATCCAATACATACCGAATATAGCAACTACGGATTCTCCATTATATCAATTAAAAAAATTTACAACTGTATAATGCCATACCAATCTCATAATAAAGTATAATTAACCTTTTTAACAATCAATGGCTAAATTAAGGCTTTTGGGTTCTTAACTTTGATAGCCTTGGCACATTTTATAAGTCCTTAAATTTTTTTTGTTAGTCTTAAAAGTCTTTCTACTTTTATTTTTATTTTTTAGTTTCACTATACCCTTGTTCTTATTTCAAACAAGCTCCTTTTTAATCTCTTACGAACTATTTGATGTGAATATTAACAGGGTATTTGGATGAGTTTACAAACTGTTTAAAATAATTTATAAGATTTTCTAGGATTTATAATCCTCCAAAGTGTTTGGCCATTTCCTAAAATAAAATCTATTTTTTTCTCAAAAATATGTTCTTATATTTTATATTAAAAAAAAAGTATGGGAACCAATTTCGTTTTAGAAAAAATAAATATTGTATCTGAAAATTCATTATATTTCAGTTATTATAATTACTACATGTCAATATTAATATATTATAGGTTCAATTATCCAAACATTTCAATATTTGAGGAAGCCTTCCTGTCTTTCCATATTGCCTTCCAAACATTTTAACAACTTATTATAATTACTACATATCAATCTAATGGTCCTTCCGTTTTGCCTTTAATCCGATAATGTCGCTCATTTTAAGCAGCCTTCCTAGTCCACTATTATACTACCCATTTAGGTGCTTTTAGGCCCAAAACCAAGAACTCAACTTTCAATATGCAACTAACAAATAGGCCCTATACTTTTGTTAAAAGATTCAAAGGATGGAAAACCTGATTTAGTTCCCAACTAAACTACCTCAAGTCCATAATTAGTGAATATTGGAAGGTCTAATATGCTTCTTAACATCTACGTATCACAAGGCTTGAAGTTTGGCGTAAATTGCTTAAGTGGTAGAGTGGTTAATCTCGGATCAAAAATCTCAATTCAAGTGCGATTTTCAAAATTTCTATATTAATTGATACAAAAATATTTATAGTTTGCACTCATTAATGTCGCATGAGTGGGATTTGAGGCTGCCTCCACCATTCTCATTACTCAAACGGTCAAACCCTGAAGAGAAAAAAAGGAGACAATGAGGATTATATCTAAATTGTCTTCTGAGATATATTTTTACATTGTTAAAAAATTAAAAAATTTACTCTTTCTTGGTTCTGGTTGTGTGCATTCGTAGTGGTTGAAGTTTCATTGATGTATGAACATGATGTATTTTTATTTTATAAATTTCAGCTTTACAAAAGTTGTTATAATAAAATTAAAATGGATATTTAACTGATAGAGTTATCTATTATTATCATTGTGTTTTTTTAATCTGACATTTTTGGTAATTTCTATGGCGAAGAGCAATCAAATTTCACTATCTCATACGCCAAACAACGTAATTGCTATAAAAAAGGTTAAATATCACTTTAAATCTTAAATTATTGTGACAATATCAATTATATTCTATACTATCAAAAATATCTTTTTAAATCTTGTACTATTGATTTGTAAAAATTGTGTCTTCCATCCATTTTTTGGCTTCGAAAAGTTGACGTGACTCGTCGGATTGTTATAGTGTATTTAACTATCCGACGATGTTGTTTTTGCCAAGTAAGTTTTTTATAAGTAAAATTGTTAAAGACATTGTGTCAATCCGACAAGCCACGTCGAATTTCCAAAGTCGAAAAATGGACAAGGCCATATTTGATACAAAATCAATAGTTCGAGATTTAAAAATAACATTCTAATAGGTTGTAATATAATTGATAATTCCAAAATTTTGGAATTTAAAGTACTATATTCGTTACAAAAACTTACATTGTTTTTTGTAACACGAATTTTAATAAATAATTTGAATTTTAATAAATTGCAATATTTGTAAAATAAGTGGAGAATGTGCATCACATTATAAGTGTTAATGGTGATTTTTTTGTAAATAAGTAGGTAGATTGAAGTTAAAGGTATGAGATTATGTGAGGGCATGTCCAAAAGTAAAAATGCAAGTTTTTGTGGATGACCATGAAAAAAATTAAATCAAATTTTTATGGACGAAAAAAGTAATATCTATCATTTTTAGATACAAGACATTTTAATGCCTCATTTTATTATTTGAGCTCGATCTCATCGATAGAAATGGTTATTACTATCATACAAACAAAATTGTGATTTATGTTCATTTGAGATGACTCAATGATAAAGTGGATTCACGTGGTAAAATGTCACGTGTTCGAATTCTACTAACGTTTCTATGGGTCTGAACGTGTCATATTTGATTTTCACAAGTGTGATTTCACGCTCAGTATAGTTTACAGGGCGTGGGGTTTCTACCAATACACATCGAAGATAGCAGTTGCAGGTTCCATGATTAAAAAAAAGGAACCGTGATTTCTTTAATACAAGTTCCAAAACACAAAGTCAGAAATCAAGAGACCTAAAGTATTACTATATCATAATACACATATATTATCAACATTAAAAAAGAATGAATAAAACAATTCTAGGCTTCCCGAGACAAATCTTAGCCCCTTTTCACCGAATCTCTCTGATCAATCATAGCTCGAGGGAAACGAATTCAATCACTTGAAAAATGTTTGTAACGAAGCCTATACATGAAAGATCACCTAGCAAAAAGCTATAGAATTTATGCCATCAATATAAATCAAATATTTCTCTTAATAATATTACAATCGTAATTTATTAACTATAAGACAAATAAAAACAATGCCGTGAACTGCGAGATTTGCGTTGTGGCGTATCGGTCATAAACACGCGATACATGCTCGTTTCATCAAATTGATTCTACTAAAAAAATCATAAAATTTACTCACGACCCAATTTGCTTTCTTCTTTTGAAAAGTAACAAATCTATTATTCTTCTCCTCCTCGATGAGTTCCTCACTGGAAATTGACGAAATTCGAGATGTAGAGGGCATCGTCATCATATGCCTCTCGATGATATTTGCAACTGAAACCAACTCATAAGCATCGTACAAAGGGCTACCGCAATCCCACACTTGTTCATCTTTCTTCTCCATTGCCAATACTCATCATTTCTTCGTTAATTTATGTGATTTTGTATATGGATTTTCCGAATCGTACAAATGTTATTGTCGTTGGCCTCGTGAAATTTACTATTGTACTTGGTTGCATGTTAGTGGCGTCAAATATTAAAATTTGTGTTGGACAGGTGGAGTGGTGTGATTGGGCGTGAAATGTTGTTACCGGTAAGGGTGGTTGATTGGAACTTGGAACATTATTTGTATGATAGAGTTGAATCAATGAACCCCAAATTCACAAACCGACTTGGCGTTTGCTTCTACCTACTTTTACTAACCATTAAATTAATGAGTGATGCTAATAAATAGACTGAAACAGTACTTAACTATAAATAGGTTCAATTAATGTCCGTTAAATTATAATTTGAATCAATTTCGAAACATAATTAACAAATGAGATCGGTGCTAGTACTACTTGGTGCTTTTCTACATTTTATGCTGTATGGTAAACTCTTAAATTGCTTTTCTAACATGCCCTTTGCTCCTTATTGTTACCTAGTTTGGAAGTGGCATCCAATCATTTCTGGTTTGTGATAATTTGGACAATCTTTTAAGAAGACCTAGACAAGCCAACAAGTTGCATGCAAAGAAAAGTTATGAAGCCACCAAGTGTGTTGCTGGTGAAAGTTTTATTGCTTTGAATAGATTACGTGTACTTTTTAACTGTGAATGTGTTCGTCGTTGACTCATCATTCTTGTTCATTCTAAGACTAGGTGCAAACAAAGAAATTTTGATATAATTGTTATTAGACTGCTTGATGTTTTTTTGATAAAAATAATTACACTATTCCACTTCTATCTGAATTTGTTTTCATATATGTTGTATCTTTAACATCTTTTTTATGTGGCGATTTCAAAGTTGCTATACTGAATCCTTAAGCATCAGGTTTCTTTGAGATTTCTTGCAAAATATAAAGCGCAGAAGCCCCAGATGTGTTCACATCATTTTTTCAGGTACCTTATGTAGGTCCCAACTTTGCTGCATATGAATGACAACCATATGGACTAGTAGAAGACTCTGAGTTGAGTGTGACCACAAAGCTCGCGTGTGGTGCTGCTGCCGGAACTGTTGGGCAGACAGTTGCGTACCCTCTTAATGTCATCTGTCGAAGAATGCAGATGGGGGGCTGGAAAGATGCCCCTCTGTACTCGCTGGGGATGGGACGAGCAAAGCACCACTTGAATATACAGGGATGATCAATGTATTTAGGAAAACAGTCCAGTACAAAGGCTTGGGCCCAAATTCTGTCAAGGTTAGTACATTGCTTCTTCTGATGTAGGAATGTTCTACTAGGTTCACTACTTAGAATTTCTCTTCACTTCTAATGCAAAAAGTAAGGATGAATAAGATGCTACCCAAGGAAAGAATAAGATTTGCTCTAAAACTTGAAAAAGCCTCAGCAACAGAGAAGTTACAGAATCTTGCTTGATTTTCGATCTCTCATTTTACTTGAGAACATAACACAGTTTTGTTAGTGTTTGGGCAGACACTAGATTTTGAGTTGTATAACAAATCCTCTCTCTCTGAGGTGGTCCCTTCCACAGCGATTGCGTTTGTGACATATGAGATGGTTAAGGACATTCTTGGAGTAGAGATGAGATATCATATTCAACCACATATCAGGTCCTGCCTTATTTATTGAACTTCCATTTTAGGTGTATTGGAAAATATTCTTCACGCATGTAGAGGAAATCAGGGAAGCTTGGAAACCAGTTGTATATATGATCCTCAGCCTTATACCGATGGCCTGTCTTTTTACTCGAATCTTTTTCTTGGAGACTGGTAGCGATGAGCTGCTTAATTTGTAACTGAGTGTGAAATAGATGGCAAGAATCCATTGAGTAGAAGTTGCTTGGACTAATACAGGAAAATTTGATCCACTTGAGTAATTTACCATTCATGAGAAAATAAGCCACACTTCTATGGAATTTATTACAAAAAATGCTTTGTGATAATATCACGAAGCAAATATTTGCTGTACTCAGTTACAAATACACTAAATTGAACTGAATGACTATAGAAACAAGAACAAATAATATTTTTTCCTATACACACCCTATCTTGACCCCAAAAAAATGAAAATTTCATATGGTTTCTGACAACATTATCTAGAAATTTTTCCTCAATACCGGAAAAAAGAGAAGGAAAAAAGACTTAAAAGTATAACAACAATGCAGAGAAAGATTTTTCTCAATTCATTAAGCAGATATCTACCTTCTTCTTGTTTTGGCTATAATGTCTTTAAGCTCATCGTTGCGACTCCGATGATATTCAATCCATATGCACAACTGTCTTATAGCCTCTCTTTTCTCATCAATCAAGCTCTCGAATCCGGCCTCGTTCTCCTTCATCTTCATCTCCAACACTCCCAATTTCTCATCCCTTTCTGCTACTATTTTCTCAAGCTCTCCCATCTTCGTTTCCCTCTCTCTCACAGTTTGGATCAAGCAATCCTTTTCATCCTCGTCATTTCTCAATGTAGTTTCCAGTTCGCCGATCCTTCCCTTGAGGTGCAGCCCGTTACCTCTCTCATCACTCAATTGCTGAGACAAAATGGCAATCTCCTTCCTCAGCTGATCTTTCTCGGCGTTACTATCTTTGATGCAGTTTGTTGAGATCTTGAGCTCATTGACTATTTCATAGATACGAGACTCTATGTGGCCGTAGTCTTCTTCAAACTTCATGTTGAATGCATCTATGCCTGTCAAAGTGTCGTTCACCTTGTGCGATATCTCTCAACCACTCTGACTTGAGCCTCTTTATAGGTAAGAATTATCCCTGAAAGTGTAGCAACTCTCTTCTAGCGATTTCTGCTCTTCCAGTAACTTCTCTTCCTTTCTCAAGTAGCTTTCATCCTTCTCGACTAACAACTGCTCGGTGACACGGAGCTTCTGGCTTGTTAACCGTTGCTTGACCTCAATGTTCCGAACATCTTCTTCCAGTGTAGTGAGGTCATCTGTTTTCATCTCGAGATCTCTCTTTAGCCCTTCTATGTTTTCTTCCAGCTCATTCACTTCTTGATTTTTCGCATGCATGTCGATTTCAAACTGCTGTGTCATCTCTTCTATCTTCTTTTCAGATGATTTCAGACATTCTTCGCAGGTTTGGAACTGAATTTCCAGTTGTTTGTGCTCCTCACACAATTTGCTGTTCGCGTCTTCTTGTTCTTGTAGTTTCTTCTCCTGCTCCTTGATCTTGTTAACTAATTCAGCATTATTATTCTCAGCGAGAGCCAAGTTTTCCGTGGCCTCTTGCTTGCTTTTCTCAATTTCCACTTCCAATACTCTTTTCTGAGACTCCAACAATTCCAGCTGCTGCTGTAAAGAATCAAGCTGGTTTTTCAAGGCAGAAATTTCGGTGGATGTTTCATTCTGCAGATCATCCATTTTTTTCTGATCAGCGACGAGTTCATCGCCTCTCTCTGCTAGCGTACTTTCCAATTCAAAGATCTTGCTCTCTAGGTCACCCTTCTCCTCCCTCAGCTGATTCCCCTCACTAACTTTGACGTTTATTTGATCTTCCATTTCAATTTTTTGTTGACGAAGAGTCTCCAGCTCTACATGCAGATCTTTTAGCTGTAATGCCAGGGTTTTCTTCTCTTCAAGTAACTTTTCTCCATCAGCAGTTTTGCCCGATAGTTCTTCTTTCAGCTTTTCAATCTGTAGCAGGAGATCAGATATTTCTCCAGTCTTTCTATCGAGATTGATATCTGCCTCATTTTTTAGAGCATTTAAAGAACCCAATTGCTCTTGGAGACTGCCTACATCGGCAGTCAATGCTGCAATCCGGGCAAGTGCTTCTCTCTCTCCATCTTGGGTTTTCTTCTGTAAACTAGATAGTTCATTCTCTTGCTGTGCTAATTGTGCTTCCAGCTTACCTTTTGAACCCGCAAGGACTCTGCCTCAGCTTGGACATTGTTGATATGCTCTTTTAGATCATTTATTTGGGCTAATGAATCCTTTTCTTGATCTTCAAGTTTTGAAGAAGAGCAGATATTTCACCATCTTTCTCTTTCTCAATGTCTCTCCTTTGAGTGTGTGATGAATCAAGTTCCAACTCCAATTCCCTTGCACGAGTTGATGCTTGTTCTTTGTGAGAGTCATGAATCTCAGGTGACTTGAAAGCTCTCTTTCTTTCTCTTCCAACTTTTCACTTAACTGGTTTGATTCTGCAACAAGATCTTGAATTCTGTTTTCAGCCGTTCTTATCTCATCCTCGAGCTGTGAAATCTTCAAGGTAAGACTAGCATTCTCCTCTTCAGCAGCCTTTTTCATCTCACTGAGCCTAGTGATTTCTTCTTCTGCTGTCTCCAGATTCTCCGTTGCTTTCTCTTTGTAATCCTCATGAATATCAAGCTGAGTTGAAAGCTCCTTTCTTTCTCAGCCAAATATTCACTCAACATGCCTGACTCAGTAATAAGATTTTGAATCTTGTTTTCAGCCTGTCTTGTCTCATCCTCAAGCTGTGAAATCTTTGAAGTAAGACTAGTATTCTCCTCTTCAGCAGCCTTTTGCATCTGACTCAGCTTAGTAATTTCTTTTGCTGCTGTCTCCAGTTTCTCCGTTGCATCCTTTTTGTGAGCCTCTTGAATCTGAAGGTGACTTGAAAGCTCCTTTCTTTCTCAGCCAAAATTTCACTCAACAGGCCTGATTCGGTAACAAGATCACGAATCTTGTTTTCAGCCTGTTTTATCTCATTCTGAAGCTGCGAAATCTTTGAAGACAGACCAGTATTCTCCTCTTTAGCAGCCTTTTCCTTTTGGCTGAGCTTAGCGATTTCTTCTGCTGCTGCCTCCAGTTTCTCCATTAGTTCCTTCTTCTTAGCCTCATGAATCTCAAGATGACTTGAAAACTCCTTTCTTTCTCAGCCAATTTTTCAGTCAACTGGCTTGACTCGGTAACAAGATCTTGAATCTTGATTTCAGCCTGTCTAGCCTTATCCTCAAGCTGTGAAATCTCTGAAGACAGATTAGTATTCTCATCTTCAGCAGCCTTGCGCATCTGACTAAGCTTAGTGATTTCTTCTGCTGCCGTCTTGAGTTTCTCCGTTAATTCCTTCTTCTGAGCCTCATGAATCTCAAGAAAACTTGAAAGCTCCCTTTCTTTGTCACTGAACTGGCTTGATTCGGTAACGAGATCTTGAATCTTGTTTTCAGCCTGTCTAATCTCATCCTCAAGCTGTGAAATCTTTGACGACAGATTAGTATTCTCCTCTTCAGCAGCTTTATGCATCAGACTAAGCTTACTGATTTCTCCAGCTGCTGTCTCCAGTTTCTCCAGTGCTTCCTTTTGTTAGCCTCGTGAATCTCAAGGTGACTTGAAAGCTCCCTTTCTTGCTCAGCCAATTTTCCCTCAACTGGCTAGATTCGGCAATAAGATCTTGAATCTTGTTTTCTGCCTGTTTTATCTCATCCTCAAGCTGTGAAATCTTTGAAGACAGATTCGTATTCTCCTCTTCAGCAGCCTTATGCATCTGACGAAGCTTAGAGATTTCTTCCTCCGCTGTCTCCAGTTTCTCCAGTGCTTCCTCTTTGTAAGCCTCATGAATATCAAGGTGAGTAGAAAGCTCCCTTTCTTTCTCGGCCATATTTTCACTCAACATGCCTGACTCGGTAATAAGATCTTGAATCTCGTTTTCAGCCTGTCTTATGTCATCCTCAAGCTGTGAAATCTTTGAAGTAAGACTAGCATTCTCCTCTTCAGCAGCCTTTTGTAACTGACTCACTTTAGTGATTTCTTCTGCTGCTTTCTCCAGTTTCTCCAGTGCTTCCTTTTTGTGAGCCTCGTGAGTCTGAAGATGACTCGAAGCTCCCTTTCTTTCTCAGCCAAATTTTCCTTCAACCGGCTGGATTTGGTATTAAGATCTTGAATATTGCTAAAGGCCTGTTTGATCTCTTCCTCAAGCTGCAAAATCTTCGAGGAGAGACTACTGTTCTCCTCTTGAGAGGCCTTTTGCATCTGCTTTACCTTGGCCATTTCTCTTTCTGCTGATTCCAGGTTTTCTTTTGCTTCTTGTTTGTGAGCCTCGTGAGTCTCCAGCTGACTCGAAAGCTGCCTTTCATTCTCTCCCAATTTTTCCCTTAACTGGCTTGATTCAGTGGCGAGATCTTGAAACTTGATCTCCATAAGTTTTATGTCATCCTCGAGCTGTAAAATCTTCAAGGTAAGACTAGTTCTCTCGTCTTTATCAATGTCTTGCATCTCACTTAGCCTACTAATTTCACTTTCTGCTGAGTCTAGTTTCTCCCTTGAAGTAGAGAGTTCTCCATTTACTGATTCCAGCTCCAGCTGTATGGCTTCTCTCTTTATGCAGCTGGTTATTGATGGTTCTCAGCTCTTCCTTCTCCTCTTCAAGTTTGGCAATGGCTGTATCTCTCTCACGCTTCATCTCTTGAGTTTCTGGTTCAACTCGGCTTGTAGCTTAACCGAATTCTCCAGTGCCAGTTTCACATCAGTATTTTCAGCCAAAGTCTAAAATTCTCGCCTTCCAATTTTTCGGCTTTAGAATCCAACTCGGCTATGATAGTCTCTGATTCCTTTGTTTTAGTCAGAGCATTTTGACATTCCTGATGCCACGTTTCCTTTTCATAAACAGTTATTGCCAGCTTCCTCTTCAACTCAGCAATCTCGGAAAGAGCCATTTCAGTTCTTGCTTGACAGCTGCTGCTTTCTCATTCTCAAAATTGTTTGCATCCACACCATTTTTGAGCCTCTAATTCCCCGTGTGAATCATCAGAGTCCGAGGAATCGGAGCTGGATGAGGAACCGTCCTTCCATGTTTTCCGTGTGCCTTTTCCTCAATTCTTCCGTCAGATTATCATAACGCGTATAGAGACTGGTAGTGATTGTGGAAATCCTCAATCAGATTAGCCAGTGGTTCTTTCTCATCATCTTCTTTGAGAACCTTTAAGATCTTCTGCACGTTGCCCTCGATTTCTGTAATTAAATAGGGCAATTCAGAAAAGAATTACAGCCTTTGAAACATCATGCTTACAACAGATCACTTAGTTTGATCAAATTATTAGAAAACGCATACCTGCTTTGGTTTCTTTCAGCTCCTCATTTCTTTCAGGATCAACATGATTCCCAAAAAAGGTTTTGACCGAGTCGTGCCACCGATGCTTGGGCATGTTTTCTATGTTCTCAAGCGGTTTACCTGTATAGTGAATCACAAGTATTCTTAGAAAGGATGAGAGTTATTTACGAGCTGCAAAAAGCATATGTGGCCAAACTGTTTTAACTATAAAATGCATGCAAGTGCAATGAGATGTAGAATAAATTAAAACAATCATACTGTCCTAAATGACAACTGGAAAACTAGTCGTGTAATCCTTACCTAATCCCCTTAGTTTGAGCCATCAATTGGAAATAGAATAGTATGACATTCACTAGCCGGCCAGATAATTTTTTATGATATATAAGTGTTACGACCTGATGAAGTTACATACCGACAAAGAAGGGGAAAACAACGCCCAAAATGAACATCATGCCAGGAAATATTGTATTATCAGGCATTTCAACTGTTTCTTTTTTAACAAGTATGAAATGATTTTCGATGCTTTTCATACCCCTCTGTATATCATTTTATTTTACTTTCATCTTTAATACGAAGATGACTAGTACAGAGTAGAGATTCCTTTGTGGAGTCAAATGTGGTTACGTTTACCTCATTCAAGGACGATCTATATGCTTGTTTTAAATGTTAGGCCTCGTCTATTTCTCCTTCAACTTGAATCTTACCGGTTTTTATTATTTAATAATTAGAAAAATCGTCTATTCTATATTCACAGAAAACTTATTTCATATTATTAGGGGTGTAAACAAATCAAGCTATTCGTGAGCTATTCGAAGCTTGATTCAAAAAAAGCTCGTTCGAAATTCGTTCATTTTGCAAACAAGCCGAACTCGAGTCTCGAACCGAGCCCGATAGGATTTTCGAGTTGAGCTCGAGCTTAGGGATGTTCGATTCTTAAGCTCGCGAACATGTTCAGTTCGAACTCAAACGAGTCAGTTCGTAAATATGTTTACGAATATGTGATCATAATAACTTATTTTTATATAATTAAATAATTTAAAATACTGATAAATTATAAATTATATTTTTATTGATAATTAATAAAAAGTTTAATAATAATATAATTATAGTTATAATAATAAATTATAAAATTTAATAATTCGAGCTCGAGCTTGAAAACGAGCAAAGTCGAAAATGAGCAGAGCTCGAGTTCGAATGTGTCATAAACGAATAGTTATCGAACCTAATTCAAGCTACCCGCGAGTTTAAAAAATTTACAACGAACCGAGCTCGAACTCAATTTAAAGCTCGAATTCGAACTCAAGCCAAATAAAATTTAAACGAGCTGAGCTCGAGCTTGGTAGTGTTCGGCTCGGCTCGGTTCATATAAATGCCTACACATTATCAATACGTTTAGAACAAATTATATATGCTCCACGTGAAGAACAAATACTAGCACTAGGCATGTTAATGAGTGGGTTTTACGCAGACCAGAACCAATAAATAAGTATCGGTTCTGATTTTGGAACCGACCCATTAGATACTGGACATGTACAGGACCTAGACCGTCAAACTATAAGTCTGTGTCGGGTAATTATCCAAACAGTAAAATAATTATCAATTTATATAATTTTTTTCATAACTTCATAAAAATGACAATTCATTAGCAATATAATATCTAAAACACATTAGACAAGCGCATAATACAAAAAAAATAAAATCGGACCCAGATGGACCCGAAACAACCAGGCCGGGTTAGGACTGGGCCGAGTTTGAATACGTTGTGAATCAGAACTAGAACCGTTGCTACTGGACTATGAGCGATTCTGGGTCGGTTCGAGTAAAACTCATCAATTGACAAGCCTAATTAACACTATGTCTTAGTTTCTTTTACAAATAAGCTTCTCAAATTTCACAGTTTGAACCAACTTTCGTAGAGTTCTGAAAGCCACTAATTAGATATTGAAAATATGAAAATGAAATTGAAAGAGAAATGGTCCATGCTCTTAGTTCTAAAACTAACTATTTTCGTGTAAATCACCGGCCGACCTACAGGCAAGTTCTGTGATTAAATACTACTAGATTCTACTATAGTAAGTACAGTTCACATCTACCTCTTGAGAGTTATAAAGTTGACCAGTATACCTACCCTTTTGTTGCACATATCTTTACTGAGCCATATAAATATGTGATGAGAATTGCAACAAGCATCATCAGCTCACAGCACAGGTTCCTTTCTCTTAAATGCCTGTACTTATTATGAAGGGTTAAATGTTAAAAAGTCAGGCCGAATGATGGGCCTTTCTTTTTTCGGGATTTCACTTTCAAAGTCCATTTTTCTAGTTTTATTAGTATGGCATTACTTTTATTATGATACGTTTTCTCAACATAACTCTTGTCATTTCACCTTTTCACCATCCATCAAAAATTAATAACCCCACATTTAAACGCTCTAACAGACTTACATTTTGCAAGATTTTTTCTAAAGCTAATTTTTATTTATATTCAACTGTTTCGAATATTTTCAAGTTCAAATTCCACTTATGAAAAGCAGAAAATTTGTTGGAAATAAAAATCCGGTCAGGTTTTTTTTTTCTTGTTATATTTACATAACTTTCAATTATAATGTTCAACTAAACTTTAAGCATATTTAAGATTTGTCTGTAGTCGAAGTGTTTTTGCTTTAACAGACAATCCAGCTTTTCTATTTTCTACTTTTAACTGCTGACTGTAAACTCGTAGTGTACTTATTATTAGGCAATTATTCAAGATATATGCCTACATTGCCCAAAAGCAACTTTTGTGAACAGTCCTAGTAAACTAGACAAACGGAAAGCTGTTAACGAAATCGCTCTTGAGTTTCAAGTTGCTATATATCATCAGTGCAGAAGAGATATAACTAAATTCTTGCAAAGTAAATAATTAAATATAACCTAAGAACATATCTAGACGCATCACCGAGAAATTAACTGAAAAATGCAACAAGGTTCGAGCACAGGGACTGTAGAGGAGGTTTTGGGAAGTCAACAGTTTATGATCTCATACTCTATACTGTGCGTATTAATGTACATACATGTCATATTTTCATAAGTCATACTAATTATCATATATTTATTACACTTTCATACATATTACTTGTATGAATTTACATATTTGTATAACAGTCTATAAGACCTAAGTAACGTATTCGTCCAACTTACTATTAAAGAATATTACAATATAATATAGTCAAACTAATATGCGTGAGACGGAGATGGGCATCAGTTATACAGTTGTTTGATCAGACAATTAATGCATACTGCCACGACAGACCATGTGATACATATGCTCCACGTGGCCCATCATTTTCTTGTTTCTGGTTCAGTCAATTGCTTACACTTTCCATTATCGTGGTATAGTAAAAACTATTCTATGGGATGCAAAAGAAAATACTAGAAATTATCAGAATTAAAATTAAAACATTGCAGTGGTCATTAATTAATTTGTATAACCACTTATATTATTTTGATTCATTCAAAAAAGTGACTAAATTTGACGTTTGGTACTCAAAAGAGACAACTAGATCATCATTCAGCATAATCTCGCCTTTTGTCGAAAAGGTCCTTTGCTGAGGGCCAGCAAATTGGGCCAGAATTCTAAATTATCAGGTAACTAATAGGGCAATTAATTCTAAATAATAATAATAATAATAATTTTCTCTTTAATTTTATTTACCCTTGATTTAATGTCATTTTTAGGTAAATTTAATGTCATTCGAAATAAATTTTTTATTGTCTTTTTCTTAGGTATGACTATCATTATATTAACTACGGTCCTTATATTTCCGCGGGGGATGGGCGGAAAGCAGTAATTATCTCGTTTTAGCATTTTCATCCACAAGATTTTGCTTTCAATTTCCAATTACTGTATCATAATTCATGATGCTTCGCGTATAGGCTTAACTTAAGCTGTTCAATTACGAATATGTTAATGATTTCCAAAACAATAAATGTATTTCCAATTAAACAACCTTAGATTCCCGACAAAAATTGGACGATCTTCGGAATACAGGAAAAGAACTACTAAATATAAATCAGATATTACCGCTTCATCACTAAGAGTCTGAGAGACGTACACATCTCGGTATTATCCTATAAACGTGATCTATCACGTGAAAATCCACATCAAGAAAAACGAAAAAATTCAATCATGAATCCAAAAGATTTCAGAAACGCAACTGATGATGAAGAAGAAAGCTTCACGAATTCACAATCCAGTTTGAGCGAGCAATAAACAAACTCAACGCAGATAAACTTTCCAAACAATTCGATCGATTCCAATTCAAGTTCATTCAATCAGATTCAGGAGCTCAGAAAATTCAATCCTAAAACGAAACAATAATCGATGAACGTAGACCGGAAACATAACTAAACGAACGCCGCGCGCATATATTTCGTTATAGCATGATCAAGCAAAAAAAGAAGAGCTGATGATCTAATCCGGTTAATCAATAAATTACCTCGAAAATCAGCTTTCCTGCATTGGCAGCCTCAGCTGACTGTGAAATCACCAAAAACTTTTAGATATAGAGAGAGATGGAGGGAGGGGGAAGGAGAGAGGAGAAATTATTTTAAATTTGAATAGGAGAACCCGATGGTGTGCTGGATAAATATTAGTTGGCATAATCAGAGGAAAAAAAAGGAGGAATATTAACCAAATCCCTTCTCTTTGTGCGAGAGAAAAGTGATTTTGTCCGCTAGTATATACAGAGAGGCTCACAGCGACTGCCACTCCAATTAGCGCTTGAATTTCATTGGGTCTATGCATCAGCGATGGAATGTCTTTGGAGTTTTTGTGTATCTAATTGACCCTCTGATTTGGATGAAATTTCGGAAATGCCATTTCAACTATCATTTTTAAATTCTTGCTCCAAAAAGGGAAATCTCCCCCTTGAAGCCTCACATACATCGATGATAATGCAGTGTTTAGTGCCATAAAAAGTTATTTGATTTCTACTCTAAATCTGATACTATCTTCATTCCATCTAAGATTACTTATTTTTCTTTTTGGACCGTCCCATCAAGATGATCTGTTTCATTTTTAGGAAATAATTATCTCTTCAAAAGTTATGAAACGTATCTACTTTTTATAAATTCAATCAATTTATATCATTCTTTTAAATAATCGTATCGAAAATAAATCGATCATCGTAGATGAGACGGATGTAATAATTTTTAACAAATTAAGCTACTCTCTTAGAGTCATTATTTGAAATTCTGACCGTTCGAAGAATGTGTGGGGAACAAATGACGAGCTGTCAAAATAATTGCACAATAATTTGTCAGGTTGCAGCCACTGCACTTTTTGTGCTTATATACATATATGTTAAGCCACGGTAGCAGCAGTCCTTCACAAATAAATAAATAATAAAAAATAGAATACATCTTTCATAAATAATAAAAAGAATTAGGCCTTTTCTATCTTTGTCCAAATAAATAAATAATTGAACAATGTTTACGTTAAAGAGAACATGTTTTGATTCTTCCTTTTCAGCAAGATATATACCAAAGTGCTCATGTATATAAGTAGCCAAACAAAATAGGAGTACAAGTTTTATAAGCACAGTCATAAATCATGAGTTTATAAACCATTTTACTTAAAAGACCAAAATATCCCTAATAAATTAAAAAAGGTAAAAAATGGTTTCTCTCTCTCTCTCTCTCTCTCTCTCTCTCACACACACACACACACACACACACACACACACACACACACACACACGTTCGGTTCAATTAACTCTCTCTCTCACCTCTCTCTCTCTCTCTCTCTCTCTCTCACTCACTGACTCTCATCTCACGGCCTCTCCTCACGGACTCTCTCTCTCTCTCCTCTCTCCTCTCACCTCCTCACCTGGACTCTCTCTCGGCCTCTCCTCTCACGGACGAACTCGGAAAAAAAAAGCGAACTCACTCACGTGCATTGTGCTACGGTGAAAAAAAAAACCGAACTCTCTCGGAAAAAAAAGCGAACTCTCTCACGACTCACGCAAAACCCACAACATGAGTGATACGGATCATGATCCACAGTGATCCCGGATGCGGCCGAGCAAGCGGCGGCGAAGGAGAGAGCTCCACCACGGAAGAAGCTTCTACACCGGCGATCACCACCACAAGCACACAAGCACGCCGTCGACCTTCCGCTTGGTCGACGAACTTCCTAAGACCGATTTAGGAGCACCACGACCTCCGGTGAGTAATCGTGCATTTAAAATAGAATTTTAGTATGTACATGATAATTTTCATGTAAGACACGATAGTTTTCATGTATGACACGATAGTGATGAAATTTCGATAGTTTGTGTGTTTAGAAACTTATAAATTGAAATCGATTGCAATGTTGTTGAAATTCGTGAAAATAACGATCGTTTGGTGTACACGGTCCTAACTGTCTTCAAGAACCATACAGTTCTTGAACACGTCCCAACCGTGTCTTGATATTGAGTACACAGTTGGGACCGTGTACTACGGTGGTTTGAACGTGTATTCTGTTTAGAACTTCGTTTAGTGTATCTTGATTAATCTTGTGCATTTACGTACCTCGTTATAGGTGGTTACGACCGCATATGCAAGCTCTACGACGACGATCAACCAATACATCCAAATTGATGTATTAGCGAGGTGAGGACATGTCAGAGCGGCGGATGTATCGACGTATTTAGACAGAGTCGCTTGGGCATCTTCTTCATCTCGGGAGAGGAAAGCGCTAATAATGCTGTTGCACAACTCGATGGCCCGACGGGTTGTGGATCCTAGTTTTGCGGAGTTCGAGATTTGGTTTCACGTTTGTGGAACCGATATCTGATTTGGGATGATTGAGTTTGCCACGGTCTCGGATTGCGCTTTGGGCCGTCTTCGCTGATCCGAACTTGAGGCACGAGATTCCCAGCACCAACATGTTCTATAGGTTGTTTGGGTCGGAGGACTACTATTTGAGCTCATGACGATTCATCAAACAACGGTGGGTGATGATGTGCAGACTACTTGAAGCGGCTTTCATATTAGTAGCTTACCTCATCGTCCTTTGCGCGATAGGGAAGCCATCGAGCCATGGGTTTGGGCGTTGGTGAGGATTTTGATATGTGGCGTAGTTTTCCTTGGGGCTCCTATTCATTCCGTGTCCTCTGTCACGAGATTGATGTGCTCAAGAGGCACCCGGCGAGTGGCGACTTGAGGAAGACGTACCATTTCTATGGTCTGTTTGGGCCTTCAGATTTGGTCGTATGAGGCCATCCCGACTTAGGACGTATGTGTGGGTGCGAGACAATGAGATACGGATTCGAGATGCTTGATGTGGACAACATGGAAGTCCCAGGCCAAAGATAATCGGATTTTTGACGAGGGTAATTTTAATCTCATGTTTAGTATTTGCTATATATTTATTAAATACATTATAATCAATAATGTGTATGTGTTTTTGTAGCGTGTATGTCATCGTGTCTTGGAGCCGCCGAGACCGAGTTGTCGAGGCATACTACTTGAGCCTATACGAGGCGATCCGATGGCTATTCGGTTTGTGCTGCGGGATGGCATGCCAGAGGCGACATGACGAGCTCACGCACCACGGCAGTGCTGTGCGTGAGAGAGTGCCCGCAGCGGTGGCAGCAGAGCATGTCCCGATCATGCGGCGAGTGGCGGCGGTGGAAAGTCAAGTGCGGAGATACATCTCGGGTTTTGAGCCGAGTCGACCGCGCGTCTCGATCGCGATCGAGCGTCGTGAGACATGAGGCGCGCCAGAGCTGGACCACGTGTCTGCGAACACGCTGAGGGTGAGCATTCGGTTTCGGATCGGATTTTGCCTAATCCGAACCGATCCGAAAATCAATTTTGAGAGAAAATAATCCGATCCGAACCGAATATCCAAAATCCAAATCCGAAAATCAAAAATTTTATAAAAATATCCAACCGAACCGAAAAATCCAAATTATGAAAAATCCAAAATCCAAAACCAATTTTTGTTAATTCTTATATATATTTATATTAGATTTAAAATATTTAAATAAAATATTATTATTATATATTAATTATATATAATTGGATTTTGATTTTTCAGATTAAAAATCCGATCCGATCCGATCCGAAAATCCGAAATTTTGAAAATGTCAATCCGATCCGAACCGAAAATCCGAAAAATTCGAACCGAATTTTAAATTTCGATTTGGTTCGGATCGGATATTCGGATTTGTATTTTGCTCACCCCTAAACACGCCGAGTGTTCGACTGACGAGGCCTCATTGCTTCTGCGATCGAGACCGTCCGTCGTGCCATTGTGGGCGACGATTCGGAGAGGGCCTCGTAGCTCGAGTGGCTCGGCGGTGTTCGAGCAGCTTGATGGATTTCTTGGCGCGCAGATCTTGAGGACGTAGATCTCGTACCTATATCTCGCGTGGGAGCTCGCCGGCTATTCGAGCATATCGATCGAGGCGCCCGCCTCCCAAAGATGAGGAGGGCCCGCACTAGCCACCGACGATCCGCTACACGGTAGGTCGATCCGGAGGAGATGCCCACATTAGCCACCGACGATCCGCTTCATGGCGGGTCGATCCGAGGAGGGCCCCACATTAGCCACCGACGATCCGCTTCACGGCGGTCGATCCAGAGGAGGGCCCAAGATTAGCCACCGACGATCGGGTCGTCGAGAGTCTAGTCACGCCACCAATGGAGATCGGCGGCTCGAGCCGGCGATCGTGCACGAGGTGATGGATCGTCGATGGTGGGATCTTTGCGACCGGAGACCCCACACGCAGCTCGTAGAGTATGGTACCCACGAGGCGCGACCAAGGGCCTTCGAGGTCTTTAGCGCGAGCCCATATGTTTTTGTCGTGGCTCATTTGAATCGATGTCACGACTCAAGACTGCTCGATCATATCACCACCAGTTAAAGTTCACAGGCGGTACTTTATTACAACATTTATTCAAATTTTGTTTATATATTTATAATTCAATTAATGGTGTTCTTTTTATGTGTGTTAGATTATGGAGTTGTTCACTTTGTACATACATTGGAAAATAATCAACCCACATCGTCCCGCAATGTATTATTGCCCACGATCAATGAAGCTCGATGCGTTGTAGCACCGATTGGATTTTATGTAAGTTTGAAATGTCCTTAAATTATTCCAACATAGATAGCTTTAGCTTTATATGGGTATAAATTATTCGACTAAATTTATTCATTTATGCGACAAGCGCTTTTCGTGAGTTCACCCGGCTTCATCCGAGATGATCCTATGGGCTATAGGGTGGTATCAAAGACCACATATCCACGATGGCAAGTACCATGACTTGTTAGCGATGGTACGCGGAGTGATGCGAGCATAGCGATCGTGGTTGTCTTGTTGACACGGTAAATTTATTACCTCATTTCTATTTTTTTCTATCCAATTGAATGTAAACTTTAAAATTATCAATGTTGCGAGATACTAGCCATCCATAACGCCGGGCAATCATCGGGTCACGATTCGCATATCTCTTGTGCGTGGACTCTTGAGGTGTACAACTCATTGTCGACAACCCCGACTCTCGAGCGTTGAGACGTTACGAATGTTGCCCATTATTCGGCTTTTCCTCGATCGATGAGGTAGTCGGATTTTGGAACAACAATCCATTGAGGACGCCACACAATGAGCATCGACATTGGCGGAGGTGCCCCATGATCGCGATGACAGTGAAAGACTCGGTGAGTTGCGGTGTCTTTGCATGCCTCTATATGTATCGCCTCATCACGGTATACCTCGGAGGTTACATCACGATCGGCGTTACATACAGATTCACGTCTGTGATAGCTCGTAGGATATGGACATTGTCTCGTTTTGATTAGTTTCGACTTTTGTATTTATAACGGATATTGTAGAATTTTTATCCGTGTTAGTGATATTTTGTTTGTATTGGAGGTGTGACCTCTATGTATATGTTGTGGAGGCCGTGACCTCTTTGGCTATTGCTTGTTGTTGGCTATTCTTTGAGTGCGGTTGGCTTATCCATATTTTAGAGGTTATCTTGCCTTTTTACATGTATATATAGTTTGTAAGTTTAATAGTTTTATCGAATTTGCAATTAACCAAATAGGGGATTCAATTGGATTCAATTAAAAGAATATGGGATTGATTGGATTGAATTAACCGAATTTGCAATTAACCGAATAGGGGATTGAATTGGATTCATTAACCGAATTTGCAATTAACCGAATTTGTTGGATTAGGGGATTGCACGGGCTCGACGGGCGTGCGGGCATTGTTAGCTATTTGTTGAGTGCACGTCGTGCACGACCGCATCTTGTGCGATCGTGCGCGGCACACGATCGCGCACGGCGTGTACCTCGCAGTACGCGGTACACGCCGCACGATCGCGCACGATCGCAGTGTCTTGTGCACGACCGTGTACCGTGCACGATCTTGCACACCGTGTACCTCGTGCGCCTGTACATGCCCGTGTACCCCCGTGCACGTCCGTGTACCCTCGTAATCCAACAAAAACCAACATAAACCAACATAATCCAACAAAAACCAACATAATCCAACAAAAACCAACAACAATCCAACATAATCCAACAAAAACCAACATAATCCAACAAAAACCAACATAATCCAACAAAAACCAACAACAATCCAACATAATCCAACAAAAACCAACAACAATCCAACATAATCCAACTGAATCCCCCTAATTCAACAAAAACCAATATAATCCAACAAAAACCAACAATATTCAACAAAATCCAACAAAAACCAACAATATTCAACCAAATCCAACATAATTCAACAAAATCCAAAAACAACGAATATCACTGCATATAACGAATATCCTTACTCACGAGGCCGTTGAGGACACAAATTCCTTGTATGCTCTTCACTTCGACAAATTCTCAATAGCAATCGGGAAGATTCCTTCATTTCCATCCTTCGTATAAATGACAAAACAAATTCCTTTGTTCTTTCCTTAAGATGAGTCCCGCCTACAACGACGACCGGCCGTAGGTAATGCTTGAAAGCATACAAACACTGTCCAAGAGCAAGAAACAAATATCGAAATTCGCCATCATGAGCCGTCTCAATATCATATAGTATCCCGGGGTTTGATTCTCTCAACAGATGCAAATATGATGGAAGCAATTGATATGACCGTTCGAAATCGCCATATGTCATCTCTATAGCGACGTTTCTTGCTCGGAGAGCAAAGCTGTAATCCATCTCAATGCCAAATTGTCGATGCATCTCTCCAATCATCTCTTTCGACTTGATTACACCTTCATCGATCAATTTCGTGCAAAATACTTGCCAACAATCTTAGCGAGCACCGTCGTGGGCGGCGATTCAAATCAAGTGACAAGTATGATCGTTGTTCAACTTAATTACTCTCCATATCGTTTCCTCCGACGACTCGTAGCTTAAAAGGACAACCGTTGCCATGCTTGCAAACATACCCCAAACGTGTTTTACTTGACCGATCGACCACGTACTCTACATGATTCTCCAAGTGGTACAATCCCACGGCTATCGCCAAGTCATCTTTCGTCTTAAATATCGAATCAACGCATAATTGGTCGGTATGGGGTCCACAAGGTTCGACCCAATCTAATGGCAATGCACTGTCACAATCAAGTAATGGAATAACCCAGTTGCGTAACTCATGCGCTATATCATCATCTCTGGTTCGTGAAGTTGTAGCATGAGCCTCACCATCATGCTGCTGTTCGGAAGTGAAGTTGCGTTGTCCGATAACCTTATCAAGATGTCTTGGTTGTCAAATCCAAGCACCAAATTCAGTAGCCAATGAATTAAATATATCTCTACGTCGGTTCGTGTCTTCCTCTTCATCTGAATACACCAGCTCGTCTTCCTCCTCATTCAAGACAACGGCTCATCTTCGTGTATAGTGAACGACATCTTGCATTAGACTCGGGCAAGACGTAAATCGTTGTGAACTATATAATACCGGTGTCTCTGTGTGTCTGGTGTGCATCGCTTGCCCTTTTCAATCACATACACAATCGGATCATCCTTTTGTTCCACAATCAATCGAAACAAATCGGTGTCAGTTTTCAACGATACTTTTATTCTTCTTCCATCACTAGCGCTCGTCGTATAGAAAAACATATAATCTGATCCACCATTGTTTCCTACTTGCTCATGAATCTCTTTTAGCAAATTAGCACGTGAAATCTGTTCTACAGCCATGTATACGAGAACCTCGTCGCCGCCTATATACTCTACTCTGTCCCAACTACCACCATGACGTATAATGAGACGTTGCCAAGACATCTGTTGCAAAATAAGACATAAAAGATAACAGTCATATACATAGGATGCACGAGATACATAGGATGCACGGGATGCACGACCATGCACGATCGTGCCTTTGTCATGCACCGTGCAGCCATGCACCGTGCACGGTCGTGCACGGTACACGGTCGCAGACGATGCACGACCGTGCCGTGAGATGAGTAAGGTGCGGTTTTATGCGTTCATAAGTACGGTATGGCCGCAGTGTCGTATACCTGCTTCGAGTTAGCATCTCATATTTTTAAATTTAACTTGTTAAATGATCCTAAATATTAAATTAATCACTTTATTAACATAAAATCAACACAAATAACATATGTGACGCATAATAATTCTACCGTACAACCGTGTACTTAAGAACGTATTTTTTCTTCAAAACATGAAATTTATCATTCGAAGAACATAAAAGTATTAAAAACATATTTAGGGTGTAAATCATCAACCGTGTACAACCGTGTACTCAAGAACACGTAAAAAATTCTATACGGATTTAATTTACCTTAATCCATTAGCAATGCTCGATTTCCTTTGTTTGATTGAAAAAAGCAGATAACAACTTCTTCTATTAATTATTTTCACTCTCTTCCTCTCTTTGAAATTGTAATGTTACAAATGAATTGTTTGTGATTTGAATTCAATATCTACCTAATTTTTAGATTAAATGTTTACCAACCTCTTTTACAATTAATGTTTACCAACTTTAATTTAACATTCAATTTTAGCGTAATTCATTTATTTTCTAGTAGAGAGAGAGAGAATTCTACGAGAGAGAGAGAGAGAGAGGAGAGAAAGTTGTGATTTTCGTGAGAGAGAGAGAGAGAGAGAGAGAGAGGACCCAAGGATATTTATGTCTTTTAAAGCAAAATGGTATAAACTCATGTTTTTATGAGTGTGGATATATAACTTATCCAACTATTTTTTGGTTATATATAAAGTTCTCCCTATACAAAAATACTGCATGCCATCACACAAATTTAAAGTACTATTCATTATTTTATTATTAAATTATCATATATACAACTATATTTCACAATTATAGGACTTAGAATTAATTAATATCATAAGCTTATTGTTTGGTGATATTTCTCACATTTCCATAAGTGAGTGATTGATGCTCAATTTCCAGTTCTTAATCCCCTCCCCCTCTACCCATCTCAAAGTCTATAGCATGGGTTATGATAGAAATCATCTCTAATTAATGTTAGTAATGTAACCAAGAAACAAATTGGTTCACATATATTGACTAGTTAGATGATAAGATTAATCTTTATATTAAATAGTGCATCTTTATTGATACAATAGTCTACTTTTCATGATAAAACATCTTTATAATACATATTTTGTCTATGAGGTCTAACTCAAGTAATAAAGTTGATGTACTTGTTGGAGTATGGAGTATGAATGGACTGTACACCCAAACTTGATCTCGGTGATCCAAAATTTTGGGCTTATATTTTTGGGTCCAGACGGAACCCTAATGGGCTTTGGGTTATGGTTTGATTATTATCTATTTAATAGTTGTTTTTCCTTTTAATATGTATCTGAAAAATGAAGTGAAATCTCTAGCTTAACATAGCTCCCAGACGTAGTCACAAAACGAACTGGGTAAACAATTCATGTATTCTTTATTTTCTGTCATAATTATGGTGTGTGTTTTTCGCAACAGCAACAAAAATCTATCTTAAGCAAAAAGCCTTTGCATGGTTTTGAGTTTCACCAACGTGTTAGTTATATTATTATTTTTATAATATATAGTAAATTCATGATATGATATGCATTTCATATCACTAATAATTTGTTCACGAAAATCAATGATCTTGATTGACTCCCAATTTTCACGCGATAAACATTTTTATTTGATACTTTCATATATAATCACATAAATAGAGAGATGACATCAACAATTTAAAACATCTTTTAAAAGTGTTGTATTTTTGTCACTCCAACTAAAGCTGATTAATAATAATGCGTCATGGCGTGCGGTGATTAGACCAGATCAATTTGATATTTGGAAAAAAGGGTTTTCGTTTAGTGGGGTGCCCGACTTTGTTTATATATTCACACCTCATTTGGCAGTGTTTTTAGTCTTAGGGTTTGTTTGGTAGGTGAGATATACTCTGGATAGGGAACATATCTTGACTTATCTGTTTGTTTGGTACGTAAGATCTATTATCTCACGAGCTTGTGATATATGTAAAGCCCGATATAATCCACTATAGCTCTTTGGTAAGTGTAACTCATGGTTGACCCCATATTTGTATCCAATCTGCAAAGTAGACCAGGCTAGTGACCGCTACGGTGGTAGCTAGCGGTCGCTAGCCTCATTTTTTATTTGTTCTGGGGTTACTTTTGTCATTTTGTTTCGTAATCTATATTTGTAACTAATGTACCAAACAACAAGGTTGATTATCTATATTTTTATATCTTATCTACCAAACAATAAGATACGATACAAATCTAACATTATCTACGATACATATCCTATTCTTATCTATCTTGACATATCTAAACATATCTACCAAACGAGCCCTTAGTTGTCAATTTTCTATCGAGGGATATTACGTAGTATTATCTTACAGGTCTTCATTCATTACGATTTAAGAGATATTCTTACTATAATATGAACATAACAAAACATTAATAAAATTACGGTTTGGCAATCGATTGGATTTTGAACTTTAACTGAATATTATCGGGTGAATCTTTATTCATCAAATGGCTTGACACAAAATGTGTCACTTCAAAAAGAATTATCACTACAAGAATACAGCCGATCAGCGACGGATTAGCGACGGCCGAAATACGGGTCGTGTATCGACGGATTGAGAGCGGATTAAAAGGAATTTTTTCTGACGGATCGGTGACGGATCGTGACGTAACATGGCGGGGATTTCACGCGAAATATTAACAACGGCATTTCGTCGCTATTCTGTCGTTAAATTTAACGACGGACACCATCCGTCGTTAAATTTAATTTTTTGTTATTTTTAAATTGGATAAAAATCCGTCGCTAATCCGTTAAGTAAAATAAGCGGATTTTTTAGTTTTTTAATTTATTTTAACGACGGACAAAATCCGTCGTTAATTTTAATTTCAATTTTTATTCCCAAAATTTTAGCGACGGAATATCCGTCGTAATGTAATCGCTAATTTATGACGGTTGTAGTCGTCGTTAAATTAAAATATTTTTGATTTTTTATATTACATACGTAAATTAACGGCGGATATTTATCCGTCGTTAAACTTATTCCGTCGTTAAATGCATTATTAAAAGTCGTTAATCCGTCGTTATAGGGTTTTAAATATAACGACGGATAATTCCGTCGCTAATCCGCCGCTAAAAAGTTTAATTACAGACGGGCTTTCTTCCCCAATTTCATATCTGAAATTGCGCATCCTCCCCAACCCCAAATCCCACCAGCCCCCCACCTCGCCGCCGCCTGCGACCACCGCCGCTCGCCATCCGCTGCTGCCGCCCTCGCCCCGACCCACTGACCAGCCCCGCCCCACCCCACCCCCGCCCGCCCGCCGCCACACCCACCTCCACCCCCGCTGCCGCTTACCCCTGCCTTGCCCCACCCACCTTGCCATTGCCCCACCGCCACACCATGCCCCATCCCCACACCATGCCCCACCCCCCCATGCCCCACCCCACACCACGTGCCCCCACCCCCACACTCCTTAACCCTGCCTTGCCTGCGCCTGCACGTCCATGTGCCATGCCGCCATGCCTCATGCCCAGCAGCAGCCTACTTGCCTCCTCCCTCTCGTCCGTCCGTCAGTTGGTTTGTTTGTTTTTTTGTTTTTATTTTGTTATATATTTGTTATATATATTGAATTGATAGTTAAAATTATTATATGATGTATTGAATCGATGGTGAAAATATTATATATGATATTGAATTGATAGTGAAAATATTATATATGATGCATTGAATGTTAGTCTTGTGATTTGGGCTTGTGAAATTGATAAGCTTGGGATGATAAATTCATCATTTCGTGAGATGTTTTGAGTTGTTAAGTGTATAATTATGCATATGGTGATGAATTGGTGAAATTTGGATGAGTTTGGTTGAATTGGGAATCAAATGGCGATTAATTTTATAAAACTTACTCTCAGAAATTTTGTTAGAATTGTTATATGAATAAAATGTTTTATAAGTGTTTATCATCATATAAAAATATTGACCAATTTCTTTGTATAGTTGCCACCTAGCTAGTAGTCAATATTTTAGGATTAAATAAATTTATATTATAAGCGACCAAACGACGTTCATTTAATACTAGCTCATTTTAATATTTTCAATAATAAAAACTTGAATTTAGGGACATTTTATCATTTTCAATTCATTCCGAGTACAAGTTGGTTTGATAAATCATACCGAAGATATAACAAGTTCGAACCGTTTATCCTCGCCAATCAAGCCATTCAGTATACTATTGTGCATATCGAGTTTAAAACAATCTAAGAAAGAGTGGTGGGAAGTATGCAAAATTAAAGCTCGATCTAATGTGGAAGTTTCGGATGAGAGTTCGCATCGATAGTACCTTCCCTTTTCGAGAGGATGCATTAGGTTCGATTACTAATGTCGTTGTGGATGAGGACACGACACTAGTTCATCGATGGTACACTCATGACATTGAAGAGACATCGATAATGAGGATGATGAAGTTGAATTGTCGAGTCGAAGATAATCATACATTGGATGATGATGATGACGGCGACGATGAATAGGGTTTGAATTTATAGCATTTTTTGTATGCACACAAAATATTATGATATGCATTATTTGTGAATTTATAGCATTTTTAGTATGCACACAAAACGTTATGATGAAGACGCGATAATTGTCACTAGTATGCACAAGAAACGTTTTATTTTCTAGTATGCACACAAACGTTATGATATGTATTATTTGTGAATTTTTAATACAAGATTTTTACATTTGTTTGCGATGTCATCACGTAGGAGGCACTTTCGGTCATACACGCCGTCGCCTTTCACCCGCCACCTAGAAGAAGGCATGGAGGCACTCTCTCCGATCCGCCGGCGGTGGTGGAGTGCCATCTAGAGAGGATGAAGAAGATAGCCATTGTGAATGGGTATGGCGTTATCTCTTGTATGTCTCGGTTTAAATAAATTGTAGCATTCGATGTCTTTATTTCCTATAAATTGAAGCATTTTGTGTCCGAGCAATGATATAGCCAGCGTGATTACGAGTCATTCCGTAGATTCATGAATCACAACGGCTTCAATTGGAAATTGGTACCCAAGAGTTCAAGCAGATTTATTTCGATCAATTCGAGGTTCGTGTTGTTTATACAAAGTAATTTATGATTTGACCTTAATTTGCATATTGTAATCATATATTTTTGCGAAACATTTTTATTGGGATGATACGATGGATGATGCCTGATCTATTCCTCTTGTGCGCAAAGGCGCGAGCGCTATAAAGATCTTGTTCACAAGATCAAGCGGCGAAGGACTCGCTTAACCCACCTCCATTTATCCCCGAGCGAGATTGGGATAATTGGAAGGCATATTGAGCTCGGACGGGCGTCGAGGCGGCAAAGGCCCGCAGCAGGATGTCCGAGCTAGATGGCGAGGTCTTGGGATAGTCGAGCATCGGGGTGGCTCACGCCTGCGCTCAGTATCTGAGAGATTGTAAGTACTTTGAAGTTTTAGATATAGTAAATTTATTTAAGAATCGTGATACTTATTAATTATTTAATTTGTTTGACTTATTTATAGGCAAGAGGCGTGGAGTGGCCGTAGAAGATGTCCATGGGATGTATTCCGAAGTATCATACCACCGACGACGGAGCTATCTGAGCGGAAAGCTCGGAGTATCGCGGTAAGTATATTCGTTAGCGCAACAACGAGCATTTAATTAAATAATAATTGTATGAAATTATATTACAGGCGAGTTGAGAACAGGTGACCCAGTTGAGCCAATCGGGGGAGTGATGAGACAGCGCGATAGGACTCAAATTCTCAAAATGTCCTTGGGAGCTCCTCAAAGAAAAGAATAGGATGTTTGGGTGGTTCTCATCACGGGCATACATGCGAGGCGGCGTCGTCTCATTCGGTGGAGAGTGCCCACTGCCGATCCCACCGCTTATCAACAACGATATCGGATCCGGAGGCCGATTAGCGGTGGCGGCAGCAGCGCCGCATACGAGGCCGAATGCAAGCCGAGTGAGCGAGATAGCGTCAAAACAGATTCGAGCTCAAAGGCCAGCAGAGCGCCCTAGAGCGCTTCATGGCCAGCTCCCGTTTCCCCCCACCCTCGTGATATGAGCTCCCGTTTTCCCTCACCTCGTCATATTCGGGTTGTATTATGAATTTGTTAACTTATCGCATGATTTAGAATTGTTTTTTTATGGGATTGTTTGGATATTACTGTATTTTGGATTGAAATGTTTTGTTTGAATTGAAATGCTACCGTTTGGATTGAATTGGTTTATTTCGATAGTTTGTATTATATGGATTGAATTGGTTTGTTTTCATAGTTTGTATTGTATGGATGGAATTGGTTGGAGGTTGGAATTGGTTTGTTTGGTTGGATTGAATAGATTGAATTGGATGAAATTGGTTGTTTGTATATTTGTTTGGGTTGGTTGTTTGAAAACAGGTTTGGCTGTCAAAAATGAAATTGTTCGCGAGAATCAGTAAATATAGCGACGGATTAGCGGCGGATTAAAGGCGGATTAGCGGCGGTTTAGAGACGGATTAACAACGTAAAATAAGCGAACCAACGAGAAATTGCGGCGGACTTGCGGCGGAATAGAGGCGCCTACGGCCAGTTCTGACGGAATATTTTTACGCAATAGAAAAAAACTATAAATTTAGCGGCGGACTTTGTGCCGTCGCTAATTAGAAACAGATTAGCGACGGAAGTTTTAGCTACGGAATAGTTGTGTCGTTAATCCGTCGCTAACTACGACGGATTAGCATCGCATTAACGACGGTATTTATATCGACGACCGTTCTTAGGTCGCAGATTAGCGATCGACTTTTCCGTCATTGTTCGTCGCTATTTGTTAGCGACGGACATAATTCCGTCGCTAAGCGTTTTAGCAACCGTGTTTCAAATAACCCCATATTCTGTCGCTAATCCGTCGCTAATCCATTTTAGCGACGGATCGAGCGAGGTTCTGACGGAATTTTCCGTCATTTGTTAATTATTTTTGTAGTGTATGATGTTGTATTGGTTGTTCGTATGTAAAAGTTTAAGATTTTAACGAGTAATTTAAGATTTTGAATTAGTATAATATATTTTTGATTTTATATTTTTTGTCAATGTTCCTTTAATTTCAACTTGACACAAGTTTTGAAAGTGTTGTTTCGCCTAAACACATAACTGTTATGTAGACTGTTATCTACACACAGAGTAAAACAACGGAATTAAAAACTTGAAGAACACTGAAGTAACTTTTCTACAGATTAAAAATATAATTTGTAGTTGCCAAGTATGACGAAAATATTCACTATAAAATGTACAGTGAATTTACAAAACTCACTACTTTATCACAAGATAAAGTTGGACACGTTGAGTCGAAACCTAACTATAAAAATATATGAAAAATACTAAAGATTTCATCACACCACTCGTGTACTAAAAAGAACAAACTTCTAAAATAATCAGAAGGTAAAACACTCGTGTGTTATCGAAAATGTTATGAAAATAGACTCAACGACATAAACAAATCTTCAGATAAATCTTCAAGGATTGCGTATCTTCTACTATCGATTTCTCCTTATATAAGAGTTGAGAGGCCTTCGACTGCACGTATTGGACCACGTTCTGGTCCACTAGGATGTAAGTTAGTCTTTGCAGTTAGTCGCTCAACTTGCTCCTGGAAAATAGGAACCGGATAACTGACTTCTTCCATCGTTATCTCTTTTGATCTGATTCTCATGTTCTTCGGTGTGTTACCATCGCATCCAGCAAAACATCAATAACAGGCACACTCCAAAGAGAAGAAAAGGCAAAATCCTAAAATAATTAACCCCATATAATGAGGAGATTCGGTTAGAGTTAAACCAACTCTAACAAGTTTTTAGTGGGTTCTACTTCATAACTTGAAATGTGCACTTTTAGTGAAAGTCGAGTGAAACAAATATAATTTTTTTTAGTTGATCCCTGTACATCCATCGAACATGTGAATTTTGATAATTTTTTCAGTGTAAATGATATTTGATATTTTTTTCAATATAAATGATACATTTCTTTATAATAAATGATGGTTTTATTTAATATAAATGATACATTTCTTTATAACAAATTATATTTTTGTCCATATGCATGGTGCAGGATATAGAGGAATTTTTGTGTTCTTTTTGGGTGTAGAAAATGGAGAATATGCTTTTGGAAATATATACCAACAAATCCTCAATCTTTTTTTCCAAATTTAAATTAAAAATATTAAGATGCAAGACGACTTGGTCCCATCTTGGGTAGCTGGCTGCATTATACAGTTGATGCTGACGAAATCGCCACTACTGAACTGCAGATGCGGGCGCCTACTCGAAGCGTAGGTGGGAGTAATAGAAATTGCGAAATTTTGGACACGTTCCACGTTACATAGTGTATCGTTTGTTGAATGACAGAGTTAAAAGTAGAATCATGTTCTATTCCATGACAAATATCGACATAGTATATTTATTTATTTAAAATATTTTTTTTAATTAATCATTGTATACTTTTATCCTTAATTAATATGTAAATAAACAACGATCCATGTAAAAAATATATTTAACTCTGATATTTTTTCACGAAATTTGAACAGGATTGGAATTTATGGTTCGTTATTCTCTCTTTTTCCAAACCACGCTTACGGAGCCTTCAATTTATATAACATTGCATGAATTGTAAACATTTTACAACTTAATTTAGATAACAAAAATAATTAATATTTTATGGCAGGAATCATTAAGTTTTTAATACATCTTTATATAGATTAAAATATTAAAAACTAACTATTGTGCAATCTGTCGAACTTCGACAAAAGATCACTTTACGTTGTAATTTATAATAACATTAGCTAATTACTTGAATCTTTTTGAACTTATAAATATAATTTGTTGCAATAAAAGTATAATTTTACATAGGTTTTCATTTAATGAAGTTAATGCAAAACCAATATGGAATTAAAGTATTTTTCTTTTTATGTTTTGAATGTGTAAAGATCAACTAAGTAATAACTCATATTATATATATTTATTATAAATTTAAATGGATTTGGATAATTAGTAGGTCTTACTATACATGTTTGAGACAACAATGGGTAGTAAAATCACTTTTTAAATCGGATTAAAGTTAAAAAAAATAACGCTACATTTTGAATGATATTAATTCTAACCACTCCATCAATTAAATGTGACTTTTTAGTTGGAAGAATAAAAATATCCTTTTATCTAGATTTTTATTTGGTGAAATCTCATAAAATATAATATGAGATTGATAGGGAGATAATTATTATTATTGAAATAAATGAAGAATTTAGATAAATAAGAAATAAAACTTTTGAAAAATCCATATAGGATAGGAATCAATGTGTTTCGTTTAATTCGTAATCCTATATAGGAGAAGATTCCTAAATTCCAATTAAACAGAGTTTAAAAGGGGTATACACAATTGATTTTTGGAAAATATTATTAGTATTAATTAGAACCTTGCACCCAGAAACTATTCATACATCCTATGGTTATAAAAGAAAGAATTACTATTTCAAAAAACAAAGTATTTGAACAAACATGTTTGAATTATTACTTGTATTTGACATTTTCCAGATACCTTAGTAAGAAACAATTATGTCGTAGCTAAATGTTCATAGCAAGCAACTCAAAAAATATGTTCATATCAAGAGTTGTTTAACATTTTGCTTATATATATAGGGGATAACGTGAGAACCATTTTTATTGTGAGAATGGGAACCAAAAGCGATGAATTCAGGTGAAAGTTGATGAATCATTGGGAAAATTATCAATCCAAAAATAGAATTTTAGCCTCATGGGATTCGAACCCGGGTGAAAAATTACGAATTTTTGAATTCATTAACTTTCTCAACGAATTCATCAACTTTCATAACGAATTCATTTGGTTCTTAGTTTTAGGATAAGAATGGTTCTTATTTGAACCAAACTCTCTCTCTCTCTCTCTATATATATATATATATAGGGGAGAGATCATATGAGAATAGATATTTGTGTGAGAAATAAGAATGAATTTCACCTTTTAATTAATTAGATCTATGGTCTAGATTAAGCCATATAAATGTTGTAATTTTTCAAACTGTGTGCTATGATTTAATCTTTATTCGATTTTAGTAAGGATAATTTTGTAATATTAGGTGTTATTAAATATGGTAGTTCCTATATTTATGGGATTAGATCTTTAATCCCTTTGATATGGTCAGTTTTTTAGTTATCGTTTTCTAGCTATATTCCTTTTTCGCACAAAATTGTAATACGCAAGAACAAATCATTACAAAGTATTAAATATAATATTAATATTTTACAATAATATTAATATTTTACAATAATTAGTTTAAAAACTCTGGAAGTTAAACAAAGTAAATATAAATGATAACAATATTAAATAATATGCAATACTGATAACTTATATGTGCAATAAATAATGATTAATGTGCAATACATACGTAATAAAAAATCAACATTGATTGGTGTGTGTGTGTTGGCCTAGTGGTAGAGTGGTTAATGCTTGAAGCCAAAGGTCTCGGGTTCGAGTCCACCGTGACGCAGCCTTTAAAATTTCTGTATTAAATTACCAAAAAAAAAAAAAATCAACATTGATAACATATATGTGAAATAAATAGTGGTTATGCTATATATATATTCAATATTTATTCATGTTATATGCAACATAATAGCATAATATGCAATAAAAGGCATAACAATGAAACATCATGTTTCTTTAATACAATTATTATATACAACATATATATAATTATATGTTACATTTATATAAAGATATGCTACATAAATCTTATAAATGCTAATATACAAATTTGAGAGGTAAAGTCAAGTAGTTTTTATATATGTGTATTCATTTTGGAATAACATTTGATATTATGCCATATTTAATCGTTATATATGCAACATAATAGTATTATTGTGCAAAGAAAAAACATACTAATGAAACAACATATTTATACAAATTTATTTGAACAATTTCTTAAATGTTTTAATATTAGTATTATATGCTACATTTACACAATTATATGCTATTATTATATATAGATGTGATATAAAAGTTTGAGAAATTGTATAGGACCAACGTTGTGTGCTACAAATATAAAATAATATGCTATGAATCACGTAATATATGATATAAAATTTGGAAGGTTTTTTGTCTTTGCGAATCAAATTTTTAGCATTAAATGAGTCTGATTTTTGTGTGTTGTTTATACATTAATTAAAACCAATTAAATTTTTTCTAAGATGGAAAGATATGAACATATCTTGCAATAGATCGTGTAATCCAACATTTCACATTTTACCCTTTTTGTTTTTACATTATGCCATTTTTCAGCAGTTTTTTGGAATTTTAATAATGGATTTAAATCTTGAACGTTGATTTTATTAAAATCAATGGTTGAGATTTATTCTCATTTATTACACTTAATATCTTTCTCACCATAACCTCCCTATATATATACTTTTGTCTCAGAAATACTCAAAATGTTATTTCAAACTGTGTAAGAATTTGGAGAAGGGTAATTTCGCCAATCTACTATGCACTATAACCAAATTGTTTAATATCGTCCCATGCAAGTTATGCAACCCTAAAAAATAAAAATAAAAACAAATCGTCCCATGCAAATTTTTTGAAAGCCATGGGAGCACCAGCCTTGATAAACTCAATCTCCAATTTCCCCATCTCATCAACCAAATCAATTCCATTTAAAGCTAAATTTCCAATGCTAATGGAGAACTCAATCGACTTCCCCTTTTCCAAAGAGCTGCTACATAAACTATACCAAAACGGACAAATGCGGTTGAGAACTTCGACGACGAGGAGGTTAGCGCGGAGGAAGAAGAGGGCTCGATTTCGATTGGTACTAGTGCGGATTGGGAAGCATAATTTCTTGCGGAGAGGGAACCTAATAGATATTTTCCCCAAAAGAAGCTGAAAAAGCAGCCCCAATTCCAGGCTAGTGCGAGAAACTGATCAAATGAATTGATGCGGTTAGGGCTAGAGAAGTTGCTCTGGAATCTAACTGAGGCTAGAGGATTGACTGCCAAAATGGAGAATTTGCTTGGTGGAGAGAATAAAAGGAAGAAGAAGAAGCTAACATTTTTAGATCCGATGATGATGGCGATGACTGCTGAGGATGATGAACTGCTAATCATCAAGATGCAAGTTGTAACTGTCTCCTGCTTCTTGATTTTGGATCTATTTTTGGTATGGTGTTCTTGATTTTGGATTCTATCACAGTGAATTTCTTTTGACTGATTTTATTCTGCAACTGATGAAGAAACGATTATTCATGTTGGAATCAAGAAAAGCATGGAAATAACAAAACTCTTGCAATGTAGAAAACATTCTGATACAAAATTGGCCAAGATGGTATCATTATGTGCCTAACTGCAGCAGATTTGCTGCTTATGATATTCTGACGGAGGCCTATATTTTCTTATTCTTCTAAGACCCCATAGGAATTTGTTTTTTTTTTTTTTTAAATCTTGATGTTTAATGCATTTCAAGAACCAGATATGGCTCCAGACTGTGTGTGTGTGTGTGTAGTAGACAATGTCAAGACACCATCCTACGTCGTTGATTCATCTCCGGCAGCCTTTTGATCATTTTCTTGTAATAATCCGTTCTACAACGGTGATAATCAATCCAAACACACAGCTGCCTTATTGCCTCTCTCTTCTCCTCTCAAGTTCTATCATTCCTTCATCTTTCTCTCTGATCCATTTCTCTAATTCCCTCATCTTATTCTCCAACTTCCAAACCCTGTCCCTGAACACCAATATCTCCCCCTCCTTGTCATCCAGTTGGAAGAGCAAGTCGTCTAGGTCGTGCTTCACTTGCACCAGCGCGTTGTTCTTCCTCCTCACCCAGTCCTTGGCGTAATTCACCTCACACGAAATCTTAGAAATCCTGGTCAGGAAATTCTCGTTGCATTCCTCAAACTTTACGACTACTGAGTCCAGTGAAACGAGCACATCATTTGCTGTGAGTGAGATACCCTTTATGTTTCTGAGTCCCATTTCCATTTTCCTTGTTGAGCCTTGTTTTCTTGCTTGACCTCCTCGTTGGTCTTGAGGTACCACTCTTTGTTCTCGACGTGCAGCTTCTCTGCAGCCCTGATCCTCGGCTCAGGGCTCGATACTATCCTTGAACTGCTTCCTGAACTCCTCTGCCATCTCTTCTATCTTGTGTTCCATCAGTTGGAAGTTGGGGTGAGATTTCATGTATCCGCTCTCATCTTATTCACGACTTCCCCAACTCGAGCAGAGTTTTCTGCTGATCAGCGATCTTGGTGATCAGTTCAGTGTTGTGTCTGTTCATCTTGGATTTGATCAGCAAAGCCTCTTGTCTCTCTTTCTCAAGCTCCATCATATCCCGTTCTTTGTCGTTTTCAGAGTTTCCATCTCTACCTGCAAACCTACTTTCTCCTTGTGTAAGGCTTCCATCTTGCTCTGCTGATTCTTGACCTTTTGGTTCAAGGATTTGATCTGAGCAGATGAATCTTCTTCACATTGCTTGAACTTCTTCTCCTGAGCTGATAGCTTCCTCTCGTTAAGCAAAGAGATGTCTGTAGCTGAGACATCTTTCGTAGTAGCTCCTGCTTTTCAACCACATATAGATTAGATTCTTGATCTGTTTTGGCTATCTGCTCTTTGAAATCTTTTACCTGAGCTTTGAGCTTTCCTTCTCCCCAGTCCTGCCATGCTTGATCAAGATTGATTCACGTATTTGTTTCCACAGTTGTTGTTGAGCTCCAGCTCCAATTCAACCTTCCGAGTGTTGACAGATACCAGCTCCTGATGCAAGCTATCGACTTGCTCCATTAGACCCTCAACTTCAATCGACCTTTCTTTGGTCTCACTCGTCAATCTCTCCCCAATTCGTCTTTTCATGGCTCAGAGCTTCCACTTCGTGCTCCAGACATTCCTTGTCTTTGCACATTGATTCAAGCTCAAATGCGGTCTTTCAGCCTTGATATTCTCTCCTTCATATGCATAGCTTCGTTCACTTTGCTTTCCACCTCCTCTTTCCATTTCTTCTTCTGTGAGGAGAGTCGCGATCTCAAACTTGAGACGTGCAACTTCTCCATCAAAACCCTTCATATGTACTGTGTTTCCGGCTCCTCATCTTGAACCCTCAAATCCTTCAAAAGTTGTTCATCTCCTGGGACTGTGAGCCCAAGCAAGCCTCTTTTATTTCACTAGAAGAAGTTAGTTTATCCTTGAGGATTGTGTCTTGACATCTGATGTTTCATCATCGGTATGCATGATCCCACTGCTTGTGTCCCTGCTGTTTTTGTGCATCACTTCCACTGGAGAATAGTATATCTCTGAATCCGAAGGAGGAGTGGAAGAGCCATCATCTCTGCCATGAACATTGTTCTTCGCCTCCCTCTTAGATCTTCATAAAGAGAGTAGAGTGATTCATAATGCTGGTGGAAATCTTCAACTAGGTGGATTATTTCTTTCTTCAGGTTCCTTCTTTGTTGCTATTTATGCCCTTTGCCAGCTTCAAAATCCTCTTCACCTTATTCTCAACATCTGCAACACAGAAACTCCTCAGTTTCTTGTATATAAGTGCTGAAATCTTGACTTCTTTGTGCATGTCTATAGACTTTCAACGTGTAAAAAAGGAGGGGGCAAAAACAGCCTTGCTCTCATCATGACACCATGTTTTCAAGAGAACTCAAATTTCAGAACAAGAAATAAAGATTTTAAGGTTCATGATTCGAAAATTTTACCGATTTTCGCCCTTCTCAGTTGCTCTTGTTTCTCAGGGTCTATGTGATTCTCAAAGGACTTCATCGCTTTGCCTAATCTTGCTAAGCTTTAAATCTTGAAAGGATGAGTGGTGCTGCTTGATGGCCAAGAAAACTCAAATAAATGAACAATACGCAGCATTGTAGCTTAGAATTGCGTTTGCGTTTGCTTAGTAATTCAAGAATGGTAGACATTACCTACTTGAAACTTGCAATTATCTAACAAGTAGAAGAAATGCAGATCCCTTGCATGATTACTCCCCCTAGCCAAACAAACCAAAAATTATCAATAGCTGACTGCCCAAGGGTCGAGATCTTCTCGAGAATTATAATATACACGTGATGTGCATCGACATTACGGTGTTTAACAAGCAAAAGACTCCATTTATTGCATTTTGTGATATGTCATTGCATAACCCATAATTTTCATTTGCTTATTCTGACAATAACCAATTCCATAAGATAAAAACATGTTCTCAATCATGATATCGAAATTATGGACAAAAAAAAAACCCAACATAAATCCAAGATTGACATTATATGATGGGATCAGAATGCATATAACACGTATTTTTGTGCGAATGTGTGATCCCGATCCAATCCACACACCATTTATATTTGCAATCATGAGATGGAAAAAAAAAATTCTTTGATGAATATGATATTATGAAAAGAACGTCTCGGTGCTCATGAATGCATTAAAAAATTCACTTGAATTACAGACACAAAAACATACATATGTATGTATATATTTGGCCTCTCTTTTTTTTGAACAGCTGATGACTAGATAGGCAAGATTACCTGAAAATTTTCAGAGTTGTGAAGAATGTCAATCTGAATGAAGGCAAATCCCATGATGAAAAAAATTAATGAAGGGATATGAACTATATTTAGTTTATGGTTTTATAGATACTGATTGTGATGTAATATCGATAAAAATTTATTAACTATATATTACTTCTATTAATAGCGCCCCTCTTTCCACTCTATAATCCATATCTATTATAAAAATGTCTTCTTCTTTAGTTCTACAAAAATTCGCTTACTCTTAATTCTATTTACAGTGAGATTATGTTTTATGATAATAACTGTGATATAAAATAATAAAAACATATCTATATATTGGTTTTTTATATAGGAGTATATTCAAATATGCAGACAACGTTAATTTACACAATCATGATGGTTGCTCTTATGAATAGCACCCTCTTTCTAATCTACAATTATTACAAAAATATCGTATTTCCTAATTCTTACAATTAAGATCGCTGAGTCTTACTTCAATTTACTATGAAATTAATTAATTTAATTAGATCTGTACGGCCCATTGCCTTATGTAATATCTTATACTACCTCCGTTCCACCATTCTTGGCTCGTTTCCTTTTTGGGCCGTCCCAATAAGTTGGCACGTTTCCAAAAAAGTAAACAATTTTACACTAAAAAATATATCGAATTTCGTGTCACCTACTTTTTACACACAAAACACAACTCTCCTTAATCTACGTGTAAAAGAAAGGAGACATGAATGACGGACGGAGGAGTATAACGAAAGTCATCTGATGATTTCGACATATGAGTTGGCCCGCTCGATGACTCGACATTCGACATGCAATCCCCGCAAGTGGCGGTCATTATGGAAGCTTAAGATCTCCCCAAAATTGATTTTTTTCTGCGGGGCGGCAGATAATGTCTTGCCGACGGCTAACCTCGGCACTCGTTTGTGGCGTGTGAGTTTGGAATGGGAGCTTCGCTCACCTTGATTGATCTAAAGGAAGGGAGCTTAATGCTAAGATGACTATGTTGATGTACCAAATGCGGAAGGATGTGAGCGATGTGATTTGGGAGAGCGACACCTACATCTGAAGGCGCGTTGAACCAAGCGGCTAATGTGAGGTGGAATGGATTCTTGCATGCACAAAGATCATGATAAACAGCCCGTGCAAGGATGGCACAACTTGCCGAGCGGTTTTGTTGAGAAAAACTCCGAACTTTCCCGCTTCGTGAAGTTAAGATAGGCACTTTCGGAAATTAGGTAGCAATGAGAGCACACGATTTAAATTCTCCAATATGGAGATTCTTCCACTATCTGAAAAGAATAGTAGGATTTACAAGGATGTTACAAAATTGTCTCACTCAATGGTGGCTCACTTTACTAGGATGGTTAGGAATGAAGCCTCCCACCCCTATTTATACTACTCCACCTTCACAATGAATGGTGGGGATGATTTCTATCAAGGGTGGAGATTGATTCTCTAGAATGCTCCACACACTCTAGAGTCTCCATACTCTTCCACTCTCTTCCATATCCTTCCATACTCTTCCATAGGCTTCGTAAGGTTCCACACATCTCTAGAATATTCTAGAGGATTCCACACTATTCCACAAGCTTCTAGAGAGTTCTAGACTTCTCTAGGATTCTCTGGAACGTTCTAGAAAAATTCTATACCTTTCTAGAAAGCTCTAGAATTTTCTAGAACCTCTCCAATTAAGGAGGGATCCCAACAAATCTCCCCCTCCCGACTTAATTGGGGGGTAGTAGCAAACCTGCACCTTGACAGCAATCTTCGAACTTCTTTGTCGGTATTACCTTGGTCATCATGTCCGACCAGTTCTCGTCTGTATGAACCTTGTCAAGATGCAATTTCTTTTCCTCGAGGACTTCTCGGATCCAATGATACCTTGTGTCAATGTGCTTCGTGCGGGAATGAAATGTTGAGTTCTTCGCCAAGTAAATTGCGCTTTGATTATCACACTTCAACACGTACCTTTCTTGATCTATTCCCAGCTCGAGCAGAATGTTCTTCATCCACAGCATCTCCTTGCAAGCTTCTGTAGCTGCAATGCACTCTGCTTCTGTGGTGGATAATGCAACACACTTTTGCAGCTTTGATTGCCAGGAAACAGCTCCCCCTGCAAAAGTAGTTAGGTATCCTGATGTTGATTTCCTTGAATCAATATCACCGGCTAAGTCTGCATCCGTGTATCCTTCTAACACGGGTTTTCCTTTTCCAAAGCATAAGCATCTTTTGGAAGTTCCACGTAAATATCGGAAGATCCATTTGACCGCTACCCAATGTTCATTCCCAGGGTTGGCCAAGAAACGACTCACGACTCCAACTGCATAGGCGATATCGGGTCTTGTGCATATCATTGCATACATTAGACTGCCTACTGCAGATGAGTATGGGATTTTCTTCATTTCCTCCTTTTCTTTCTCATTTGTGGGACTTTGATTTGAACTCAACCTGAAGTGTCCAGCAAGTGGTGTGTTTACCGCCTTTGATTTGTTCATGTTGAACCGTTCCAACACTTTCTCAATATACCTCTCTTGGGATAGCCACAATAGCCTCTTCGATCTATCACGAGTTATTCTCATCCCAAGGATTTGTTTAGCCGGTCCCAAATCTTTCATGGCAAAACTCTTGCTTAGATCCTTTTTCAAGGCATCTATCTTTGTGTGATCTTGTCCAACGATCAACATATCATCAACATAGAGTAGAAGTATGAGGAAATCGCCACGTTCATACCTCTTTATGAAGACACAATGATCGCTTTTCGTCTTTGTGAAGTCATGCTCTGCCATGAAGGATTCAAACTTCTTGTACCATTGCCTCGGTGCTTGCTTGAGGCCATATAAACTCTTCATGAGGCGACATACTAGGTTTTCTTTGCCCGGAACTTTGAACCCCTCGGGCTGTTCCATGTAGATCTCTTTCTCTAGGTCGCCATGAAGGAACGCCGTCTTGACATCGAGTTGTTCAATCTCCAAATCTTGCACTGCTGCTAGGCTAAGAACAACTCGGATGGATGACATCTTTACCACGGGAGAGAATATTTCTTCAAAGTCGATGCCTTTTTCTTGACCGAATCCTTTGACCACTAATCGAGCTTTGTAGCGAGGCTTTGAGCTGCTATCTTCGGTCTTGATTCGATACATCCATTTATTCTTCAAAGTTCTTCTCCCTTTTGGCAGCTCCACAAGTTCATAAGTGTGATTCTCATGCAAGGATCGCATTTCTTCTTGCATGGCTTTTCTCCATTCCTCTTTATGAATGTCATTTATTGCCTCTTTGTAACTTTGCGGCTCCCCCTCATCCGTGAGTGTAATATAATCCTCAGTGTTATACCGGATGGATGGTCTTCTCTCCCTAGAGGATCGCCTCGGCTCTGGTGCTGGCAGAGAACTAGATTGAGGATCTTCCTGATTTGATTCATCATAAGTCTCTTGGTTGCTGTGCTCATGGTTTTCATCATCATTATCTTGATGTGTGTTATCCTCACGTTGAACTGGAGTAAGTTCGGTGCTCTTGCTGCTTCTCAATCTTGGTTTCTCCGAGTTTTTAATATCTTCAATTGTTTGGTCTTCGAAGAATACCACATCTCTGCTACGAACAACCTTCTTGTTGACTGGATCCCATAACCGGTATCCGAGTTCGTCCTTGGGTGAGCGAAGGTATATACACTCCTTCGTCTTTGCATCAAGCTTTGCTCGCTCATCTTTAGGGATGTGAACGAATGCTCTACACCCAAACACCTTAAGATGATTGTATGAAGCCTTTTTGCCCATCCAGACTTCCTCTGGGATGGCGCCGTTCAAAGGAATTGATGGTGTAAGGTTGACAATGTCAACTACGGCCATGATTGCTTCTCCCCAAAAGGATTTTGGTAACTTAGCATGAGAGAGGACGCAACGAACTCTTTCTTCAATTGTTCTGTTCATTCTCTCTGCTAGACCATTTAATTGTGGTGTCTTGGGTGGAGTCTTCTCTAGCCTAATGCCATATTTCTTGCAATAGGCTTCAAAAGGACCTCTATACTCACCTCCATTGTCCGATCGTACACACTTGATCTTCCGATCGGTCTCACGTTCTACTAGAGTGTGGAATTCCTTGAAGGCGTCAAGCACTTGATCCTTGGATTTTAACAGGTGCACCCATACCTTCCTTGAATGATCATCAATGAAGGTCACGAAGTACAATGCACCACCAATGGATCTCTCAGACATTGAGCACACATCGGTGTGTACAAGGTCGAGGATGTTCTTTCTCCTTGTCGGCGGAGAAGATCTTTGAAAGCAACCACGTGTTGTTTTCGGCTAAACGATGTGCACAAGGATCAAGTGACTTACCTTTCACGTCCGGGAGTAGTTGCTTCCGAGCTAGTATGTGGAGTCCCTTCTCACTGATGTGTCCAAGTCGTTTGTGCCATACCTCCATATCATCAGTGGTTATATTTACTTCTCCTTTGTAGAGCTTGGCTTGCATCACGTACAATGATCCTTCCTTCTTTCCTCGAGCCATGACCAGACTTCCTTTGGTGAGCTTCCATTTTCCTTCACCAAAGTAATTCATCAGACCAGCATCATCTAACTTTCCAGCGGAGATAAGATTGAGGCGCATGGCCGGGACATGCCTCACATATTTGAGAACAAGCTTGCATCTGGTGTTAGTTGTTGGGGCGATGTCTCCTATCCCAGCGATCTTGCTTCATCTTGGTTTCCCATTTGAACCGTGCAAAGTCACCGCTTTGGTAGGATGAGAAGAAACTTCCATGGGAGTGACATGGAAGGAAGCACGTAATCGACAATCCAAGAACTATCATCACAAGCAATGTTGAGGATATTACCTTCTCCAACGAGGTATAGCAGATCTTCTTTTGTGACTACGGCAGTGGTACTTTTCTCTTCTTGCTTCTTCGTTGGGTTGACTTGGTCTGGCTTGACGTTACCGGCCTTTTGGTCTCTTTTGAAGGATCTACACTCCATTTTCATGTGGCCCATTCTTCCACAGTAGTAGCATGTGATCTTCGAGCGTGACTTGGATCTACCTCGAGATTGATATGGGTCTCGGCTCTTATTACGTCCACGAGTTTCATTCCTACCCCGGTTCTCAATAACATTGGCCTCGGGATGCATAGACTCACCTCGTTCCATTCTCCTTGCTTCTTCACCAAGAAGGCTATCACTGACGACATCCATGGTGAGCTTTCCTTCCGGAGTTGAGTTACTAAGCGTAACCACAAGTGTGTCCCAACTTTCCGGCAAGGAACTAAGGAGTAGAAGGGTTTGCAACTCGTCATCAATCTTCATCTCAATTTTGGTTAATTGATTTACGAGCCCTTTGAAATTGTTCAAGTGCTCAATCATACTATGACCATCCTTATACTCCAACTTCACCAACCGTCGAACTAAATTCGCCTTATTACGAGGTGTTTTCTTTTGAATCATGGACTCAAGCTTTGTCCATAATTCATAAGCATTTGTGTAAGTAGAAACATGCTCAAAGAGAGATTTGTCGATGTACTTACGGATCATAGCAACGGCCTTCCGATTCAGTAGCTCCCACTGAGCATCGCTCTTGCCTTCCACCTTCTCTTTGTAGATGATGGGCTCATGCAAATCCTTGCAGTATAAATGATCTTCCATCATCGGCTTCCAATATGAGTAGTTGTTGGCGGTGAGCTTGAACATGTCTCCATCATGAGCGACGTTATCCTCCATCTTGAACTGCACGAGCTAATGACGATCTCAGGTGAACCTGGCTCTGATACCACTGTTGAGAAAAACTCCGAACTTTCCCGCTTCGTGAAGTTAAGATAGGCACTTTCGGAAATTAGGTAGCAATGAGAGCACACGATTTAAATTCTCCAATATGGAGATTCTTCCACTATACAAAAGAATAGTAGGATTTACAAGGATGTTACAAAATTGTCTCACTCAATGGTGGCTCACTCTTACTAGGATGGTTAGGAATGAAGCCTCCTACCCCTATTTATACTACTCCACCTTCACAATGAATGGTGGGGATGATTTCTATCCAAGGGTGGAGATTGATTCTCTAGAATGCTCCACACACTCTAGGAGTCTCCATACTCTTCCACTCTCTTCCATATCCTTCCATACTCTTCCATAGGCTTCGTAGGTTCCACACATCTCTAGAATATTCTAGAGGATTCCACACTATTCCACAAGCTTCTAGAGTTCTAGACTTCTCTAGGATTCTCGGGAACGTTCTAGAAAATTCTATACCTTTCTAGAAAGCTCTAGAATTTTCTAGAACCTCTCCACCAAGGAGGGATCCCAGCAGCTTTTGATGCGACTTTTTGGCTCGAGACAAGAGGAGGCGAGATCATTATCGAGCGAGGTGTGGGAGATTTTGTTGCGGGAAAGGTTATTACGCCGAGAGTGGTCCATGGATCAGCGGAGGGACTGAGTTTCGTCGAATTCCGTTGGACTGACAAGATTGTTCTTGATGCTCTAGATTCTCATCATCCGATTTTTACGAGCTAGGAGGCTAGCTAATCCTCGAGTCGAGAGCAAACTTGTTGGAAATCGTATATATATTTATATATATTATATATGGTCAAGTTGCCAGGAAGCTACTTTGATCAAGATTTTGAGTGACGTAACGTTTAATTTTTTGAAATTAAATGACATAGAATCGATCTACGTTTTGAGTAGATGATCGTGGTGTATTCACATTCTCAAATCCGATTTCCGGTGAGTGAGAAATAATGGATCAAAGTTGGTCACTTAAACATGAAGTTATGTGCTTAAGGGATAAGCATGGATTAATTAATCCTTATCCCACATTGATTAATGTACATACATTAATTGTCATATAAGTGGTTCATTGAACACTTAGTATAATTGTGTGCACAAGTGATGGGTTGTAAAGCCCACACGCTGCCGCCGGCCGGCCCTGCCCGCCCGCCCGGTTCGGTTCGGTTCGCCCGCCCGCCCGATTTTGGTTCCGTGGATCGTGGATTTTGGGCTTGTTCGTGGGCTTTTTCGTGGGCCTAGTTCCGTGGCCCATTGCCGCATATTTTGGATCAATGTTTGATCGAGCCCAGATGGAGTTGGTCCGAGGCCCAACTCGTGTGGCCCAATCCGTTGGGCTGCTGTGCACTTGAAGAGACGTCCGGATCGTCCAATGAACCTAGACGCACGCGTTGTCCGATTCGTCGTGGCCGTCGGTAACGTTCCGACATGAAAGCTCGTGGAAGCGTGCCCACATTGTCTCCGAAACCGCCACAGACTCATAGGGACATAACTCCGTAACACCCGACATCAATGCGGTGTTGACTCAAAGATGCTCCCCATGAGGGGACGACGCCTATAAATAGGACATGTCTCCCGGCAAGATAAGCCACCTCTTGCCTAAAGCATTCCAAAGATTCTCTCAAAGCACCTCAGCATACATAGCTCGTGTCCAAGCTCATCCCTCACCTCCATCCGGTTCGTCGGAGCTCGTTGGTGCATGTGCTGCCACCTACGAGACAGCTGCCGTTTCATCTTTGGGGACGATACGCGAACCGAGAGCACTATCGGGCGTATCTGCGTCTTGCGGAAAGAGGCCTCCTCGACTCGACAATTTTCTACGGTTTTGTTACATTTGTTTTACAATACAGTTTAGTTCATTGTTGTTTTATCTCCTTCTACATTTGCTTTTAAGTTATGTCCTACGCCAAGTTGTACTATTTGTAAGTTTTTCCAACAATCGCAAGACGAGATACTACTTTCCACGAAGGATTTGAGACATTTTAAATAACTTAAAACTTTCGTAACCTAAACCTTTGCTTGGAGATGTCAACTGCTTCTCGCCACCGACTCCCACCTCCATTGCTTTGCCTTGCCGCCCGCTGCCTCTGCTGCTTCTTTACTCGCACTATGGCTTCGCCATGTTTGGTTCGATGCCTTCGGGATCAATCATTGGGCCCTTTGGGTCGATTGTTGGTTCCACTTTTAGTGGTTCAACAATTGGTTCCACTTTTAGTGGTTCCATTGGCTCGACGATCGCACTCTTCGGTCGATTGTTGGATCCATGGGATCTAACACGGTGGTTCTCATTCGAGTTCCATGTTCCAAAGACACTTCAGTGGTGCTGGTGGATCCGATTTTGGATCGATCCGGCGCCGCTCATACATCGCGAGGATGATGCCGCCACCAGAAAAGCCAAGTTTGGAGGATCCGACTTGAAGATGGCGACAAAGATCTTTTTCACCTCGACATTGGGCTTCGCCAATTTCTTGGTGGAAGATGAGCCCGCCGCCCGGGGTCAAGTGACGGACTTTCACGTCCGAGCGAAATATACGATAATCAAGACCGGCGACTACCTTTGTAAAATTTTATACTTGGTAGTTTAGAAGATAGCTTGTATAACAGTATATCTTTGTTGTAACGACATCCAAATGTATGTGGGATGCGCTAGAAAAGAAGTATCGTAGTGATGATGCAGTACTTAAGAAGTTCATTGTAGCGAATATTTGGACTACAAGATGGTCGATTCTCGACCAATCATGGACCAAGTGCAAGAGTTTCAACTCATTGTACACGAGGTTCAAGCCAAGGACACACTGTTTCGGACGGCTTTGTCGTCGCTACGCTGATTGAGAAGCTACCCCAGGGTGGAGAGACTTGAGGTCTACCTTAAGCACAAGCGAAAGGATATGACGCTGAAGACTTGATCGTCAAACTACGCATCGAGTCGGCGTGAAGAAGCAAGATATAAAGCGAAGGCTTGCTCGATGTGAAGGCCAACTTTGTTGGAGAGGCGATCCTCCAACAAACGTGTTCGTCCCAATGTCCATGACAAAGCAAAGGAAGGTGGTTGCCCGTAAGTTTGACGGGATTGTTACAATTGTGGCAAGCATGGCCACACGAGTAAGGACCGTCGTAAGCGAAGAAGAAGAAGGCTAAACAAGTTACCAATGTTGTCGAGAAGGACTTGACAAATGGGACAAGGATGACTTGGCTGCTGTGGTGACCAAGAAGTCAACCACGCCGAGAATCAAGGTGGATGGTTCATCGACATCAAGCGCAATCAAGCACGTCTGCGCCGAAAAGATCGTTCTCCACCTACAAGCTGTTGAGGAGGAAGCTCAACATGGGAACCAAGCTTCCTCCGAGGTTGCCGGAGTTGGTGATGTGGTGCTCAAGATGTCGTCGGCATTGAGATCACATTGAAGGATGTCTTGCGTGTCCGGACATCCTCAAGAATTTGGTGTCGGGCTCTATTCTAGTTAACAAGGGGTTTAGACTAGTTTTTGAGTCGGACAAGTTTGTCTTGACTAAGTTTGGGAAGTTCCTTGGTAGGGTTATCTTATTGGGGTCTTTTCAAATTGAATGTAATGGTATGCTACTGTACCCAAGATTGCTATTAATGAAAATGCATCTACTTCCTCTTACTTGACCGAGTGCTCGATTTATGGCATTGTAGATTAGGACATGTTAATCTAAATGCAATAAAAGATTAGTAAATTTAGATTTACTAAAGTTAAATGAAGTTAATACACAAGCGAAATGTGAGGTTTGTGTGGAAGCCAAAATGGCTAAGTTACCGTTTCATTCGGTGAGCAGACACTAAGCCTCTAGAACTTATTCACACCGATGTGTGTGATTTAAAGTTTGTACAAACTAGAGGTGGTAAAAGTATTTCATCACGTTTATTGATGATCGTACAAGATATTGTTATCTTTACCTTCTAAGAAGTAAAGACGGCGCTATTGAAGCTTTTAAAACTTCAAGAACGGCCGAGAATCAACTAATTCATCGAATTAAGACTGCTCGAGTGATAGAGGGAGAATATGTAGCTCGTTTGAGGCATTATGCAATGAAAGTGGTATAATACATCAAACGACACTCCTTATTCACCCCGCCTAATGGCCTTCTTGAGCGTAAAAATCGAACACTTAAGGAGATGATGAATGCTTTGTTGATTAGTTCGAGGTTGCCCTTAACTTGTGGGGAAGTCGCTTGACACCCAACTACATACTAAACAAGATTCCACTTAAGAGTAAGGATGTCACCCTCACGAGTTGTGGAAAGGAAGAAAACCATCGCACAAATATCTCAAAGTGTGGGGTGTTTGGCAAAGGTTGAGGTGCCTCTTCCTAAACAAGTTACAATTGGACCTAAAACAATCGATTGTATCTTTATTGGGTATGCACCAAGCAGCGGCGCTATCGTTTCGATCCACAGTCGAGGTATCGGATATGACTGTGGGGCGACGATTGAATCAAGGAATGCTATATTCTTTGAAAGTGTTTATCCTCGTAAAGACAAGGATAAAGTGAAGCCGCCTCAGCAATAGAGTCGATGGTGGCTTCGAGTTCTAAACCTTTGGAGGAAGAACCGATATCGCATAAGCGATCGAGTCCGATCCGGAGGGTCGGAACCGAGGCGAGGCGATGAGTCGAACGCCAAAGGATTTTGGTCCCGACTATATTACGTTCATGTTGAGCGAAGAACCAACGTCGATCAAAGTAGCCTATGCTCGGCGGACGGGATTCTCTGGCGAGAGGTCGCTCAAAGTGAGATTGATTCTATTCGCAAAACCACACTGGTCTTTGGTTGATTTGCCGAAGGTTGTAAGCCCTTAGGATGCAAATGGATCCTTAAAAGAAAGTCAAGCGGATGGATCAATTGAAAAGTATAAGGCCGTTTGGTTGTCGAAGGGTTTAAACAAAGAGGGTACGATTTCTTGATACCTATTCACCGTGACGATGATTACGTCTATTCGGTGCTTCTCGCAATTCTTTGCTGCGCAATCTTGAGATTCATCAAATGGACGTTAAGACTGCGTTTTGAACGGTGACCTCGAGGATGAGGTATATATAGAGCAACCGAAGGGTTTGTAGTCTCGGTCGAGAGGGCAAGGTATGCAAACTCGTGAAGTCTCTATATGGTTTGAAACAGCGCCATTGCAATGGCACTGAAATTTGACAATATAATGTTGGCAAATGGTTTCAAGATCAACGAGTGTGACAAATGTGTCTACGTTAAGAACACTGATAATGGTTATGTTATAGTGTGTCTGTATGTAGATGACATGTTGATCATGGGTAGCAATACTCAAGTCATTAATGACACAAAGCGCATGTTAAAAAGAAATTTTGACATGAAAGACATGGGATTAGCTGATGTGATTCTTGGAATCAAGATTCTAAGAAGATCAGACGGAATTATCTTGACACAATCTCACTACGTCGAGAAAGTGCTTAAGAAATTCAACGCGTTTGACAGTTTACCTGCTAAGACCCCATTGGAGCTCAATGTTCACTTGAGTAAGAACAGGGGTGAACCTGTTGGACAAGAAGACTATGCTAAGGTCATCGGGTGTTTGATGTATCTTACAAATTGCACCCGACCCGACATAGCTCATACGTGAACAAATTGAGTCGTTACACGAGCAATCCAAGCAAGGAGCATTGGAAGGCTCTAGTAAGAGTTTTGAGGTACTTGAAGTATACTCAAAATCATGGGCGCATTTCACGAGATATCCCCGGTGCTTGAAGGGCACCGTGATGCCAGTGGATATCCGACACGAAAGATTCACTTTCTACAAGTGGGTGCGTGTTCACGATTGGGGAGGTGTTGTTTCTTGGAGATCCACGAAACAGACGTGTATAGCCCGATCCACCATGGAATCGTAATTCATAGCTTTGGATAAAGTCGGTGAGGAAGCCCGAGTGGCTCGTAATTTTTGGAAGATATTCCATGTTGGTCTAAACCCGCCACCGGTGATGATTCACCGTGATAGCCAAGCGGCTATTGGAAGGGCGAAAAGTGGTTTGTATAATGGTAAGTCTCGACATATCGTCGACGACATAATACCGTGAGGCATTTGATCTCAGTGGGGTTATATCAATCGACTATGTCAAGTCAATAGATAATCTGGCGATCCGTTAACCAAAGGGTTGAACCGGATCAAATGATCAAGTTCTAGAGGAATGAGATTAAAATCCACATCTTAAGAACAATCATAGTGGTAACTTGACCATGATGACCGGAGATCCCAAGAACTTGGTTCAATGGGAGAACTAAGCTATAGGAGTTCGTGTGTAAACACTCAAGTTAGTCTGTTCCCTAGAAAGCAAACGAGTGTTGAAAAAACTTGCCTAGTGGTGAGGTTGAGTCGTTGACTCTTAATGATTCCTAGGATACCTCGAGGAGGTTGAGTATGGCAAGATACTCGGTAAAGAATCACCTATGTAAGTGCGAAGTGGGGCCGCTTCAAACGAAACACTTATGAATCCAAAGTGGATGTCCATGGCCAAAATGGAATCAAACGTGAGAACGGATGAGGTTGAGGTGTTAAAGTGTTAATACCATTGTCTCGATTGCGTTGTGGGGAATAGTTCAGGCATCGTGTCCACTAATCCGCTTTGTGTCGATGGTACTAACTATGGAAGGTTCAAGGCCATAAACCACTGTCCAAATATTTTAACATCTCTTGAGGATCGAAATGTGTCTCGCATACATGCATATGGCTATTTCCACTCATGTGGGGATTGTTGGAAATCGATATATATTTATATATATTATATATGGTCAAGTTGCCGAAGCTACTTTGACCAAGATTTTGAGTGACGAACGTTTAATTTTTGAAATTAAATGGCATAGAATCGATCTACGTTTTGAGTAGATGATCGTGGTGTATTCACATTCTCAAATCCGATTTCCGTGAGTCGAAATAATGGATCAAAGTTGGTCACTTAAACATGAAGTTATGTGCTTAAGGGATAAGCATGGATTAATTAATCCTTATCCCACATTGATTAATGTACATACATTAATTGTCTATATAAGTGGTTCATTGAACACTTAGTATAATTGTGTGCACAAGTGATGGGTTGTAAAGCCCACACGCATGCCAGGGTCCGGCCTGTGTCCGTGCCCGCCCCGAGTTGTTCGGTTCGGCCCGGTCCGGCCCGGCCCGATTTCGGTTCCGTGGATCGTGGATTTTTGGGCTTGTTCGTGGGCTTTTTCGTGGGCCTAGTTCCGTGGCCCATTGCCCGCATATTTTGGATCAATGTTTGATCGAACCCAAAGATGGAGTTGGTCCGGTGCCCGACTCGTGTGGCCCAATCCGTTGGGCTGCTGTGCACTCAAGAGACGTCCGGATACGTCCAATGAACCCGGGCGCACGCGTTGTCCAGATTCGTCGTGTCGTCGGTAACGCGTTCCGACATGAAAGCTCTGCGGAAGCGTGCCCACGTTGTCTCCGAAACCGCCAAGACTCGATAAGGGACATAACTCCGTAACACCCGACATCAATGCGGTGTTGACTCAAAGATGCTCCCCACGAGGGGCGACGCCTATAAATAGGACATGTCTCCCGGCAGATAAGCCACCTCTTGCCTAAAGCATTCCAAAGATTCTCTCAAAGCACTCATTGCATACATTGTTCGTGTCCAAGCTCTGTCCCTCACCTCCATCCAGTCACGGAGCTCGTTGGTGCATGGTGCCGCCACCTCTGAGAGACGCTGCTTCATCTTTGGGACGATACGCCGGAACCGAGAGCACTACCGGGCGTATCTCGTCTTATGGGAAGAGGCCTCCTCGACTCGGCAATTTTCTACGGTTTTTGTTACATTTGTTTTACAATACGTTTAGTTCATTGTTGTTTTATCTCCTTCTACATTTCTGTTTAAGTTGTAATCTGCCCGACAAGTTGTACTATTTATGACGTTTTCCAACAAAACTTTCGTGTTATACATGTTAGGCGTGAGGCCAATGTTCTAGCTTATAGTCTAGCTAGAGTTTCTATTGATTTTCTTCTGCGCATGTTTAGGATGGGTCTTCTGCAAATTCCATGCATTTATGCATAACAAAAGAGTACCATCTTTCTTTCAAAAAAATGATAAATATTATAAAAAATGTCTTATTTCTTAGCTACAAAAATCGTTTGACCTTAATTCATAAGGACATTATCGGTACGTGAAAATGGAATGGGACTTAAATTCGAATGAGAAGTTTTCCTATTTATTTAACTATGTCGACAAACCTGTGAGAATAAATAGATGTATATATATATATATATATATAATGCGATAATATGTTTATGTACAACTTTTCAGTATGTCCGTGTGGAGAGTAATAAACAAACAGAAATTATGGAGAATTTATGAACAGTCAATAAATATATATATATATATATATATATATATATATATATGCATTTATAAAATCATATTTAATATTAGCATAGATCAATCAATATATTACTGTTTAATTTAGAATCGAATGATGATTTTTACTAATATGACGATATGTATAATTAAATGATAATGATTATTGTAAAATCTCATATAAAACTACTTAACTCATAAAATTGTTTGAATTAATCGAAAGATTTGAATTCGTTGTAAAAATATTTAAATTAGAAAAACTAAAAATTCTCCCCTCACAGGATTCAAATGCGGATGTTTGAATTCATCACCTTCATCATAAATGTTCATAAATCAATGACTAAAAATTATTCATATTTTATATTTTAAGATTAGTTTATATTTGATCAAATTCCTAATTAAATAACGTTAAGTATTTATTCTAATAATATTAATAATTTTTTATTTATAATTAATAAATCTAATTGGTCCTTAATTAACATTTAATATTATTTAGTTAATTTTTTTTTAGAAACGATAATATATAATTAATATTTTATTTAATAGTATTTGTGTACTGTCACAAAACCGCTAGAAATGATATCCGTTTCCCTACTGGCCACATCGGCATAGCATCTTATTAGCAAAACTTTACTTCTCTCTGTATCTCCACCAATTCTCATATCGCAAAACCCTAATCTACACCCAATTTAATCATATTAGCTGAATTACTGGTCGGAAGGTAAATCCTCGCAGCCATGGCAAACGCGAGAGAATCCGACCCGCACCTGGGCTACCTAACGAAGAAAGAAACGGAGGTGAAGCTGCCCCGACCTACCCGCGTCAAGAATAAGACACCGGCTTCGATCCAAATCACCGCCGAGCAAATCCTCCGCGAAGCCCGTGAGCGTCAGGAGGCAGAAATCCGGCCGCCCAAGCAGAAAATAACCGACGCCACCGAGCTTGGAGATTACCGACTCCGGAAACGCAAGGAGTTCGAAGATCTAATTCGAAGAGTGCGGTGGAACAAGAGTGTCTGGGTGAAGTATGCCAAGTGGGAAGAATCTCAGAAGGATTTCGCCCGAGCACGGTCTGTGTGGGAGCGGGCGCTCGAGGTGGATTACAGGGACCATACTTTGTGGCTGAAGTATGCCGATTTTGAGATGAAGAATAAGTTTATCAATCACGCTAGGAATGTATGGGATCGGGCGTCGCAGCTGTTGCCAAGGGTGGATCAGTTGTGGTACAAGTATATTCACATGGAGGAGGTTTTGGGGAATGTGGCTGCCGCGAGGCAGATATTTGAGAGGTGGATGAAGTGGATGCCTGATCAGCAAGGATGGCTCTCGTATATAAAGTTCGAGCTCAGGTATAATGAGGTTGAGAGGGCCAGAGAGATTTTTGAGCGCTTTGTGGACTGTCACCCCAAAGTCAGTGCGTGGATTAGGTTTGCTAAGTTTGAGATGAAAAACGGAGAGATAGCGCGTGCCAGGAATTGTTACGAGAGGGCTGTGAATAAGTTGGGGGATGATGAGGAGGCAGAGGAGTTATTTGTGGCTTTTGCGGAGTTTGAAGAGAAATGTAAGGAGACAGAGAGAGCTAGATGCATATATAAGTTTGCACTGGATCATATTCCAAAAGGACGGGCGGAAGAGCTGTACAAGAAGTTTGTGGCATTTGAGAAGCAATATGGTGATAGGGAAGGAATTGAGGATGCTATCGTTGGAAAGAGGAGGTTTCAGTACGAGGATGAGGTCAGGAAGAACCCACTTAATTATGATGTGTGGTTTGATTATATTCGATTGGAAGAGAGTTGTGGGGACAGGCAAAGGATTGAGGATGTGTATGAGAGGGCGATAGCAAATTTGCCTCCTGCTCAGGAGAAGCGCTACTGGCAGCGGTACATATACATGTGGTAAGCTTAATGCTTCAACCTTTATGTGTTCATGTCCGTAGTGAAGGGCTTGGCTGAGATTCATTCGGATATTTCTATTTGTTTTGTGATGATTTTTGAACTCTGTTATTCTCAGGATTAATTATGTTTTGTATGAAGAGCTTGATGCCCAGGATGTTGACCGAACAAGAGACATATACAAGTAAGATCCCATTTTCTGTTCTTCAGTAGCTTATCGTGTTTGTGCTATTTATAAAAAATATCATTGAATATGAAGGATCCTTAATCAAATGTACTAAGGAACTGTAGCCTGCATCCTTATTCATGGTCAGTTATTTTCTTGGAATGAGATTCTTTACTGAATCAAATAAGAGATTTATTAATGGGATACAATAATTTGCTGTCTAATTTATGTAATGCAATGCTATTACCAGAGCTTGACTTTGTTCAATTAAGATGAAATGATGACAAGGCAAACTATATCTGCTTGAAGATTAAGAGCATATTTCATTGCAAACAAAGACTTTGCTCAACATGTGAATGTTATCTCCATTACATATATAAGCACGTACAAACTAGTAATTTGAGCAACAAACATCTATGACTATAAGCTTTCTTTCCCTATTTGTTTCCAGTTGTTCCTGACATCCTTTGAGAAGAGCTTTTGGTAGTTTCAAAACTTTTAACCTCATCAATGAAAATAAATGAGCCTTGAACATGTATTATCCCTTATATGTGCTTCCTCCACATTGGATTGATGGACATTTGGACACGCAATAAAAAACATGGACATGTATTTGAACATCTACTTTTAAGTTGATTTTTTATGGTGTCTTGGAATGCTTCATTAGTGGAAATATCTTTTGATTTATATATGTGCATCTGATTGACTATGTGACAAACACCCACTGAAGCAATTGAACAGATACGAATAACCAATACTCTGGGGAAAGTTCTGTTTGTATTGGATGTATGGTAAGCCCGATTAAGCTAGTTCTTAGGAATTTAGTGGTAGAATTGCCAGTCTGTTTTTAATTGCATTGACTGTGGTCATATTATATTTTGGATAGCTTTGAATGGATCCTGATACATTTTGTAACTGAGCAGCTTGTGCCTGAAGATGATTCCTCATGAGAAGTTTTCTTTTGCAAAGATTTGGCTGATGGCTGCACAATTTGAAATACGCCAGTTAAATATTGATCGGGCTAGGAAAATATTGGGGTCAGCAATTGGTATGGCACCCAAAGATAAGGTATGCTACAAGTTTCTTATAAAGTTTAATTATTTATTTGGTTCATAGTCTGGTCTTTCTCGAACTGCACTCATAAATGTATCATATTGCAAGCAGATCTTTAAGAAGTACATTGAGATAGAGCTGCAACTTGGTAACATAGAAAGATGCAGGAAACTTTATGAAAAGTACTTGGAGTGGTCTCCCGAGAACTGTTATGCATGGAGCAAGTATGCCGAGTTGGAGAGATCCTTGTCAGAAACTGAACGTGCCAGAGCTCTTTTTGAGCTTGCAATCGACCAACCTGCTCTAGATATGCCAGAGTTATTATGGAAGGTACTTGAGTCTCTGCATATTGCAAACATTACCTGTGTTTGACTTTGATATATATAGCTCCGTAGTGAATTAGCTGGATACATGTGTTTTCATCTTCTACCTATTTGAAACAGGCATATATTGACTTTGAGATTTCTGAATCCGAGTATGAAAGGACCAGAGCTCTTTACGAGAGGCTTTTGAGTCGAACGAAACACTTGAAGGTGTGGATAAGTTATGCCAAGTTTGAGGCTTCTGCTATGGAGGAGGTCCTTCAGGACTCAGAGTTGTCTGAGAGTGAATATAAGAAAAAATGCCTTCAGCGTGCCAGAGGTAAGAAACTACAATGTTCCCAACAAATCAATTTCTTGCATTATCTTATCTATCATCATATCTGTTAACGTCAATGTTAAGTCTTACCATTATCATGAATTTGATCTCACACTTTCCCCATTCTCCAGCTGTCTTTGAAAGGGCCCTTAGCTATTTTAGAACTTCTGCCCCCGAGTTGAAAGAGGAAAGGGCAATGCTTTTGGAAGAGTGGTTGAACACGGAAAAAAGTTTTGGCGAGCTTGGTAATGAGGATTTGGTTAAGGCTAAGCTTCCAAAGAAACTTAAAAAGAGAAGGCACATAGAAACTGAGGATGGTCCAGCTGGGTATGCATTTGAGTCATGTTTTTGGGCCCTTTCTATTTCTGAAAATTATTATACTGCTGATCCATCCTTGCTTGGCTTTTTGTTATTCTGGTAATTGAATGGAGTGATTGATCCTTGTGACTCTGGAAAATCATGTGGCCACAGCCTCATCTTTATTGGCTTCTTGGGATTGGTAGCACTTTAAGAGTTATTGGTTTCTTCACCTAAATTAGGTTTTGGTTGACTTGTATTATTCCCCCATGAATCTTTTCAGAATTTGAATGTTTTCTCCCTGATAAATGAAATTTGCTAAAACATGGAAATAATCAGTATTTGGTAAAATGGTTATGTTATTGGTTTTATAGTGTAAATTTTTTTTTTCTTCATCCCATCCCTGCTACAATGTGTTACTTGTGCTGAAATCATGGTTGTTTTTTTAATCCAATGTCACAGATGGAAACAATCCGTTGCTTTCAACAAATTCTGATGTATTCATATTGTGCAGGTACGAGGAATATATTGACTATCTATTCCCAGAAGAAACACAGACCACAAATCTTAAAATTTTGGAAGCGGCATACAAGTGGAAGAAGCAGAAGATTGTTTCTGACGATGATTAGTTGGGTAACAATAATGTGGCTTATTTATCTTGTTAATATTGGCTTTGACATTCTTGTACGTATGTATGGCAATTTTCCTTCTATGCTGATGTACACAAGATTCTTAAGCTCCAAAAAGAATTTTGGTTGTATTGTCATAACTGATCACTCATTTGTTCTTTTCCCTGCCTGCGGGGTGCTCTCCAAAATGTAAGCTGCTAATATTTGTTCATTCGTTTCTCTTAATGTGATACTCAATTCATGGACTTGCTCTCTGCTTTCGAGGATGAGATGGGAACAAGTTAGCATGCATTGTATTTAAAACTATATTTCTTTTCTATTAAGGTAACGTCATGTATGGTGCCTGCAGCACTATCGTCTGGGATTTGAGTATTTTGAAGTCGTGTATGACTAAGGTAACATCATGTGTTAGTGTTAGCATGTGAAAAGCCTCTTTTTTGGTTTATATTCCAACTCTGTCATGAGAATGATGTGTGACATAAGTTTTACTCATAGTTTGCTGGAATAGTAGTGCTGAATAAGCCCAGTATATATTGATTTGTGTGATTTTTCATGTTACAGCGAGTTCGTTTAAGCTTTTATACTTAAACATGAACTCTTGATCACATTTTTAACGTGGGTTTACTGAAGTTCATTTTTGTTTTATATGAATCTAGAGATGGTTCGTTAACATGTGGAATTAGTATTCCAATAATAGAATGGTATATATAGCTTAAAATAGCAGCCACAGCTCAAAAGCACATGGAAGAAATCTTCAAAAGAGAGACGAAGTGAGGCTTTTTCTATTGTATGTCTACATCATGCATTTCAGGCAGGTAAGTTCCATCTGAGAGGGGGTGCATTGCACACCCATCCTCTCCGCATGACACGTGTCTTATGTTTTATTTACATTTAATTAAATGTTCGAATAAATCAACCCAACCATGGTTAATCCGGATAGGCCCACTAGCGAAACAAGCTTGCGGGAGAAGCTATCCGCGATGTCGACATTCATTTTATCGTCGGCATCCCAAACATGTATCGGCATTTCGGACATGTATCGGCATTTCGGTTTTGAATGAGAATTTTGAATATCTTGGAGAAGTTATCCGTGAGTGCCGACATTCATTTTATCGTCGGTATCCCAAAACATGTATCTGGCATTTCGGTTTTGAATTAGAATTTTGAATTATTAACCGATAAGCTTAATAAATCTTCCTTAATGTTTACAATTATATTAAAATGCCTAAATTTATTATATTATGTGGATAAATAATTTATAAATTAATAATTTATCCCAAAAAATTCAAATATTAAATAGATGCTTATAAACTGTTAATAAAAAATATTAAAATAACGATCTATAATAATTTTGTTATTCTTGTTCATAAAAAAACAGATAATTATAAAGCGAAAAATCGTTATTAACATAAAAATATTATAAATCACTCATTGTTAATTTTGAAATATTGAAATTTACCTTTGAGCCCTCACTATTTCGAGTCTTGCAAGGGTAAATATGTAAATGCATAAGTGCATAAGGAAATTAAAAATTCTCCCATTTCATCAATCGCCTTCTCATTCATTTGGTGCCCACTCACACATGATCACTCACGAGAAGAGCAGAGAGGCGAGGCAGCGACAACAAGAGAGCTGCAATTGATCGGAGAGGCGAGCGGCGGAGACGAGAGAGCACCAAAGCAGGTATTGTTCCATTTACAATGACCCGATTTTTCCGCGCCTAAGTAGTGGTGTAATGCCTTCGTCTTCGTCCATCCTCATTCACGTCGTCTTTTTCATCTTTGTCTTCGTCCATCGGCTTAGCCTTCGTATTCTTCGTCTTTGCACCGAAAACCTAGGTAATTTCTCGAAATACCCAAATATGTTTGAAATTTTTGCGATTTTCAGTCCATTGTTAATGGGTATGCCTCCATTTTGTATGCCTGCATTTTGTTTACTTGTTGAAGATGCTTGTCATTCTTCGATTTTTTGCATTTTCACATCTCTTTGCAATTTGTTCTGTAGTTCCAGGGTTGAAGTGCTTTCTCGATGGATATTGGCATATTCTTGTTGCGTGGATTTATAAATTTATTTAACACTCTTTATTATATTTTATTTTCTAATTTTGAAGATATAATTATGTGATCTGTTTTGGTGCGTTGAGATAGATGATTTGTCCACATAAGACACGTTGTGGTGGAGTTGATTGTTGTATAAGGGAGTGTTGTGGTAGAGTTGTTGATGAATTTATAATTATCATAGATGGATTTATAAATTTACGTATCATCTCTCTGAGTACAAGTTATGGTGGAGTTAGGCATTGTATTGTGGATATCTTAGGTATTGTTGTTGATGCATATCGTTATCATATTAGATGGTGCATTACAATCCTATCTCACATCATGCATTGGTCTTCAAGTATCTATGATGTTACATTCATCGACACATATGATATTGTGGTTCTATCGAGAATAGTAGCTAGATGTCATTCAAACTTGTTCTTCCAATGTGCTTGTGAACCTTAGTTTATATGTCATTCATTTCTATTAAGCAAACCGTTTTGAGTTTATTTGCCGATGAACTTCATTCACGAACTCGATTTCTTCTATATTCTTGAGCTCTTGAAAGAGATGAGTAGGTGATCCTTGGAGCCTCGATTTTCTTGCAAATGGCGGTCTGGTGGTTTATCAACTATCTGAAACCTACTTCCGAACTTTGAATGCTTCTTCCTCCTTTTGCAGCTCTGTGTGTTATAAATCGAGAATGACAAGTAGTAATATAGCATTTCCTTTTTGTCCTTTGCAAAGGTGCGGTATTACAACACAGTTTCTTCCTCTTCTCATTCTCGGATAATATGAACTAGTTAGGGGATGATAGGACTATAATTCTTTTATTTCTTAAGAAGTTGAAGATGCTTTTGGTAGTCTTGCCGTATATTTAATGGTTTCGATTTTCAATCCATTGGGGTAGTCTTGGTTAATGGTTTTCACATTTCTATAAATTGATTGTCCACATAAAATCTTCATCGCAATAGAGTGCCTTTGACAAAATATTTTAGTTGTCATCTGAGAGAACTAGAGGTTAACCTAAACTCGAAAATACATGTTGATCCTTACGGTGGTCTTGGACATTCCTTAACTTGTATTTCTTGAGTTCCACTTTACTAGGATGGATTACATGCGACGAGGGCTGCTCAAGGCTACAGCTATAATTGCTACTTTGCTAATACTCCTAGTAATATTATCCTACATTGCCTTTGTTACTATACTTAACATTTAGGCGGAAACTCCCACCACAAATCCATCGGAGTTCGTTTTGAGTTCTAGTGACAGAGAATCAGTTGGGGAAAGCGAAAACTCTGCCATCGAAATTCAAATGTATTGTCCTTATATTAAAGTCTTTTATTACAGTAGGCATGTAATCTAGGGAACCATAAGCAAAAATATTTTATTTTAATATCACTTTTATTATTTTTCACAATTTAACTACGAGATCACCCTCCTACATCAGAATAGAAAATAAATATGTATACGTGCAGATGTGTTTCTATTGAAGCTTCTGTCACCAAAAACTGATAATTACTACAAGGTCATGTACAATTCGGTATGGGGAGGGTACACGATTATGAAAATATCTGTTTTGCTAACAAAATTATCACTCTTAAATAAAGACCCAAAAAGTCTATATCTGCTTTAGTTTATTCTGGATTTATTTTTGAAAGAAAAACTGCCAAAAGCATTCAGCAAAAGATATTAATGTAAGCTTTTTGCAATGTCATTCTTGTCTTTGGGGCTTTCTGCAAGGAAATAGCAGTTCTACATTCATAATTCAGTTTTCATCAACTTCTAATACATTTATATTGTTTTGGTGCTTAATGGTCAGAAAAATGAGGTGCAATATTATGGAAGCTTTAATAATCTACAACTCAATGCCCCCAAAAGGATTCAAATATTTTCATATGAAATTTTCACATTAGAATAAGCTTAGAAAACAACACAACTCTGAAAATAAAAGAAAAGTGGTATTCAGCTCTACTACTGTCAATCTCCTTGTCAATAAAAACAACTAAGGAAAACATTATCTGCATTACTAAGATGACAGTCCAAATGATTATTATTATCTCCCATCTCACAAGTGTGTATCCAGTAAATTTATACTCGAGATAACATAATGATGTTGTATTAGACTATTGGTGTGCTATGTTGTATTAGACTATTAGTGTATTATGGAACTACAAATGGAAATAAGAATTCATAAGATTAAGACCATAAAATTGAACTTTGGCACAGCCCAATAGCAATTCTTCAGCCCTAAATTTTTTTCAATAACTTCCACCAAAACCCAGCATGAACTTATCTCCATAACTTATAAAAGTAAGGAGAATTTGACAACAAAATCTTCATTTTCATTTTCCTACTTATCATTAGTGCATCCAATGCACTGACCGTGAATAATCAAAGTGCTTTAGTGACCACATATTAGTCGATAGCTATTCCTTCTTCCAACCAACTATGGAATAGCTTTAATTAAACAATTAATCCATATCGATCTATAATCCTACATAATATCAACAAGTTGTGTGGATTTATAAATTTATTTAACACTCTTTATTACATTTTATTTTTTCTTTGAAGATATAATTATGTGATCTGTTTTTATAGACATGTACTTATAAATGTGCTCTGTCGAGACTCGTGTTTTCTGACGAGATTCACTACTTGATTGAATTCTAATATCATGGTCTCTTTTGAGCCTAAATGCAGCTAATATGTTCGAGCATTAAAATTTTATTTCCTTTTCGGTATTTTGCAATGTCATACTTGGTTTTCGACGGTGATATATGATTTCGATTATATAGCCTAATGTAAGCGGTAATTAATGCTTAAGAGTATAGAATGAAGGAGGATGTTGATGAGAGAGGTGGGAGTCGGCCTGATAAAGTTGTAGCCATGGAAAGTTAACTAAGGCCTTTTAATTATGAAATCTCCAAACACTCCTTAACTATGGAGCTAAATACGACGACATCGACTTGAGCTCGTAGATCGATTGAGTGAATTGAATTAAAATTCGCTTGACATTTGAGTGTGTCTGGTCGACATTTGAGTAGTGAGTCCGTGCGTGATTGTGTGTAAATATCTTGTGTATTATACATGGTGACTATTATATAAAACATTATATTCATGAGACTTTTGTCCTTTAATTGATTTGCAAAGTATACTACAAAATCGGTTTGATTAAGATTTATATGAAATTCATAAAATACTAGCTAGGATTCTTTGAATATTGAATACTGACATTCTTATCTACTTGTCTTGAGCAAGGATGGATGTGTTGTGTTGTGTCATAGATTCATAGATAACATATATATTTTTTCGTTCATGATAGTCAATATTTATAATTTGGATAATCTTAAGATTTTTTAATGATCTTTCTTTGAGATTAAAGTTTTGGAAGATTTGAAATAGATTTTTATAAAACTTTTATAAGTTTTGTCGAAAGACAAATTATTTATCAATATCAATTCGAATCCCGGGTCTTAAAAAGTTGAAAACCATCTATTCAAAACTTGAATGATTGAAATTATCAATCTAAGATTAAAAAACTCACGTATTTGGATTCATCTTTAATTATTTAAATATGATGTGTCAATGAAAATTCCCACTCTTTAAGATTTCTGTACTCACAGAGGGAATGAGTATTTTGACAAATCTTTTTTGATATTCCATTGTTTTCTCAGTGAACCAGTCCAACATTACAATGACCAAGTCTTGAAAGTGAGTAAGAAGGCGTGTGACAAGATTAGATATGGTTGGTTGCTTTTGACCTAGTTAGATTTTCCTTTGCGGATGTAATTTTGTATTCTTATGCATACAACAATCTCTTTTTAATAGGTGCGCATGTATCGCATAGCGATGTCACCTGCCTCATATATATCGACCATCGTACTTTATTGGATGCGGAAAACTGATTAAGTTTAGAAAGTCTTGTTTTGGTGCTTTCACGAATATATCGGATATCTTGCTTCCAAGGACAACTCATGTATAAACTTCACGCCGCCTCAATCCAGACTCACTCCATAGAAGAAGAATGACCTTCAATCTTAATGATGTGGAGATTGAGTGGGTCCTCGAGAGTTTTTTTGATAACGGTTTATCGTTTGGCGATGGGATGAACCTCCGACCGCTTCGACCTTGAAAGACAAATTTTTAATGGACGCAAAATTTTATTTTCGAGATATTTATCATGGTTTTCAAGACCCTTTGTGAAGTTGTTGGAGGGAAGGCGACGATGCATTGAAGTTTGCATTGCTCGTTGTTTTGTATGGGATTCTTTTGATTAGACATCAAACCAATAAGAGAATCGAGGACTCGTGATGCCATTAGTCGACGACCTAGATAGGTTTAATAGTTATCCTTGGGGCTTGGTAGCGTCACGAGTTCCTCGTCACGATGGCTCACAATGCTAGGTATCACATTGCAAACAAAGAGAGTATTGGTGAAGTTGTGAGCTTTGATGTGCGAGCTTTTCATTTGCTATGCAAGTGTTTGCATCTGAGGTGCATGAAAGGTTGCATATCATTGTGGAAACCTCGAGATGAATATTTGGATTCTATGCCTAGGATGTTACGATGGGCTGCGGTTAAGGCTTTTCGATTGCGCAACATTGATCCGTACTTCATGCCATGTTTTGCATTCCATGTGGTAAGTATGAAACTTTAAATTAAATTTGCAAGCCCCTGTATATCTTGATTGTTATACTGATATCTTGATCCTTAATTTTTTTCTATATCTTCATCCTTATACTGTATATCTTGATCCTTATACTGAATTTATGTAATGTAATCCTTAAATTTGCATTTTTTGTATATCTTCATCCGTACTTCAAGGCAACTTTTGCATCCCCTTTTTTGCATTCCATGTGATATCTTGATCCTTATACTGATTTTTTCTTTACAGAAACCTATTGTTGTCAGCCCCTCGGAGGCAGCATTGGTCGAAATGAACCGCCTATCGATTGATTTTGAAAGCGGAGTGCCCGTGGACGTACTCCTCAAGCAAGTGAAGACTACCGTCGGAACTTTGAAGAGGAAGAGACCGCAAGTGATGAGAAGCGGACACTCTTGTTGGTCGAGATCTTGACGAGGAGAAGGCGAGGAAAAGCTCCGTGTTTGCGAGAGGAGGATTTATGCGAGCAAGCCGATGATCTAGGCGAAGAATGCGACGATGAACAAGCTGTGCAAGAAGCTCAAGACCGGGGCGTTCCACGTTAGTACATCCATAAGTTCAACACGGCGTCCCACCAATCCGGGCGTGCTAAAGAAAAAGCTCCTTTGCAAGATTTTGACCCTCTTCGTTGGCTACGAAATCACGGATGGATGAGGTAATACAATTCATACACCAACTTTAACTATGTGATCCAATTTGAAATATATTTTCATAGTAATCGACACATGATTTCTTAATTAGGTGATATCTATAACACGTGATATTACATTGAGGATTACAATGTTGGATAAAATCGAACAAGAAATGTTGAAGGTGAAAGTACAAGACGGACTCTCGATCCGGTCGATACACATGATCCTCTATTGAGCTGCAATATGTCGATCGGCGACCATATCGCAGACAACACAAAATTCCTTTGACTTATCCAAGTATGTCGACGAGGGACCATCAGTAGATAACATGTTATTGATGATCTTTGAAATGGATAAACCAACAAGTGATTGTATAGATATTTGTCCACAAGCAGTTGGCGGTCCGAAACAAGAAGGATAGTGAAGTAGCTGATTCCGATATCGAGTTTATTGGAAAATCTTCTTCAAAGAACGTTTAGGAGGCGGTGGCTAGAACTACCGTAGCATGGTTAAAAGCGTTTACAACCACATACACGCCACAACACGTTAGTTCTAAGCGAAAGATTGACTAGAGCGAAAACTTCCACCCAAACCACGGTGCATGGTGATGTTTACGGGCCGTATCCTCTACGCCTTATAAAAGCGATTGGATCGAGAAGTTTGAAGGTGGTACCAAATGAATCGGATAAATCAGGTATGTTGTGCTATCCGGTTTACAATGTAGTTATATAAAATTTTCTTGTGTATAACGTATTGTTAGTTTCGTTCTCTTAATTATAGCTCCACGCTTTAATTGGGTTGCCTATTTGGGAAAGCCACGCCACTGGTTTGTGAAATCGGAATGACAATGGTTGGTTGATGGGAGAGGTATTTGATACATTTTCCTAAATGATTAGTATGCTTTCTTCATGAGCATTTGTTGAAATACTATTATTCTTAAATACATTTCTTCGTTTTAATTCACACATTGATGCATGGGTCAATTTGCATATTTCCGTTATTTGGATAAACCACATGAATATGTACGAATTGGACGGTGGTGGAGCGGCGAGGATGGGTAAGAACCGCAACTCGTTATCTGTTCCTAACATGTTAAATTATGAGTTTGCGACAATAAATAATTAACTTCATTATATTGATCAATTTTGTAGAATGCCATGTGTTACGAGATGCATGGTGTCCTTCATGCATAATTGAAACCATATGTCGAGGGTTCATGGCCATATCAACTAAGCATGCCGTGGTCTAAAAGGCGATTTGGTGGTGGAATTGCCCTATAAGCGAGAACCATTGGGTTTGTTACGAGATCGTGTTCGAGGCCCAAGCTGTAATCGTCTCGACTCTCTCTCAAGTCCGAGGATCCACTTAGGTGAAGACTTCATTCGCAAATGTCTTGAAGAATTTATCATGGATTTGTCGGGATTGCGATATTTGGGAAAATCGGTCTCCTACTAGTAACTTGAAAGATGTGTGGAATTTGACGATTTATCGAGATCCACCTCGACAAGGAAATACTTGGAATTGCGGCATCATGGCGTTGAAGTACATGGAGTGTTTGATTACTGGTCAGCCGTATCAATTCTACACGGTCGATATGCTCCAGATTTTATAAAGTCGTTTTGTGGTCAACTTTACCGTTTAGCCATTGAAGAACAATCTATTTGAAGGTTGCCATCATCCATCTTCGTTTATCTGGTCATTCTTGTGCTTTCTAACATTTTTGTTCTCTGGACATCATATCAATTATTTAATCCTCATTTAATTATTTACAATTTGTTTGTTGAATGAAGTATTGGAATGATTAGTCTACTTAGGGCCGTTCGGTTGATTAGATAGAAGCTCATATATAGTTAAGTCCATGATTGGATAACAAGATAACAAATGATAAACATTTCTAGTTTATACGACGGGTGGCTAATCTCCGTTTTCCATTCGGATCCAACACGATTAATTTTAATTTCTACACATCCTTTTGTTTGTAATGAGTTGTTTAAAATTTGGTGGAAAAATCCTCAAACTTAACCTTTACTAGGGTTCTTAACATTTCATAAATTGTTGAAGATTGTTGTAGTTTAGAGTATGTCTTGGAATATTTTGTTAAAAGTAATTAATATCTCTATTTAAGTTTTGACTTGAAATGTTTAGTCATATTTTGAGATTTTGTTCCTTTTGTAGTTTATTTGAAGTATTTTTTTTTTTAACCTTCAATTTAATTAGTTTTGCTAGGTAGTAGTTCAATTATCTTTTTAGTTCTTCTATTGATTATGAGGTTCTTAACAAGTGTGCGGTTTTAGAGCGACAACGATCACACAAGGATCCAACACGAGAAATTGCTTGTAGTGAGGGAATTATTTGAGACCAAAGCTAGAAAGAGATCTTGATGAACAATTAACAAAGGTTTGACATACGGTATGGTTTAAGTCGATTCCACTCAAATCGAGATAAGACAACAATGAGAGAGTTGAAAGCCATTCGAGATTCGAGTCCTCAAATGGTTAAATGAGAGATCAAGCGGCGGTGTTACAGCTTGAGCGAAAAGAGACGAGCATGAGGATATAAGCGAGCAAGGGAAGAGGAGATAAAATGGAAGGCTGCTGTTAAAAGCCCGGCCGAGGGAGGCCCAGCGAGAGAAGAGGCGCGAGAAGGTTCGAGGATTTGTGGTAGGCCAAGCAATATCAAAGTGGTCCATGATTACATTAAAGGAAATAGTGTACATGCCCTTTTACTTTTGTTATGTACCGAGAAATTGTATAGCCATAAATAAATTTATGAACTTGTTTTGAGAAGCGAGGAATGAATAATTCTTGTTTTCTTATCTGCTAGATTTATTTCTTCCTTTTGGAGTTTGGGCTCACTCGAAGAACACCTTAATTTGTTAGAGTCGTAACAGCGAGTTAGTAAAACCCATTGTTACGAGCTTCAGAATTGCACCGAAAAATTCTTGTGGCGAAAACCAGCGTTGGGTTTCGGTTGGTTAAATTCTCGGCGAAAAGCCAGCGTTGGGTTTTATTGTTTATTTATTTGTTTATTTTGTAGTTCAAGATGGGAGTGCCCTCACATGTTAGAAAATTCCTTGTTTTATTCATTTAGGGCTTGTTTACTTCTAAGGATTAAATTTGGATAAATAAAATTAATCCGGGGTAATCGATGTTTACTGAAGGATTAATAATATGGGATAACCCAAGGCCCTTGATTATTTTAACATTTGCTATATTTTCACTAACTTTAATCCTGCTTTGAAATAGGTGGGATGAGATATATGAAGAGAGGGAGTAAACTTGCAATTCGACGGCGGTGAAAAGTAAGTAAACTCGATGGCAAAAATTTCATTGTTTTGTGTATGAACCATTTGTTTTCGAATCTATCTAAGCGCCATCTTCATTTAGCCGTATGTCTTCACGAAAATAGAATGAACTTAATATTTACAACAGATCTGTTAACCATTGTTACGTAGAATTTTTTTCTTAGTTTTGTATCTCATAGGATATCTGCATCTCTGTGAATATTTAGTTCAACTACTTTGGGTTCTTCTTATATGTAGATTATTGGATGTGGAACCGCAACTCCCTGCTTAGGCTATGATAGATGAAATAGTGAGTTGAGATTGGTGATGATATTCTTGATTTCGTTTGGTTCCTACAAGAAATGCTTGCTATGCAAAATTGGAATCTAGTTTGATATAAGTGGATACTTGTGCATTCTTTGGTTGCTTAGTTAGATATATATTTGAGAGGCGACATAAACTCATCTAACATAGTAATGGAGGTGAATTGTGTATCGGATGTAAATGTTTTCTCTTGTGAGTCTGTTTATACGAAATTATGATGCGGTTTATTACTACAATTAAGGAGTATTTGTATATCTGATGAACCTTTGTTTATAGATAAGTTCTTAGCAGTCGGCACTTTTATTTAAGTGATGAATTTAATGTGCATGAGATCAGTAATAACAAATGTTAGTAAAATAGTAAGATAGCAAGGAATAATTAGATTAGTTAATCAAATTAGGATGTTATAGGAAAACTAAGAATGAATATGCAAAGAGGACTTATAATTATCGCCATTGATACAAAGGTCACATGATATTATGTTGATATGTTGATTGCCAAATGCACATAAGTGAAGTAATCGTAGAACTATTGTTCATCTTACATTAGATATTTGTTTAGTTTTGTCATGCGAATTTGTGAATTAATTATATTTCATTAATTTAAGTTCTAATAAAAATAATTTGTTCATAGTGTTTGAAAAAGAATTGGAAAAAGGTGATATACTTTTGACGATTGCAAAACATGCAAAATGACTCTACAACAATTTTGGAATAGTTACCCAATATTTTACCAATCGTGGGCGTTTAACTTCGAGCAGGATAAATGTTATTCTTTGCTACATAAAATTCCAAAACAAATAGAGCATTTGCATGAAATTATTCTTGTAGATGATAACACTTGTATTGACAACTTGAGGATGAGTAGGGATGCATTTCTACGTTTATGTTATCTCCTTGAACATTCGGGTGGCTTCTGGTGGTCGGATTGCTAGTGTATATGAACAAGTATCAATGTTTCTAGCAATACTTATTACGGTAGTCTATATCAAATGCTTGGCGTTCGGGTTTTGGTTGGAATGATGAAACTAAAATGATTAGTGTTGACAAAGAAGATATTTGGAAAGAGTATCTTAAGTTATTTATATTGTATATTTTATGTTAGAATGTACTATCATTTTATATAGATTAATCAGTTTTTATTTCTTTTGCATGTGGAATTGCGGTGATCCATCTGCACGAGCTATGAGGTATAAAGTTAGCCACATTATCGGCATTGGTGTGAGATTTTTGATAAGGATAGAGCAACCTGGGAGAGCATTGAATATTTCAACACTGGCGACAAAGACCAATTGAATTTGAATGATTATGAATTAGAAGAAAATACAAATGATGGTATTTTGGTGAAGAAAATGACATATCATGAGGATTTATTTGTATTTCATGAGGATTTATTTTAGAGATATAGTCGGATATATATGCGAATTCATTCGCTTATTTTAGCATTTATCTGAATCGTGACGTATGAGCTCACGAAATCGATAAGGAATTTACAAGTTATTTTCTTGGTTCGTATTTCTTGTTTTTGGAAATGCAAAATTACTTCCAAAATGAGCTAGCAATTGGGGTTCTAAGAGTTTAATGTGAATATGTTATATATTTTAAGTGAACTTATTGCACCTTCTAAAGCCACTTTACGTGAATAATTGATTTCTTCCATAATCAAAGAACACTATTAAGATTTTATTTTCACGGAGTTGTGTAGTGTAATAAAATTACTTACTAAAATAAATTAGAATAATTTTTTAAGAATGCATCGATAATAAATAATAATATGAGTTTTGAACAACATCGACCATAAACATAACTAGTCGAGTTCATGTAATACAACTTAGAAACTATTCTAAAAGATGAAGATACGGAGATTGAAATTAATCTTCAAAACTTAAGGCGAAATAAATTTGTGCGAAAAATCCATTCCTCAAAATAACATTTAATTGTACAAACAATAACCATTGACTCATAATAGATTCGAGAAAAAATATCAATGTTTACGTGGGATAAGAATATGTTTATCAAGTATCAATTTATATATATTATTCTTTTTGGGATATTTTGGAGTTATCTTTTAAATTAGTATATTTAATAAATCAATATTACAATATCTAGCGCTAAACAACAATATAGTGTTTTAATAAAATATGTCGGCAACTACCGATGCTCATGTGCGAAACACACTCAAAATATGTCGGCAATTAATTTATGTTGCATTCCATACTTACGCAAGAGATTATCAAAATGTATGCAGTACCATTGATGGCTTAAATATGTATATATCATACGAATCGAAACTTGTAAAAACCACCGATGTCCAAGTAATTGTATACATCATATTCAGAGATTTGGACCTTTTATTTTATTTCCCGCCCTAAACAAAGAAGAGCAGAGAGCACAAGGATATTAGCATAGATCACGAAGGTGGGTTTATGCAATTTTGCTCAAAATCCTGGAAGAGTTCTTAGCAGTCGTTCACCTCCATACGAAATCAGTCTGGTACGAGCTATGTCTTCACACACTCATTAACAACGTTTATCACTATTTCGTGTGAGTAACGTGCATCACAATTTTAGAAAATGCTTGAAATTTTGCGTGCCTCTTCTACATGAAAAATCTATACATTTGCTTGTATGAACCATGTTCTTGGACTCGTTGCCTTCTTCTTCGCGGCATCTATTTGATTATTTTCAATACTCGGTATTGCTTTAGGCAACAATTTTGGAAGCTACTTAGGTGGGTGTTATTTTTGATAATTCTAAAAGCGTATTGTGAATCTTGTAATGAGTTTATGATGCTTAATTTTCCAAAATAATGAGTCTATACCATGCCGGCCGTGGGTAGTTGTTTGTTCTTCATCATGCTGAAATCTGTTCTTTATCTTCTTAAGCCGTGACTATGGTGTTCGATTTGAATGTGTCGGTGGGAGATGAAGAATCAGATTATTATAATGAGTTATTGAATGACGAATATATACAATGGGCCCACGATAACGAAGTGAATGCAGATGATTTAAATGAAGAACCACCAGTGCTTGACGCCCCAATTGATAATGATGATTTAAATGAAGAACCCCCAGTACTTGACGCCCCAATTGATAATGATGATTTAAATGAAGATCATGATGATTCTGTGCATTCTATATCGAGGAACCGAGCGGGTCCCGCCATGGTTCTAGTAATGTTACATACATGTCTAAGGCTATTGAGATAAGATTGATGCACAGTGCACGGTGAATGATTTGGATCAAGCTTATCTTTTATATTGTGAGTATGCACGGCTAAATGGGTTTAGTGTTAGGAAAGGGACTCAAGATTATTTCGTGAAATCTGATGTGGTGCAAATGAAAGAATATCTATGCTCGTGTCATGGGCAGAGTTCGGACAAGCGTACTAAAGGGAGATTGGCTGTTTACAAGAAGCAAGACAATAGGACTAACTGTAAAGCAAAATTAAGGGTTGCTCGTGCCAGAGATGGCCCTTGGAAAGTATCAAAATTTTATATTGAGCACAATCACGAGTTAGCACAAAATGATCAAACGTATTTGCTTGATTATTTCATGATCTTTCTCGTTCTAAGAAGGATCTTGGAAGCTTTGAATGTTGCTGGCATACCAATAAGCCGTGCATGCCGATTCATGGAGAATCAATCTGGAGGCCCTGCAAATAACGGCTTTATTAGGAAAGATGCATATCATCATATGGATAATGTGAGGAGGAAATCGAAGTTGGATGATGCGGATTCAGTGCTCTGTTGCAACATTTCATTGACAAATCGAACAAGGAGCCATTTTTCTTTGGAACATGATGAAGGATGATGAAGGAAGGCTTATGAATTTCTTTTATCGGGATTCGCGAAGTGCCGTTGATTATGAATACTTTGGGGACATTATTACTTTTGACCTGACATCTGAGGCGAACAAGTATGACTTGATATGTGCTCCATTTGTTGGTATCAATCACCACTTGAAGAGCGCATGTTTGGTATGGCCTTTCTCTCGGATGAAACAACGTCGACTTTTGAATGGTTGTTCTCAACATTCAAAGAGTCTATCAAGGAAAAGAACCGGAATTATATTCTCGGATCAATGCCAAGCAATGATGAATGCTATTGATTCTCGGTTCGAAGGCGAAGACATAAATGCGTGCGATGGCATAATGTCGAAATGCACCATCTCATTTGGTAATTTGAATGGAAATAATGAGTTCAAGAGGCGTGGCATCATTGCATGAATGGGTGTGAGTGAACAAGAGTTTGAGCGAGTTGGACAAGCATGATTGAACACTATCGTTTGGGTGATCATCGATGGTTTAGCGGCATGTACAAATTACGTAAAGGTGGTGCCGTCTTCACCAATGATATATTTTGTGGTGGACTGCATGCGACTTCTCGCGATGAAGTCACTAACAAGGTCTTGAAGGATTTATGTGCGCTAGTGGTTCTTTGTATGATTTTGTCTTGAAATACGAACAAATTATGATGGATTGGCGTGTAAGGGAGCTTGCGAGCGATACTTTATGTATTGGAATGCACAGTCGGTATGTGCAACACAATCCTTTGTTGATGCAAGCTGCAAAGTTCTTTATGCGTAACGTCTTCCACTCTTATGAGTACGAGGCCTCTCATTCGATAAATGTGAGTATAATTGAGAATCATTCAGACGATCTAGCCGAAGAGATGAAGTTTATTGTGAAGACTACCACCTCAGCTTTACGTACGAGGTGTGTCACAGTCAATCGGAGTTCAAAGTAGCTGCATGCGTGTGTCGGTTATGGGAAAATCTTGGTATTTTGTGCCATCATATCTTCAGGATATATTACCATCTTAATATATATGTGATTCCAGAAACACTCCTACTGCTCCGGTTGTCAAGGGTTGCGAAAAAACGAATGAGACATAATTTTGTAATGAACAATTCAACCACTAGTGGATCCAGCGGTCGGTGGACGTTGCATTCAATAACCATATAATGCGTGGGATGTATGAGCTTCTCCAAGATGGTAGGATGGATAGTAGTTTTCGTGAGCGATTATGGATCGGATTGAGTCTCTGAGAAGAAATCTATTGTAAGATGGGAGTTCTTGAAGAAAGCGAAATGAAAATGCGAGAGGGCAGCGTCGTCGACATCGAAGTTCAAACAATGCGTGATCCTCCTTACCTCTACGACGAAGACATACCAACACTCGTATTAGTCGACATTGGGAAAAATCTAAAATCGGAGGAAGGCGAAGGACTAATCACATAGGTACAAAGCATAATCACTTAACCGTAATGTAGCAATGATTTATTTTACTTATTGTTTTATATTGAAATCTTGAGTATATTTATTATCATTAACCTTTTCTATCGTTAAATTATATGAGTTGAGTTTTAATTTTCCATTTGCGGGCGGATAACCAACATACAAACACGTCCACAACATCAACAACATACCATGTGTTACGTGCAAATCGTCAGGAAATTCGGAGGAAGTAAGTTGTACTTAAGGGTAACACTTATCATTTTGCTTGTATCATTTTCTTGGAAATATGATAGTTCTTATATACAATGGAAAATATACACATATTTAACAAGATCCGTGGAGCGTCTTTTGTAGGGGACTTTTGATCACGAAAATATCTTTTCTCCACCCATAGATGAGAAGTGGGACTTTCTGGCGTAACGTCTTTGATGCATTCTCATTCTCACCGAACAACGCCGACGATCGATGACTTTGGGACTTTTTGATGGCATGTTGCTATAATTTCTAGTATCTAAGTTATTTTTGTATTATGATGGTGTAATGTATATATTGGTTGAGATGACTCACAATATGGAATGGAACTGTAATAATATACTTGATAGTATTTTGGTGCAATCTTGGTATGGTTTATGTGAACATATTTTGATCTGACGGTATTTTAGAGTCTATGCAAGGAAAAGTATTTGGTATGGTATTATATCTTTTAGCTATTATATTGTGCAGAGACAAATTCGTTGTCTACACGAAATTATAATGAACTCCTCAATCACCTCTATTATAAATTAAACAAAATTGAATTCTCACGGGTAACTTAACGAGAGAACACCTTCTATATAATTGGCTCTGAAGCCCTCCAACGAAATCGATCTGCATTAACCCTTCCCCAAAGACCTCCAACAAAGCTAACTCTTAAACTTATCTCTCTAAATCGTCATGTATCTCTTACAAAATATCGGCGACCACCAACGACGTCAATGGTACAATAGTTTACGGAAGCCGAGATGGAATACAAGTTATTGAAGAAGCTGCTTAACTATTGCGATTTGGCGCACAGGATGGGCTGCGTAACCTAACGAGATGATATTTTACGTGAAGTCGTCGATAAAGTTAACGAGGAATTTGAGTGATCTTGGATATCATTTCTATATCTGCAAAATCAAAGAACTTCGCCACGATTTGCTCGATTTTGTCGACTTCTTCACGATCCCGTCGAGTGGGATGTGTTGCGTAACAAGATCTCAATGTGTCGATGCAAGTTTGAAGAGTACGTTGCGGTAAAGTTTTCACTAGTGTATCTCCATAACTATTGCGTTTTTTAATATGGTGGGTAGACATAAACAACTAACGATTTTTTCTTTTTATTGTGCTCCCATCGTTAGGTTGATCCATTGATGGAGGCATACAAAGAACACGGTGATCCTTTGTTCTTTCATCTTCAAGGAATATATCTCATAGATGAATGAAGCTTGTCGAAGTCATTTGCTTGTATGTTGCTGAATTAATGATAAAGTATGTGGTTTTTCTGTTTTAAATTTGTCGGTGCACTATAGGTATTTATCTCGTCAGTTTGTCTATGTCAGTTTATATTATGTATGGAATTTATCGGTAATTTATATTTCATGTTGGACATATATCTTCATCACTATTTCAAGTTTATGCACATGAGTTTGTGCTCATACAAAGACAAACACTCACTCCGGGTCTATATGACAAAATGCCGATAGACTTTGATGATAAGAATGCTTCATCTTAAACAATTGACCACCGTTCTATGAAAAAATCATTGACGCGGTGGATTGATTTTACGTAAAACAGCCTGACGTTGCAAGAAATTCGGTGTTTCTAATAAATTAACTGTTGAAGAATAATCGTGTGGTTCTTTTTAAGAATATTAATGAGCTTAACTAAGTTGAATGTATGAGTATGGGTGGGAAGAAAATCGTACTTTTTGGGGGCATTTCATCGAACACATTAAAGGCATTCCTTCATGCGCAACATCTGACGTTTATCGCTATATTTTGTAATACCCTCGATGGACTTTGAAAAACAAATTTGTCGATGCAAATGATGATGGACTTTGATGATTTGAGTGCTTCATGTTAACAATTAACCACCGTTCTATGGACAAACATTGACGTGAAACTTATGTTGTTACAAGAAAAACATAAAACTTATGTTGCTACAAGAAAAAGGCTTGTCTAACATATGAACTTTTGAAGGCGATTGGGGTTTATTGTAGATCTCGTCACCGATTTGAGTTTTGTTTGGGTTTTTAGATTTCATGAACTTAACATAGCAATAATGTATGGTATGCGATTAAAAAATATAACTTTTGCGGGGCATTTTATCGAACACATTAAAGGCATTACTTCTTTACAAAATATGTCGAGGCACGTTCCTCATACCAAAGTCCACCCTGCGAAAATCTTACGAAAATCTTTCGAGAGATGCATTAACATCAATGTATGGGAAGATAGATGCGATGTATTGGATCTTGCAAAATTTTCAAAGCAAGGACGAGCATAATACTTGGTCGATGTAGAGGTTACGATGCGAAGTGACATAACACAACATGCATCGGCATAAATGCATGCCGACATTAGTAGCTTTCGCAGTGACGAGACATGGCATGCCGACGTGACATAGCACAACATGCATCGGCATAAATGCATGCCGACATTAGTAGCTTTCGATGGAGAGACATGGCATGCAAGTGAAATAACACAACATGCATCGGCATAAATGCATGCCGACATTAGTAGCTTTCGATGGCGAGACATGGCATGCCGACGTGACATAGCACAACATGCATCGGCATAAATGCATGCCGACATTAGTAGCTTTCGATGTGAGACATGGCATGCCGACGTGACATAGCAGAAAATGCATCGGCACCTCAGCATGCCGACTGCCCACAACATGCATTGGTTCATCGCAACACATTAATATTAGTTGATAAGCTTAAGTGTGCGTGTGTTGGTGAATTGGTATTGGTTAATGCCCGAATCCAAAGGTCTCGAGTTCGAGTCCACCGTGACGTGGCCTTTAAATTTTTGTATTAAATTGATAAAAAAAAAAAAAAAATTGCCATTGATTCAAAAACAAAAGAAACAGAAGTGTAATCATATCTTTAATAATATTCAAAAAAACAATTGATACATACATTTATAACTATGAGTCTAGTAGTACCGTTGCCTTGAGGTTACATATATATATAATATATACTACGTTGCATATACATTAAAAGAGACTTACCTTGAGTGTAGCCTATTGCAATTTGTGCTCTAAATCAAGAATACACCCAGTAGTATTAAGTGTAATAATGGATAACAACCTACACCTATCCTCAAGACCTTTGTATTCTACAAAGATCCGTGGTCAGGACAGGGAGACTCTTGTGTTGATGAAGTTGTATCGGGCATTACATGAGCAACGATGGATACGAGGTAATTCACTGGTTAATAAAGTGTGCGTAGATGAGGTGCACGATGCAATGTCCGGCCATCCTTATTATATCGACATCCCGCGTAGGAACTATCACTACAAGGTGGCGGAGTGGAAACGTCGCCATTTTAATTTTTATTTCCTCAAGCAAGATGAGCGTGTTTGGTATGACGACGCAACCAATACCGTTTATGCAAGTCTGCAACACAGGCTGCGATTCATGAGGTTTGGCTAAAACTTGTGTGTAAACATTGAATTATATCATTTCGACAAGTGTGCTTTTCATATGTGGTTCTAATAATATTATAAATTTATATCTCAATATTTGCTCAATGTTTTACATGTTACAATTTTCGGAAAAACCCATCTGTTATGCTATTGGCGGAAGGTGAACAAAACTTTTTACTTGAACCAATTGTTCGGTGGGATGATGATAGCGATGATAGTGATCTGACGACGATTGTGTGATTTTGGACGGTAACAACAAATCATGTCTAAAATAGTTTTTGCGGCTATATCATCGAGCGTTTATATTTCCCAACTAATGTATGTATTTATTTAGAATCCTATGTATTAGTTAATGTCTACGTACAATCGATGACACCTCATCGTGTTAACGTCTATCTAAGTCGTTCTGAGACTTAGTATTTTTATAAAATATGTACCACTATTTATCACTCTTGTGTATTGTAAGAACAATGAAGTTATGTATTGGCGTTGTTTTTGGCTACATTAGTCAGTCTCTTGTCGATAAATTATTAATGTTAGACATTCCATATATACTAAACTAATTTTTATTAATTGGGTTTTGTCGCAATCTTTCCTTGTATTATGTTGCTATTTATGAGGCGCGGATAAATTGGTCAATTTCTACATTTCTTTGCAACTATAAATAACTCCAAAGTCCCATGTATATACACTCTCTCTTACCAAAATCGAAATCGATCGCCATACCATTCTTCTTCACTTGTGGCCTGCGATTTTGTTACAATACACTCCATGAATCTCTTAGAAACTATTGGCGACCACCAGCGAAGTCTTTGGTACAATCTGACTGGGCTTGAGATGGAGTACCAATTGGTTGGACTTTTGCTCAATCTTGCGACTTGGGCTTGTGGGACGAGACAGCAACACACCTTAACCGCACAATTATTCATGATGTAGCGAGATAAGGTTAACCGTGAGCATGTCCGTGATCTTGGTATGGTTTCTACTACCGCAAGATCGTTGAGCTGCGTCACCGATTTGCTCGTTTACATCGACTTATTCTTGACCCATTGTCGAGTGGGATGTGCTCATAACAAGATCTCTATTGCCGATGTAACTTGGAAGAGTGCGTTGAGGTATGTATTGCTCAATCCATTACTTTTCTGTATATTTAAATATGGCCTCCGTAGGCTACATGTTCTTCATAATGTTTGGAGATTTTGTGTTCTTATCAAGTAGGCCGATCCATTGATTGCGGCATCTGAGAACATGGAGATCCACTATTCTTCGATTCGGAGTGTTTTACATAGAGGAATGAAGGTTGTCGATGCGGTTCGATTGCACGTTCCTAACAACTATGGCGACTATCTATTAGCATCTAGCGTTGGGTTTAAGTAGTTTATTACAATAGTATTATTAGCTCGCCCGTCGTTTTGTTCATCGGATGGGTTAGTATTTTAATGTCATGTTTTATGTATTCTAATCCGTGTAAACTCATGTTATAAATATAAATCTTGCCATCTCACGCCATGTTGAGGAACATATTTGTGTTTATTATCCAACACGTGTATTGTAATCCACACTCTTGTTGGTGTATATTTGTAAACCAAAAATGCAACCATAAGTTGGATGGTTTACACTGTTGTGTGAAAGAAATGTTTATATGATGATAAGAATAAGATCTTTGAGGTATGAATTCTGATTGGATGGATATTATGACAAGAAAATTGATAAAGATATCTGCACTTACTTGATTGACAAATGTAAAGCTTGACTATTCACAAAAATATAAAGTGGAAATATTCACAACCAAAATTCACAAAATATAAAAGTGCTAATTAGACCTTCACAAATGTAAAGGTAGTACTAGTATTATTCGGAGCGAGAAAGTTTGAAATATTGACAAAAATAAAGCGCAATCGGTTGTCGGATGTAAAGCTTCAACTAGAGACTTGGACGACTTCACCGAGTTGTCAGTAAAAAGCTGCGAGATGCCGACAACGATGTACGTGGTCTCCTCACATATTTGCCGATAATGCATTATATGCCGACAAAATTGCATGCCGACCCACAATTGCCGACACACCTTCTATATATGTAGGAGGCGATCAATGCGCATTACAAAGAATACAAGTTTTACCAATCATCACTTCACAACGGAGGAATCGAAGGAGCAAGCAATGTAGCAATTTTATTATCAAGTTAAACATATATATACATATCATAGGAAAACATTATAAATAATTTACGTAGATATTATATGCATAAAATTTTATCATCCAACACGTGCTTGGACCATGTACTAGTCACTAAATTCATCACGAGATCCTGACAGAGAATAAAAATGGGTATTATTGTAATGTCGGTAATTAGTTATTTACATTAACACTAATTTTGTCCAAAATGACATATTCATGCTATGAATATGTCGATAATACAAATAATAGTTTAATGTACATATCGGTTGACACAAAAACTCCTTATAAATAAAAACATATTCATGTAAGATAGTTATAGTCTAAAAGATCGATGGATATTCAAGATCTAATGAGGTTTCACTAAGGTCGACAAATCGGTTGAGACAAAAACTATAAGCAAAACATATAATATAAACTCCTTATAAATAAAAAGCAACCAATTGAACACTAATATCATGTACACAAAACATAAAAGATAATGCGTTAAAAAAAAAAATTACACGGAATTAACTTTCTCTGAATGTCACCTTGAGCTTTAGATAGATTGTCGTTGGATGGCGAAGCGGTAGAGTTGACCACAAAGCGACTTGCGAAAATCTCGTGCATAATCACCATGTAGAATGGATAGTGGTTGGCCGTAATCAAGCACTCCGGTACTTGAGGCCATGATGCCGCAATTCGATTATTTCCTTCTTTGGGGAGGTCTCGGTATATTGTCAAATCCCAACATCTTTGAACTCACTAGTAGGAGACCGACTTTTCCAAACATCGATGCGACATATCCATGGTAGATTGCGTAAGACATTATGGAATGAAGTCTTCACTCTATCTGGATCCCGAGACATGGAGAGAGTCGTAGAGCGATTACGTTGATCTTCAATGTTGATCTCGTAACAAACCCAATGGTTTAGGTTTATATGTGCAATTCCGACCACCTTCTCGACCTTGGACCACGGCATGCAAAGTCGATTCGGCCATAACCGCCGATATAGGGCTTCGTTTGCGCACAAACCATGGCATGTATCTCGGAACACATGGCGTTACGCAAAATAACGAGATTAACGGTGAATTTATTAACAAAATAACTAGGTACTATCGGTATGTTTCATAGTTCTTACCCGTCCTATTTGCTCCACCTTGTCGAATTCCTTACATATTCATGTGGCTTATCCAAGAAACGAAATCGATAATTCACCAATGAATCGACATGCTGCATTACAAAGAATAAAACATGTCAGAAAATATAAAACTAAAGTAAATTCATTGCCGTCCAACCCAAAACACAATGCATTCACCTCTGGCATCAACCAACCATTGATGTTCCATAGTTCGTCAAACCAAGTGGCATGACGACTACCAACATATGGCATCCCACTCAGAGGCAAGGATCTACAATTAAGACAATGAAAGTACATATATTACTGGTCATATAAATATAATATATAAACAAAAACGATGACCATTAAGGATGCACATTACATACTTTGGATTATTGCGATTTGTCGCGTACCATGCTTCAAACTTATTAATCCACTCGGATCGATAAGCCGTGAAATGGACCACCAATAGTACCATACACTAGGGGCAGGGTTGGAGGTTTTCGTCTTCCACTCTTTCGCTGCTCGGGGAGTTCTGTGCTTATGGTATCAAGTTGTTGTAGCAGTTGTTTTGCATGACTACGTGTAGTCCGAGCCATAGGCCTTCTATAACCTGATTTCCCAGGAGATGTCAGAATACATTCTGCTTCCAAAGGTGGTGATTCGACATCCTCGGCTACTTTCTCAATATTGCAATCTTCATCTGGAATTTGTATAAAATCAGTCCTCTCCGAAATTCCAGCATCTGTCCTTGGACCAATTCCAGCATCACTCCCCGACATATCACCAAATTGAACAGCCTCCTTCACCGTAAATACTTGGACAAGTCGAAAGAGTTTACGCATGGCTGCATATGAACATCTCGGTTGACGTATTGCAGCTCACAAGAGGGGTCATGTGTATCGCAGGGATGTGATGTTCGTCTGCTACTTTCTGACATTCGGACACTACTTATCCGAATGTCACCCATCTGTAATCTAAGCAGAACATCGCGTGCTATAGATAATACACAGTAAGGTGAATGTGTTATTGTGAAGATAAAATTTCAATGAGCACAAATGAGAAGAAAAAAAGCGAAAAACTAAATAAATCAAAATCATTGCTTTCAACCGGACATCGCTCTACTTTATCATATCATGTGTCTTTCTTAGCATTTAATATGCACGATCATGAGCTCAAGTTTTCACGAAGATAAAGCGGTGCTTTTCTAATTTTGTTGACATTGAGTTTTCATGGTATCTGCGTCCGATTATAGTTGTCTGACTTAGATGTCTTGTTATAAAAACTTAAAGAAGCTGCTATTTTTCTTATTTGCGGATCATGGGAAAGATTTGGAAGAGTTTTTGAGTCATTGCGGTGCACCTATTTCCCATATATATATATATATATATATATATATATATATATATATATATATTCTCAATATATATATATACATATGTTCTCAACTATGTGTACATATGTGTAATGTGCAGTTTTCTGCATTTAGCGCCTTTATAGACCCGATAATTTATCGGCACCCATCTTTGTAATCCTAAGCGAACATCGCGTGCTATAGATAATACATGTAAGGTGAATGTGTTATTGTGTAGACAAAATTGTAGCAAAATGCATTTCGACCACGGGTTGTATATAAATTTAATTACCTCGTCCATCTGCGATTTGGTAGCCAGCGAGGACGGTCGATTCCATGCATAGCTGTTGTGCTTTGTTCTCGGATGTGTTGGGGCGCCGTGTTGAACTTCTATGGACAGACGAACGTGGAACGTCTTCGTCTTGAGGTTCTTGTACAGCTTGTTCAGCGTCGCCTTCTTCGTCTAGATCATCGGCTTGCTCGTACAAATCCTCCTCTCGCAAACACGGAGCTTTTCCTCTTCTTCTCCTCGTCGGCGCATCAGTGTCAGCTTCAAGCTCGTCTGCTTCCTCAGCCACTTGCGGTCTCTTCCTCTTGAAGGATCCGATGGTGGTCTTCACTTGCTTGAGGAGTGCTTCCACGGGCACTCCGCTTTGAAAATCAGCCGATAGGCCGTTCATTTCGACCAATGCATTCTCCGAGGGGCTTACAACAATAGGTTTCTATAAAGAAAAAATCAGTATAAGGATGAAGATATCAACGGATTAATAAGAGGAAATATACAAAAAATGCAAAATTAATTTAAAGTTTCATACTTACCACATGGAATGCAAGACGTGGCGTGAAGTACGGAACAATATCACCGTATCGAAAAGACTTCACCGCCGCAGCCCATCGTAACATCCTAGGCATACGATCTAAATATTCATCTCGAGGCTCCCCACAATGATATGCAACCTTTTCATGCACCTCGTATGCAAACACTTGCATAGCAAATGAAAAGCCTTGCACATCAAAGCTCACAACTTCACCAATACTCTCTTTGTTTGCAATGTGATACCTAGCATTGTGAGCTACTGTGACGAGGAACTCGTACGCTACCAAGCCCCAAGGATAACTATTAAACCTATCTAGGTCGTCGACTAATGGCATCAGCGAGTCCTCGATTCTCTTATTGGTTTGATGTCTAATCAAAAGAATCCCATACAAAACAACGAGCAATGCAAACTTCAATGCATCGTCGCCCTTCCCTCCAACAGCTTCACAGTGGTCTTGAAAACCCTGATAAATATCTCGGAAAAATAAAATTTTGCGTCCATTAAAAAATTTATCTTTGAAGGCTGAAGCGGTCGGAGGTTCATCCCACTGGCCAAACGATAAACCGGTTATCACAAAAAATTCTTGAGGACCCAGCTCAACCTCCACATCATTAAAATTGAAGGTCATTCTTCTTCTTTGGAGTGAGTCTGGATTGAGGGCGGCGTGAAGTTTATACATGAGTTGTCCTTGGAAGCGCATATCCGACATATTCAGGAAAGCACCAAAACAAGACTTTCTAAACTTAATCGGGTTTTCGCGTCGATAAAATGCGTATGGTCGATATATATGAGGCAGGCTGACATCGTTGCGATACATGCGCACCTATTATAAAAGAGATTATTGTATGCATAAGAAAACAAAATTACATCCGGCAAAGGAAAATCTAACTAGGTCAAAAGCAACCAACCATATCTAATCTTGTCACAGCTTGCCTTCTTACTCACTTTCGAAGACTTGGTCATTGTAATGTTGGACTGGTTCACTGAGAAAACAATGGAATATCAAATTTTTTTTGTAAAAAGACTCATTGCCTCAGAGTGCGTAATAATAAAAATCAGACATGTTACTACAATATTTGTTTTATTGAGAAAGTTACTAAGTGCGGATTATCATTATATGTTGGGCACTTTATTGAACCAGCTACAATAATCCCAGAGCTTACAAGTTGTTATCTTACCTTTCTATTGCATTTTGAAAAGATTGCTCTTTCTTGTATCATGTTCAGGCCTTTCGTCATGAGCTTTACTATTTGATCAATTCTTATGTGCTCTATTTTATTAGTAACGATTATATGTTGTATCCAACATACTGCCTTGTCATTTCTAGTTCCATTTGTTTCCTAAAATTATGCGATAGTTTTATTTATTGCGATCATCGCCGCATTGTTCGATCTGAGGCGCCTACTACTCATTTTACCTCCTTATTTACACTTATTTTGATTTGTAAAGAAAATTCAGTGTTCGACTAAAGGTATCTAAAACTTTTAACGGAGTTGCTTGTGCATTGCTTGAGGACACGGAGAAACATCGAGGGTAAAAGTGTGCTTATTAGTATGGGAATATACTTTCAAGTCAGGGATGAATATTTAGATTGCTTTGGTGAGCCTGAAAAGATTTGGAAGGTAGCTCCTGCACTATCTTTCCCATGTGTATGTAGTCCTTGTTGTAATAACAAAGAACGGCTTAGTTAATTGCAGTTCTATTAATTCACCGTGTGCTAGATTTCAGATTGGAACAGATATTGCAGATTTCAAATGTTCGTGTGCTAGATTTCAGATTGGAACACATATTGGTAGACAACATACTAATACCAAGCAACTTCGAAAACACACAAAATGAGCAAAAATGAAAGCAATACGTGGAAGAGAATAAGTATTCCTCTATTATGATTTCGAGCAATTGCGATAACACGACCACGATTATCTCTCGATGCTTCTCTCTCTTCTCGTCTATCCTTTTATAAGTGTGTGTGCGGTAGCGAAAATAGTGTTATTGAAAACATAAGGGTGTTGGCTTTATATTTCAATGTTAAATTACAAATGGATCACTTAAAACAGAATATAAATCTAATCAAAATCACTCTTTAATAACAGAATTCAAGAGATAATTTTGGAAAGGAATCGGGAAAAAGAGAGAGTCCACAAAATGCAAATATATAATCTTGTCACGGCTTGCTTTTCTTACTCAATGGCTAAAAATAAATATACGTCAATAAGACAAGATCTTATAGCATGTGTGCATCTTATCTTAATTGCTTTTTCGGTTAAAGATGAAGATCTTAGATAGACTAGACACCAGGGGATGGTGGGATGTTTTATGATTGTAACTGTGAATGCGCCTAATTATTTTACAATAATCTTCAAGTTCAAATTCGTTGTACACGTGGACTTCTATTGTGATGTAAGATCAAACAATAAAATAACTACTGCGGCGTAAGGCTAGAGAATAAGTATTCCTCTGTTATGGTTTGGCGCAATTTCAGTAACACAACCCTTTAATATCTCTCGATGCTTCTGCTCTCTTCTCGTCTATCCTTTTATAAGTGTGTGTACGACGCGAAAATAGTTGTTATTGAAAACATAAGGGATGTTGGCTTTATATTTCAATGTAAAATTACAAATGGATCATTTAAAACAAAATATAAATCTAATCAAAATCACTCTTTAATATCAGTCCAATCATATTAAATGAATCACTCTTTAATAACATAATTTAAAGAGATGATTGTGGGGGGTGAACTGCGAAAAGAGATAGTCCACAAAATGCAAATATCTAATCTTGTCACAGCTTGCTTTTCTTAATCACGGGCTAAAGCTTGGTCATTATAATGTGGGAGTACTTCAATGAGAGAACAATGCAAGATCAAACATGACAAATCACTACTACGTACCACAAATGGAGCAACCCATTGACACAAGCAGTCATACCAAGTGCAAAGAAATAGAGCGTTCAAAAGTCCTGTTCTTCGAACAACAAGCATACAAAATGCATGCATAATTTTGGATAATTAAGGAATCATAAAGCAGGTTAGAAGAATCACAACCATAACTATCTTTGGAAACATACTAAAGCCTCCAAGATATTTTCAATAATAATATATGGATTATAATTAACTTTCAAATAACACGGAAAGTTAATTGAAACATGGTTGAATAACACGGATTATAATTAACTTTCAAATAGTCTTCATTAATGTTCTTATGAAAATCTTGCGTAATTTCGTGTTGCTCATCGTAATGAACATGTCAGAATTTTCATTAAAAGTCGGTTGTAGATAGGCATCATTACAAGTCGGTTGTACACAAGCATAATGAACAACAATATTCATTCAAAGTTTGTGTAATCTTCTAAGTCGTGTTGTTCATCATCCGGGAAAAATTTGGCAACTAAAGTAAAAGCTAACACATTTGTAAAATAAAATTTTCTTGTGTAATATATCGAAATCCTAAACAAACGCTAGTTTTCTTCTAAAATCCACCAACTATTATTATTATTATTATTATTATTACATAATTCTCTTCACAATTAAATCTCTATAATTCAAAGCTTCGGTTCAAATTCTCAATGAAATATGTCTCCTGTTTGACAAAAGATGAAGGTTGCTCAACTACTAGTGGCCGTATATCTCATTTAACTCATCAGTATAGAATCACATTATAATCCAAAGAAAAGTCAAAAACAAATCATAAAAGACTTGTTGGTTGGGCATAATATTATGCCAATAGCAAGACTTGTTGGTGGGCGAAATTTTAAGCCGTATTTAGCTCCATAGTTAAGGTGTGTTTGGAGATTTCATAATTAAAGGCCTTAGTTAACTTTCCATGGCTACAACTTTCTTGTGCTTACTCTCACCTCTATCATCAACATCCTCCTCCATTCTATACTCTCTTAAGCATTAATTACCATTTACATTGTGTTATATAATCGAAATCATATATCAACGCATCAAAACCATAATTTCTTGTGCATTTGGGTCTTAAATTTCTACTTCTTTGAAAAGGAAATAAAATTTTAATGCTACGGAATACGATGGATGCATTTATTATAAGCACTCATGCTTGAGCTACTGAGAGCAAATGAGACATACCGGTTAAGCGAGTCTATTTCAAACCACAGGCTTATATAGAGGAGCTTGTCTCGTCTCCCGTTGGAACTTTGAAAACAAGTGGCCATATATCTCATTTAACCCATCAACATTATTAACTATTTTTCACTTTAAATTCGCATTGTCACGGTAAAATGATTAAAGGCCACAATTAAAGTTAATTGAAACATTGTTGAATATTACGAATTTTCATATTAGTCTTGGCTTCATTAATGTTCTTATGAAAAGCTTGCGTAATTTCGTGTTGTTCATCATAATGAACAACAAAATAATGAACAACAATCTTCATTAAAAGTTTGCGTAATCTTCATTACAAAAGTCGTGTTGTTCATCATAATAAACAACAAAAGAACTCCCACGATCGGTTGTACACGGCATAATTTTGGGTAATTATGTGAAAATCAATGATTAGAATAATCACAAGCAAATTACAAGTAGAAAAAAAAACAAACAAGCATACACAACATGCAGGCATAACCATTAAGCAAGATTACTCTCAGGCATTTATGTGAAATTAAAGTGACACTTACCAGGGAATGTTTATGGCCTTTTTGGTATTACTCATCCATGTCTACCTGCAGGTTTGCATCGAATTTCTTCATTGTGAGTAAAACGATTTTGTAACTGTTCGATGGTAGCGAGATCTTCATATCTTATCCTTTTTATTTGGAATTATAGATGTAGGTCTGCGAAGGGGATGGGTTGGGATGTTATTTATGTAACTATTCAAGTCTAGGATCTTAGTGAATCGGTGATTTTCGATTGAGCATTTGTATTTCCATTAAAATAAACTTAAAATTTATTTAATTTTGTAGTAGGGTATCTGATTGAAGTTTGTCATGCCGATTCCTTTCTTATCTGGATCGAGTTCTGGGTTTTGAACCGACTCTCCCATGCATTTAAATGTTTCATTTCTAGCGAATTGGTAATGTGCTTTTTCTAGGACAATTGCACTAGAATTGCATATGACTTAGCGACACTCGGCATCGTCTATGGCATTAGGATGCCCGATACATTATCCACGAGTCTCGTTTGTTTGCAAGTTTATGATTACTATTGAATTTACTAGATTGTTGCAAAATGATGATAATTGATAATTTTGTAGTGATTGGAGAAAAGCAATCAAGATGAACAACTACACATCCCATATGTCCTATTTTCTTTGCCAAATTGCTCCAACATTAAATCAATGAAATGTCTATCCATTTTGGATTCCAAAGCGTCTAAGTCGAAAATTACTACTTCCTCTCCGGTTCCCATTTCACATTGCCCTTATCAATATTGTGCACTACTTTTATAAGATCATGGGTACTCTATTAACAAAAGCAAATGTGTGCACAACCATATGGTACTCTATTACCAAAAACAAATTTAGGACCAATGTAAATGCTAGCTCTGGAAAGGTGAATATCTCCTTTTTCTCCCAGTGACCCTCCATAGACTTGATTGCCTTTAGAAAGGTTCTACACTTACTAGAGAACCAAAGCAATCTTAGAGGCCTTTTCAAATAAATACATCGACAATCATGCAATGCTTAAGAGAATGAACTTGAACCTCGGGACTAGTGGGTGCTCATACTAATTAGCGATAGCTACAAAAAGAAAAAGAGAGAATAACGGATGTATCAATTTGGGTAAACCAATCAAATTCTTTAGGGTGAAACATGAGAAATTAGAAACACGTTAAATGGGACTTGAGAAGGACTTAGAGGACAGAGTAATGGGGGGAAGGTGGGAACTTAAAGGCTGCGGAGGGTGGAAGTGAACTTAAAACACCTTAGTCATAACAATGGTGCAGCGGGATCTCGAGATAATGTGGCAAAGAGTGGATAAATAAAGAGATCCTATCTCCGATTGATAATTTTAGCACGGTTTTTGCACTCTTGTTCATTAAATTATATAGTTACTAAAAATGATACAAAAATGAATGATTTGATGCTACTTGAATAATCTTAGGATTGTATCTGCATTGAAGACACACACAGTTGCACCCTTGTTACGCACTCTAGTGGTAACAATGCATTAAAGGACAAGAACACAAAAGTACTAAAAGCGGTGACTTACATAATAAGTAGATAATTCTCGGAATAAAAATGTTTCACAAAGATGTGAAATGCCGGAAATAAAAGCTATGACATAGAAAGCTGAAAAATTTTCGAAATATTTCAATTAGTCACAAGATATCAATTGTTTAACGATCAGTCAAGTTATGGATGCCTATTTTGCAAGAAAGGCTAGAAAATGTAGAAAAAATTATAATATGAAGAAAAAGGAGGTTTAGGAAAGTTCGGAGAAAGCATATAGTAGAATCATGCATGCAATGAAGCAGCAAAAACCTAAAATTAAGGAGAGTTTGGGAAAAAAACGAAAAATGAAACCTTCATTAGTCTCATATACATGCAGAGAAAGGCATACATACCCCTTGAATACTTACGATGTCACGACCTCGCATCGGATATCAAAGAAATAGACCATGATTAGAAAGATAATCGGCCAGAAACTGTTGTTCATCATTCTTGTCAATCATTTCGACTTCATCCTCGATCACGAGATGAGCCATTCTTTAGATATACATAAATAGATCGGACTTCATAATTAATAAGATTACTCATGTTTAGCACCATTCTCTGGCGATGTATCATTATTTATTGTTACATCTTCATACAAGTTTCTTAAGAAAGCAAAGTTACATTTCCTAACTCGATTTGCATCAAGTAAGCGGTAAAAAGAACCGGATGCACTCACTAATAGGAATAAGCTCACATGCAAAACTACATCCATATAATACTATTATAAATTTTTAAATGAAAAGATAGAAATAATTGAATTGGCGAGAGTCAAAACTGAAACTACAAGAACAAATGCTCAGGCAAACTGATAAGCAATAATCACGGGTGAGTAAAATTCAGACTAAACAACAGATGATGAGTTAAACTAAATGATTGCTCCACATATCAAATTTTTATAGTAGGAGAAACCCAACAAATCTAGTAAAGCTTAAGTATGATAAAACCTAACATAGTCAATATTATTAAAGGAAGGAAGAAGACAAAACCCACAAGAAGGGAAAGACAAGGCCCTCGTGTCAGTGAATCAAAAGTGCTATTTACAAATCAACTCTCGAATGCCTTTATCCTTTGGTCGTTAGGGCTTGACCTCAAAAATAACTAATCCTATCAATAAGAGAAAAAGTAAAGATTCTAACTGAAAATCCAAGAATTCAACTATTAGCACAAGAAATAAGTTTAACTAATAGTTAATCGGACCTTAACAGATGTCTAGACTTCCCTTTATACTTCACCAATGGTGTCTCTAAAAGGAAGTCTTGATGACCCATAATGGAAGACAAGAAAAACAAGGGTCTTTGCGTATATGAGGATACGAAAACTGAAGTACCACTACTTTGGTGGAAAAAGAATGGAAAATTAATGAGCTATCCTATTACTTTGCGGAAAAATTTCTTCTTAATCTCACCAACTAGAAAGCTGAGGAGAATCATCGGAGAAAAGACTTAAATCTTTATAATACATTTGCAATTGGTGAACATGAGATCAGAACCTATATGTAAACAATTCCCAAGTAGATAACTAATAGAAATCTAGATTTCTTGCTAGTTAGTCACATATGCAAAAAGTAAGGCACGAGATAGAGTCTTGCCAGGTGTTGGCAGTTACTCTGAGTTTGCCCAACATCAATACTTAATAGTGTTAAGATGGATAAGAACAGAAAATCCGGCATTATACTTCACATATCACACATAACAAGATTCTCCTTGTCCAAGAAGCAACACAGAAAGAATATACACCTTTAGTCCCACTATCTCCCATAGACTTACATAGTTAATATAAAAATGCAACACAAAGGTCGAATACACTCGGTAAGAATCACGAATCGTTACAAGCAACACCCTTAGGATTTAAGAATCACAGGCTGTACAAGCAATCACGTAACAAATTGCAAGCAGGATGTGAAAATGCAATGAATCGAAGAATCACAAGCAAAAATAGCGCAGAAAATAAACAAAACATACAAAATGCGGGCATACAAAATGGAGCATACCCATTAACAATGGACCGAAAATCGCAAAATTTCAAACATATTTGGGTATTTCGAGAAATTACCTAGGTTTTCGGTGCAAAGACGAAGAATACGAAGGCTAAGCCGATGGACGAAGACAAAGATGAAAAAGACGACGTGAATGAGGATGGATGAAGACGAAGGCATTACACCACTACTTAGGGCGCGGAAAAAATCGGGGTCATTGTAAATGGAACAATACCTGCGTTTCGGGTGCTCTCGTCTCTGGCCGCGTCGCGTCTCTCTGATCAATTGCAGCTCTCTCTTGTTGTCGTCATCTCTCGTCTCTCTGTTCTTCTCAGAGTGATCAGTGTGTGAGTGGGCGCCAAATGAGTGAGAAGGCAGTTGATGAAATGGGAGAATTTTTTTAATTTCCCTTATGCACTTATGCATTTACATATTTACCCTTGCAAGACTCGAAATAGTGAGGGCTCAAAGGTAAATTTCAATATTTCAAAATTAACAATGAGTGACGATAATATTTTATGTTAATAACGATTTTTCGTTTATAATTATCTGTTTTTATGAGCGATAAATAACAAAATTATTATAGACTGTTATTTTAATATTTTTTTATTAACAGTTTATAAGCATCTATTTAATATTTGGAATTTTTTTGGGGATAAATTATTACTTTATAAATTATTTATCCACATAATATAATAAATTTAGGCATTTTAAGATAATTGTAAACATTGGCGGGAAGATTTATTAAGCTTATCGGTTAATAATTCAAAATTCTAATTCAAAAACTGAAATGCCGATACATGTCTGAAATGCCGATACATGTTTTGGGATACCGACGTATAAAATGAATGTCGGCACTCACGGATAGCTTCTCCGCGAAGATATTCAAAATTCTCATTCAAAAACTGAAATGCCGATACATGTTTGAAATGCCGATACATGTTTGGGATGCCGACGTATAAAATGATTGTCGGCACTCGTGGATAGCTTCTCCGCGAAGATTGTTGCGGCAGTGGGCCTATCCGGATTAACCATGGTTGGGTTGATTTATTCAGAACATTTAATTAAATGTGAATAAAAACATAAGACACGTGTCATGCGGAGGAGATGGGTGTGCAATGCACACCCTCTCAGGATGGAACTTACCATTTCGGGCACTCGTACTCTGTCTAATCTGGATCCGGAGGAAAATCAAATCAAATCAAATCATTCTCTCAAACAAAAACTCTGCCAACGATTAAACAATTTCATCTCCTATTTACAAGAAGAATCCTTCTTAGCCCTACTTGGGTTCCGACTGGGCCGGAGAATAACCCCCACTATATGAAAACAAGCTTTCATTAGCATAAGGATCTTTAGATCCTTTACTCGTTCCTTCATAATTGTCTGAAGTTGATGCTGATTCATTACTAGGATTCATCCCTGCAATTTCCATAATGTTCTCTATCCCCTTCACCACCTCACTCATTCTCGGCCTACTAATGCCCGACTCCTGAACACATCTCAGCGCCACATCCACAAACCTCTCCACGCTCCCCGGTGCCATGTTGGACGCGACTATTGGGTCCAGGACGGACTCGAGGTTGTACAAAGTCTTGCTCTTGTCGAGTGCCTCTTTGACCTCCCTCACGACGTATTTCCCCTTCACAATAGGGGTTCTCGACGTCAGAAGCTCCAGCATCACCACTCCAAAGCTGTACACGTCGCTCTTCTCCGTCAGTTGCTGCGTCATGTAGTATTCAGGGTCCAGGTACCCCTATAAAAACAAATGTTACAATTTTAGGTGGTAAAGATAAATTTGATCAATCTGAAAAGGGTTAATAGTAGTGTATGATCTTGATTTTGATGCTTTTTTTTATTTATAACCTCAACTTTAGTTTATTTTTAAGTATCATGAACTTTGCACATTTGTTTTGTCCCTTTGACAAAAACTAAACAAATTTGCAAAGTCGAGGATATTTAAAAAATAAGCTAAAATTCAGGTCATAAATTAAAAAGTATCAACGTTAAGATAATAAACTACCATGAAATGTAGTACTATATTCACCATTGTGCCTTTAACTTGAGTGGTGACATGACTCTTGTCCTGTTCAGACATTGGCTTAGACTTAGAGAGACCAAAATCTGCTACTTTGGCATTCAAACGTTCATCCAACAAAATATTGTTTGATTTGATATCCCTATGTATGATGGGAGGGTTTGCTTGCTCATGCAAATAATGCACACCTCTGCCTGCACCAAGAGCTATTCTTAGCCTTTTACTCCAGTCCAACCTGATGCCCGTTTTTCCTACGCGGTGTCAGGTATATATGTAAGATCACAGAATTGACTAATACTAATCAAGTTAGCCATCAGACCTTTCAATGTATAAGAATTCTCGTCATTTCAAAAAAAGAAGAAGGGTATTACAAGTACCGGTGAGACTATCCTTCAGTGTGCCGTTGGTGATGTACTCGTAGACCAACATTTGTTCTCCTTTGTCGAAACAAAAACCGACTAAGCTGACGATGTTTTTGTGATGAACCCTTGAGAGAAGCTCAATCTCAGTCTTGAACTCCAGAGCCCCCTGTGTTGACCCTTGCTGAGCTCTTTTTATTGCAACTAGCTGTCCATTCACAAGTGTTCCTCTATAAACCTGACAAAATACATGCAGTATCTTCAAACAACTACTTAATGATATCTTCATTTTGGTAGCAATGAACTACAATTTAAGTCACCTTCCCATAGCCACCACTTCCAATCTCATTCTCTGTAGAGAAGTTATTTGTGCATTTCTTGATTTCCTCGAACGAGAAGCTTCTGCCTCCTTTCAATTGTGGAACTCCGCCACTGTCTGTGTTGGGATCCCATGATCCTGCAAGAATATGAACTCACAACTGTGGTCACATGCATACAAATTAGGCATATATATATATATAGGGAGTGGATCAAATGAGAACCACATCTTTTTTGCGAACTCTGCGAACCATGCATAAGACGTTGAAGATGATGCACAAGACGGTATAAAGTTGTGCATAACGAAAACTTTCTAAAATTATTTTGTTGTGCAACAATTTTAGAAAGTTTTCGTTATGCACAACTTTATAGGTTTTATTCATCAACTTTATACGTCTGTGCATAGTTCTCAAGTTCTAAAAAATAATGAGTTCTTACTGGATCCAACCCCTATATATATATATATATACATATATATATGATCTGATGACATACCAAATGGATCGCCTTTTGGAGGCTGTTTTGGCAATTCTTTTCTGACGGAGTGCATAAACCCAGCCACCACCAACAACAGAAGCAGAACACATGCACCAATTGCAGCTCCAATGATAATGCCCTTGCTTTTACGTGAACCTTCAGCGAGGCCTGCCATGGAAAATAGCACATTCTAATAAAATCCAACTTGAAGCATGCATGCCATGTTCAATTATCTATTATTATATATTTACCGGCAAAGTACTGGTATGTTTTCCGTGGAAAACAAAGGCCCAAACTCATGTGGAGGCTTGAAAGTCTGATTGCTCAGCATGAACCCTATTCGAACAATCCCTGTTCGGTTGAAGTAAGGTTTACCGGAGGGAATATATCAAGATCCAACACGAGATAGTCTGCTGCATTCTTCATTGGATTAGTTAGTGAAACTGAATCCACGGTCTGGTTGTGAGACTTGAATGATTTCATCAGTGCTTGCTCGAGTGATTCGTAGACGCTTCTATTTCCGTAGTTGGAGAAGGAAGGCATACGAAAGATCAAGCTGCCTGAGTAAGGATATCCACATTTGCAAGTTGGACTTGAAATCTGGTCCTTGTTACATGGAAGAGTTGTGCAGTTTTGTTTTGGTGACGCGTATGTGTCATTGGACTGGTTATGAGAGATGGTGCAGTAATTGTCTGTTATTCCTTCATCACATATTGGATTTCCAACAAGTCTGAGATCAAATAAAAACAAAAAACAAAAACTTATCAGTCAAAATTATAGGCAAAAACAAGAACAAGATAGCATTAGAAGTAGAGATGCTTACATGATTTCAACAGTATAACCAGCTCTTTGAGTGAAAGCATCAATGAAGTTGTTTTGCAGATCGATCAGCTTCAGTTGGTTGTTGTGGTTGGAGCCAATGTTCAACGTGCCGTTTATCTGATTTTTCTTCAATATGCTAATGAGGTAAAAGAAAAGGAGCATAAATTTCTCATTTAGCAAAAAAGTATGGCAAAAGAGCTACTTACAGAGTTTGCAGCTGAGCAAGGCTAAACAACGAAACAGGAAGTTGGCCTTTAATGTGTGTATTCTCCATTATCCTGAACAATTTTCATATTATTATATCATCACAGAAAGAAATATCAATATATAAACACATAAAAATGCAGAAAAATGTACAATGTTGTCAAAGACTGCAGAGACGAGAACCACGGAGGAACATCTGTTGCATCGAAAGAATTATTGCTCAAGTCCCTGCATAACATATAAAAATGCAACATTATTACAAAAGAGATGTAATTAATTTGTAATATAGGCATTGAATGTAGACGTACACGTAGTTGAGGGAGTCCATGGCAGTTAGGTTGGGCAAAGGTCCTTCCAGCTTATTGTTTGCCAAGTACCTTCAAAATTCATATTTTGACGTGTAAACTCAATGCTACAGAAAGACAAAGCATAACAAATGCGGAGATTTACAGCTCTTGGACGTGGCTGAAGTTGTTCAGGTTGTCTGGAACAGCTCCACTCAACAAGTTCTTGTCAAGCCGTCTGTTCGCCACCAGAAATACATACATTTAGTCAAAATTTATTCAGAAACTATATTCCAAGAGATAGATGTATATGCTGCAGAAAATGGGATAGTATCGTTAATTTACTTACACAACCTCCAAAGTCTGTACTAGCCCCAATGTGGAGGGAATGCTACCGGTAAGCTGATTGTTTTCGAGAAGCCTGCTCGAAATAATGTTACACGAAAGCTCGAATATTTCACAAAATCATTATATTTACTATTACATCTATAGTAAGTTGGCAAATAGGAATTGGCACATATTGTTGATGTTGTTATTTAGGTACTTACAAGTGTTTGAGAGTTAACTTTGAGTTAAATAGCTGAGGGGGTATTACACCAGACAACAGATTCCCTCCAAAATGGCTGCATAAGATTGCTTTTGGTTTGAGTTAACCAAAAATCTTGAAAGCAAAAAACTTTGAACTGCAGAAGGTGATGATAGGCATACAAGTGCTTCGTAGTGACAAGCATATCAAGACCTGGCGTGCTTCCCTCGGAGACGGGGATGCTTCCCGTGAGCTTGTTATCAGCTAAGTCAAGCCAATAAAGATTCAATAGATTTCCAATGGAAGCCGGTATCTCACCAATGAAGTTGTTCAAGTTGAGTGACCTAAAAAACAAGGAATGAGGAAGCTTTATTAAGCAATTGTTTAACCTCAAATGTAGTTTTCGACTATTACTAGACTTAGAAACTGCATGATGTATGCTTACAGGTAAACCAGCTTTTCTAGAGATCCGATTGAGGATGGTATCTGACCACTAAATCCACAGCCAACGACAATTCTGCAATACATATAGAGTGACAAGTACCCCTTATAAAAGAAGCTGCATAAATTTGCATAAGTTCGTTGTTTTAATCTCATGATCCACTTTCTTACAAGCTGGTCAAGTTCTTCAAATTTCCTATTGATGGAGGGAGCTCTCCTACGATGCCTTTGTTATACGAAAGATCCCTATGCGAAGAAGTTGATGATCAGAAAAATTAGTGAAGGAATATTAATTAAGGGCAAATATGGTAAGAAAATGGAGAAGAAAACGTACAAAATCTGCAGCTCTGATAATTTTTCAATGTCTGATGCTAGCTGACCGCTTAGATTTATGCTTGCTAAAGTGCTGGAATAAAATGTCATGAGCAGCATGTTAGGTATCACAAGTTGTTTTCAACTTATGTATGGTGAATAAAGAAAGTAATTACATGGAATCAACACGATCATTAGTGCAGCTAATCCCCTCCCAACCGCTTCCACATGGATCAGCGCCTTTCCAATTTGGTGGGACGTTATCCCAGCCGTCCATCAAAGCCTTCAAAGCAACAACTGCAAGCCAGAAATTAGCACAAAAGTTTGTAGATTTCTATTTTGTTTGAAAAAAGAAGCACTATTTAGAACATAGATAGTAATGCATAGAGTTAGATTGACAAGCCTAAGAAGCTGGAAGAAACATGTTAAATATTTTTATTCTTTTATGTGATTAAGCTCTGAAAATAAACACATATGTAAGAGGATGATTGTGATGCACACACTTAGATCTTGCATTGGAATTTGATGAATGGAATTCTAATGAGATTTATCAAAACAAATGAGAACTAAATAAATAGTCGAGTATTATAGTACAAGCTTATCTTTGAAACACCACAATGTTCTTCTGAAAAAGGTAACATAAGATGATGAAGAGGAAATAAAAAGAAAATTTTAAATACCATTTTCTAATATATAAATTTGTCTAATAGAAAGCCAAAGTGTTGAATATTCTTCAAGTACTGATTCTGCCTTATATATACGGCTGTAACAGAGTTGTTCTTGCAATACAGTAAGAACTTACAAAGAAATTAGTAGTAGTGTACATGAATCTACTCAAAAGAAAACTAGAGTTATAAAAAGTAGCGCAATATAATCTTGGAGCAAAAACTGAAAGAACTTACAATCATTTGTATACGTCGAAGCTACTACACCAAGAAATCGAACCAAAGCAACGAGACAACAGAGACGAATCGCCCAACACATGCTTGCTTAAACTAGGAAACCTTATGGATTCCTCAAACTCCAAAAAATGACTATCAAGATGCTCAACAAAATCGAAAAGTCTGCACAAGATTGATGCTGGTAACTAGAGGAGGACAAAGCTTCAATACTCCATGTTCATGTAGCTTTTTCTCTCTAACTAAGCTGCAGAAATACAAGTTTCTTACCAAATTTTTTCAAAGTAAATGATCTATACTGCAAAGAGAGTTTGAATTTAGCAGACGGCAGACCTCAAGAAACAGATGCATTTTCCATTATTTGAACTGTTCTTTTTCAAGAAATCTATTACCGTATCATCATTATTTGCAGAGTAACACGTTTACTTTTTCTTCTGCTCAGATAAGATGCAAGCCAAGTTTTGATATGTAAAATGGCCACTGCATTCATTAACTTGTTATTGAGTTAAATGATCTGACCCAGAACTAAATGCCAACTTGTCCAGGATTAGTTGAGCCCTTTTAGTACGAGATGGGATATTTTCAAGAAAATTAATCATTTTATGGTGTCAATTTTTAGAGGGAGACTTTGAAGGCATTTTGGTCAAATGGGGCACCCCATTAACTAACATTCTCACATCTCGTCATCATCTCATCATTCCAAGAAGACTACTAGCAGTAGCAGAAGAGTAGCTTAAGAGTGTGTGTGTGTGTTTTCTCTTTTGTAAAAGCAAGCTTTGTGTTTGAAACTATGGAAAAACTAGAAATGGTGTTTAGGTAAATATCTAGTAGTGCTATGCCTTCCTAAGCATCTAAAAGTTATACGGTGTCAGTCATTGTTTAGCTACTGCAAGATATTGTTGATACAAACGTGGTACTAATAAGGACAACTATATGTTTTCTATTAAACTTTTACTTTTTAAGAGTTAATGACTGGATTTTTATTTTTAACATTTTTATGATAGTTTACACTTGCAGCTTACTGAGTTAGATTTTTGTCTAATTTTGGTACACTACAACATGTTAGTCTAATTGCTTGTGGATAATAATATTATTGGTAACTTAACTTTCCACAATTAATTAGTAAAGTGTCTAGGCATTTTCTTTTTACCAAAATTAATCTTTGCAACATACTAATATTAGATTTTCTTGAACCTTTTTTTTTGTCAATTAATACAGAAATTTTAAAGGCTGCATCACGGTGGATTCGAACCCGAGACCTTTGGCCTAGGCATTAACCACTCTACCACTAGACCAACACACACATGGTTTCTTGAACCTTTCTACTTTTACGATCGGTATTCTTTTATACATTAGAAATCATCATTTTGAAGGCATGCCCATTCTCATGAGGAGTAGATTAGTCATTTCTCTCTTACCTATAGTATTACTCATTCCCGATCATTGTCAAATAAATTTTACTCAATCATTCATCAGACGATGGTTTATCTGCTTGGATTAATCATGTAGACATTTTGATATCCCCTTCCCAAATTCGGTGTGAGCAACCTGTTTATTTAATAATGTATTACATTTTAGTCGAATTACAATTTAAACACGACATTTTGAACAAGTTCAATTAAGACCACACTTTCTAATTAGCAAATTTGACGCACCCAACATTTTATAGTAATAAAAAAATTATTGTGGCAAGATTATTTAGTTTTGCGTGGCTTGTAAAGTAATAAGTATTTTCCATATGGAAAAGGATATTGCCACGTCGATTTTCTATCACCGAAAATGTTTAAAGGTGTTAAATTTGCTAAAATTAAAATGCGAGATATTAATTAAAAAAAATTAAATCGTGTCTAAATTAAAAAATAAAGTGAAAAGTCATACATTGCCCGACAATTACGGCAATTACTAGTGTAATATATTCTATATAACGACAATGAATTTTTCATCTCATATAATTGTTCCCTTTGACGACAAATAGGATGTTTCGAGGTTAACGTAATTATAATCCATATTCATGTGTTACATGGATATTCTACATAAATCTCATTCGGTCTCCTTTTACTTCTTTGAGTGGTGCAAAATAAACCCATTTTCAGCGCCACTTCATGTGGAGGTTGTAGAAAAAACTAACGATTTCTTTTATATTTCTTAAAACTTATTCTTCGTGGGTGAGATTGAATTGGATGTTATACTATCGGGCAACGTGACATGACCAGTCTAATTCATTAGACCAGTTAAATTATTATTATTTTGAATTTGAATCCTAATTCTGTTTGTACTTAGGCTAATGTGGATGAGATAGCTGAAACAGTCAACAATGGAAGAGTTGAGAAATAATTTAGCTACTTCCTTGTGTAATAAATGGAGAAGTTAATGCGTAGGGACGTTTCAAAATCTATTGTTGTCCACATGATTTAAATTAAATGTTCTTTCTTGGTAGAATGCTATATGTGGATGATGTTTAGCTGCATAAGATCGACTTGATTCAAATAGCAAGTGCATGTAGAGATTATTCTATTGGCAAAATTGCTATCTAATAGCCTCATGTTTGGACATTCAAATAGGAAGATGTGTTAGTTTCTTTTTCCTTAAGATAGGTTTTCAAACAACATAATACTTGCTCACTGAGAAAGCAATTGGATATTGATTTACAAAATATTTGTCATATGTTATTTATTAGCAACATATATAAATGTGTAATATGAATGTACTGATCTTTAATGATTGGTTTAAACTGAAAATTTTACGTGTATATAAAGTGCTAACCAGCTAAGGTTTAGTAAAAACTTATATTTGTCATGCGAATAATAGACTGGGTTAATAAATAAAAAATCTAAAAAGAAAATAACAAGAACTTCAAGTCAAGAGTCTCTGACAGCGAACAAGTTCTTTATCTCACTAGTAATTTTTCAAAATCACTATTACTCTTTTGTTAGAATGTTTCGCAAGACTAACTTACCATGTTAGATTTCAATTACTAATGCCACCTAACTGAAATGATCAATTTGTTATGAAATGGATACAAAAAAGTTTGTCAAAATTGTCTTTGAATAAAAATGATTCTGTCTGTTGTATATGTGATGCATTCACGATCACGACCTTCAAATAACTTCCAGAGCTCTCATTTGAAGCATTCAACGCACGGTTGTAATAATCTATTATCTACGTATCGATAAGATATGAAGAAATTAAAAATAAAGGATGAATATAACTCTTTTACAACAGATTGAGTATAAACATCTAACCTGCGATCTGTAGCAGATTCAATCAGCGTGTTCACGGAAGTGTATGATTTTGCTAATAAAAGCCTTCTCCTTTCGGTAGCTGAAGACAAGAATTCCATTATTAGAATTTAGAAATACTAAAACTACTAGATTGGGAAACTGCAGGGCTAGAAACAGGCAAAAATAAAGCAGTTGTGAGAATATTTCAATGAGATAGTAAAAAGTATTTATGAAATTTATACTCACATTACAAATGCGGCTACAAACAAACAGGACAAACCGAAAGAGAAGTGCACAGAAAAGGTAGCCCAGAAGTTATCTCGGTCGAGGTATATCCTTTGAAAGATGAAGGTGGCAACACCAGAGACCAGCAGAAACTCGTATCCGGCAGGCAAGCAACTTTTAAAGGAAAAGGAGGAAGATTCCTGCGAAGATGACGTACAATGAGTTGGAGTATAAATTAGAGATATGCACTATGCATTTTACGATCATCAAATTCACAAAGGTCAAGTTAGAAGGCCTCAGAAATATAGTCAAATTAAGTTACATGATATAGATACCTTGAAAAACTTTCTGATGAAAATTGCTGAGTAGACTATCCTGAAGATCATGTCTTTATTGACGCCAAGGAAGAAAACACTTCAAATGTTCGATTAATCATCACCACTGTTTTGGGTGCAACTTGATTACTACTCTTATATCAGGTATTGGCGACATTAAGATTATCATGAGATGATTAACTTTTAAGCACAACGCTAAAGAACACTCCAATAGTAAAACCAATAAAGTATATGGCTAAGCTTCACATGATAATAGCTTCAGCAAACATATGTGAATCAGCTTAATAAAAAACTTTCATCAAACAGCAGATAAGGCAGATTAGAAATACCTATGGAGCAAGCTAATGAGAGTCAGAAAAGTCGTTAAAGGATACTCAAGGAATTTGCTAATATCAAACCAATTGCACCGGCTGATCTAATAAGCAAGGCATTCGAGACTAGGTAAACCATTGAGAAGACCAGCAATGAGTCATTCGATCTTTTAAGTTGACTCTCTGTTGCAACTGCATGCAAAAATGCTTCGGATGTTCCTGATAGGAGAGAGAAAGATAATGGCTTATAATATCATATTAGAAGCTCTGTAACATGGTGCAAAATTTTGATTCCGTCAAACTACTTTTAGTCATATAGTTTCCCTTAAATTGCTAGAAACCATTATTATTTTTCTTCAAGCAATCTGCGCAACCGATTTTGGTGCTGAGAAAATAAAATCAAACAGCAGCACAAAACCCAACCCCACCAAGAATACAAGAGAAAACAGAATAAATATAGTGCGATCCAGAGGAAAGATGAGAGAAAAAATTGATGAATTAGAAAGTATACCGTTCATGGCTAAAACTATCACGTAAAGGCAGTAATACTGGAGTGCTGTTGAGGCTTCTCCGTCACTCCATTTCCTGCCATACAACAGTCTGATGAAGGAATAAGAATAACTTGGACCAAATGCAATAATCACCATGCCTGCAAAATAGAAGAACAGTAGGTTTGATCAAAGAATGAAAGATACTTAGCTAGCGAGCAACACCATTGCAGCACACCTCCTAGTTTGCAATATACAACTGATTTCACTAAGGAATATTTCCTACCACAGTGCCACACTGAACGGAAAATAAGTTTGTTCAGATTAACAGCAAAAGCTACCTATTAGCAAAACAAGCTTCAGAGCATCTGTTAGACTCCTCCCGAGATTTTTCTCTTTTCTTTCATGATCTCCTGCATGCACAAAAAGGTAAGAAAGCTTACACGCATCTTAGAAATGAATGCCATGTAAACGACAATGAGGCTTAATACTGTAACTTACATTAAATGGCCCTAAGTGGCCTCAAATCAATTTGTCAATTGAAATCAAATATCGTTAAAAAGTGTAGGCAAACTCAAGGATAAACATAATCTTCTAATAAAATGAGCAGATCTCCTAAGGAATGGTGCAAAAAATGCTTCAAACTTTCTAGATAGGTTAATGATTTTGGACAAGGACAAATAATGGTGAAGAGACAGGACAAGCCTTCTTCATAAAGTAACAAGAGTACAAGGACTAAATTATGAAAGATACCCATATTATATATCTCATCAATACTTCAGCATGACAGCATACAAATAATAACTACCAAGCAAATTTTGATAACAATACCATCAAATGATGATTGCAATTGCATAATACATCTACACATTTCTAGGGTGCAGGAAACGTGTTCCCATAGATAAGAGATACAAACCTGACTGAGACCTTGCAAAAGTCATGTAAGAACTTTCTTCAAATGGAAGAAAATCAACCTCACAACTAAGCTACCTGAGAGAGAAATGTCTTTTATTTCAGAATACTGACTAAATAGCAGAAGACTCTAAAACAGCTCTATCTTGGATACATAATATATCTCAAGTAAGAATTTGTTTAAAGAGCATGATCAACTTACCAAGTTTGTCTACGAGTCCATATACTGCTTGGTTATATGGTGTATCCAACCAAACAAGGATCAACTTTTCACCTTCCTGAAGAATCAACTTCGGAAAGATTGAAGAGTAAAAATCATACACATGCTCGCAAGGGGTTGGTCATAACTCATTCTATTTCCTACCCTGAACAGCAATACCAATTTAGATAGACTTCGAGAAACTTCAGGAAATTGGAAACACATAAATGAAAAAAATGATTGTTGTTTAGAAACCAAGTTCACAGGCAACATCAGCAAACATTCATATGGTATAAAATATATTTAATTGTTATTACTTCATCTTCCAATTACATATCACTCCTCATATATGTATATCTAAGAAAGACAATAGTATTATGGTCCAAAAGAGATCATTACTTTTATCAAACCAGCAGTATTATCAGTGTTGACACCTATTTGAGACCTCACCACAGAATGTCAACTGACAAGAAAGATAGACCCATTGACCATATAAATTCATAACAAAACCCAACTCACTTCCTCAGACCACTAGCTATCCACCAATTATCCTACTCCGTCTCAAAATAATACATCTAACTCTAAGTATTTGAGACAAAATGAAGCCATACACAAATCGTGAAAAATTATTTTTTTCCTATATACTTCAATAAATAATTCTTAAGTCAGCCATTCTGAAGTATAAATACTTCAATAAATAATTATTTTTCCAACATGTTATGTTCTCTATTAAAACTAAAAGCAGCTCATAACAAAGGCCTCAAGGAAATTAATACCTGAACGGAAAGAGAACAGAGGAGTTATATACTCGAAAGAGAAGAAAGTAGCCCCAGTAACCCAAGAAAATAGATGCCCCATATGCAACCTGAGACAGCGCAAATACAATTGCTTTCTCCTGCAGTTCATACAACAGTTGATTAATCAGCAGTTGCAGTCCAACTCAGTTAAAGGGTCTTCAGAGACCACACACAAATACATAAAAGATCTTGAACAATAATACTAACTTGGAAAAATCTATTTACACTCAGAATTTCAATTTTTTAAGTCAATTGTTATTTGAAATTTTTCTTTTTCAATTTTTTTTTCATTGTATTACATTCTTCCCAAAATATAAATAAAAGTTTTTAATTTTTACAAATTAAAATATTAATATTACATCAAATGTTAATATTACACTCAATAATTATTTCTAATCAAAATATATTTTATTTCAATATTTTATAACTGTATTCTTTTAAAAATTAAATAATCATCTCATAGAAGACATTTACTAAAATATCTAGAATGCTTCAAACTAATATAACATTTAACATGTTAAACATTAAAAACATATACTCCATCCGTCCATTAAAAACTTGTATTTAATTCCTCTTCGGTCCATCCACCAAAAACTTGCATTTTCCATTTTTGGAAACATCAACTCTATAATTTTTACCTTTAATCCACCCACTTGTTTACGGAAAATCCACACATGGCCAACCTTTTCACTTTCACTACTTATTAATATATTCATTTATTATCTCCATGGTCTATCTTTAATTCTCACTACCCTTTATTATCTACACTCATTTTACACTTATTACAATTTATTAAAACTTATGCCACCAAAAACAATGAAAGCTTTTGGGGACGGAGGAGTATTATATTTAAAAACATGATGCAACAAAATTATTTTGAAAAGGAAAAGGAACTCAAATAATATTATCATCACGGAGGGCTCATCTGCTTCATTTTTCTGAGTTGAGGGGCTGGATGAGACAAAAATAGTTTGAAGTGTCAAGGTCGACTCCACGAAATAGTTCATGAGGTTGCATGTACCTAATTAAGTGATTCCCAATTAATAAAGGACAGTTAAGATTCATTTGGAGATGCATATAGTTCTAGTCAAATTTTCTTGCTTAACTCTCAAATAGAGTAGGACGAGACAGTACAAAATACTCCTCAATGTGTGAGAATGCATAGCAAGCACTATTATTTACCAGGCTTGGTTGCTTCAGGATGAGAATATATGTTACTATACATCGTGAAAGAGTGGCAGCAGTTTCAACAAGAAGCCGCAACCTCAGAAGAACCAAGGTCTGGGACAAAATATAAAATGGTTCTGCCAATAGCTCAAGTATGCATGCAAAACCTGCATATGCACAAATAGATTAAATATAGGTCTTGAACACAGAGAGAATGATTTATGAAAGATTACACTATCTCTCCTGCATTTTGAATATTTCAAATGTGAAACCTTCCATTTTCATAAATATCTAAATCTTATTTTTGTGTAACACCAAAGCACCACATCCCTGAAGTCCTAGATTATATTTCTTTTTGCACAAAGATTACCAGATATTTTAGAGTATGTAAAAGGGTAATTAGCTCACCATTGATCAAGATAGCATGTGCATATGGACTAGAATAACTTAAATCTTGCCACCAGAATACAAATATGCATGCTCCAATTGTAACTAGTATTCCTAAAGGCAAGGTCATCCAGGCCACTTTCAAAAGCTTAGCCGCATTTTCTCCTGTTGTTGAAGCACCATCACTGATAAATCAATCTTTCAGAGCATATTCAGGAAACCAAACACAATAAACATGCATGCATGTGCTGGAATTTGAAATATGTAAATTAGGAAATATCACCAAAAGCTCGAACATTTGGAAACTTTAGGTATTTAGAGAATAAGCAGAAGAAGCACATAATTTGAAACATGATCTGGACTGTAAACTTCTAATCATAAAATCAGTTTACAATTCCTATTATCACAATCATAAACCACAACTGAACTACATTGTGGTTGAAGTGAATTTAGCAAACATTTTTAGCACCCTTTCAAACAAAATGAAAGTGACTTTAGATACCTGTTGCATTTGATCAATATGACAAATGAAGTTGTTACATGTGAAGTAATGACACTGAATGTCAGATGGCAATGTTAATGGAAGTTATTACTTATTAGTAATTAAGGAAGCAAGTAGATCGAGAATGTTGAAGGCAAGCGAGCACAGAGTAAAAACATAAGAGAATACGACAAAAATACACATTATAGGCAATTACACAAATAAAAGCATGTAATAATACCATGTGATATCTGCCCTCATGCATGCTCTACGGAATCCCTCTCTACTGAGAAACAATATGCAAGTAACAAACAAATGGAACTGCACAGCGTAAATCTGCATTATGTCAAGAAACACATAAAGTTAGATAGTACTTCAAAAGAAGCAAACTCCAACAAGAAATATGTGACAATATCAAGATTCAACAAGAAATATGTGAGAATATCAAGATTCAAAGTCATTTACATGCATACTAGTTCTATTGAATTGTGAAATAAAAAGGCTCATATAGAACATTAGTTCAGGTACACAGAAAATTTAACATGCAGTTTTAAAATAAAAACAAAAGTTAGATGACATGCTTCTGAACATTAAAATATTTCTCAAACAATGTCAAGTGGACGCATGTCATATGAATAATGACCTATTACAATTGAAACTACAAGTTAGAGCATTCTTGGGTGAGAATTCAGACTTATCCCCTCTAAACAATTTTACCCAAATCAATTGAAATTCAATCGGGGGATAAATTAAATCAATTTTGACCCCCTACCAGCCAAACAAATTTGAAAATCATCTTTATGTTCATTTGTGTATAACATATTATTTTTTAAAACATGTTAGTTTGCTACAATTAAGTTTACTACTAAAGTCACATGTATTTTCTTAAAAAGAGAGATGAAAACTCTCAGAACATAGTTACCGCATAATCTTCCTCAGATAGGTGTCTGACAATCCAGGAATTGAATATGAACGGTATTGCCCTTGACAAAAACTGCGTAGCTACAAAATGCACATTGTTACATGTAATTGTATCACAACACAAGTTGAATAAAAGATGAATATAGATTAAAGAATGATATAATTAGGAAACCTAATAAGTATTTCAAAGCACGCTGCAAACTCGCAGCTGTGCCGCTATCCGCTTGACATCTCTGAAACCATTTTTCCCCTATGCTTTTAGTCTTTATGCTTTGGTTTTGGAACAATATGATCAACTTCTAACACTCGTCAGAGCTAGGGAATGGTGTGCAGGTTTTGGGTGTTGAGTTTGCGTCAATTTGGATTGCAGTGCAATTCCATTTGAAGCTGGTTTATTTTAACAACAAATCAGTAATGGAACCAGTACTAACAATAAGTACAACAAAATAAATTCTCGAATGGAAGAATGGTAATTAAGAACAAAAATGTCAATGATTAACCAACAATGAAACAATAGTAAATACATTATACACACAAAACAGTTATAAAAATTAATATATTAAATCATACAAACTTCATATAGAAGTTACTGAAACATGACTATAAATAAGTTATATTATCAATATTGATAGGCAGATAGAAAAATATTAAATGACAATTACTCATGATTGTGTCAAAGTGTGAATCATCAAAGGTTGATCCAAATTTGCCTTACATCAGTATAATTTATCATATAAGCCTAACCTGCCTTAATAAATTCTTTTTTGAGATACAACGGAATGGGTATTATTGAGATCAAATGACTCAAGCTCGAATCGGACAAACGCCCCAGTGCACATCATGGGAGAAAAAAATGTGACAAGAAAAATTTCCCGCCTAAATTGGATGCCCAGATCCCATCTCCGTTCAGTTTCCCATGCAGCTGTTCCCAAATTTTCTTCTACTGATATTACTTGCCCATTCAGCTCCCCATGCAGCTATTCCCATCTAACAAGAAAGAAAGGTTGTGTGCTTCGAAAATTGTTTAGATTCAAATTTCGAAATTCAACTAACAAATATAAAACCAGCGCTTATCTCAGCAAGTATTCTCACAATCGCAAAACAATGAAAACCATTTCCAATCAATATAAAATAAATGCGTTATGCACAAAGGAACTGAACCAGAACTTGAAAATTACCGAGCTTCTCGTCCCCAAAATCGAGCTGATATACTTAAGCCCTTCGAAGAACCTTAATCGTCTGTACCACCGTACTATTCACCCTGCTCAGCTACCGCGTCGATGTCGTCGGTGATTAAGTAGAGGCGGCGCGGGCGTCATATTTGGGTTGAGCACAGCGCAGTCAATTTGGGCGAGAGAAACGACGGCGTATGGTCGATCTTGGGGAAATTTCTGATCGTGTGTCCTACTATGATTCATGTGTTTTAGTTTTAATACATAAACCCTAATTTATATTATATCTTTCCAACATACAAAATACAAAAATTACATCATTTAACAACCATCATTAGGATAAAATACATACATCCCACATTTGATTTGAAGGAATTTTTTTTAAAATCGAGGGACGGATATAGTGTAGTTTGAACTCATACTTCATTTTGGATATTTTCAAAATTCTGAATAAAATGATTTGATTTTAAGTATCTTTAAACTACTGATATGGCACAAATAAGTAGTATAAAATATTTCATCCGTCGTAATATTCATGGTACTTTTTTTTTTGTACGTAGATTAAAAAGAGTTGTGTTTTGTATGTAAAGTAGTGGATAATACGAAATTCGAGATTAGTATAAAAAGTGTTTCCTTTTTTGAAAATGGGCCAACTTAATGAGACAATCCAAAAAGAAAATTTGTCATGAATATTGGGACGGATGGAGTATAAGATTGGTTATCAAATAATGTATGAAATTTCAGCCAATCTGTAAATAAGACATGACTTTTCGAACGTTTCAATTGATATCTTACATTTTATTAGTATCAAATCCGATATTTCGAATTATTTGGGCAACTGAAAATTGTTGTGACAAGATTATTTATTTTCCTTGTGGCTTGTACAAGTTATTAGTTTTTTCCGCTTGAAAAAAAACTAATGCCGAAAAAATTAGGAGTGTCGAATATATTACAAATTTGTTAGCAAGCTTCTTTAAGTGACTTAGTTTGATAGCCTAAAACATAGTTCAATACGGTTTATATTAGTATATACTCCCTCTGTCCCATTTAAAATATCTCACTTTTCTTTTTGGGTTGTCCCATTACAAATGTCTCATTCCATTTTAGGAAATAATTATCCCTTCAAAAAGTGTGGGTCCTATCCACTTTTTAACACTTTAACTACTTTATACCTTTCTTACAAATCTTATGTCAAAAAGAAATGAGACACTTTAGGTGGGACGGAGAGAGTACAATATATGAATTCTATAATTAAATAAGAAAATAATTAATTTTATTAAAAATATATTATGTTATCATACGTAACATGTTATTGTACTAAATAATTAATATTTTAAATACAAATTCAAAATTTGAAAATTAAGAATTACTCAATTTAAGTCGAATACGCATGTGAATTTGGAAAGACTCAATAAATCAAACTCAATTAACTCGATAATAAATAAACCAATAATACTCAACTCGGCAGCTATATACACGGCGGCACCTGCCTCTTCTCTCTCATGGCACCTGACGGGTATAAGCTTTTCCAGTTTGTGCTCTCTACTCTCCACGGCTCCATCCTCTCTCTCTCTCTCTCTCACACACACACACACACACACGGAGGCCGGAGCATAGTACAGTCTAAAAGTACTTGAAAACAGACCTTCGCAATTTCCGCAACATTGCTTAAACCTGCGAGAATCAGCCCTCACCTCCATTAAACCATCGAAATATCTCCACTTTCCAAAACAAGAAACCCTCCACTTTTCCACTTTGTCTTTCTGGGGTGGTTACAACATATATTGCTCATGGCGCCGATGATTGATCCGGGCTCATCGATTCCGGAACTTATCAGATTCATTAGGTACTCATTTCGCGAGTGCGAGTTTGATGAGGTGCAGAATGTATTACTGGAGCGGGAGAAGAGTATGAAAGCTGAAATGGAAAATGTTGTGCGAGATCGTGATGAACTGAAGAAACAAGTTGATTTTCTGGAGAAATCTAAGGGCTATACGGAGTTGGAGAAATGTGATCTGGAGGAGAAGCTGGTAAGAAGTCAGAGTAGAGTTGAGGAGATGGATAAAATGATTTCCCAAAAGAATGTGAAATTTGAGAGATTACAGAGCGAAAAAGAGGGTATTGAGGAGAAGCTGGCAAGGAGTAGTGAAAAATGCAAGGAGATGGATGGAAGGCTCTTCGAAATGGGGAAGGAGATGGAGGAATTGAGGCGAGAGAGCCTTTCTGTGAATAAAACCATAGAGGAGTTAAAGGCAAAAGAGATTGAGGCTGATCGCATTGTGCAGGAACTGAAGCGCAAAAATGTTGAGGCTGTGCAGACCATTGACGAGTTGAGAGCGAAGAAGATGAAGTCTGATAAGGCAGTTGAATTTTATGAAAATGATTTAGATCCGAGGATTTTGAATCTGCAGAGAGTCGTCGCCAAAATGTTAAGCGTGAATGTGGAAGATCTCGCCACTTTGGCAAATGGCTCCGACGTTTTTGCTGCAGCAGCTACTGACGCCGAAGTGGTAGAGAATTTGGAGAATGACGAGGTGAACTCCGATGCTGAAGATAAGGCTATCGTGTCATCGGAAGTTCCCACAGTTTCTGGTAATTTTGCTGATTCAAGCCTTTGAGGCACAATCACATGAGTAAATGACAGCCCTTATTTTGTTGATTTATTGTTGCGTTTTGTTGAACATTTTTATTATGAATTTTAGGATGATTGATTTTGGGAGGGACTGACGATTCTATCGGGATAGTTATGACTGATTTTGATAAACTGTGAATGATTAGGAAAGATTATGACTAACTTGATTGATTGGGAATTTGGGATATAAGCATATCAGTTGATTATTTTCTCTTGATTTGGTGTTAATCTTGCTCTATTGTTAATATATAAAACACAGCTTATGGATACTCTGGATTTTAGAAACTATATTTGCTCCTCTGAGGAAATAAAGGTGAGAAAGGAAAGGAATAAATGACAACTAGTTTGCTTATCAAGGGTGTGGAGATTTCTTTTGGTGAAATCTGTCCGCTCTTACTTTCCCGATTGCTTTGTCTTTCCGGAGATTGTGAGCAATTCCTTGATGTGGTTGAACTTGCTTAATATCTACCATATCACTTTGAGTTTTTGGCTTGCAGAATTGTGGTCCTCTGGTTTTTATAAAGGGTGTTGATACTCTTCCGTGTCACTTATTCCCAATTGAGACCTTCGATAAATGCTAACCAAATAGTAAATGATGCACGAATCAATACACATGGCTGATGTGCATTTCCTTTGCTGAGTGCATACACAAAAGGAAACTTCATGTCCTCTATGATAGATTTTTCATGGCTATTGCGAAAGTACATCTAATTTTAACTTGTTGGGTTTATGAAGTCCTTGAGTAAATGAACTATCTTAAAATATCAGTGTGCTATGTTTTGAGCATAGTTACTCGTATGAGGCAAATTCATTGTCGGGAAGATATATTCTACCGCTTCCACTCTTAGTTAGAAATTGGTAGATCACTAGCATTCTTTCATTGTTCCTTGTTTCTCCTAAAACCTCATTTTAAAGTTTACATGACGGTGGAGATAGAATTACCATACACTGCACGGAGCATTTTCATTGTTTTTCCGGCTTTGTCATGAATTCCTTTCTAAAGAATTAAAACTCACACACACAAATATATATATATATATATATATATAGGGGTTGGATCCAGTGAGAACTCATATTTTTTGAGAACTTGAGAACCATGCATAAGACGTTGAAGATGATGCACAAAACAGATAAAGTTGTGCATAACGGAAACTTTTTAAAATTGTTGAACAACAAAATAATTTTAGAAAGTTTTCGTTATGCACAACTTTATATCGTTTTGTGCATCATCTTCAACGTCTTATGCAGAGTTCGCAAAAAAGATGTGGTTCTTATTTGATCCACTCCCTATATATATATATATATGAGAGGATTAATGTGAGAATCATTTTATCATGAGATTGTGAGAACAAAAAATAATGAATTGATATGAAAGTTGATGAATCATTGGAAAAGTTCTCAATCGAAAAAATGGAATTTTTCGCCCCTTATGAGATTTGAACCCCAGGTGAAAATTTTGAATTTTTGGATTCAGTAACTTTCTCACTGGATGCATTAACTTTCATAGCGAATTCATTTTGTTTCTTAGTTTTCACATTAAAAACGGTTCTTATTTGAACGTCAATATATATATATAGGGTTGGGTTCCCGTATTACCCGGTCCCCAGATAGTATGTAGTACTCAATCTAGCAAAAAATTTTGAACATATGATCGCACCACAAGTTGACATATGATAGCTCATTTTTTTTTAAGATTTGCGCAAGCGGCAGAATGAGAAGAAATCAAATCAGCCTTTTTCTTCTTGGCGGCAGCAGGAGGCACACGAACAACAACAAATAACAGATTTTGAAAGAATTTTTTTAGAATAAAATTGATAGATTTTGAGAAAAAAATAGAAGATGAATTTGATAGATGATTGAAGAATCGAGAGAGATAGTGGCTATGGCGGTGGTTCACGGAGAATTACGCCGGTAATAGGGAAAAGAGACGACGGAATTGACGGAGAATGATGGATGAGAGATTTCCTGTCGAAAACCATAAAACTGCATTTAACAAAACATAACAATGCATGTTGCTACAATACATAAACATGATGTATTTAACAAACGTAAAATGCATTATTATTGCTACCGCATGAAGCGCATCGTCGGCTACACACGAGCATGAGCATACACTCGGCTCACGCTTCCAACCTACAAGCATTATTGTGTTCAACTGTATTTATTTTTGTGTTCATTTGAATATATAATTCAGGTCAACTAAATGCATAGTTTGTTTTTCGCAATCACATAACAAATCAAATTACTAATCTAAAAGTCCGAAAAAATTCTCCATCATAGGGTCTATGAGATGAGTGAATGAGATTGAGTATTACATATTACCTCATGCTCGGATGCTATTTGATCTCTCCTAATATATATATATATATATAGGGGTTGGATCCAGTGAGAACTCATCTTTTTTGAGAACTTGAAAACCATGCATAATACGTTGAAGATGATGCACAAAACAGTATAAAGTTGTGCATAATGAAAACTTTCTAAAATTGTTGCACAACAAAATAATTTTAGAAAGTTTTCGTTATGCACAACTTTATACCGTGCATCAAATGAGAACCACATCTTTTTTGCGAACCATGCATAAGACGTTAAAGATTATGCACAAAACGGTATAAAGTTGTGCATAACAAAAACTTTCTAAAATTATTTTGTTGTGCAATAATTTTAGAATGTTTTCGTTGTGCACAACTTTATAGATTTTATTCATCAACTTTATATGTCTGTGTATAGTTCTCAAGTTCTAAAATAAGATGAGTTCTCATTGGATCCAACCCCTATATATATATATAGGAGATGGTTCAGGTAGGAAAGGATAATTTAGCAGGAAATGAGAATGAATCTGAGTCTTTGATTTGTTGGATCAATGATTGAGATTTAATTTCGGTTGTTGTACAATTTTGTGTATTGTATGCTACGTGGATTATTGTGCAACACTTAAACACTTTTTGTGCTGCGCTGCAATGAAAGAAATGTTAAACTAATATATTTAACATATATGCTACGAATAGATAAAATAAGTGCTAAACTAAAATATGCAATATAGTAATTCTTATTGTGCTACATAAATATGAAAGATGTGCTACTATTTCTATTTCGGTATTTCTTACACTAAGGAGCTTTCTCTCATAATTCACCATATATATATATATATATATATATATATATATATATATATAGGGGATGGTTCAGTGAGAATGCAAATATTGGTGAGAAATAAGAATGCAAAGATTTAACGCATAAAGTTGTTGCACTAAATGTATAAATTTGTTGCACCAAATTCGTGCAACAACTTTATATTAAGTGCTACACTTTATATGTTAAATGCAACAAATTATACATTTAGTGCAACAACTTTATATGTTAAATGTTGCATTCTTATTTCTCACCAATATTTGCATTCTCACGTGATCCATCCCTATATATATATATATATATATATATATATATATATATGGAGTGGATCAAATGAGAACCACATCTTTTTGCGAACTCTGCGAACCATGCATAAGGCGTTGAAGATGATGCACAAGGCGGTATAAAGTTGTGCATAACGAAAACTTTCTAAAATTATTTTGTTGTGCAACAATTTTAGAAAGTTTTGTTATGCACAACTTTATATTGTTTTGTGCATCATCTTCAACGATATGCATGGTTCTCAAGTTCTCAAAAAGATAAGTTCTCACTAGATCCAACCCCTATATATATATATATATATATATATATATTTGATACTATCACTCTGCCTATTGCCCTTACTTTTTTTCTCTTTAGGATCTCATTTCTGTAGATGGATTTATGATGAAGCACCCAAATCTTTTTCTTAGTCTTTCTTTGCCATTTTGGTTTTTGATTTCTCCGGGGCCCAACTAACTGAAATCAGACCCCTACTTATTACCAACTCTTTACACTGTCATTGAAACATTCCTATCTAATATGTTGATTTTGTTCTGTTTAAAAGGGTGAGTCATGTTTCCTGCGGCATTTGTCTTGATATTCTTGTTTCCTTTTCTTTCATCTCGCGTCTGATTTCATATATTTGCTGAGCACAAAAAAAGAAACTATTTATTCTATGATCATGATCCATCTGTCTGATTTTCTCTTATTTGGATTTGCATTGGTCTTCTTGGAAGCATGAGCTTTATTCAAGCTTTAGTTAGTAATAGTATATAAACAACTTATCTGTGCACGTGGTGCCAGGTTCACACGCGAGTGCAATGCAATCGGGCGGTGAAGTGCCTGAAGAGAAGACAGTAGCTTCATCTTCTGCTGCTGGAAATGCTGTGATCGTTGTATCTGATAGTGATAATGATGATGAAACCTCTATTCCTGACACATCGTCTGGGCAGAGGAATAAGGACAGAAAAGACAGCAGAGAGGATTCTCCCATGAGATCTACTAAAAAGGTGAAAATAAGCACATCTGCTACGCCATCTCGCTGTACTTCATTGCCCAGCAGAGTTGAAGAAAGAGCTGGTGCTCTTCAAAGTCTCGTACCATAGACTGTGTGGATTCTACAGATTCGGATGATGAATCGATCTCAGATGCCTACATGAACAACCTCGTTGCCAAAGGACCGACCAAGAAAGGTTAGTTACTTGAAGAAAGGAAAAAATACAAAACCGAACCCAATTGTTAGAGAAAAAAAAACAGAATCAAATTATTCAAAATCTTAGAATCAATACCGAAAACGAAAAACCAGAAAAAAAAATGAATCTGGATTTTTTTTTATTATCATTTATGATTTTATTTCAAAATTAGAATTGAATTATTTAAATAAGATTAATTATGTATATATAATCTAAAATTTGGGCTTGTTTGGTTTTGAAAATACCAAGCTTATTGAAATCGAATAATCAGAATTAAAAAGAAAGAAACGAACCGAATCGAGAAAACACAACCTCGAGCCGAATTTAATATTTTGGTTTGATTATTTGTATTATGAGTATTTTGTTTACCCACAGTGAGATTGTAACTCTACATGGGCATCATTATATATGTGTATGGTGTCTACCATTCTAAGCAGTTTACATATCTCTTAATTCATTTTGGATTAATCATAGTTTGTGATAGACGTGGCTAGAGTAAATACCCGAATAATGCGCAATGAGAGCGTCTTAATCTATTACGGCCTATTTCCCGAGCATGAGTGGAATGAAAATATGAGTAACTCCTCTAGTGTATACTATTTTTTTGTCGGTTGAACTCGGACTTATTTGGCCTATTATTTTCTCTTGCAGATATGACCGGGCAAGAGCATCTGTTGGCTTGTCGTCGATCTGATGAGTCACCTATTTGGAGGAGTGCTCCAGCCATCTCCTCTAGGGTTCCGGCTTCTGAGGCTGCCATCGTCTCCTCTGCCCCTCCCTCTCCCAGGGATTCCGTTGCTCCTACTCCACATGCTGGTTTGGAGATGGAGATTACCGATATGACTGTGGATACTGCTTCCAATCCTCTGCAGGGTTCTGAGCCTATCAGGACTACAGACATTGATGATCAGGAACAGGAGGAGCTCGTGGAGGTTGACCGGCCCTTCAAACGTTTGAGGAGGGTTGCGGAATTCTCCTCGCCACCTCTTACTTTGCCGCTGCCAGTGGTGAAGGGGATAGCGATTCGTGAGCCCTTGGATTTTACTCCCTCTGAGGCGGCTTTTTCCGGAAAAAGCAAGTCTCCCGTGGAAACGGGGCCATCTGTTTCAGCAATTTCTGTCCGGTTCCGTGGCAATCTAATAGATCTGACACAGGAGCAGTGCGGTGAGCTACTGGGGCACTTGGGTACCGAGGCGGATGTGGCCAGTGTAGCCCAATACTCTATTGGTCAGACCCGTGACATCTTCTGCAGTCACCTACTTAGCGTATGTTTTCCTTCCTTTATCTTTTTATTTTTGAAATTGTATGTTTTCATTTTTATGCAAATGCTTCTTCCTCATTGTTTCATTCGTTTTAGGTCATCTGGGCATCCAGGCATATCATGCCCGCCTATCGACTATGAGCGAGAGCTTAACCTTTCCGGAAATGCATCAAAGCTGCTTCCGGGAGTTGGAGGTAAAAAATCAGGCTTTGGAGGCCAAGGACCTGGAATTAAGTCAGGCAATGACTCGAATTGCGGAGTTGGAGCGACGTTTGGTTGATTCGGAGACTGATGTGCGCACATTGTTGGAGACCCTTGCTCGCTCTGACCAGGAGCATTTGTTGCCTTGGAAAAGTGCAAGGCGGACCATGACTTGGCTATGCGTATTTTTCTTCCAACGCCCTTCAACAAGGCCGAGAGGAAGCGCAACAGCATGGTCTGGTAGCTGGTATCAAGTTCTGTCGCCAGCATATCCTAGCGACTCCTGTTGGCCAGCGTTTTCTTCAGATCCTGCAGACGGAACTGGTGGAAGCTTACCTCTGCACTCCTGCTTTCATGTCCCGAATGTCTCGTGCGATATATCATTTTGAGGGTTATGCTATAGAGGCTACACTGGGGGCTGCTCGGGAGTTCTTAGGAGCCACTGGCGAGTTGACGGGCAACCAAATAGATGTCATCCTTCGGGCTACTCCATCTTATCCTGGTTTTCAGACCGATGAATCTATGGCTCAAGACTTCGCCTGGTGGTTGGAGCCAATGCGAAAGGCTGCTCGGTCTTTTGTGGAGGAGCCCCTTGATTCTTCGAATTTGTTGCATCTACATCACATTCCTCTTCTGGTCCTTCCTTACTATACTGCAGATCTTCATGCCTTTGCCGCATCTCATACTTCTACAAATGAAGTCAGGGAGATGGCCAGAGCGTGCTCTTCTGTCAATTCTGAGAGTCGGACCTCTGTTTCGGAGCAACTTGTTGGGAATGTGGAGCGTTCGAAACAGGCAACTCCAAAAGCAGGCTCTTGTGGTAGATATATCTGTTGTTGATGTTGAAGGAGCTGCGCTTCCTTAGAATTTTTTTATTTTATTTTTGTAATGGGAACTATGTAATCAAAAGTATTTACTTTCTTTTGTTTCATGATCTTCGTATGATTTGATAAATCATCTCTTGTTGAGCAAATCTTTATTTTTCATATCTCCTTTTTTATTTGATGAATTATCTTTTACTAAGCAAATATTTATTTTCCAGATCCTTTTATTGTTGTGGATCTTTTCTTAGCTGTATGTTAATGTCGTGATTCCCTCATATATCAAATATTTAGCTATTCTTTTTTTACAGACAGTAGCTCGAATCTCGAATCTGACATTGGATCATCAATTACTTTTTCATTTTTTGAGAAGACTGTTACATCTTGGACTTTCATTTCCAAGTATAAATACCTCTCCACTTTTTGTCTTTTCTTTCATGGTCATCTATGTCTGTGTTTTCTTTCTCTGGGTTTTCTCTAATTCAAAGGGATGTTTTCTTCCTCATTTGCTCGTTCTTGCTTCGTTATATCGAAAGTGGTTGATTTTTTCTTGGGATGGACTTTTACTTCTCTTGTCTTTGGCACCATTAGCCGTCATTATGTGTTTCTTTGCCTTGGTGTATGGGTGCTCACCTGCTCTGGTGACGCCCTAGTGCCAGGGGTCGGAGCTGAGGGAGGGAGCTTGTTCATGCATTCTTCTGCGTCTCGCTACCTTTCTTCTTTGCAAATTATTCCCATTGAGAAACTCTCTATGAGGGGGTTTCGGATGCTATGTCTCCCAGTTCTGCCTTCCATCTCTTTGGAAACGAAGGTTTGTGGGGTGTCTCTCTCAATCTCGGGAAAAAGTAGGCCAGCGCAAGTGTAGGCCTCATGTGTTGGGCTTTCTATTCCTATTTCTAGCTTCAACATCCCATGGCATGCCTCTGTTAGTCTTAGCTGTAATTTTCCTCGGGCGACCATGCCGACACAATCATTCCTTGCCAACCTTACACGTTTTCTTTATCCAGTCATATCTGACTTCGTTATCTCTCTGCATCTGGCTTTGTAACTGTTCCATTTATGACTTTGTAATTATGTCTCTTCGGCTTTGTAATTGTGTTGCTTACGGTTTTAAGTGCTATATCTAGCTTTGTAATAGTGTCACTTGTGGCTTTATAATAGTGTCGATTATGGCTTTATATATTTGGTAATAAGACAACTGTGTTTGTCCTATATGAAATATTCTCTAATTTCTCTCTTCTCTCCTCCCCTTCCCATTCCTCTACCCTATCCCTTTCAATTGCTTTTCTTGAATCTAAGCAATTGAGTTATTCTCAAAGGATGAGAGGTGGTTGTCTAGTCTGCCTAGGTCTACTCTAAGTTTTTTAGCAAAGTTAGTTGTGATCTATTCGCTAGACCTTCACAACTCATAATTCTAACCATGAGTTTTGTCGATAATGGCCTTTGGTTAGGGAGATCCACACTATATCTTGCTCAAAGAATTTTTTCTTATACGACACTTCGTTCGTGTCCAATATATGTGGATCTGGTGGATCAATGATCAATCATTTGCGCGTATTTTATTAAAGGGAGAAAGTCATAGAAAAAAAGATTATCTAAAAACAAGAAAACAACTAAGAATCAGGAAAGCAGTAAAGAAAAAAATTGTGATGCGATAATATTCGGATCATCGGGTCTTCAGGAAAATAATTTCCTCAGTTTGGAGATGTTCCATAATTATGGTAGAGTTTTCCCTTCGGCATCTGCCAACTCATATGCTCATACTTTAAGTACTTTTGTGACCATGTATGGACCTTCCCAATCAGGGTCTAATTTTCCAGTTTGTCTCAAATTCAGCCTTTCGTAAGACTAAGTCTTCTTTGTCGAAATTCTTGACTTGTACTTTCTTACCATAGGCTCTTTTATTTGTCGTTTCTAATTTTTAGACCTGATGGGAATTGCCTATACCTTTTCTTCTATCAGCCCGTTCTCCTTTAGTAGTCCTATGTTCTGTTTTTCGTCATAGTTTAAAATTATGTGTGTCTCCATCCCTCTTTCTGCTGGGATGACTACCAGAGATCCATAAACTAAGTTAAAAGGTGATTCTTCGATTGTCGTTTTTGGACTGGTTCTGTATGCCCATAGGGTCGAGTCTAATTTTTTCGCCCAGTTGCTTTTAGCTTCCTCCAACTAGGTTTTTAGACCGCTTAAAATGGTTATGTTGGTTACTTTTACCTTCCGTTAGCTTGCGGGTATGCCACAATAACGAACCGTTATTCGATTCTCATTTCTTGGCACCACATTCGTATCCCAGCTCTATTGAATTGCGTGCCTTCGTCGGTGATTATGATTCTTGGTATTCTGAATCTACAATATATGATTTTCCAAAAGAATTTTTGGATTACCTTTTCATCCATTTTTGCTACAGCTTCGGCTTCTACCCATTTAGTGAAATAGTCAACGATAACTATTATATAGGCTCTTCCTCCGCTGACTTTCGACAATTTTCCTACTATGTCGATACCTCATTTATCAAAAGGGCATGAGGAATACATTATTCCTAGTTCCTCTGTCGGGATATGTATTAGTATGGTGTTCCGTTGACACTTTGAACACTTCTTAAACAACTCTTTGGCATCATGGTTGATGGTAGGCGCAACTTTCAATGTGTTCTGCGTTGGTCTTTGAATTCTATGTGGTTCTCTGCGCACTCCTCGTGGATTTCCTGAGCACGTATTTCCTTTCATGTTATGATAAACATCTTAAGTAAGAGTGTGTAAAAGCACGTCGGTAGAGAAAATCTCCAATCGGGTAGAACTTAGCATAAGATGCTCTCTTCGATGCCCCAGGGTGCTCTGATATCTCCCCAGTTCTTAAGAATTTTATGATGAGGATTCTCTAGCCTGATCTTTCGGTTATGGCTCCAACTTCCGTCATGAAAGCTTTTCCTTCTACGTTTAGTAGTACCACTTCGCTCGAGAAATCTACTTCGTTTGGACTAGCTAGTCTTGCTAATTTTTTTGGCTTTCTCGTTTTCCTCCCTAAGGATTTGTATGAGGGATATTTCATAGAATTTTTTCTTCAGGTCCTCCACATGTTCTTCTTTTTTGTCGTATGTCATCGGTACTTGTTGTACTACTAGCTACGAATCTGAGTGTATGGTTATCTTTTTGTCCCGAGGTCTACCAAGATTCGCATTGCTCTTATTAGAGTCTCGTATTATGCTTCATTATTCGACATCGGGAATCTGAGTCGTATCACGAATTGAAGGTCATCTCATTCTGGCTTGTGGATTCATATGCTGCTCCATATCCTTCTTTGGTTACTGAGTCGTTTACATAGCCATTCAGATAGTAATTTCCGGCTTTCTCGTGGTTTCATGTAGGAAATCAACTAAGATTTGGGCTTTAATGGTCGTTCTTAGTTTGAAATCTACGTCATACTCACTTAGCTCAACTGTCTATTTTACCATTTTTCTTGACAGGTCTGGCTTTCCAAGGATATGCTTGAAGGACAGATGTGTTATGGCTATTACCTTGTGTGCTACGAAATAGTGCCTTAGTTTCATAGTTTTCACCATTATTCCTAGCACTGCCTTCTTATATCTAAATATCTCAACTTGGCTTCTTGTATCATTTTGCTCATGTAGTATATGGGTTTTTGGTGTGTCCCTTCTTTCCTGATTAGGACCGAGCTTATCGACTCCCCTCCAACTACGAAATATAGAAAAAGCGTATTTTCATCCAACGACTTTGTCAGTAGCGGTAAATTGATCATATGCCTTTTCAAAGCTTCAAATGCTTCCTGACATTCTTTTGTCCATTCGAACTATGATCATTTTCTTAGCACTTCAAAAAAAGGGAGGCTTTTATCTATGAATTGTGAGATGAAACTTCTCAGAGTTGTGATTCGTCCGTTAAGCTTTTGTATTTCCCTAATGCTCCGTAGAGATGTCATCTCTTGTACGGCCTTCACTTTCGCTTGATTCACTTCAATACCCTTGGGTGTCACCATATAACCCAATTTTTTTTCGCTTTGGACTCTGAAAGCTCATTTGGATAGATAAAGCTTCAGACTCTACGATCTTAGTATTGCGAAGATTTCGTTCAAATCTATCAAATGGGTGTGAGCTTTTTGACTTTTGACCAATATGTCGTCTACGAGACTTCCATGTTACGACCTATCTATTCTCTGAATATCTTATCCATCATGAGTTGGTATGTTGCCCCAATATTTTTCAGTCCGGACGACATGCTGACATAGTCATATATTCCACAACAGACTCCAAAAGCTGCTTTTGAAACGTCGTTGGTATCCATCTTGATTTGGTCGTACCCTTTATAGGCGTCCATCATCGACAATAATTCATATCTTGAGGTGGAATCTACTAGTTGGTCAATCCTTTGTAAATGATAGAAATATTTGGGGCATGCTTTGTTGAGATCCCGGAAATCTATGCGCATCCGCTAAGTTCCTGTATTTCCTTTCGTGACCATTACCGCATTGGATAGTCATTCCGGGAACTATACTTCCTTGATGTGTCCTGCTTCCATCAACTTTCTAACTTCTTCTCTTGTAACTTTATCCTTTTTTCGGACCAAACTGTCATAATTTCTACTCGATGGTTTTGGTTGTTGGATCTACATTCAGGGAGTGCATGTCTACCTTGTTGTCGACTCTTGTCAGGTCAGTGGAACTAAAGGCAAAGATGTCTGCACTATCTCTCAGGCATGCCACAATTGCTTTGGCATCCATATTCATCATTTGTATACCGATCTTCGTAATGTAGCCTTTTTTTGGAAATAACTCGATACTCATGATTCATGAGCTCTTCTGCTGGCTACACCTGAGCAAATGAGGTTCCATCCACTGCTTCCTTTTTTTTTTACTTCTTCGTTTCTCTTTGGTAATCATAATTAGATAATGTCCTTTGATGCTTGGTTCTCTTATATGACTCTCCATTCTGTACTACATGTATATAACATTTACAGAATGACACATGATCTCTCAGCATCTCTCCTATGGTATTCCCTATCAGGAATTTATCTTCATATAGAAAATGGATACCATCGCTCAAAAAGCATTTAAGGCTAATCGCCCTAGTATGACATGTAGGCAGATGCTACGTCTACAATTAAAAACTAAATTGGTCTGAGGATCTGTGACTCCTTATTTCCCAGGGTAACCATGAGCTCAACTGAGTCTAGTGGTGATACCACTTCCACCTTGAATCCGTAAAGTGTGGTGATCACGGGCTATAACGAAGCTGTGGAGGACATCTGGTCGTAACATCCTTGAAAAATAACATTGATCGTGCTTCCGTGTCTGAGAGACTCGCACTATGTCATATCCTTCTATATTAGTGGTAATGACGAGTGCATCATCATGTGGTTTGAGTGGCCTACATCATCTACGGTCCAAAAGAAATTTCTGCAATACATGTTCTTGTCTATCTTCAAAGCGGTATGCTCGTTCGGACTTTGTTGTTTTGAAAGATGTTTTCCCATCCTATTGGAATATTCTCATGCAGTCCTCTGGTGATCATATTGATTGGACTATTTTTCTTGTGAGAGGCACTTTCGTCCATGTCTCTTCTGATTGCCATCATCTTCTTTTTTGCTTGTTTCGTTGTTTATCATCTTCTACCCTACATATTTTAGGAGTTGTCCGTTTTGGATAAGTATCTCGATAATATCTTTCAAATATCGACATTCGTTGGTTTTGTGGCCATAATCATTATGATACTTGTAGAATTTATCGAATCTTACCTCTGGGATCCATCCTTAGCAGTTCGAGAAAATATGAACCCAGACTTCTTTATGGCTATTTCAAGCAAGGCTATTGGCGCCCTTGTGAAATGGGTATATGATTCGAATCTCTCAGGCTTCTTTCTCTCCAGCCCTGAGTTCTCCTTTCTTTCATTTCTTCCTCTATTCTTGGCTTTGGGTGGTTCTTTGAGCGCAATATTTTTCAAGTGTTGTTCTAGAACAACATCCTCCAAGTGTATGAATTTATTTGTTCGAGACTACAATTACTTCCAAATTTTTGCTGGTCTTTTGATCAAGGATGCAAATAAAGGATCATACTTTAAGTTGTTAGTGAAAATATCAACTTTCACTACGTATCTTATGTCCCGTGATTATAGTACTGCCGTATTCGATCTAGTTAGGTATGATCTCAAGGTCTCCTCATTTTCTTGTATGATTGACCATAAATGATATGTTCCATGTGCTAACCTCTGTGCGATCGCGAATTGATTTAGGAACACTACCTTTAGATCCTCGAAGCAGTATATGGAGTGAGGTGACAATTGTCTGAACCATTGCTACGTTGGGCCCATGAGTGAGGTTAGAAAAACTCACAATGTTTTTGAATCTCATCAAGTGTTCCTGATGATCTGTAATCCTGTGGTATTCGCAGTTGATATGCCTTAAGTTTTGGGGTAAAAAGTCTGCTTATACGGCTGTTGAGAAATGGTTGTTGGGCACTATTTTCATACCATATCTGAAGTTTTCAGCTCTATGGGATGATTTCAATTTTGATTCATGTCTCATTTAATCTTGTTTTATCCGATGGATTTCGGAGACAATATCTCTTTCCGTTATCTCCTTAAGCTAGCCAACTCTTCCTTCATATCCTTTATTTCTTATTGTTGTTGATGTAGCAATTCTTGTTGTTGTTCCTATATGTCTGGTGCGATAGATCTAGTATATGATCATCATTGTTCACATGGATTTCTCTCAGCCTCATATGGATTTGCCTCAGCCTCATACTCTTCGTCACAACTATCTTCGTTTTCTTCCACGAAAGACAACTGCAGATATTTACCCTAGCACTCTATTTGGATTATATCTTCTGTTAAGATTGATAAGGCTCTGGTTAGGTGTCATCTTGTTCTTTGTGTCCTCTCTTACGTTTTATTGACGGGCAATGTAGCTATGTTGGTTGGTGGAAATCCCCTGGCATTTAAGGCCTCTTCCAGAAGCATCTTCACTGCTGCCACCAGACCTCCCGACGTTATGAGGATAGACCCCTACCCTACAGTTGATTCTTGATTGCCTATGAGGTTTTGGCCATCCTGGGGAGTAAAGGTTGCATCCTTTGAATTACTTCTCTGGGTCTGTTCTTCGACCATATTCCGGATTTGAAGTTCTTGTTTTTGTATATGGGTACAAGATTTTGTAATATGGGTACCTGTAACGAATGTCTCGTGGTGACAGGTCTTTGTTAGATCTTATAATATGTATTTAAGCATGATGACCGTCCATGCACCATATTTAAGATCAAAGATCGATTATTACGATAGGTAGTTTTTCATATATTCATACACATGAATTTCTTGTGCTTTTGGGAAGCGTCAACGCCTTAGCTTGAGACGTTTTCGTACAGATGGCGCCACTTGATAGATTCAACTTGTAAATCTAATAAATAATTATAAAATAGGTGTGTGTTATGGTAATGACTGAGTATTGGTTATGAACACATGGCCGGAATGCCTTGATGAACCATCGAAATGTGACAATCGGGTTAGCTGTAAAACAGAGCTGAATGGAGTCTCCGGGTAAACACTCCGACGCTCAAGTCAATAATGTATAATGTTTAAGACTTACTGATAGATAAAGATTGTGTAAGACCCTTGTATGATGAGGATATTTATAGATATAAGTATGGCATAATATAAGGTAATCTGAATCCTTATAGGAATAGGATATGTAAGATCATCAAAGACTTGCGCCATATTACTCACGACAGATCTGTCTGTAAAGAGTCACCTCCTATTCTGAGATAGGAGTCTTTACGATTATAATTTACAAAGACATGCGACGTCGTTTTACTACTCAAATGAGCAGCTCTAGATCTGTGGACCTGAGCCTATGGGTCCAGTTTCTTGTGCCCATATTCTTAGCCACTCTGCTGACTCGACATCTTTGTGTCGTGATATGGTATACGTGGGCGGTCCACGTATACTTTTTTGATGAGTTAACATAGTTGATATTTATTCCATATCAGTTTGTATTCTCAACTTTTAGCATTTTCTAAAAATGTCTACAATACATTTTTACTTAAAAAACGTTCAACTTTAGGAAATTTTTTGATTTATATGATGTCTTACAGAATTCGAGAGAATACATGATTCACCTTGCTACAATCTTCAACATTCAATATAAAACTGTAGAAAAAACCCTAAACCTTTATAATAAACCTAAGAATCCGATAATCTGACTCATCATTTTGTTGTCAGGCTCGGTAAGGCGGGTCATAAATCATTTAAAAAAATAAAAATAAAGGTTTTTTGAAATGGAAACATCAGTGACATTTATTGGAAAACATTGAAAGTTGGGGACAATAACTATGATTAATCCATTCATTTTTGTTTTGTAAATGTGGACGTCATGAGGTAAAAAAATGGTAAAATAAATTAAAACATTACAAGTTTATGAAAATTTTAATGAATACACATATTTGTGATGTTAATAATAGATCATTGAACTTGATTGTCAAATACAAAGCTTGGACACATTTATGCTAACTAGAAAAAAGAGAAATTACGCCTCTTGCTCATGAGCCTAGCAATGCGCCATCAAATTATGGCTATGTTCGATGCGTTGAGGGCTCTTCCACAGTGCTTTAACGTGAATCGGATATGAGTTGGGATATAATGCAATTCTCAAAATTATATATTTTTTTCGGAAAATTATTGCATACATCTCCAAAATCATATTTCTATTTCTCCAATTTACACTAATTAGTCTCTAATTATTCTCTTAATAGAGTTCTAAATTTTTGAATTTGATAAGAAAAAATTCTTTTATTTTTTACCAAAACAGTAAAAATCGGAATATATGTCCATGTGGACAAGAAAGCTTGTCATATCAAAATTTCAATGGTTGAGAACTTTAGAGGATAGTTATTTGAAAATGGGGGAGAAATTATTTTACCCTTATCTTATACTCTTTTCGTCCCACCCAAAACGATCCATTTCTTATCGACACAATTATTTAGGAAAAGAGTATAAAGTGATAAAAAGTAGGTAGATCCCCATAACTTTTGAAAAGATAATTATTTCCTAAAAAGGAAACAGGGTCATCTTGGGTGGGACAGTCCAAAAAGGAATACATGCCATTTTGGGTGGGACGGAGGGAGTAATACACAAAAACTTTTATACATTTGTTCGTACGATGCAGACAGACAAAAATATCATTTGTTCTTAGGAAAAGTATCATTTGTTTTTTACCCTGCAATTAGAAAGTATTATTTATATTAAGGAATGTATATTTTCAATGAAGAAAAATAGTATCATTTATAATAAAGAAGATTATCATTTATTTTTTACCCTTAGTTAGAAGTATCATTTATATTGAAGAAAAATATCATTTACATCGAAGAAACTTATTAATATCCGCATATAGGAATATTCACATGGGAGACCACTCCTTATAATATATACTAGTATGTAACCCGTCGAAATTCGACGGGGCATTACTTTGCGTTGTATAATTTTTTAAAATCTGAACTCCTCTAAATCAAACGGTATGAAGGCGGTTTATAAATGGTATGTTATCGAATTTCGATGAAGAATCAATTTATGTTGAGTTTATAAATTTAAAGTAAAAAACAACTTTATATTTAGCTAGAGTTCACTCACTTCTCAGTTATTGACCGCAACAAAGTATGAAGATGAAACATAACGATGAGATTAGGTTCAACCACGTGCAATTATTGATCGAGGTGGAACATGAATATAAACCAAAAATTATGAGGTTGGAGTTTAGCCACTTGAACCCGTCTAGAATGTATATACACATACTCGTCCAAACCCGATTAACTAACCAAACACGTTTAAATTTATAAATATAATTTTTTACAATAATTGTTTAATCATTTCAAAAAAATAAAAATAAAAATTACAAACCTGATTATAACGTATATACTTATACTTGTCTCAGTTTAATCTAACATGATTTTACTACTTGTTCTTGTTCTAACTCATATAGTTATAATGTTCGCTAATTAATCAAATATGTTCAAATTTATAAACATAAAAATAGAAAAAGTTCCACGTAGACATGTCGATGTAGATTAATGGTCAAACCCGTGTAGAATTTATACATCCCGTACTTGTCCCAAATCTAATTTAAAATTAATTTTACTATATTTTTTCGCTCCAAACTCTTATAGTAATACCAGTTAATTATCTAAACATGTTTTCAGTTATAAATATATGTTGTTATAATAAGTGATTATCCGTCTAAAAAAGACTCGAACATTACAGAATAAATATTAAAATAAATAATATAAATAAAAAATATACAAAATTGAGAAAATTTCACGTAGGCATGTCGATAATTTTTATGGTCCCTCTAAAATGTATATACCCATTAATTCTAGAATTAGTTGATATTTATAAAATAAAAATTGTTATAATAATTGGTGTCTCAATATAAACTAAAACTTAAAAAATAAACATTAATAATAAATATATAGTGTAAATTACAAAGATTAGAAAATAAAGAAATTTTCTCATATCAATTTATATTGAAATATAATTAGAAACTTATCACCTACTAAATTCCCAAAAGCAATTCACCTCATACCATATAGAATATGTCGAATTATTAACTATTACAATTGCTTTTTTCATGCATGATTATATCTCATTTAAACTCATCTTAACTCATGGTTCAAACTGCCTATTAAAAATATTATTTCAAGAATAACACCATATGTCACATTGGTGAAAACATTCAACTATTCATATGTACAAATTAACACGACGTTAGCTCGCTTTTGAATCACCCAAAGCTTCTTTGTCATCATCAAAACCAAGAGCTAAATAGTTACATTACTTATTATGCGAACAATGAAGTATACACCACATAAAATACACAGTTTGTATTTTATTATGCATAATTGAGGTTCAAGACATACCTCAAGCAAGAATTCATCACTAATGAATTATTTTAATGATATGGCACAATCAAATTTTTTTGTGTCTCATCATTTTTTTTGTCTTGATTTTGCAATTGTTGAAAGCTGAGATCACTAATGAATTATTTTAAAAGTATCACAATTATAAATTCAATTAGAGGGGACAATTAAAATGATAACTATTCCGACTTTATATAATGAAGATATAAATTATATCTCTAAGTTATAGTATTTATACATACACTTCTCATACAAGGAAAATTTTGTCAGAGGCATGGCATGATCCCAGACTAAATGATCATGGAGCAAACCGAATGATTATAACATTATTTCATTGAAGAACTATTCTGAATGTTATGAGGTTCAATAATTTCATACCATATCTTGGGATTGAGTTCTTCACATCGACTTATCTTGCGTGCTCTGCTCCAACTCATTATCCCCAATCAAAATCATCGAATTGTCAGAAATTGTAACAGATAAATCAATCGTGTCCTAAGATTTATCGGAGATTTCGTTGGACTGCATGGGATAGAAGAAATGCACGGCTCGAGAAGCTGATGAAGATCTTCGAGTGGATTGAGGCTTGGGGGATGGTTGTGACTGCCTTTATTATTTATTCTCAATACTGCACATCCATCTATAGACTTTTCCATCTTCTTCTTCATGTAGCAATCGCGAGAAGTGCATTTGTTATAGCTTCTTGGATTTTCGCTCCGCTACGCTCCCCCTATTTCTGCCCGTATTAAAACCTAAATTGAAAAGGTTCCGATGATCGCAGACGGCAAAATATGTATTTGGAATAGCAGACAGAAGAATTGGATAATCAAAAAGGTGAGGCCTAGAGGAAACCAAATTCGCATACTAAGCTCGTGTTGCTATGAGAAAATTATGTTGTACTTAAATGATAGATTGATAAGAAGATTAATTATTAGGATTAAAAAAGAAATTAGACGATAACTAAGGCTACAAATAATCTCGCATTGATATGAGGGTGAAATTAAAAGTTTGATTGATAAGTAGGTAAATACGGGAATTAAAAAATAGATTAATAAATAATTGAGGCATAAAATGAAGAATAAAAGATAAATCAGAATGGAAGAAATTGGGGATGCCACATAGGATTGTGAATTGATATGAGTTTTTCAATGTGTGTTGGATTATAAAATTAATAGATGCATGAAATAGGAGTAATGCACGGATGAAGAAGCCGATGAAGATCTTCGAGTGGATTGAGGCTTGGGGGATGGTTGTGACTGCCTTTGTAAACTATCTCAATACTGCACGTCCATCTATAGACTTTTCCATCTTCTTCTTCATGTATCAATCGCGAGAAGTGCATTTGTTATAGCTTCTTGGATTTTCGCTCCGCTCCGTTCCCTCTATTTCTGCCCGTATGAAGATCTTCGAGTGGATTGATGCTTGGGGGATGGTTGTGACTATCTTTGTAAACTATCCCAATGATGCATGTCCATCTATAGACTTGTCCATTGATGGGATATGGCCCAACCGCTTAGGCCCACTGGCAGGCCCAAGCGAGCTGGGCCTGACTTGATGACGTCCCCACGCGGTTAAGCCTAAAGCCCAGCCTCTAAACCCTAATCAAGACCCTAATTAAGAAGAAGTCAAAGGCAGAGATCGTGGTCAGTTATGGCGGAAATCGTGGTCGATTATGGCGGAGATCATGGTCGATTATGCAGGATCGTGATCCCACCAATCAAGGATCCAAGATGAGATCCACGATCATGTATAAATAGAGGTTAGGTCGACAATAAAAGGGTTAGTAACTTATTGAATACTAGAGCATTTTAGATACACTCATTGTAATCCGTTTATAGTGAAAGTATTGAGGATCATCACCTCCGTGGACGTAGATCTCATTCTTGATCGAACCACGTAAAAACTCTTGTGTTCTTTACTGCTTTACTTAAATCTCGTCTATTTACATATACTAGATTTATCATTGGCGCCGTCTGTGGGAACTCAGAAGAACAAAAAGCTTCGTTTTCTACAACTTAATGGCAAGAACTCGTGCAAACGTAAGTACCGCCGATGGAGCTGGCAACGATCGTGCTGAGGGTGATCAAGTGGTCACACAACACCGCGGAAAGGGGGTCGCGGATGCCACCAGCGGCAATACACCTGAGGGTTACATGGAGAACATTCCCATACACCCTCAGGATCGCCGCCCTAACGAAGAGGAAGGTGTCGACCTCAATACCCGTGAACAGGCGGTTCACCGATCTCATGAGGTCCTCGGCCGTGCGGTGTCCGAGTTCCTCAATGCAAATCTCGACCAATTCCAGAGTTTTCTCAACCAGAGGACAAACGGAGCGGGCACCTCAAGAGTACCTGAATTGGTGGTTACGGGCGCCCGGGGTCGTTCACCCCATCGAAGTGATCAACGCTCACCTCGGCACAATAGCCGAGAACGCGTACATCACCCCGCTGCCTGAAGTCAATCACCTCGCCGGGACAGTCGTAACCATTCGCACCCGCATCACCCGCGAAGTCGTTCACCACTCGCACGCCGCTCGGGGCCGGCGGGATAGAAAGAGAGAGGCGGGCGAACTCCCTCGAAGAGACGATAGACGCCGTTACCGATCTCCCACCCCTCCAGAAAGAGATGGCAACGAGCTTCCGGGGTTCGACCGGCACGGGAGAATCATCTCTCCTTTCTCCAGGGAAATCCTGGATACGCCCTTGCCCCAACGATACAGGGCACCCAACATCGCTGCTTACGATGGTCTTGGAGACCCCTCCGATTTCCTTTTCGCCTACACCACCAACATGGCGAATCAAGGAATGGAAGATTTTCATATGTGCAAAATCTTCCCCGAGGTGCTGGTCTCCAACGCCCGACGTTGGTTCACATCGCCCGCCGTAACAACATCCACAACTTCGAGATCTCATGGATCGATTCAGTGGCGTTTACCAAAAGATGCCGCCTCAGCCCATCACCCGACCTGCTCACCATCCGCCAGGGACGAGACGATGTTAAATTTCGTCTCACGGTTCATCAAGGAATCCCTCAAGATCGATGATAGTAACGATCTCTACATCATCAATGCGTTCAAAAATGGGATCCGACCTGGCGCACTGAACAAAGAAATCACCAGGGAGAAACCGAAGACGGCGAGTAACCTTTGGAACCTGGTGGACAACTACGTCAAGGGAGACGAGTCAGATCGAAAGAAGAGAGAGATCTGGGATGAGCAGAGGGCTGAAAGAAAGAAGCCGGATGACCGAGGTCGAGGTGCTGATCGCCGAAGTGCATTCGAGAGGATCAAGAAAGGCCCGATCGAATCCAGGCTCGGACCTCGACCAAACCCTGGTGGCAACGTGCCTCATCTGCTCAAATCGAGGGCAGAGATATTTGAGCTCCATGCCGAGCTCTTCTCGAAACCCCCTCCTATGAAAGGAGGATCCAAGAAAAGGTCGACGGAAAGATTGTGACTATCACCGCGGTATGGTCACAATGCCAAGACTACAAAACTTGGCTCACGGATCGACGAGCTCGTCGAAGGAGGAGCGCTTAAGAATACCTCGGCCGACCGGGCGGGGAACAAGCCTTGAGAGAAAGAATGGAGGTGGCAACAATCGCGGGCCGACCACGGCGATGACCCAACACGAAGACGACGAGGACGAAGGTCCCGATGCGATGGAGCAGGTCTACGCCATTACCGGACTGCCCATAGGGCACGCGAGGTCGTCGTTGAAAAATGAAGCTCGAGGCCGATCCCCGAGGAGCCGAAAAATAAGCGACTCCGGGACGGTGAGAACATAGTGTTCTCCAAAGAGGACCCGGTGCCCAAGATCATGCCCCACCAAGATGCCATCACCATACAAGCCGTGGTGGGCAACAAGAATGTCCACCGGGTCTACATCGACATCGGTGCCTCCGTCGACATCATTTTTCGAGTTGCTGGATAAACTCGGGTCGGTGGGATTCAAATACATCCCGCGACCATCCCGCCTACGGAGCTTCACTCGGAGGCGGTTCAACCCGGGTGTCATTACCTTCCGACACTGTAGGACGTGCTCCCAGGTCGGTCACCAAGGCCATTCAATTTTTCCTGGTCCGAGCTCCTTCTCCGTACAACATCATTCTGGGAAGAGACTGGCTATACGCCACCAAAGCCGTCTGCTCGGTGTACCACCTCACCATCAAGATACCCACCCCGGTGGGAGTGCTAAGCATCCAGGGTGACCAAACGGCAGCCAAAGAGTGCCTACGAGTCTCAACCCAAGATGTGGCCTTACCTCAGGCCTAGCAATTCTGTAACCTCGGTCGACACCCCAGATGACTGATTGAGAACCTTCAACTATGCGACGACGACCCCTCCAAAGTCGTCAAGGTCGGCACCCAGGGTCCAACTGATATTCGACAGCATGTCAAACAGCTTCTAAGGGAATACAAGGACGTGTTCGCGTGGTCCCCACTCGACATGACCGGAGTGTCACCCGAGCTCATCACTCATCGCCTCAACATCGACCCGGCTACCAAACCGTTCGGCGTAAGAAGAAAGTTTCACGCGGCGCACCAGTCATAAGAGACGAGGTGACTCAACTCGGAGGCCAAGATTCTGCTCGAGGTCAATACCCGACCTGGATGGCTAATCCAGTTGTGGTCCGAAAGCCAGGAGGAGGGTGGCGCATGTGTGTTGATTATACCGACCTCAACAAACACTGCCCAAAAGATTGCTACCCCCTCCCCAATATTGATAAGAAGGTGGAGGCACTGGTGGGCCATGAGATCTTCAGTTTCCTGGATCTATACAAGGGTACCACCAAGTCACGATGAGCGGAGGATGCTTCAAAGACGGCGTTCATCACTGACTTCGGTGTCTTCGCATACCGAAAAATGCCCTTCACCCTGAAAAACACCGGAGCTACCTATCAAAGGATGGTGGACGCCATATTCAAAGATCATATTGGGAAGATCGTCGAGGTCTCACGCGACGACATCGTGGTCAGTAAAAAGCGTAAAGTTGCCGACGACCTAAAGCGATCCTTCAACTCATCGATCGGCAAATCTCAAGCTCAACCCCAAAAGTGCACATTCTTGGTGAAACGGGAAATTCACGGATGTTGGGTTTCTCAAGAAGGCTTGAAAGCGAATCCCACTAAGGTCAAACGGTACTCGACATGCAGTACCAAAACCATCCGTGAGATCCACAAACTCACGGATGTCCGTACGCCTCGGTAGATTCCTATCCCGAGCTGTCGAAAGCAACTTCCTTCTTCAAAATCTTGAGAAGAGCCCCGGACTTTGCTTGGAATGAAGAACATCATGTCGCCTCCTAGTCGAAAGCATACCGCCGACCGCCCACACCGCCCCGCCCGAAAAAGCGAACTCCTTTCTTTATACCGCCGCCTCGGGCGAGGCAATCGGTCTTGATCTTGCGAGATGAGGTCGATAAACAACTTTCTATCTACTTCATCAGCCGAGCTCTCAAAGGGCCCGGACAAACAAGAAGTGACCTATTCACTTCGGTTTACCTTCCCACCACAAACAACGAGGTGGAGTAATAAGCACTGATCTCAGGACTCCGCCTGCAAAGGAATTGAAAGTGGAAAAATCCGGATCTTTGGAGATTCCCAGGTCGTAGTAAACCAGGTCCTGGCCAAATACGAGGCCAAGGAGGATCGAATGAAGCGATACCTTGAGAAGGCAAAGGAGATGCTGACCTCATTCAGGTATTCCGCAATTTATCGTATCCCACGAGGGGAACAATGAGTGACATCCTCGATGAAGTTGGCTTCATCATCAACAAAACCTCCAAAGGAGAAGTTCATTCCGAAGCATTGCGAGTCCCACGTCGGTATCATCACCGAGACGGGCCGAACCGGATGTCTCCTATAAAGGCTTATCTGGAAGAAGGAGCACTACCTCGTGATTGGCTCGAAGCCAAAAAGATGATGGTCAAATCCCAAAAGTACCTCATACATGACGGTACTCTCTATAGGAAATCCTATCTTCAACCTCTCCTGAGATGCCTTGGGCCAGAAGAAGCAGACTACGTGTTAAACGAGATTCACATGGGATCTTGTAGAAGCCACATCGGATCACGAGCTCTCTCAAAGAAGACACTTAGGTCAGGGTATTACTGGCCCACCCTCATCCAAGATTCGGCCGAGCTCGTCAAAAAGTGTCTGAAGTGCCAGCTTCACTCCACAGTCAAGAAGCTACCCTGCACCGATCTCGTGAGCTTACGAGTCCATGGCCTTTCATGCGGTGGGGATCGACGTCGTTGGTCCATTTGACCGAGCACCGTGTCAACTTCGATGCCAGTCATAGCCGCTACTTCACAAACGGGTCAAGCGAGCCACTTTCGAGCCTCACAAGCGTATGATTCAAACCTTGTGTGAAAAACATAGTTTGCCGCTTGCATACCGCATGTTTTGATCTCGGACAACGGCACCCGCTCGTTGACAAAACTTCAAGGAATGGTGTGAAGAGCTCCGCATCGTAACATTTCACCTCGATCGCACACCCGCAGCGAATGGTCGACCGAGGTAACGAACCGCACGATCGCATAAGGATTGAAAAGAGGTTAGACCGAGCTAAAGGAGATCGGGTTGAAAATCTTCCTCAAGTCCTCTCGTCCTACAGACAACGCCTCGGACTTCGCACGGAGAAACCCCTTCACTTGGTCTATGGGACCGAGGTCACATACCACCGAGATCGGGCGCACCGAGCCCGCGTACTCTTCACTTCACCGAACGGCAACGGGAGGACATACGAGTTAACCTCGACGCCTCGAGGAGAACGCGAGCTCGCCTTCATCAACGGCCAAGCACAGTGCCGGTCGCACGGTACTACAACAAGAGGTAAAGCCTCCACACTCCAAGTAGGCGACCTCGTCCTACGGAATAATGAAGCCGTGAGAACCGAGGCGCCTTAACAAGCTAGATCCGACATGAAGGTCCATACCGCGCTCACGAGACCTCGGCAAAGGGGCTTATAAGCTTGCTCACCTATCCGTGCACTTATTCCCGAACCCGTCATATCACTCATTTGAGGATGTATTTTACATAGTTTGATTTCAGATCGGCATCATGTTAGCCCTCTTATTGCTTTTCCGAAGTGCGATGTTATTTACTTATCAATAAAACATTTGTTTTTCTAATGAACATTTCACTTCGTCTCGTCTTATATCTATGTGAACATCCATTTGGATACACCACATTTAACCTTCAAAAGGCGCCTTGCAAAGATGGCACATCTGAGACAACTCTCGAACTTGAACGCCTAAGTGCAAAGCATACGAGATCACTCATGAAATTGAAAGTCTACATGCAAGGCATACGATAACTCATTAAATTGAAAATCTACATGCAAACAGCGTCCAGATCGGATCTCGTCAAATTATACCCTTTTATTTGGGAAGATATACACTTGATAAACAAGATGAATACATTTACGGCTAAAACCAAGTCCTAAGCTATATTTGTACCTCTCTATGGGAAAATATACACTTGATACAATGCTAAATACATTCACTACTATACACCAAGTCTAAGCTATATACAACTCACTCCGGCCGGAGTTTCACATCGCCAAGTCTTGTCAAGCTACACCGCCGAGAAAAATCCCGGTCGGCGATGAACATCCGGGATGAACTCGGTGCCTTCTACCCAATCGGCGAGGTCGGCACCACCGACCTACTCGGCCAAGACTTTGAACCGGCGCAGATGGGTCCCGACACGAAGGGGCACTCCGGAACCGAGGTCGTGCTTCAGCCCTTAAGGTTGGCCTTTGGCGCCAGAATACGACCTCGCCCCGACCGCCGCCTCCGCCGCCGACTGAGGTCCTCGGGCGCCTCGCGCCGCCGACGATCGACCCCTAGTTGCTCCTCTTGCCGGACCTAGGCTGGAGCACTTCGGCATGGTCAGCATAGCCGCCCCCCACCTCGGGTTCTTCGATTCTTACATCAGTGGAGCCGGCTGCGGACTCGCTGCGGGGCTGGGGCATGCGTCGCTTACGGACGAGCTCGTACATCTGGGCGTACTTCACAATGGAGTCGAGGCAATCTTTAAAATTTTTGCTATTGGGCCCCTCCTCGTCCCTTAGCACCATGCCTTCGGCGAGCAAGCTCTGCACTCGATCATCGGCCTCTGATATGGTTATTCCACCAGATCGGCGGATCACCTCTTCATATTCAGCATGTTCCTCCGAGATCCGAGCCAGCTTCTCCGTCGTCAGCTCGAGCTGCTCCTCACATTGAATTAAGCGCCCCTGAATCACGTCGGCAGATAAGTCCGCCCCCTGGACTTCGAGATGTATGATCCTTAACTTTAGTCTCATTCTCACCGTAAAGCGGGCCACCTCTCGTTCGACCTCTTGCGGTTTCATCTTGACCGACAATTGACGCCGGTGATGTCCATGTTACAAAGTGCGGGTCACCGGCGGATCGGCTCATCCAAAACAAAGACCTCTTACGTCTTTCTCACCAAGGCACCTCGGCCTCTTTTAGCTTGGTCAACAAATCATGATTGAGCCGAGGTATTGAGAAGTGGAGTGCTAAAAATAAAGGGACAACACACAAAGTTGTAACTATTATTATTCAAAAAGTGGGAAATTTTACAAGGCTCGGGATCCCATCGACCCTTAAAATCAACCTATTACATCGGGTCCACCGACCTCGGGCTCTTTCTTGGGACTCGTCGACCTCACTGCTTGCCACTGCTGCTGCTGCTGCGTTGACCCCTTCGGAAGCTCGAGCTCGGCTCTCATCCTCGGCTTGGCCCGTGCCTCGGCGAGAACCTCCAAGCTCGGGATCTTCATCCTCCTCAGATCGAGCAACGGCCTCGGCCGTCGAAGGAGGAGCTGGACGCCAAAGCCTCCAGCACAGGGAAGGACACGACCCCAGAGATCACCCGGGCATACGCCTTATTCAGTTCCCGGGGAGCGACCTCGACCCAGCCATGCTTGACCTTATCAAAGTCAGGCATGGCGGCCGCCAGCTCCTCCAGGTGGTCTGACACCACCTTGGTCTTGAGCACGGCGGCCAGGTCGAATGAGGCCGAGAAGCTCTCCGACTCGACGAGCTTGCTGGCGAAGGCCCTCAACATTGGCCCCTGACCTGCCAGCACGACACTCCTCTCATTGGCGAGCTCCTTCTTCCCCCCAGCAGTCTCCTCACGCGCCTCCTCGAGCTCCCCTCGAACGACCTCCAGCGCCTAAGCCCTCTTCTTCAGGGCGGCCTCGGCATCAGCCTCCGCCCTCACAGTTACCACAGCGGCATCAGCTTCCGCCCTCACAGCGACCACGGCGGCATCAAGATCCGCCTGCAGTAGCGGTGAGCTCCCGCCCAGCGCCTCGCGCGGCGAGCTCGGTGATGTACCCAGCAGCACGTTGTAGGTCCCCGATCACCAAGCTCGCTTCCTGAAAACAATACAAGTTAGTACACATCACAGAGTAGATAAAACCAAATATGGAAGAGTTTTATACCTTGGGGAGGGATACGGCCGAGCTGGAGGCTAGCACCTCATACGCGATGCGGGGCTGAGTCTGTTTCTCCGATGCCGGACTCGACCCCGACAGAGGCCCGTCGTCAATCGGTGAGATCGTCAACCTTCTTCGGGGGCTTGGCAGATTCACCGCCTCGCCTTCTTCGGAGGAGCCTTGCTCGACGAGGATGAGCCCTTCTCTCGCGGCACCAGCTTCACTGCACAACAGAAGAAAATCGCGTTAACACAGCGAGATCGGATTTATAAGGAATAAGAAGAAGAAGGTCCCCTCACCCATCTCGGACCCCGACCCTAGGGCCTTTGACCTGTGAATGCTCAATCCGGCCTTATTCAGGTCGTCCTCGGTGAACCCTATGGAGACTTCACCGAGCATGTTAAGCTGATCCTCTACGAAGCCGAAGGGTTTCACTTTCAAATCCTTCATCCTACCCAACCCCCACTCGTAGCTCGGGTGACCCTCAGCCCGCAAAAAGAAATATTTACTTTGCCACTGCGGTACCTTCGAGGGGGCGGTAATCCTAAATGGTTGCCGAGGTAAAAAATAGTACATACCCCCCGTACTCTTGACGCTGAAAAATCTCATCAGAACCTCAAAAGAAAACTCCTCGGCTATGCCATAACAAGAAAGCCCCATCCCGACGACCGACCTAATGGAGTTTGGGGTAAATTGACATATAGGAATTTGGAAATATTCCTGAATGTACAAAAATATGGGGGCTAAAGGAAATCTAAGACCGGCCCTCAGGGCATCTACATACACTGTCATAAAACCCTACGGAGGAGCCAAAGCTCACTCACGGGATCCCGACAGGCACCACCAGCCTCACGGCAGATGGCAATCCTCCCTACGCTAAGTACTTGGTAGCGGTCGAGACGATCTAACGTCCACGACCTTATTGTTGGTTGTATCTTCAAAGCGAGTTTTGGTTGAGCTTGTATACAATGTTTCTCGTTACCACTATTACAATCTCCTATCCGAATTGATTACTTGATTGCATATATCATGTCCCTTATCTCATATATAAGTTAGATCATACAATGTGTAGAAGATCACAAAAGTTTGTATGATTGGTCGTTTAATGAGATATAAAAGTTTCACACCGAGACAACTTGAGGATGAGTTGTCGGTATAAAGTGCGGTATAGATAAGAAGTGATTTGACTTGGTTGCTTGTCTATCTTTGTGCGTCTCTAACGTATTGAAGGATCACGGTGAGATGACTTCTTCGTCGACCGTCGTGAAGAACCAAGATCTCGGTGACATACGATGATCTAAACCTCGATAAGGTATTAGGTGAGTATGAGTTCTTGACCATCACTTTGACTTGTCATGGGTGAGGTTATATGTTCTAACCCAATATTCTCCGCATCTTGGGTGGTGGCGGTGCTTGTATGTCATGCTAGTTATACTCAGACGAGTCACCGTATCCGTTTAGGATGATGACGTCCCCTTAAGGAGCTCAAAAGGTTTATTGTACTAAACCTTGCAGGTTGAGTTAGCTCAAGTACAATAATAAGGTTGAGTGGTACTACTTAAGGAATTAAAGATATTAATTATTTTAAGCAGTCAGAATGCTCTAAATAATTAGTGGACGTGCGATATCTTAAATACGGGGATTCGTAATGTCTAAGTGCAAGCCCGACTCACCTTCGGTAATAAAGGGGTAAGTCAGCATTTATTCTCTAGTGGCATGAATGAATGTTTATAAATTAATTTATGTTCTGGGCTGAACATAAGATAATTAATTTATTTGAGGCCCATCTTTATTCCTTGCATTTGATCCCTGGGCTGGCCCATCCAGACCCGTAGCTACTGGATAAATCGGCGCCTATCTCTCTCCTAAGGCAAGGATTTTATTCTCTTTATCCTATAAGGATATTATTATATTTATGGGATATGCATGGATCATTTCCTTATGGGATTATGGTAATGCATTATAAATATAAGGTAAGAGATAGAATCAAGGTTAATCATCATATTAACACATATTATTTTCGAGAATCACAAGAGTGCTTTGTGAGGATTTTCAAAATTGCCTGAAGGTTAGGGTGATTTTGTAGCATTCTCCATAGATTATCCTCACCGATATTGGAGATTGGGCAACCGGATACGATCCGGAAGATCAAAGCACGAGTCTCGATCCGCTCATCCCAGGCAGATTCAAAGGTAAACACGAGAAAACCCCACGTGTTGCAATTAATTATATAGACGCGTGCTGGGTTATAATCAATGTATGGTGAATTAAACATCCAAGATAGATCATCGGGAGAGGGTTAAAATCAAGTTTTCCCTTCAATTGGTATCAGAGCCTTGGATCAGTATCTTGGCTCTGTTGGATTAATTCACGTTTGATTATTACGCGCATAATATATTAATTATTGGATCCGCTGCTCATCGTGGCTCGTTTAATTTTTGTCGGATTTTGTTTTTCACCACGAGAAAATCCGTGGTTAGATTAGATTTTCCCTGTAAATCTTATACGTAAAAGAAGAACGAAGATGAAAGCATGAAGAAGCGAGGCGGCGGAAGACACGTCGGAGAACCGACGACGCCGGCGCGAAGGCGCGACGGACGACGCAACGCGAGGCGTGCTCGGCGCTCGCAAAGACGCCTCGACCGCATGCACGTTTCTCGGTGGGCGGGCGACACGAGCGGCGGTGCTCGGCGGCAAGCGCGCGTCGCGGCGCGGGCGCCCGTTGAAGCGCGCATCTCGGGCGGTGTTCGACGGCAGCTCAGCGGCGCGCTGCGCGCTGCGCGTGGCGTGACGCGTGGCGCTGCGGCGCGCCTCGGCGGCGGCTCGTGAGCTCGCCGCGATCGCGGTGGTGCGCGAGCGCGCCCGCGGCTCTCAATGTGTGCGAGGTTGGGCGGCGCGGCGGCGCGGTGCTTGATTTTGGCGACGCCGCCTGTTGCTCGGTGGCGTGGCGCGAGATTCGCGCAGAAACCTCGGCTGCGCAATTTTCTCGGCGAGCCAGCGCGAGAGTGGGCGGCGGCAGTCTTTGGCGCGCATGGGTACATGCCCTAGTCGCTGTTCACCCATTTTGGGCCAACCGGCCCAAACCCGCCCAGACCCGTTTTCCACCAATCCGATTTTCTCGCCCGATTCAATTTGACGAATCCGGTCCGTGCTCGTGCACGCGAGGCCCGTGTTTCGAAGTTAATGAAGATATGTACTTTGCAATTATATGTAATTGATTAGGCAAGAAAGTGCAGGTTCCACGAGTGGGCCACGATGAACGTTTTATTTTATTTTAATCGTTCATAGCATGTCGTGGATGTTTAAATTATCGTGAAGCATGCTATGTATGTTTATATTACGTGAGACAAACATATTATATGTTTCGTGATTTGATCGCATAATAAGCATGCTAGGTTTATCGCGTTTTCAAGCATATTTTGAATTACTGCGAGCATGTTTTATATGTTGAGTCCTATAGAAAAGCATGCTATGATTACGTGATCTGCATGGACAAACCTTTTGAACAAAAAGACTAAGCAATCAACCCGATAAATTAAATTTTAAAATTAAAATGTCAAGACCTCCACTTTTGATCTCTAAACAAAGTGAGACGACCGCGAGTAAACGCTCTACACGCGTGGCTTGCTTGCCTTGTTTATCATAAGTTTGTTAGATGAGATTTCTAAATAAAACTTTTAAATCTATTGAGAAGTGGGAGTTTCATGTGGCGCCCACACGCGTGGCTTGCATGTGCGATTTTCATAAGTTCTCTAGAGATAGTTTTAAAATGAGATAACAAAGGAATTTGGATTGGGCGGTATGGTCCTAGTGAGTATGCCAATTCTAAGAATTCATTTTCTTTGTTAAAATTGTGGTCATTGCTTGAACATCACCTCAAGACAACTTCCCGCTGAAGTCCTTCTTGCGATAGTGATGTGGTCTAGTAAGGTCCAATCATTAATTTCATTTGTCGTAAGGATAAGTTGACATGGATTGAAATTAAAAGACTAAAAGGTATATTTTAGTCCAGTGAGGGTTCATGTAAACGCCCACACGCGGGCTTGCATGTGGAATTCCTTGGGCGATTGGAGGTTTCAATTAATATTGTTTTATCAAAAGGTTACAATATTATTGTAACGAATTATGTGCGATCGTATGCTTATGTGTTTACATTATCTTTTCGGATATGTCTCTTAATCGATTATCAATATGCTCGCACAAAATCCATATCCGTCCGAATTTTATCGAGTGGAAATGAAACATGGAATATGTTCTTATCATTTGAAGAACACATGTTTGTTCTCACTACTCCTAAACCCGATGCCACTTCGACGATCGACTAATGAGCAGCGAGAGTCAAGCGCACTTTGGCATAAGTCGAACAATATGGCAAAATGCTATATGATGACTACTATGTCCAAGGCTTGCAGACTGCAATGCAGATCGATTGATGGTAGACGCGATCGAAATATGGTCAAGTCTCGAGAGTAAGTTTGGGCAATCGGATCGGACGATCCGCCCCCACACAATGAGAGAAATCTTGGCGTGTAAGATGGAAGAAGGAAGTTCGATCAATGAACATGTCTCCCATATGACTCATCTCATGGATAGTCTTGATCGGTTGGGAGGAGGTATTGACGGCTAAGTCAAGGTCGATATCATCCTCAACACACCGCCCAAGACTTTGAGAATTTTCGCATGAATGCGATCATGAGCAAGACCGAGTATACACTTAGTCGGTTGTTTAATGATCTCGTGGGCTGCGGAAGGAGTTATGGGCAAAGGAGCACATGCCCTTGCTAGCACATCTAGGGCCCAAATTTTCCGTTGCAAAATGGAAAAGAAAAGGGCACCAAAGGTGGCGTATGCAAGGAAATAGTGGGAGTAATGGGAGCAAGAACATGGCTGCCACCGAGGCTTAAAGAAGCCAAGGAGAGGGGCAAGTGCTTGAGTCTGCAAGACGGGCATTGGAGGCCAAGTGCCCTATGCTCAAGGCTCAAGTACGCCATTTGCTTTAGTAACGGAAACATGTTTAGCGACTTGTTCTACTCATTAGTGGGTAGTAGACACGAGTCGATCGATCATGTTTGTTACACCTTGCGAGTTCCCGGACAAGGGAGGCTGCATGATGGCGAGATAACGATCCCCATGGGCAATCGCGCGAAAGTCGAGGCCGTTGCGAATCGGAGATGTTACTTTATGTTTTGATAGAAACAGTTTAGTATTGAAAGATGTTTTATATGTGCGGATTTTCATGAACCTTGTTTCGCTTTGAAATTGTTTATTCATGGATATTCTATTATTTTTGATAGTGGTGTTTCTATCATAAGAAATGACGGTTATACTCGTTGGCACATTATATAATTAAGCTTTATACTATTTCGCTAAACATAATACCTATAACTATGTTGCATCATGTAGGGATGACATATGTTCAGCCCTCGCCCGAGGATCTATCTTGGATATTTAATTCACCATACATTGATTATATTCCTAGCATCGTCTATTTAATTAATTGCAACACGTAGGGTTTTCTCGTGTTTACCTTTGGATCTGCCGAGGATGAACAGGATGAACGGATCGAGACTCGTGCTTTGATCTTCTGGACTGTATCCCGGTTGCCCAATCTCCAACATCGAGTGAGGACGATCTATGGAGAATGCTTCGGAAAATCACCCAATGCTCTCAAGAGGCTCTCGAAAATTCCTCACACTATATTTGTGATATTCGAGAATGATGATGGATTAATGAGCATTACACTAGACTTTATCTCTTACCATATATTTATAATGCATTACCATAATCCCATAAGGAAAGGATCCATGCATATCCCATAAATATAATAATATCCTTATAGGATAAAGAGAATAAAATCTTGCTATAGAGAGCAACATGGGACCGATTTTTCTCAAGCTAAAGGGCACGGATGGACCAAATTGGGGATCAAATGCAAGGAATAAAGATGGGCCTCAAATAAATTAATTATCTTATGTTCAGCCAGAACATAAATTAATTTATAAACATTCGATCATGCCACTAGAGAAAGAATCTTGACTTACCCCTTTATTACCGGCGGTGAGTCGGGCTTGCACTAGACATTACGAATCCCGTATTTAAGATATCGAGCGTCGAATAATTATTTATAGCATTACGATCGCTTAAAATAATAAATATCTTTAATTCCTTAAGTAGTACCACTCGACCTTATTATTGTACTTGAGCTAACTCAACTGCGGGGTTTAGTACAATAAACCTTTGAGCTCCTTGGGACGTCATCATCCTAGCGGATACGGTGACTCGACATGAGATAACTAGCGTGACATACAAGCACGCCACCACCCAAGATGCGGAGAATCTTTGGTTAGAACATATAACCCTCACCCATAACAAGTCAAAGTGATGGTCGATAACTCATACTCACCTAATACCTTATCGAGGTTTAGATCATCGTAAGTCACCGAGATCTAGGTTCTTCACTATGGTCGATAGAAGAACTCATCTCATCGTGATCATTCAATCGTCGAGACGTATCAAAGATAGACAAGTAACCAAGTCAAGTCACTTATCTATACTGTAGCTTATACCGACAACTCGTCCTCAAGTTGTCTCACTGTGAAACTTTTATATCTCATTAAGCTTGACCAATCATACGGACATCGTGATCTTCACACACCGTATGATCTAACTTATATATGAGATAAGGGACACGATATATGCAATCAAGTATTCAATTCGGATAGGAGATTGTAATAGTGGTAACGAAACATTGTATACAAGCTCAACCAAACCGCTTTGATATACAAATCCAACACATCATCTATTAACCTTAAAAGAGAAAGTTTTCTTAGAAGATGACACCACATTTCTCGGCATCTTAGATTAGGTCACATCAATCTAAATAGGATCCAAAGACGGCTAAGAATGGAGCATTGGGTAATCTCACGCCACTCGTTCCCAATCTGCGAATCTGTGATGAAGGTAAGATGTTGACCGCACCCTTCAAAGCGAAGGGTTATAGAGCCAAAGAAGTGTTGGAGCTAGTCCATTCGACTGTGTGGACCGATGTCCACACAAGCTTGTGGAGGGTGCAGTATTTTGTCACTTTCATTGACAATTACTCGAGGTGCGGATACGTATACCGCTTCACCGTAAGTCCGAATGCTTTGAGAAATTCAAAGAGTTCAAGGCGGAAGTGGAGCGAAGCTTGGTAAGAGTATCAAGTCATCAAGGTTACGATCGCGGTGGCGAATACCTCGATAACGAGTTTATGGACTATTTGGTGCGGTGTGGGATTACCTCCAGCCACTACACCGGCACACTACAACAAAATAGTGTGTCATAGCGAAGAAATAGGACTCTTTTAGAAATGGTTAGATCAATGATGAGTTATGCAACATTGCCTATTTCGTTATGGGGTATGCCTTAGAAGCGGCACATACTTGCTAAATCTAGTACCATCGTAGTCATCGAAAAGACCCTTCGAGTTGTGGTTTGGTATGCAAGCTTAGTTTAAGCCACATAAGGATATGGGGCGATCCGGCATGTCTTTGAACAAGAAGGGCGACAAGTTGGAGGCTAGATCCGACGCAAGACTTTTATTGGCTATCCTAGAGGGACGAAGGTGGTTTATTCTATAGTCCTAAGGATCAGAAGGTCATTATTAGCACTAATGCCCGATTCTTAGAAGAGGATTATATGACAAATCATAAATCCAAAGTTGAAATCATTCTTCAGGAATTAGAAGATGATCGTATTCCACCACCGATTAAGCCAAAGGTATGAGATCTCGTCTCTAATGGGAGGGATCGACACGGATACTTCAAGAAATTGAAGTGGGTCGAGTTCCACTAGAGATACCGACCGTACAAGTGGCTCCTATCCGAAGAAGTTGTGCAAGATGAGAACCACAAGTTCTGCACCCACCGTTGCCATTGTGCCGATGGCGCCGTCGTGTGGGAGGTTGTTCGTCAACCCGAGCGATTTATGTTCGTAGTGAATCTTGGTTTAGTCCCGAAACGAAAGCGGTCGATAATCGACCCATGGACATACAATGAGGCGATACAAGACATTGATGCAAGATCATGGCACACCGCTATGGACTTAGAAATTGAGTCCATAACGACTATGGATGTATACGAAAAGACACCTCTACCGGATGGCAAGGAAGCCATAGGTAATAAGTGGGTATCTGAGAGGAAGAGAGATTCAGATGGAAAGATTTCGTTTTTAAAGCCGGGCTTGTGGCGAAAGGGTACACTCAGTTGAGGGCATCGATTTCGATGAGACCTTTTCACTGTAGCAATGCTCAAGTCCATCGAATTCTTACGCCATAGCAGCCCACTGAACCTTGAGGTTTGGCAAATGGATATGAAAACCGCTTTTCTAAACGGTTACCTTGAGGAAGGTAGAGACATCTATATGCAAAGAACAAAGGTTATGTGGTGAAGGGTGAAGAGCATCTAGTATGGAAGCTTAAGAAGTCCATTTATGGGCTTAAGCAAGCCTCACGATCCCGGAACTTACGCTTTGACGAGGTGGTAAAGTCCTATGGATTTACCCAGTTGCCTAGCGAGAGTTGTGTGTATTGTTTAGATGTCGAAGGTGATGTGGTATTTCTTGCCCTTTACGTAGATGACATTCTTCTAGTTGGCAACAATGTGAAGTTGTTATCGATGTAAAGAGTTGGTTATCGATCGGTTTCAAATGAAAGACTTAGGAGATGCGGCGTACATTCTTGGGATCAAGGTTTACCGAGATCGCAAGAGGAAAATATTGAGCTTATCTCGGGCGTCTTACATTGATCTTGTGATTACTCGTTTTAGTATGCGGACCGCTAAGAAAGGATTGCTACCTTTCGGACATGGCGTTCCTTTATCTGAGGAGCGATCACCTATGACCGCAAAGGAGATAGAGGAAATGAGACAAGTTCCTGCGCTTCCGTAGGGAAGTCTCATGTACGCAATGCTATGTACGAGTTCCGATATACGCTGTGCGGTAGGCATAGTAGATAGATATCGATCTAACCTGGACAAGCTCATTGGATTGCGGTAAAGCATATACTCAAGTACACGAAAAGGACTCGAGATTATAGGCTGGTTTACCATGCGAGATAGTCTAATGCCTTTGGGTTATCTGCACTGCATTTCAAGTGACCGTGATGAGAAAAAGTCTACCTCGGGCTATGTGTTTACCTTGGGAGGTGGAGCCGTATCTGGCAAGTGAGTGCAAAGCGGCGATGCATTGCGGACTCTACCATGGAAGCTGAATCGTGAGCCGCCTGAGGTCGCTAAGGAGGTCAGTATGGTTCGAGAACTATCTCATGGATCTAGGTGTGGTACTGGTTTGCCCAAGAGTATCATAGTTTATTGTGATAACTCGGTGCGATGGCAAACTCGAAGGAACCACGGACCCACAAGCGACCAAACACATAGAGAAAGTACCATGTCATACGAGAAATCGTGAGGCGAGGGACGTGCTGATTGAAAAGATTGATCTGACGGATAACCCAGCGGATCCATTCACAAAGAGCACCGCAAAAAGTCTACGGCGCACGTTCGAGGACTTGGATTGCGCTTGATGGCACCCACTTAGAAAGGAAACTTTTGTATATGGGAGAAGCAAAGTGATGGTTTTGTTTGTAATAGCTAGTAGAGAGACACATTGTACTAAAAGTTTGCTTTAGTATAAGTGGGAGATTGTTGGATTTGTATCTTGAAAGCGCTTTGGTTGAGCTTGTATACAATGTTTCCTGTTACCACTATTACAATCTCTATATCGAATTGATTACTTGATTGCATATATCGTGTCTCCTTATCTCATATATAAGTTAGATCATACGATTGTGTAGAAGATCACGAAGTCCGTATGATTTGTCGAAGCTTAATGAGATATAAAAGTTTCACACCGAGACAACTTGAGGACGAGTTGTCGGTATAAATGTGATATAGATAAGAAGTGATTTGACTTGGTTGCTTGTCTATCTTTGTACGTCTCTAACGTATTGAAGGATCACGGTGAGATGAGTTCTTACGTCTCGAGTCGTGAAGAACCAAGATCTCGGTGACTTACGATGATCTAAACCTCGATAAGGTATTAGGTGAGTATGAGTTGCTGACCATCACTTTGACTTGTCATGGGTGAGGGTTATATGTTCTAACCCAATATTCTCCGCATCTTGGGTGGTGGCAGTGCTTGTATGTCATGCTAGTTATCTGTATCGAGTCACCGTATCCGTTTAGGATGATGACGTCCCCTTAAGGAGCTCAAAAGGTTTATTGTACTAAACCCTGCAGGTTGAGTTAGCTCAAGTACAATAATAAGGTTGAGTGGTACTACTTAAGGAATTAAAGATATTAATTATTTTAGGCGATCGAATGCTCTAAATAATTAATGGACGTCGATATCTTAAATACGAGGATTCGTATGTCTAAGTGCAAGCCGACCCACCTTCTGTAATAAAGTGGTAAGTCGACATTTATTCTCTAGTGGCATGAATGAATGTTTATAAATTAATTTATGTTCGGTGAACATAAGATAATTAATTTATTTGAGACCCATCTTTATTCCTTGCATTTGATCCACAATTTGGCCCATCCAGCCCGTAGCTCTTGGATAAATCGGCATATCTCTCCCTAAGGCAAGGATTTTATTCTCTTTATCCTATGAGGATATTATTATATTTATGGGATATGCATGGATCATTTCCTTATGGGATTATGGTAATGCATTATAAATATAAGGTAAGAGATAGAATCAAGGTTAATCATCATATTAACACATATTATTTTCGAGAATCACAAGAGTGCTTTGTGAGGATTTTCGAAAATTGCCTAGAGGGTTAGGGTGATTTTTGTAGCATTCTCCATAGATTATCCTCACTCGATATTGGAGATTGGGCAACCGGGATACAGTCCAGAAGATCAAAGCACGAGTCTCGATCCGTTCATCCCCAACAGATTCAAAGGTAAACAAGAGAAAACCCCTACGTGTTGTAATTAATTATATAGACGCATGCTAGGGTTATAATCAATGTATGTTGAATTAAACATCCAAGATAGATCCTCGGGAGAGGGTTAAAATCAGTTTTCCCTACACTTATAACCATCCCAAGCAGGAGAAATCGACGGAACCCTAGCGCTAATGCCTAAGGATTTGCCCGCAAAATTATGGCACATGTAGTCCTTAATCTCTACCTCGCTATCGGGGGAAGAAGAAGAACGAGCAGAACTAGATATGGAAGAAGAAGTCATACTTACTTTTTAGTGATGGGATATTGCTTCTTCGATGAATTGGGAATAGATTTACGAGAACTCGAAAATGCAGTGCATTTCTTTTGCTCTGGAACGATGGGGAGAAGAAAGTGAACAGTTTCCTCATTAGGGCCTATTTATAGTACGAATGGGCGCCCAAATTGTCGTTTCAACTTCCCACGTGGCTGATTGCAATTTGATGTAGAGTAGACGCGCGCACGTGTTTCGAGCGCCCACCAACCGTCTGGCGTAAGTGACGTGATCAAAGACGCGCTGACACACCGGTCTAATCGTGCAATCATCATTCGACTCGGACTTGACGACGTGCAAACGATGTCGCCACCCAGCGTCGACGTCTCGGGTTGGACCTCGTCGCTCGACTTCGGACCTGAGTCGTCGCTTCCGCGACGTTGCTATCCAGCGTCGACGATCCAACTCGGACCTCGGTATCATCCGAAGGATATTTCTATCGGATCGAACCTCGGCATCATCGGATGGATATCTCTATCCGGCTCGGACTTGGTATCATCGAGACGAGATATCGCTAGCCACTCGGTCTTGGTATCATCGAGCAGATATCGCTAGCCGCCTCGGTCCTCGGTATCATCCGTACGTATCTCTATCCGGATCGAATCTCGGTATTACTCGGACGAATCTCGCTATCCGGTCGGACCTCAACATCCCCTGCAGGATATCTACGTCCCACGATGGCGACTCGATTCGGTCCTCGACAAGCGATTACGCCCCAGCCGACACACCGTCGACTCGATTCGGACCCGGATCGTCGAGATCTAGCCATAATGTTAAAAAGACGGCACCTTCGACAACAACCTCGGTAGAGCACCAACCAGCCTCGGTAGAATACGATCTTCCCTCACTCGGCATAGTTGTTACTTGACTATTTGGGGGCTATGATGGGATATGGCCCAACCGCTTAGCCCACCGGCGGCCCAGCGGTGGGCGACCGATGACGGCCCCACGCGGTTAAGCTTAAAGCCCACCTCTAAACCCTAATCAAGACCCTAATTAAGGCGAAGTCAGCGAGAGATCGTGGTCGGTTATGGCGGAAATCGTGGTCGGTTATGGCGGAGATCATGGTCGGTTATCAGGATCGTGATCCCACCAATCGAGGATCGATATGAGATCACGATCATGTATAAATAGAGGTTAGGTCGACGATAAAGGGTTATCAACTTATTGAATACTAGAGCCTTTTAGATACACTCATTGTAATCCGTTTATAGTGAAAGTATTGAGGATCATCACCTCCGTGGACGTAGATCTCATTCTTGATTGAACCACGTAAAAACTCTTGTGTTCTTTACCGCTTTACTTAAATCTCGTCTATTTACATATACTAGATTTATCATCCATCTTGTTCTTCATGTATCAATCGCGAGAAGTGCATTTGTTATAGCTTCTTGGATTTTCGCTCCGTTCCGCTCCCTCTATTTTTGCCCGTATGAAGATCTTCGAGTGGATTGAGGCTTGGGGGATGGTTGTGACTGCCTTTGTAAACTATCTCAATACTGCACGTCTATCTATAGACTTTTCCATCTTCTTCTTCATGTATTAATCGCGAGAAGTGCATTTGTTATAGCTTCTTGGATTTTCGCTCCGCTCCCTCTATTTTTGCCCGTATTAAACCCATAATCGAAAAGTTACGGTGATTGCAAACGGCAAAATATGTATTTGGAATAGATTTTAATGAAGAATTGGAGAATCGAAAAGCTGAGGCCTAGAGGAAACCAAATCTCGCATACTAAGCTCGTGTTGCTATGAGCAAATTCTATCGCACTTAAATGATAAATTGATAAGAAGATTAATTATTAGGAAGAAGATTAATTATTAGGATTAAAAAAGAAATTAGAAGATAATTAAGGCTACAAATAATCTCGCATTGATATGAGGGCAAAATTAAAAGTTGGATAGATAAGTAGGTAATTACGAGAATTAGAAAATAGATTAATAAATAATTGAGGCATAAAATGAAGAATAAAAGATAAATCAGAATGGAAGAAATTGGGATGCCACATAGGATTGTGAATTGATATGAGCTTTTCAATGTGTGTCGGATTATAAAATTAATAGATTCTATTACCTAATGGAAACCCATAAGATTAATAAAGTTGGTATTTTTTACGGTTTCATTAAAATCTTATGAGTAAAACATCTCACAAGTGCAAAACTGTTAGAAATGCAACGATATTAAATTTCAAGATTTTATCTTGAATTAAGAATAATTGTAACCATTCAATGCTATTTATTATAATTTATTCCCAGAGTAAGTAATCATAATATTTAAGTTGGGGTTCCTTCATAAATTTTTTAATAGTGACTCTTATGTCTTAAAAGTAAAATTAGTGATTCAGCCCCCATTATATATATGCGAGAATGCCCATAAATGCACATTGATGTTGATTGATGATAATTGTTTAATATATAAGGAAAACAGTTAATTAGTGTATATCTACATAATTATGAATTGGGCTAATAATAATATTTAAGTACATAAAATGTGGAATTTAGATAAAAAAAAAATAGAAGATTATAGGAATACCATGTAGAATGATGAATGATTGTGGGTTAAAGAATCTGTAACGGATCATATAATTTATTATAGATGTGAAATCTATCTAAACCTCATAAAAAGCATATCAAAACTACTGTCACAATCAACTAACACATCTTATACAAAAGTAGAAAAAACTTCACAATTTTCGTTAATTTTTCCAAATTTGTTTGTCCGGATTTCTCGACATAATTGATTCAGTTTTCTCCCTTCTCTTGGAATCTCGCCGAAATCTCTACTCTCACTCGAATTTTTGGTCGGATTTGTGCAAGATCGGAATCTCGATATTGCTGGGATCTTTATTTCAGAAGAAATTATCATGGCTTCTCAAGAGGTATGTCATTTCCATCGGTTTTTAGCTTTCGGTCATATATTCCAGCAGAATTAATTGTATTGTTGGTTGATATTTTGTATTGTCAATGGATGAGTTTTATCTCGATTTGAAATCATTCAAAGTTCATTAAATTATAAAACAACGGTTTTGGTGGGTTACGATTTTAGACACGAACCTTGGACTCGACTGTTTGTTTCGAGTTCGGGTACAACCTGTTCAAATTTTATTTTTTAATACTACGGGCTCTATATCCAATCGGTTTAATTTTGTGTGAAATCGAAAATAGATTCAATTGGTTTAGTTTTTGTGACCCAATCAAACCAATCGAAATATCTAATTAATATAATTTTATTTTAATTTTTTTAATTATTCTATAATTCATGACCCACACACAAATATGAAATTAATATAAGGATTGATAATGTTGAATTTTGGATTTTATTTATTTATTTTATGTTCAATTTTTTTTATTATTGTCTTGTACACTTTTGATGGTTCGGGTCCCGTCCGGACCAATAATTTGATGTACAGGTCTCGTCCGGATCCATAGTTTGATGGTCTAGATTCGGTCTGGATCCATAGTTTTATGGTCCGAGTTCAGAACTAGAATCGATCCTTATTTATTAGTTTTGATTCAGATAAAATCTACTCATTGACAAGGCTACCATATGATACGACATTGTGGTCAAGCTGTGAATCGGATTATCACCTTATATGACATGAATTGTCCAATTTATATGATAACATAATAGGATGATATTTTATATATATGCGCTTATGGTGTATTTATGCGTGCATGTATTTGTATGATTATATTTATGGGCATTATGTTGTGTATTTGTAGTATGTCGTGTATTTGTATCGTTATATGATGGATTAAATATGTGTGTTTTTACTGGTAGGATGTTGCTAATTATTTGAGGCCTGAAATGATAAATGTTGTTGTACAAATTAACAATTATTATAGAATCGATTATTTAGACAATATTAGGTCCAGATTGTTTGGGGTTGGTGGTCAACCGTTACTGCATAGATTTATCAGATGGTGTTTTTGTCACTTACTTGCCTAGAGGCCTAAGTCGAAAAATATCATAGCTTTAAACCATGTGGTTTCTCAGCAAATCAAGACATATGATGATTTAGTGTGGTTTCATATCAACGGATGAAAACTTTGTTTCACCGTTGAGGACTATTGCACTTGTAACTGGCTTGAGCTTTGGAAGCTTATTATTTGATGTTAGAAGAGAGCATAAGTTGCATTATGTTTAAGTGTTTAGGCGTTACGTCCTTCGGACCAAATATTTTAGTAGACCGATTTTGTGACCAAACATACGTATTGATGATGTGGATGGTAGTTTATACCTCAGTACTACGTATATATTGTGCTTTACGGGTTTCTATTAGCATGTGATACGGGAAGTTTTTGGACATATGGACTTGAGCATTGGTCGATAATTTATAGTTATTCGACAGGTTTCCATAGGGTGCCTACACATATCATTGTATGCATCACTACTTGAATGGTGTGCAATCGAAAAAGAAATATCACTTATAATATCCAGTATGGGCGTTGGTTGTTTGGTACTTCGAGGTCATACCTAGTTAGTGTGGTTGGGAAGCATGTCAATCCGTTTGCACAGCCCAAATGCTTGAGGTTGAGATTCAAGTGCAGAGCTACAGTGGATGATTTATCGAGAGTAAGTTATTTATATTATATTGTAATGATTCTTACAATTTGTTTAAATTATGTGTTATATAATTATTTAAATTTTGATTAAATTTTTTCTTTTTTTGAATTATATATAGATCGATCAGCACATCGTGATTAGCCCGACAGATGAAGAGAGCAAAACATCTTATGGATGCCAGTTGCACACAACGAGCTGCTTGGTGTGCATTACATAGAGCCCCATAAAGTTGAGAGATGAGGAACAGTTTCCCCGACGAGCATCAGGCACTAGTGCTGGCACCCGAGGCACTAAGGGGACATCTAGTGTGTCCGAGGGGACTTTGTATTCGAGACGCCTTACAAGGTGGTAGATTTATTGAGGAATCGAAGCACAACGTGCATGATGAAGTGGTTCTAGCAGCAGTTACTGTTTTTCTTTTTGGTTCTATTTTCTTTCACACTATGATATGACCAATCACAAGATTGCTCGAGTGTTGATTCATTTCAACTCTCGGGGGATTACTAAAATTCTAATGTGCTGTCAGTCAGTCCTACAAGTACCTGCCTGTCAAGACCATTTTTTGCTACTTTATTTTATTGATCGACCTGACAATAGCTGAATTTTGGCTTGAAGATATTGGAAAATTTGTTAAGAAACTGCATCCTTACTAAGAAAAGATAGTATTAAATGAGAATAGCACCAAGGATAACTCCCCATCAGACTAAGTTTACATAGCCAAAATATAATTTCCTGTATGCCTAATCAAGCTGATCAAATAAAACTGTTACTGGTAAGTTGCCCCCAATTTTTTTTTTAAAGTTTCTGTGCCTACATCATGTTTATGTTTTAACTATTTTAAGCCTACATTCTTTTTTGTTTTGCTCGACCTATATTTCGCACATGTTTACTCTGTTATCAACAAATTTGTGTTCCTAATTTCAGGTGCTAGCTGGTCACCACATTGTTATTGTAATCTTAAAATGATAGACGTAATTAAGAATAATCTACATGAAGAAAAATTGGAAAATATTTGAACAAATGTGCTTCGGTAATCTGTTGAAGATCAATAAACTCAAATTACAAGGACAACTGATAGAGCTGTTGCTGCTGCACATGGACATGAAAGCCTCCAACAAGGAGAAGCTTGTTTTTCAAAATTAACAACTCTAACATGGAATTCGGACCTCGTGAGTTTTCTTTATTCACATGACTTCGTTTTGGCAAACTGGAAGCAATAAGAGCAACTTCGTCTATTCACAAGGATGTTTTCCCAGGTAGGCCAAGTATCCTGTTAAAGGATGTTGAAGAAGCCTTCCTTAATGTTAGTGGCAGGGGCGGATCCAGAAGTTGATAATGGGGTGGGCTGAAAATAAATATTTCGGAGTATTAAATATCATAAATGCTAAAATATTTATATATTTTCATAAGTTGTCTTGCGAGGTTTCAATATACAAAATCCATCAATAATTGAGTTTATATTTATATTTTTAATAAAATTTCTTTCAATATAAACCCTTCTTTAACGTAAACTTTAGGAAATCCATCAACTAAATCATTGGCAAAATTTGGCTGCGATTGAACTTGAACTTTAACAGCTTCGAATCGACAGAGAGCAATATCAGCAAACACTTGAGCAAATGCAGCGGTGAGGAAGAATATGACACCTTTGTTTGGCTAATTTTCCCAACTCGTATGAACCTTTGAGGATTCAGACAAATAGGGTATTCCAAAAGCATCAATATACGCGTTCAAAATAGTAGGCACACAACAATAAGGAGACACAAAATTTTAGCGTGGAAAACCTCTTAAAAGGAAGAGAAAAAAACCACGGACTACTAGAGTCGTTTAAATCCACTATAATCAACAATGGAGCAAGACACAATCTTCTCTAAATTATATTAGAGGCATACAAAATATCATACACTCGAAAATAAGCACATCAAGATGTATGGAATCAAAATCGAGCAAAGATCAAGAAAAATATTACCGAAATTCTCCTCTATTCAGATCGACAAAACCCAACCTTGAAACTCAAAATCCGATCTCCATCGTCCAAGCGTTGGCCCGGATCTTGTGAAGCTTACGTCCAAAAATCACGATGATCTAACGGTTCAATCCCGAAAACGAAATTTTTACGAAGCTCGCACTGAAAATCCGAGAGGAAAAAAAAAAGGTTACAATTTTTACATTTTGGCTACTTCAATTTCTCCCTTCAAAAATGGTGATTGACCATTTTCATTCTTATAACCTTCTTATGGGCTTTTCTCATGGGTCAAAAATATAAGAAAATTCAACAATAACAATTTTGTTTTAATTTTTTAATTATTTTGGACTGGGCTAATTTTAAATTGTGTTTAATATAATACATAAACGGAAGAAAAAATTTGGGGCTTGCACTGGGCTGGAGCCCGGTGCAGCTACCCCCTAGATCCGCCTATGGTTAGTGGTGATCATGAGGGCAGAGGAGAACCAACGTTGAAGTTATCCTTGCTCTATTTCCTTTATAGAACTCTGTTAGCTGTAGACCAGAGAAAACGATTGACATGCAGTAACTTCATTTAGTTGACGATTTGCAGAAGTTTGGCGCATTTCCTTGGAGTCGGGTTGCATATGAGTTGAGTTCCTCGTTTGGTCCGTGCTGTCAGCTTGATCCCTTATGGATGGTTCAAACATTACAAGGCTCCCCATGCATGCTTCAGTTTTGCTCTCCAGCTTTATCTTATGAGGTGATGCCTTCTTTAGCTACATATCGTGTAGTTCATGCGCACAACTTCAAAAAGCTAACAACACAGATCTTGCGTTGGTCTGCAACGAAATTTTTTGTCTTGACAATCTCAAAAAGTTCTTCACACTTGGTGTGAAGTAAGTAATATCTCCTTTGAACTCTTCACAATCGGTTCTACCTACACTTCACCAACAAATGTATGTACAGACAGAAAAGTAGGTAAGTATAGACTGTAGTAAAAAAAAATTGTTTTGTACAATATCAACATGCGATTCATAGTGTTAGCATGCTTCTCCTGCCATCCTTGCTGGAAGAGAGACGGTCGTGGAATTGTTACTGAGAAAGTGTGATCAGCCTATTCAGTTATTATGACCTTCCTAGAAATGAATCGCCTGAGGTAGAAGATGAAGAGGCCGTGAAGGAAGCAGAGCTACAGATAAGTATGTATGTCAAGTTGGCAGAAACTGAACGAGCCACAGCTCCTTCTGAACTATTAAGCAAGATAAGTCTTTGTATGTTGCAAACGTTAGATATATATACATTATACCTATGTGATTTTCTTGAATCTTCCTTGTATATTGAATATTTTCTTGCATTGTCGTAGCCCTTAAATATCGTTGATGGAATGATTAGTCTTCTATGGCTGTCGTGATTTTCATGCCTAATTTGAGATTCAACTTCTTCGTATCGACCCCATCTTGTTTTGTGTATATGGTTATGGTATCTGCAACTCTGCACATCTTAGCTTGTATCTCTTAATTATGGCTAGCTACCATTGTTGTGTATATGTGGACAAGACAACATGAAGTAAAATGGTAGTGTAACATGCATGTTGATGCCGATAGAACTGTTAATGGGCAATTTTATTTGAATAAAAACTATAAAGTATCGGTTACGATTCTAGAACCGATCTATTAGATCTGGGACCGAACCATCAAACTATAAGTCTAGGTCGGGTAATTATCCAAATGCTAAAATGATTTCCAATTTATATAATTTTCATACTTAATAAAAATAATAATTAATTAGTAGTAGAATATCTAAAACACATTATACGAACACATAATACACCAAAAAAATAAAATATATCAAACCCAATCGGACACGGAATAATCGGGCCGGGTCTGGATCAATCCGTGTTTGGGCAGGTTTGGGCTGGACGGAACCATTACTAATAAATTATCAGCGATTAGGATCGATCAGGATAAAATCCGTCCATCAACAAACATAGACTAATAACAAACTACCACGAGTCACCAATATTTTCTGCCCACCATCTTTACTACTATGATATTCTAAGTACTCAAAACCATATAAATTTAAGTTTGAATCCATTCTCAAAGAATACCTAGCATCAAACCACAGGATATGAAAAACAAATTACTTGCACAATTAATCACTGCATGAAATTGTACATACAAATGTAATCTGCACATACCAACCAATTAACCTCATCATGTTTTTTTTTCCTATTGAAGTAAACCAAATAAATGGTATACGTATCTCAAATTTGATTGCCATAGCTTCGGCAAATCCAGATCAATGGTGAAGGTGCATAGCAAACCAAAAGTTTGAGGAAAGAGAAAAAGTTAGCAAAAACAATAGTTTCGAAAGTATCGAGTGATATTATTGTCTTCTTGAATTTTCAAGATAATCGTGTTCTGTATATTAATGGCATTACCAAATTAATTAATGCTTTTCATAAACTATTTTCAAAAGATAAAATTTGCAATATCATATATTTAACAAGAAATAAGGTCGAAACATTTTCAAAAGTACGTATGAAGCCACGTGGAGGTATCGATTTGAACACTTACTCTCACCCTTGACGGCTGAGGTTTGTAAATAAGTCGAAATATTCAATTTGGATTCCATAAGATTTTGTTTAAGGTTGTTAGCTAAGTGGATGAAGCTTGACCTTGACAATATTTCTCGTCAACAAACTCATGACAAAATGATTTAGTTTGACCATCTCCTCTCTCCATCTCACCAAAGAAATGTCTATCACCCTACAATACATAAAAATAAGGGTATAATAAGCGTTACAGTTTCCATTCTCTCTCTCTCAGGCCGGAGCCGGAGCCGGAGCCAGGGCATAGCAGGGTGTCAAAGTAATTGCAAAAACAGCAAACTCGCCATCCCAATTTCTGAAAGATTGGCTTAAAATTGTGAGTATCATCAGCCCTCACCTCCATTACACTGCCGTCTCAAATGGTAGGAGTGCCCTGGGCATGTTTTTTCCTCTTCATTTTTGTTTATATTTTAGAATGTTATCGATCGCTTAAAACCTCTGTTGCATGTAGGATTAGATACTACATTGTTGAGAAAAGAGAAAATGCGTTGCAGAGAACCGATTGATCCAATTCCGGACCTCGTCAAACTCATGAAGCACTCGTTTGATGAGGTGGAGAAAACATTGATGGAGCGGGAGAAGAGTATGAAAGACGAAATGGAAAATCTCGTGAGAGAGCGTGATTCGTTGAAGAAGCAGATTGATGTTCTGGAGTACACTCAGGGCTACACGGAGTTGGAGAAATGTGATCTGGAGGAGAAGCTGCGGAGGAGAGGTGAGGAGTTGGATAAAATGATTGTCCAAATGAAGGAGAAATTTCAGAAATCGGATGTTGAGGAGAAGCTGCTGAGGAAATGCGAGGAGATGGATGAGAGGCTCGTCAAAATGGGGAAGGAGATTCAGGAATTGAGGCGACAGAATCTCTACGCGAATAAAGCCATAGAGGAGTTGAAGGCTGATCGCAATAAAGGTGCGTTTTCACAATAATGGCTGACTTACAAAACTAATGCACATTGCGATCACAAAGTTTGTATAATTGAAAAGTTCAGAAAGACTTATTAAAGAGAAGATGGTTGAAACAAGAAAAGTTCAGAAAGACTTATTTTTTAGCGTAGTTACTCGTATGAGGCAAATTCATTGATATGTGCAATTCGGGATCATCTGTAACAACCAATATTACCAGGTGTTAATGTAGATTTGATGCATTAAGGTTACTGATTGTTTGCACTGAGTTAGATGCATTTGACTATGTGGTTTACTCTGCATTAGATGCCTATATTGGATTCATTTCACTTCCATTGTTGCATTCAAAATATATATATAGTGAAATTATCCAATGAAGTCAGTGTTACTACTTTTGAAGTTGATTCTTTAAGTACGTAGTATTCTGAATCATTGTGTATTTAAAAACTTCTTTGATGCAGACTCAATTATTGACAAACCTTCATCATCAAAAGATACCATCAAGAGTGGACAAAGGAATGGTAATGTTTTCTCAATTGAATTGCACTGCTATTACAATGCTGCAAAATTTGGTAAGATTGAAACCTAAATCCTACACAGATAAGGGGAAAGGCAAAGTGAATGAAACAGAATGCGCCCCATTGAGAGCGAGTGTCGTGAGGCGAATATTACTATCCCAAGGTAACCAAAATAGTAAACTTTATTAGTCAGTTATGCATTATGGTATTTTTCATTTCATAAATTGTACCCAAATACTTTCAGAAAGGACTAGACAAAAACATGACAGAGGGCTGATGATCAAGGATACACCAGGTAATATTGACAGTCACGTTACAGATAATCTGGTGATATATATTGTATTGCCATAATGTGATAATCTCTGTGTTTCTTATTAGTTAGTAATATATGTTTTTGACTATAATATTGCATTTTATGTTCGAATCTAGCATGTATTATGATTATATACTTTATTTACTTGGAGACCAAGGTGGCGTGCCAAAAAGAAAACATGCAGCATCAACTAGTAGAACAACACATTATTTGGAGCGTGGGAAGCAAGTGGCAGAAGAGAGTGATTCTGATTTTGACACGCCCCATCCTACCTTAGTGAAAAAGCCTAAGGTGGCGCAAAGCAAGGAGCAACTCCGACTGATTGCAAAGAGAGAGGCGAAGAATATGAAGTACAAGAAGATGGAGATCCAACCAAAGGGAACCTATCCATCATTGTACACAAGGAGCAGCCCGCGATGTCTGTATGATGCAGTACGAAAGATGAATAGCCAACAAAAGCAAGCTGTAAAGGAAATGGGATTTGGACACCTACTCAACTGGAATATCAGAACGTTGCCTAGACGCCTTGCTTACTGGGTAGTTGACAATTTTAACTCCAAAAGTTGCGATCTGATGACACACAACGGGAGGACTTTGACTGTGACAGAGGAGGATGTGCATCGGTACTTGGATTTCCAAATGGCCATCGCAAGATTGTCCTACTAAAAGAAGAGACTAATGAGTTATACGAGCAATGGAAAGTTTTTCGACGATGGGAGCATATGGCTGCACGATGTAGCCAACGCGATGCTCGATGCACGGACGGTGGATCTTGGTTCATGCGCCACTTCATGATTCTGGTTTCCACATCCCTCATTGAAAGCCACAAAAGTGGCAACGTTGTTCCATACATTATGAGGTGTCTGGAGAATTTAGAAGAGATCCAGCAGTGGAATTGGGCTGAGTATGTGATGAAAAGCCTCGTGACGAACAAGCGTACCTGGGCTAAGGACACGTCCAAAATGTTTGCAGGTCCAGCAATGTTTTTAGTGGTCAGTGTTTAGGTTTATTTAAATGGGCGCGCTTTACTTTTTCCAGATGCAGTTCATTTGATGCCTAATGCATTGATTTATTTGGACAATGCATTTGTGTATGCAGGTATTTTATGTTGACAGACTATCTGTGTTTCACAAAGCAATTGAAAGATCTTTTCCACTGTACAGCAACTGGACACACGAGAATTTGAGAGACAGAGAAAAAGAAGAAATTGAAGGAGGAGGATTCGGGGTAGGCCAAATTTGCGAACCAATCCTTTTATTAGAATAAATGAATGTAATAGTTTCATTTTTGAAGTTTAAGGTAACAATTTCGTGTTTTAAGTGTGACTCGAGTATTTTAATTTTGAGGAACTTCCCACATTCTGCTTAGGATTGTAATGCATGTATGGATATTCGCAAACGCATTGATTCTAAGTCTGCGTGCATCGAATTGAGTTTGATTTATTTGGTACATTGGGGGTATTCCCTCATTCATCTTAGGAATTATGTTCTCCCTGTATATAATAAATATTTTATATTTGTTGCAATCTGTTAGATTTTAACCAATTGAGTTAAGTACTAATATTTATTCGTCCCATTAAAATGGCTCATTTTCTTTTTGGGTCGTTCTACTAAAAGCGACTCATCTAAAAACAGAATCATTTTTACACACAAATGCATTTCGAATTTCATGAGCCACTACTTTACACACAAAATATAATCTTCCAGTAATCTACGTGCTCAAAAGTAACATGTTACTTTTATTGGGATGAAAGGAGTATTGATTATTAACAAAATATTGAAATAAAAATAGTCTTATTTTACAAGATATAGTTTATTTATTATATGTATAATCATGCTCCTATTTCAGAATATCACTAAACCTTTCAAAACATCTTCATAACTTTTTGCAAAATGTTCAACAAATACACATGAATCCTTTCAACAATCCACAAAGTTGGACTTGTTGGCACCAACCAAAATAATATCTCATTTTAGAAAAGCATTTTAAGTATGCATAGCCAAGTCGAGCAGAAAATTAGAAATTGACAGCAAAAGGTTCATGGAATCATTGAGGCAATGTTACAGACGTCTTAATACAAATGTAACCAAGTAAACTGCATACAATAAAGTGTATGATTAGCAAGCAAGGATATAGAGAAAGATGCTCAAATATTGTATAGGAAATCTAAGTTTATGCACTATTAGGTGTTTGAAAAAATGTGAGTGGCTATCCCAATTGGGAATTAAAATTGGATAGTACTGGTTATACACGTTTTCGTCCAGATGATGAAATAGTGTTGAAGAAAGTCGAGGGAACTCAAAAGGATCATGGACTGATGAGAATGGGGACCCTCCAACTGACTTCACTCAAGAAAGTCTTGAAATCAATACTTCAAGATTTCGTCACCCTATTAGTAGATATAAATCTAAGGTCAAGGCCAAAGACAAAAATAAGAAGTAGTATCATAGTCTTCCATACTCCCCGATGAATTCAGTCAAGAACTTCATCAAATGAGGATTGCGATAAAGAAATTGATATACAGAGAAAGAAGATGAAATGTTTACGCTTAATATGTTGATGGCAACAAGCCAGTTATCTCCAGAATATGAAACTTTGAAACGTCATCTAATGGACGAATTATATGAGATGTGATCATACTTTATTTACTTGTAATTTTAGTTATTGTGTTTTTTAAATTATTATCATGCAGTACATTTCAATTTATCTAGGACTCTTTCTTCTTTTTTTAGTTTCCTCAATGATAAGATTATTGATCGATCTTAATTTCGTTAGGGAAATAAATGCGAGAAGAACACAAGGGATTTACGTGGTTCGATCTTTGAATTAGATCTACGTCCACGGAGCAAGAGAGAGTATTCGTGTATTGATAATGTGAGGAGTAATTATAAAAAGTGTAGATGATCTATTTCGTCTAATCTAACCTCTATTTATACACAATTATTTTGACCTAGATCTTAAATCCGAGGTCTTCTCTAACTAGGATTCGAGATCTTGGATAGGATCTTAATCTTATCCCTTCTCGAATTAGGATTCTTTTAGATATGGCCGAGCCTTCGCGTTCCCACCGTTTTTGGGTCTTCTTGGGCGAACTTGTCCAGCCGAGCTTGATGTCGACTTTACTTGTATTGGGCACGATGCTTGGGCATGGCGGTTGGGCCATATCTATCACAACCCCCAAAAAGACGCAGGCGAGGTCGTGTTGGTTTGGGGTTGTTTATGTCGGTAGGGCGCGAGCGATCCGTTGGCATTTTCTCGGGATCGACTTGGTGTGTGTCAATGTTTCGAAGTCATATATCGAATGCCGCGTTTGCGGGCGTCTGCCGAGGTCGTGTCGTTGTTAGTATCTCTTGCCGGGCGTTAAGTCGAGGTTTTCGATTAACGCTTCACCGACGGGCGTTAAGCGAGGTCTCTGGCCGACTCCTTTGACGGGCGTTAAGCGAGGTCTTCGACCGCTTCACCGACGAGGCGTTAAGCGAGGTCTTCGACCGCTTCACCTAACGAGGCGTTAAGCGGGGCGGTTTCTGATTTTTTTCGCCGTCGTCGATGCGGGACACGAGATACGCATTTGTCGCATTTAATGTGGCGCGTTGGATTCCCGATAAAGCGCATAATGGGGAATATCTTCCTTGATCGTCATTTCTCGTATCACTTTGCCATTTCCAAAATTTGGACTTTCAAACTTTTGATATTACGAAAAAAAAAGCATGTAACAAATCGCCATTGTTGTCTGGAGTTCATCACCATCATCTTGATAAAACAAAAGTAAGTTATAAACTTTCTTCTTCTAGTAAATCCTCGGCGTCGTATTGTGTCGGTCTGCCGTTGGATTCGCGGCGGTTTTGCATATTCACCTCGTGGGATTTTGGTAAAGTTTCTTCGTTTTCTTCTATCTTAAAATCTCGATATAAGGAGATTGTCTCCCAATCTTGTATTTAAATGCGATATTGTGTATGTTGCCCCCATCAGGAGAATAGGGCTTGTGCCCTCCGGAAGGGTTTGTCACTGTCTGAAGACAGCCTCAGAGCCGGTCTTCGTCTTCCTTATCCCCGTATATGTCGAACTTCAACAGATGTTCGCATATCTCTTCTAACTTATGCCAAATTCTTTCCGGCATCCGCGGGCTGAGTGTCTATGCCCGTCGGCATAATTTTCCTTTCTCCTTGGGGCTTGTTCTCGGTTTTTGCAAGCGAAGGGTGGCTCGGGGTGGTATTATTTATCACCCGTCGCAAATTCAAAACGAAGATAAAATCGAAGATCTCGAACTGCGGAAGAAGTTTTTCTTACATCGGTTTGAGAACCTGAGTTCGTATGGCGATCGGAGAAGTTCGTTGATGTGATTGTTGACGAGATCGGCGGTGGCTGGAGGAGGCATTGGACAAAGTTGGTCTCGTGGGCGAGGCCTTTACTGAGGCCGAGCTTGCGGTGCGGGGCTTAGCCACTTATGATCCCGCCACCGGGTGGAGTCGGTGAAGGGTGAGGCCCTCCCTTTTTTTTTTCGTGTCTATGCGACTTGTTGTATTTTGTAGTGAACTTGTTCAGGGAAAGAAGAAGAGGAAGGAGTCGAGCTCGGTGTCGAGCTCCGTCTCGACTTTGAAGGATGTCGAACATGCACGAAATGAGCGGAGAGGCTTGAAGTCCCTTCACCGCAGCCCACTTAAGCGCTTGAAGAAGGTGAAACATGCAATCCCCGAGGCTTGGTTGATGCCGACCGGAATGTGTGATCGTCGGTTCAATGACCACCGTATCTTTCAGAGGTAGCGTACTTATTCTTATACTTTGTGAAGTAATATAAAGAATGTGTTCTTGACTGATGGGTTTTGTATGAGAAATGAGGATGTTTCGTAGAGGTGGCGAAGGTGGCGGTGGCATGTCTGCCGAGATGGCCAGATGTCGGGCGTGTCTGAGAGATGGCCAAAGTGTCCGATCTTATAACGGGTTACTTGAAAGGCGCCGTTCTGCAGCTTGACTGGGTTGCCGGTATGTTCGTGAGATGGAGGAGAGAAGAATCTCCTCGTCCAAGATATTTGCGATCTTAGGCAAAGATCAGGACCTAGTCAAGCGAAGGCGAGGACGCCGACCGCTGAGGTGGCGAAGGTAGCCGGCGGCGGAGGCGGCGAGACCAGGCGGCGGAGGCCGAGGTTGCCTTGATGAAGGCCGAGGTGGAGGAAGTTCGCCGTCGGAGACCGGCGTGGCGAGCTCGCAGGGGAAATGCCGTGCTTTTGCGGAGGCATGTTCTGTCTGCGGGCTTCTCGGGATGGTCTCGATGTGGTGAGGTCTGAATAAGTGCACCATTTCGGATGCCATCGAAGAAGTCGCGATTACCCGAATGGATAAGTCAGTATGGGTATGAGGAGACGGAGGAAGATGCTATCTGGCGGGCCTATTTTGAGGTCCTTGTCCGCGATGCAGAAGAGCCGCCTGCTTGCGAGCGACCTCGTCCTCGACTTCTGGCGGCGGCGGTCGGTCCGCGCTCGCCGGATGGACCGAGATCCCGACCGACGCTTTGATTGTCGATCTAGCTAAGGGGTCGGAGAAGCGGTGAAGCTTTAAGGCGTCGAGACCTGGGAGTTCTGAGGAAGCGAAGCCAAAGAAGCCGAGTTAGGGCGGATGAGGTCGAGGCTTCCCAAGCTCGAGGCGGCCGAGGTAGATAGGCCGAGAAGCTTCCGGAGGGTCGGTTGATCCTCTTTTTTTTTCAATGTACATGTACATTGGTTTACTGAAGGCATAATAAAATCACAAGTTTATGTGAAGAAACTTATCTTTTATTCACTTTCCAGAAATGCTTGATGCTTCCGTTGGTTGAACCAAATCGAAGACTTGTCGCGGGCTTTTGTATTGAAAGAGGTGAACTCCTCCATATAAAGGGACAGCCGGGCCATGTGCGGTGGAGGTGATATTAAGTATAGAGCGCCGGGAGGCGTGATGAGCTCCGTGCTCGCCTTTTGGAGTTGGAGGAGAGTTCGAGATTGCCGAGGAGGAGGCTAGAGCAAGAGTCGGGAGCACTCGAGTGCAAGTCATCCACAAGTGGTGGGATGACCATACCGAGTCGAAGCTAAGGTTGTTGAGGCTGCCGTCATTGTGCGAGAATGCAGCGTGAGCACGGCAAGAAATCTGGCGGTTCACGGGCGGTTCGCGAATTGAAAAGACTCGGAGGTATATACTGATCGTCGTTGCTCGAGAACCGCAGCTCAAGAACCGCTCGATCGGATCTGAGGCTCTTCTTACCTGGGGGCTTCTCTGCTGCCGGACTACAATAAATGTTCAATTTTGACGATCCGGAGTGGTGAGCTCAAGAGAGACGCTATGGCCCAGGCGGCGTGGATCCTCAAGGGCAGTCGGGCGTCCATCAAGCGGCCGAGGTCAATCTAGCGGGCTGCATCGTCAAGTGGTCGAGGTCGGTGGCGGGGCTCATAGCGTAGATCGGGGACGAGGTGAGGTAGGATTAGTATAGATGCTCTGTTGAATCCCGATTTTGCTAGGGATTGGCTAAGCTTTCCCGACCTCCCGGACCTTTTGGCCTCGTGATGTACAAACCGTATAATTTGAAATAAAAATTATTTTGCTTTTGCGTTAACTCTTGAGAGCACTTGTCTACAATTACCGTAACCAATAAGAAGGTAGGTGGTCCTTGTTTAGGTGAAGATAGCTCGTTCTTGCCGTAAACCAGGTGGTTTGTCTTCGTCTGAAGGTATCCGTCCTCGTCTGAAGCTTCCTCGAAATAAGCGAGGGTAGTTCATCCTCGTATGAAGGTATCAGTCCTCGAAATAAGCGAAGGTATCCGTCCTCATACGAAGCTTCCTCGAAATAAGCGAGGGTAGTTAGGTCTCGCATGCAAGGTATCAGTCCTCAAAATAAGCGGGTATCCTTCCTCGCACGAAGGTATGGGTTCTGTTTGCCAAGTTTTATCGGGATGGGTGGTCCCCTTACGCGTTTGAAGTTCGTCTTCGACAAAGCGAAGGTAGTACGTCCTCCGTCGAGGGTATTGTTAGTCCTCCAAGAGGGTATTTTTATAAGAGTTATGTGCATAAGTGACAAATGAAAACATGCAAGACAAAAATAGATAGAGAAAAGAAAAGATTTTTATTGATAAGAGGTAATGGAACAAGGCGACAAGACTAGGACTCGACCTAACAGACTCAAAGACTAACAAGACTCAACTTTCGACACTTATGCAAAATATCTCTTCAAATGAATGATGTGCCATGTGTTGGGTATTTGCTCACGGACAAATGGGCGAGCTTATAGCTCGTTTTCCGAGGAGTTCTTCGACCTGTGCAAGGTCCTTCCCATGTGGCTTCAGGTTTGCGAGCTTTGCGGCTTCTTGACTTCATTATTTGAGCACAAGGTCGCCTACCGGCCTGTCGGGACGACACGCTGGTTGTAATACCGAGCTACTTGTTGTTTGTCCGAGCTTCGTGATGTGGCGAGGTCTCTTTTCTTCGAGCGGTCTAGATCGCTCGTGGATTTTCCCATTTGCTTCGGGCGGAGAAGTGAATGGTGCGAGGCTCGGTATTCCGATTTCTGCGAGGATCATTTGCTTGGTTCCATACGCCAACCGTAGGCGTTTCTCCGCTTCGACGTCCAGGTGTTGTTCGGTATGACCATAAGACTTGTGGTAAATTTTCCACCCAAAGACCCTTAGCTCGGTCGAGGCGAGTTTTGAGACCCTTCACAATCGTCTGTTGGTGACTTGATCGACCATTTGCTTGAGGATGGGCGGCCGAGGTGAACTTTTGTTGGATCCAAGCTCTTGACACCAATCTTTGAATATCTTATAAGTGAATTGTGTCCCATTATCCGAAGAAGGATATGAGGGATGCCGAATCGACATACTATTTTCTTCCGCACGGTTGAGTTGAGGCGTTTTGCTTGTGATCTTTGCCAGGGTTGACTTCTACCCACTTCGTGAAGTAGTCGATCGCGACAATCGGGAATTGGGTTGCCCGGCGCTTTGAGAAGCGGCCTACGATGTCGATCCCCATCGCATAAATGGCGAAGGGCTTTGTGCGGAGGCGAGGTCGGTCTGCGGTAGCCTTGGCAGCGCGTTCCGTGAATTTGACACTTGGACACCTTTTCACAAGGTTGAGTGAGTCTTGAACATTGTCGATTGATAGTATCCCCATCGCATGACTTTCTTTGACAAGGCTCGGGGTCCATGTGACTTCCACATGATCCTTCGTGCACTTCCCGTGAGTACGTAATCAGCTCGGTTCGGACCCAAGCATCTTAGGAGAGGTGGAGGTATGATTTCTGTAGAGAACTCCCCGCTCCAAGACATATCGCAAAGATTTGTTCGGGATCCTCCCGCCTCGAGCTTATCATGGGGCGGTTGCCTTTCTCCGGTATTCTTGAATAGGAGTCATCCATTAGGCTCTTAAATGCGAGACTACGTTGACTTGGCTCCTTCATTAGCATCATCTATGCTTGGTTTTGAACTTCCCATCTTGGCGGGCTTGTTGACGAGGCCAATTTGCTTAAGATGTCAGCTCGCCCGTTTTGCTCCCTTGGGATGCGAATTATCTGGAAGTGGGAGAAAGTTTGTTGTAGGCTTTTGGCTTTCTCGAGGTATTTCTTCATCCCATCGCTTTTACCTCGTCTTCCAACATGTGGCTTACGACGACTGAGAGTCACTATGAACTTTCTTCGTCGTGATCGAAGACTTTGAGCTAGGCGAAGTCCTGCGATCAAGGCCTCATACTCTACTTCGTTGTTCGTATTTTTGAACGAGAACCGAAGTGCGTATGTGATCTCTTGGCCATCCGGTCCAAGGAGCAAGATGCCAGCTCCGCTACCCGTTTTTCCCGCCCGTCAACGTAGACTTGCCGGAATCCTCGGTGTTTTCTCCATGGTTGACTTCGCTTTATCCGACTGGACTCGGGGCTTGGTTTCTCGGCGAAGTGAGCCTCGGCAAGAAAGTCCGCTAAGGCTTGACCTTTGATGGCTTGACGGGGCCAGAAAGATATATCATGTTCGCCCAGTTCAATTGCCCACTTCGCAATTCTCCCGAAGCTTCTGGCTTCGTCAACACTTGCCGAAGTGGATGGTCAATGAGGACTTGTATGAGATGTGCATGGAAGTATGGACGTAGTCTTCTTGCAAAGATTTACTAATGCTAGGCGAGCTTCTCCAAAGGTTGATACCTTGTTTCGGGCCTTCAATGCTCGGTGATGAAGTATACCGAGGCGACGTCCTTCCTCTCGTGCCAAGATCGCACTTATTGTTTCATCCGGCAATGAGGTATAGGAAAGGACCTCTCTTCTTCGGAGCAGACAGAGTAGGAAGTTTGGCGAGGTAGTTTTGAGATCTTCAAAGCGGACTTATGTGTATCATTCCGTGAGAACTCCGAGCCTTTTGAGTACCTTGAAGAAGGGTAGCTGCTTGTCCCCGCCTTTGAAAGAAAGCGACTTAGTGCGGCTATGCAGCCAGTCAGTTTGTGCACGTCGTGAATGGTCTTCGGCATCTTCATTTCTAGAATGGTTTGAACCTTGGATGGGTTAGCTTTTAACCCTTCTTGTTGATAAACGCGCATTTTACACGTTTATAGTTGATATTTGAAGATGAGTTTAGCTCGTTTAATGTGTGTTTATGTATCGATTCTTAATGTTTTATCTTTTTCTAGAAGATACTGCTCTTGGGGTTTCTCTTTGGTGTTTTGTAGGCTTTTCGGTGATAATCGATGCATAAGGCAAAGATGTAACCAAAGATGATTAAATGGATATGAAAAATATGGATGTGAAAAGTTTACAATGTTAAAGAGCATCTCGATAGGAGTCCATAGGCGCAAACGGATCGCAATTCGGAGTTCGGACGCGAGAGAACGGAGCTAAATGAAAGTCGCAGAGGAGCCGAGCGAGCTCGCGACCGCAGGCGCGGCCGCGAGAAATCACCCAGACACGCCCAGAACAGTTTTATTTCAGTTTTTCCTCAGTTTTCATTCTTTGTTTAGCTTTAGTTTACATTCTAGCATTCGTTTTCCATTGTTCTAGTTTAGTTTATCGCTTTGTTATCGATCGGAACGTTTTGTCCGATCGTTTTCCGTTGTTTTCCGTTTTTCGCTTGGGATTGGATTCAAGACCAACCATTGTTCATCCAACGCTACATCACGGGTTTTATATATTTAATTTTGTCTTTATGATTAAATCGTATTTCATTTCGTTTATTATGTCCAGCTGGTTTTTCGTTCTAATCTAGGGTTTGCATGATTCGATCCTATATGTTGTGATTCTGTTATCGTTATTTACCGTCCATGCATTGATTCATGATTCGATTGTGCTTATTTATATGTGTTGGTTTCGATCAATCTCGATGCATATTTAGTTGTCGGTTAATTACGTAATTGTGTTAATTGTCGATCGATATCGAATGCATGATACGAATGAGCTTGAGTCGTGGCGAGATAGGATATTAAGTAGGAAGCATATTCTTTGTGATCCGTTTGGGTTACTTGTTTTCACCTAGAGGCGTATGATAATAGGAAAACTAGTAATCTGACCGCCTTTGTAATAATAGAAATTGTCGGTTATGTATGTGATCTTCCATTTTATGCGGATTAAAATTGGTTAATAAGAGCAGGATAAACATACGTTGTGGATTGGATTAATGCAGCCCTGTGGTTAGTCGTCTTTCTGCTTTTAAACATCCGAGTGTTTATTGCTTTAATTTACTTTACATTTTTGTTACCTTTGCTTTGGATTGAGTTCGAAGCCCTAAAATACCTTAAAACCATATTTGTTACTTGGATAATGATGAATTCTTGTTGAGTTAACTCAGTATTTTCAGTATTACAATCCTGTGGATACGATATTGCCACCCTATATTTACACTTTTAGTGTTAGAAAATAAGCGATCAAATTTTGGCGCCGCTGTCGGGATTATTAAGATTGCATAGGAATAATTTGACGATTTGGATTTATTAATTGAAGTTATATATTATATTATTTATTTATTTTTGTTAGTGCTAATTTCTCTCTTCTCGCGGTGGTTTATGCGTGCAAGATCTCGGGAACCTCCAAGTATTATTAGATCCGAGATCGAAAGTTCTCAAAGGAGAAGAGGACGAGAGAAGAGCAGGCTACAATGGCGGCCAATCCGCGAGCAGGGGCATTCTCCCGAGCAAGTAGCACGATGCTAGGCGACTTTGCGAGATGCAAATACGATGGCGAACATAGGAATCATTGTCCACGCCCTGAGGAAAGACCTCTGAATCACATGTACCGACATCCCACCGAATCAGTTCAAGGAGGCGGTTGGGGCCCGCACGTGGTCTGCAAACAATTTTGAGCTCAAGCCGTACGATCGGTATGGTCGAAGGAGAGCGGTTTGGGGAGGAGTCACGGAGACCCGAATGCGCATCTCGAGACATTTCTCGACATTTGTGACACCATCAAGCATGAATGGGGTGCCACAAGACACAATCCGGATCGTATGTTCGGTTTCTCATTGCAACGAGGCGAAAGATTGGTTCAAGAGTTTGGACCGAAATGGCATCGACACTTGGGAAACTTTGCGAAGTTTCTTCGAAATACTTTCCGCCGGCGAAAGCACGAAGATCATCGCCAAATCTCTCATTTTGTCAAAACCACGATGAATCATTATTCGAGGCATGGGAGAGATTCAGAGGTCTATTGAGACGATGTCCACAACATGGGTTCTCCAAGGAGCAACAAATCACAGTTCTACGGTGGACCGACATGGCGCATAAGGAGCATGGTGGATGCGTCGGGGGCTTATTGAACCGACCAAGAGACGAGGCAAGCCGTGTTGTAGAAGAGATGGCTGCCAACAGCTATCAATGGCCAACGGAGAGAACGCCATCGTTCAAAGCGAACGCTTTGTTGAGTGATTCAAAATATGACGATCTCATGAAGAAATTCACTCTTTTGAAGAGTCGATTGAGATAGAGAGCGTCGACCACATCAATCGAGGAATCATCCGATTTCCAACAACCTCCAAAGAAGCTTCAATGTTCGTAATTGCTTTGAGTCAAGAAGCCAAGTCTCAAGACATGATGCGCAGTTGGTTGTAAGCAACCAACAATTGGCAACGAATCGAATTCGTTCATAAGCAACACCGGCAAAAGATAAATCATTTGGAGTCCACCGTTGACGGCTATGGGAACATATGAAGATGTTGGAAAATCAAATTGGTCAAATAGCCGTACAAGTGAATGCACTACAAAAGCGGGCCAATTTACTCGAGTGTCTGGTGAACCCAAGAATCGCATCATCATTCGATTTAGGTGGGCGAGCCTACCCGAGCCCTACCGAGAAAGAAGAGCAAGAAAGCGTTCAAGCGTAAACTGCGATCGAGCTCGCGACCATGAGACCGATCGCGAGCCATCCGTAAATTTTTCCACGAAGCTCGCGACCGAGCACGCGTCCGCCGCGACCCGACCGCGAGCCATCGAGTGCGCCGGATTTGTTCGCGGCGACCAGTAGCCGCAAACCCGACCATGAGCAATCGTGCAGAGGTGGCGGCGAGAATCACATGAGTCGCGCCATAGCTTCGCACGCGAAGACGGAGATCAGCAAGCAGATTCCTCGCGACCTTCCCAAATGGGTCGAGGTCAACCGCGAGGCAACCCTGCAAATCCTCGCACGCACACCCTCCGGCCCCATTTCCGAGTCGACTTGTCAAGTCGAAATATGACGAGGATTTTGCTCGTTTCAAAGAGGTTTTCAAAAGTTGAGATAAATTTGCCTCTCTTTGAGCTACCGCGAAACATGCTTGCCACATGAAATTCTTAAAAGACGCAGCTTGCAAGCAAGAAGAAACTTGGGAAATTCGAGAAAATTTCCCTATCCGAAAATGCGCGCCGTCTTGCAGGAAGCTCCTCTGAAGCGAAGGATCGGCGGCATTCATGTTAGAGTGCGAGATCGCGGCGCATTTTCCCAAATGTTTTGTGCGACTTGGGGTGAGCATCAATCGATGCCATTGAGCGTTTTCAACCGGCTACACCTAGGAAAGATGAAGCCGATTTAAGATTTCATCGATGATGGTGGACCGGTCGATCACATATCCAAAAGGTATCGTCGAAGGCGTGTTGGTAAATTCGGGATTTTGTTTTCCTGCCGACTTTGTGATTTTAGATATTCCGAATTCAAACAACAACCACTAATCCTTGGTAGACCTTTTCTAGCAACGGTCGTGCGTTGATTGATGTGCGGAAGGCGATCTCACATTTCGTGTTAACGATGAGGAGCTCAAGATTTCCATATACGACGCCATCAAGCAACACGACGTTGGAAAGCTGGAAGATTGCTGCTCGATCATGACTGCTGCTGCCGCACACGTCTCACGCTTAGAGGGTACTCGACCAATCGAGGATGCTGCGAGAAGGAAGAAGTGGACTCGGCATGGAACTCCGAGTGTATCATTCAAGTTTGGGGGGGGCCACTTCCATAGTCAGTGGTGGAGATCCGTGAATGCTAAGTTTAGGAGGATCCACGAGTTGAGAAGGATTTCTGTTGCCACAAAAACGCCGGATTGAAAAAGGTTAGTAATGGTCTAGCTAAAGACGTTAAATTAAGCACTTGTTGGGAGGTAACCCAACGGTTTCTTGTTTTGTTTTTGTGTTTTGTTTTGGTTTTTCGTTTGTGTTGCTTTTTGTCTTGTTTCTGTTTTTCTTTTCGTTTTGTATGCATCGATCAACGAGTTAAGTGAAGTGTGTTAATCCATGTGGCCATGACGATAGAAATTTTTGTGAAATTTAATGATAGTGCGCATGATATGTTAGAAAATGACGCATGAATGACGTGAGATGGCTTAGGCTTGTTGTTTTCACCATTTGCTTATCTGTGAGACTTGAGCTTCATTGTATACATATCTTGATCTGATTTACATTAATTGTGTGATATCATGCATGTGATTATCTTCTAGAACTTGCCGTTTTAAATATCGAGACTATGATATGTGTTTCAATTTGGAAAGGATAAAGGGCCATCTTTGTTAACCACATATTCACCCAAACACTAACCCGATGATATATACCATTTGTCGCCTTCTTTGAGCCTTTATTAGACTTTTTCTTTCGATTAACCGGATGATAGGAGGTGAGGATGGATATAGGAATCAAAAGGGGTTGAAATTTTGATGTAGTTATGACGAGAAAAGTTTCTTTTAGAAAAATACATCTGTGGTGAAGAATAGTACCTTGTTCGTGAAAATTAAACCCTATAAGCTCTAGAAAAGAAACCAAAAAGAAAATGTTAAGTTCACTATGAGTGTTGAGCATAAAGGGTCTTTAATCAAAGTATAGGTACATTCGTGGCATTAAGCGTTGATTTAGCACGTTGGGAGAGAAGAGGAAAATGGACAAAGTCCATATGTGTCGAAATGTATAAATGATGGTGCTTGAAATATTCTTGAGTCACTTAGCCATATATTATCTTACCTTAACCAATGTGCTACATTATAACCTATCAAAAGACCTCTTTGATCCTTATTTGAACACATTTGACGCGGTGGAGATGTTAGAGAAAGCAGCAAGCCTATGGTAAGATGTTGCATTTCATTGATCGTTGAGTGTATACACGTCCTTAATTTCTTTATGAGTTTGAGTGTATCCTATATATTTTACGACATGCCTTTGTGAGGTTGAATTAAATGAGTTTTGCCGTAAATTGTTGTTTGTGTTGAGTGGACTAACGTCATCATGTGCACTAATGTTTTGAGCGTTGATATGTTTGGAGGCTAGAATGGTTATCATCTTTGCTACGCTCGTTGATCTTCGTTGTGTCTTTCTGCTCGCTTTTGTTTGAGGACAAACAATGCTTTAAGTTTGGGGTTAACCCTTCTTGTGAAACCAGCATCCTAAAATTTTCGGACCGAACCGCAAACGTGCACTCGGGGGTTCGGTTTGAGGTTGACTTTTGTAGTAAGTCGAGGACCGATCCGGAGGTCGGCGATACATGCGGCTTCCTCCATGCTTTTACTACGATGTCATCGACGTACACCTCTACATTCCGACCTATGTAGGGTCGAATATTTTGTCTACCATTCTTTGATAGGTAGCTCCCGCATTCTTAAGTCCGAATGGCATCTTCACATGTGCGAAGACTCAAGTCTCAGAATGAAGGTTGTCTTGCCGCATCTTCGCCATCCATCAAGACTTGATGATACCCTTTATATAGGTCAAGCGAAGACTTGAACCCGACCAATGCGTCGACCTTCTTATCGATGTTGGGAAGGGATAACAATCCTTTAGGCAATGTTTATTGAGGTCGGTGTAGTCAATGCACATTCGCCATCCCCTCATCCTTTCTTCACCATCACCGGTTGGCTATCCATGTCCGATATTTAACTTGAACAATATGCGAGCTTTTAATAATTGATTTACCTCGTCATGGATGACTTGGTTCCATTAATTGTAAAATTGCTGCTTATACGCGAACCGGTTTTGTGCTCGGGTCGATGTTAAGCTTATGGGTGATGATACCCGGGGAGACCCCGGTCATGTCGAGGGGCGACCAAGCAAACACGTCTCGGAATTCCCTCAGGAGTTGGATAACCTGTTCTCTCAATTCAGATGCCTCGGTAAAGCCAATCTTGACGACCTTGAGTGGCTCGTCTTTGTATAGCGTGACCTCTTCCACCGGGCTGCCAGAGATAGGCGTTGTCTCTTTTACTTCCAACTCCTCGGGTTTCTTTAGTTGCTATGCCTGTGGGTGCTGGGTTGGAGCCCCCGCACTCGTAGGCGACTTGTAAGCATTCCTGCCTCCTCGATCCCCTGATCACGGCTACACCCCTTTGTGGGGATCTTCATCGTCAGGTGGTATGTTGAGCATACCGCCCTTACAGCGTTCAGCCAATCTCGCCCCAGTATGATGTTATACGGCGAGTAGCCTTCATACTGAAGAAATGTACCACCTTGGTGGAGCTTGTCGGAGCTTTCCCTACCGTGACGGGTAGCTCGATTATCCTTCCGGCGTGTTTCCTCTGAGAACGAAGCTTCGAGTGGCAGTGGTGCTGCTTGAGGCGCGTCTCTACTCCTAACTTATCAAGCATTCCTTAAAAGGATGCTTACCGATCGCCCACCGTCGATGTATCTGCGCTTTCACCAACTTGTTTGCGACCACCGCTGGATTACCGGCGCATCCTCGGTGGGCACTATCGCAGTACGGGTCGTCTTCGGAGAAGGTGATCGCTACGTCCTTCCGAGCCTCTTATTGACGGGTTCGCGGTATGTGGACTTGAACTTGACTTTCAAAGAGGACTTCATGACTCATGAGGAGCCGTAATAGTGGAATGACTCCGTCATATGCGGTTCGTCATCTCCTTCTTCGTCTTCATCGCGCTTCGCCTTCTTGTTAGGGGCACAATTCCCTTCTTGCTTGCTTCCTCCTTTCTACGGCGATGAGGGGCCTCGTCTTTGTCTGACTCGTCGGTCACGACCTTTGTATTTTCTCGGGACCCGCCCTATACTAACACCTCGATATCCTCCATGAGGTCTCGGCACCCTCAGTGTCGTGCCGTAATCTTCATGGAAGGAGCGATCTTGTCCTTTGTTCGGCGTTTTGACCCACCGTCATTGGTCGAGGTTTCTCGAACTTATCCATGTGGAGTTCAGTAGATTTACGCCTTGGCTTCGTCGAAGGTGTATTGAGGTCGTTCGTAGGTGTTGCGGTCCGTCAGCACTGACTCTATGGGCGTATTCTTTCGAGTGGCGTCGGCGCTTGCTCGATCTCCTCATCCTTCTTCTCTTCCTTTTTCGGAGGATCCGTCTTTTCGCCTCGCGTTTCATTCTATCGACCTTGTCCGCCTTGGCGAACCGATCGGCTATCGCCATAGCTCGCTGGCAAGACGGGGTTCGTGCCAGCGATCTCTTTATATAAGGCCCCGGCCGGATGCCGCTTACGAAGGTTTGAGATGATGAGGAGGTCGTTCACGTCTGCGACCTTCGTGCTTTCTTTATTGAACCCGGTCATAAAGTCGCCATGGACTCGTTCGGTCTTGCCTCGAGGCGAGGAGATGTGCAAGTCATTTTGACTCGGCCTTTTGGAAGAACCTTCGATGAAAAGCCTTCATCGGATCGCGGTAGGAACCAATGCTCCCGGAGGTGGTAGTCAAACCACCGTGGGCGTTGTCGACTAGTAATTCCGGAAGAGCTTGCACATATGAATTGTGCGGGCGTTGGTTGATCATATTGTCTTGGAACTGAGAGAAAGTTCATGGTCCCTCGATCCGTCATAGGGGTGATGCTCGCACCGATATTTGTCTGGGCGGGGTGTCGGTATTTCGTTTGAGCAGGGCGACTATCCTCCGTGCCGTCGAAACCGCCTCGGAGAGTGGGCGGGGTTCGTCGACGAACTCATTTTGGTAGTGAGGGTGACCTCATGATCGGTCGCGACGTCCTTTCCCGTCTTGTTCGCCTCCCGCTGGTCGGTTTGGGCCCAAACTTGTCGCGGAGGTGGCGCCATGATTTGGATGCTAGGGATCCTCATCGTCGCGGTGCCTCGTGTTTGAGGCGAGGCTTGGCGTTCCTTTCTTTAGGATGTGGCCGACCTTGTGCTTGGCGAGGTATTGGAGGAAGCTCTCCTTGTTTTTCTCGAAACCCTTGTGACGTCGTCGAGGTTTATCCGGGAGGGAGGTTCTCCTTGTTTCTTCTTTGTGATCTCCCGCTTTGGTATCCTGCCTTCCATGCGGGATGGGATTCCCTTGTTCGTCGAGGCTTTGGATATGCCGCCGGGGTCGATTCGGGACCGGGCTTTTCAGTGAGCTCGGCGTGTCCGACCGCCGTTATTCTTTGTTGTTGCGGCGGTGACTCGGATCGTGACTTCGGTATACATCGTCGTGATTGATTCCCTGTAAATGAAAGTAGATCGAAAACACAAAATTTTCGTTCCCACAGACGGCGCCAGTGATCGATCTTAATTTCGTTAGGGAAATAAATGCGAGAAGAACACAAGGGATTTACGTGGTTCGATCTTTGAATTAGATCTACGTCCACGGAGCAAGAGAGAGTATTCGTGTATTGATAATGTGAGGAGTAATTACAAAAAGTGTAGATGATCTATTTCGTCTAATCTAACCTCTATTTATACACAATTATTTTGACATAGATCTTAAATCCGAGGTCTTCTCTAACTAGGATTCGAGATCTTGGATAGGATCTTAATCCTATCCCTTCTCGAATTAGGATTCTTTTAGATATGGCCGAGTCTTCTGCGTTCCCACTGGTTTTAGGGGTCTTCTTGGGCCGAACTTATCCAGGCCGAGCTTGATGTCAGCTTTACTTGTATTGGACCTGATGCTTGGGCCTGACAGTTGGGCCATATCCTATCAATTATGTATAAGAAAAAGGACAAACAATCATCTTCCACTAGATAGGTGGAAACAAACAATTTATGTAGGGTCCTTTATTTTTATTTTTTTGTTTCCTCAAGCATGTAGCTCTTGGTAATTTATGTAGGACACTTTCTGATTTAAGTGATGGTTTGTCGTATGTTTTTTGTAAAAAGTCAAGTGGCTTTGTGAAGCACGAAGAGTCATATGACAACTATCAATCATTTTCAAGAGACGTATAATTGAAATTTGTAACTCATATATATTTATGTATACACCTTACTAAGGGTACACAAATCTCTACATTAGACTTTTTTGCATCTTCATTCTTATTTTGATGCTCAAATATTCAATCCACTCTCCTTGAGAAAATGGTCTTGAGTTCTAATTTTGATGCTTCAAATTTCTTCATGGATGAATGGGATGAAAGCATTGCCAAACATAATCAGCAACTTAACCACATCATTGATAACTGGTCGTTTATGCAACAACTCTATTTTTGCAACCTACCAATCATACTATTAGAGCTACGGACGATATATTGAACAGAAACACGAGAAGGGTCATGAAAGCCTATTCGAGTAGTACTTTTCAAAACATACAATTTATCTCCCAGAATATTTTTGAACAAGGTATCACTTGCGAAGTCTTTGTTCAAACATATAATGAACAAACTTGTTCCCACCGACAAATTTTTCCAATAACAACATGATGTCGTTAATCGTCTAGATATATCTGCAATTCAAAAATGTATTGCAGCTATGAGGATGTTGACTTCTGAATATCAAGCGACTTGCATGGCGGATACTTACGAATGAGCACACAACTCATTTGTAAATCGGTCGTCAAATTCGTTGAAGGTGTAATTTCCAACTTCGATGCTGAGTACCTCAAAAAGACAACTGAAAAAGACATTGCAACTCTTCTTCAAGTTGAAGAACGACAAGACTTTCCAGACATGTTGGACAATATTTACCGTTTGCACTGGGAATGAAAAAATTGTCCTAATGCGTGGATGGAGCAATATGAAAGAAGAAGTGGTACATCAACAATCATTTTGGAAATAATTGCATCGCATGACCTATGGATCTGACATGCATTTTTGGAACCCAAGGTTCAAAAGAAGATATCAATGTACTTGATCAATCTCCTGTTTTTGATGATATCTTGAAAGGTTTAGCACCAAGGTTAATTATATTGTAAATGACCAACAAAACAATATGAGATATTATCTCATTGATGACATATATCCTCAATGGATAGCATTTATCAAATCCATTCCAACTCCACAACTTCGAGAGCATCAGTTGTTTGTTCAACATCAAGAGGCTGCCAGAAAAGATGTTGAGAAAGCATTTGACGTTCTACAAGCTCGTTTTGCTTTTATCAAATGCTCATGTCTTATTTGGGGTCATGACATTATGAGAAAAATAATGAATACTTGTATCATCATGCACAATATGATAGCGGAAGATGAAAGAAGTACTTAGCTCAACTGTCATGATCTAACATAATTTATTGAAGATCTAGTTAGACACAATAATTGTCCAAATGAAGGAGAAATTTGAAAATTTGAGCAGCGAAAAAGGGGATGTTGATGAAAATTTGGTAAGGAGTAGTTAAAAATGCGAGGAGATGGATAAAAGGCTCGTCGAAATGGGGAAGAAGATCGAGGAATTGAGGCGAGAGAACCTTTCTGCAAATAAAACCATAGAGGAATTGAAGGCAAAAGAGACTGAGGCTGATCGCGTTGTGTAGGAACTGAAGCGCAAAAATGTTGAGGCTATACAGACCATTGACGACTAGAGAGCGAAGAAGATGAAGTCTGATAAGGCAGTTGAATTTTATGAAAATGATTTAGATCCGAGGATTTTGAGGCTGCAGAGAGTCGTCGCCAAAATGTTGAGCGTGAATGTGGAAGATCTTGCCAGTTTGGCAAATGGCGCCGACAGTTTTGCTACCGCCGCTGAAGTGGAGGAAAATTTGCAGAATGGCGAGGCGAACTCTGATGCTGAAGATAAGGCCATCGTGTCACCAGAAGTTCCTGCAATTTCTGGTAAGTGACAGCCCTTATTTTGTTGATTTATTCTTAAGTTTTGTTGAAGGTTTATATTATGGATTTCAGGATGATTAATTTTGGGAGGAACTGGTGATCATATCAGGTAGTTATGACTGATTTTGATAAACTGGGAATGATTAGGGAAGATTATGACTAGATTGATTATGATATAAGCAAATTATTTGATTATATTTCTCTTGGTTTTATGTTAAATCTTTTCTGTTGTTAATATATAAAACAAAGCTTATGGATACTCTGTTTTCTAATTTTAACTTATTTAGTTTATGAAGTCCTTGAACCGTCTTAAATATCAATGTGCTATGTTTTGAGCATAGTTAAAGGGTGTTTAGCAAATAAGCTTATTTTAAAGAGCTTATAAGCTTCAAGAACTTATAAGATGTTTCAAGAGCTTATAAGTTGTCAAAGTATTTGATAAATGAGCTTATAAACTAGAGAAATAATCGCGGGTTAGAGAGAGAAAATCATAGTTAAATAGTGTATATATAATAACGAATCATAGTAAGGTTATTTTGATAAATTCACTTTTACTTATAAACTTGTGAAAAAAATAAATTAGTATTGATCTACTTATTTAAGAGAGCTTATAAGCTGTTTATGAGTTCATTTTGTTAAACATTTTGTCAAACACTTTGTATAAGCTTATAAGCTTCTAAACAATTTATAAGCTATTTTAAAAAAATTATAATTTTAGCCAAACAGCCTCTTGCTCGTATGACGCTAATTCATTATTATGAAGATATAAGCTATCAGTTTACACTCTCAATGCATATATGGTTGTTGATATTTGAGTGACGATGCAAAATAAGCATCGTATGCCTTTTGATTTGTAACTGACTTTTCTGTCCTTATATTAAGACGGAGGCTTGTAGTCTCCAAAAAAAAGGAGACGGAGGGTTGCTGTTGTCTAGGCACAATGAGTTGGAATTAGAAAAAGAATGTAAAGATTAGCAAAAAAAATTATGAAAGAGCTAGTGAGATTTAGAGGGTGTTTGGCTGAGCTTATAAGCTCTTTAAAACAGTTTATAAGCTGTTGCAAAATGTTTGACAAAATAAGCTCCTAAACAGCTTATAAACTCTCCTAAAAATAAGTTGGTCAACCCTAACTTGTTTTTTCATAAACTTATAAGCAATCATGAATTTACGAAAATAACCTTATTATAGTTCGTTATTTTCTACATATATACTATCAACTTCACCTCTCGTCAATTTTATCTCTTTAACTATGATTTTCTCTCTCTAACTCACGATTCTTTCTCTAACTTATAAGATCAATTATCCACACTTTATCAACTTATAAGCACTTGAGATATTACCTCTTATAAGCTCTTGAAACATATTATAAGCTCTTGGAGCTTATAAGCTCTCTAAAATAAGCTTAGCCAAACACCCCCTTAAGAGTGAGGATTCGAGTTTCGGTTCGATTTTTAGTAAAATTGAAACTTTTTTGAAACAAAAATACAAACCGAAACTAATTGTGTGAAAAAAAATGAAATCAAATTATTCAGAATCTTAGAATCAAATTCGAAAATGAAAAACCCAAAAAAAATCCAATAAAATTGAATTTGGTTTGTTTCTATTATGATTAAAGGTTTTTGTAACACAAATTTTCGTATTTAATTTTATTAACACGAAATTGCATACAAAATCAATATTTTTGGATCAAAGTACAATTGTGTGAATCTGATCTCTATTATCTCATCTGATTCTACTCTTCGATTTGATTTGTTGAACGATCTTCGAATATTCTTCAAGGTTTATGATTTGTTGATATCAATCTGAAGGACCTTCATCTTGTTTTCAGATTTGTTTGTTGAATTTGATTTGATATCTTGAAGAACGCCGTGAAGATCTTCAAATTTGAACGTCGATACGGAGGGTTTTCACTTTGTTTCCGGATTGAACGTCGTCTTTTGGAAGTAGAATGCTTTGAATATTAAAGAATTTCTTAAATGTTGGAGAGATTTTGTAGATAATTCCTCCAATGCTTGAACTCTTCAATTAATTTGTTCTCCCCTTATGAGCCTCCTAAACCTCATATTTATAGTTGTAGGAAAACTTAATTTAGGAAGTTTAGGAATGGGCTTTTAGGCTTAAGCCCATAGATTTTGGGCTTAGGGCATGATCTTCTTGATTTATTTCCTTTTTATGTAGAATTTGATATAGGTAACTTTTGATTATACCATTGTAACACAAATTTTTGTATTTAAATTTTTATAAATACAAAATTATATACAAAAATAATTTGAATTTGGATTTGATGAATTTGAGTGGATCCGATCTTCTAGTTATCCTCTGATTCTTCTCTTCGATGTGGATTTCTTGAACGATCTTCGAATTTCTTCAAGTTGTTTGGAGGGGATGTAGTTCCTTGATCTCCTTGAACTTGAAGGTTGAACTTGACGACGTTGATCTGAAGGACTTCAGTCTTGTTTTCAGATCGGACGTCGGATTTGATTTGAAATGTTGAAGAACGCCTCGAAGATCTTCAACTTTGGAATGATTTGGAGGATGAACGCGATGATTTGCACGAAGAACGCCTTGAATGCTTGAAGAAGACTTTGAATGTCGGAGAATGCTTCGCAGAGGATTCTTCGAGTGTCTTGAGCTCTTCAAATCTTCGATTTCTTCACTTCAATTCACCTCTTTTTTTCATTATGAAGCCCAAGACCCCTATTTATAGATAAGCTAGTGGGCTTAGTGGGCTTAGTGGGCTTTTGGACTTATGGGCTTGAGCTTGGGCTTGAGCTTGTGGGCTTGAGCTTGGGCTTGAGCGGGCTTGAGCTTATGGGCTTGAGCTTGTGGGCTTGAGCTTAGGCTTGAGTTTATGGGCCTTTTATGGCTCATTTAGCGCAATTTGAGTGATTATTCCTCTCCGAGGTGTCGTTGCCACATGTCATGCTCCTATTTGCTGATAAAATTAAATATTAACCATATATCTATTTATTTTGGAATAAATTCTATTAATGAAATAGAAATATAATTAATTATTTAATTCATGATTTACACGTGGAGCATTTTCATTTGCTAACAATTTTAATTGTCTACAAATTGCCCCATCGAGACTTGTTCATGGACGAGTTGTCTTGGGAATGGACGAGTCTCGAAATTCATTTTGATAGTTTAGACTCTTATCGAGGAGTTCTTGAATTTGAATTTGTAAACAGTTTATACTCGTATTTAGGAGTTCTTCAATTTTGAATTTGAATTTGTAAACAGTTTATACTCATATTTAGGAGTTCTTGATTTTGAATTTGTAAATAGTTTATACTCGTATTTAGGAGTTCTTCAATATGATTTGAATTTGTAAACAGTTTATACTCATATTTAGGAGTTCTTCGACTTGATTTAAATTTGTAAACAGTTTATACTCGTATTTAGGAGTTCTTGAAGCTGATTTGAATTTGTAAACAGTTTATACTCGTATTTAGGAGTTCTTGAATTTGATTTGAATTTGTAAACAGTTTATACTCGTATTTAGGAGTTCTTCAATTTTGAATTTGAATTTGTAAACAGTTTATACTCATATTTAGGAGTTCTTGATTTTGAATTTGTTAGACTTGGGCTTGACAACTTTATCCCAAAAATTGGGCTTTCATTTGACAGCCCAAAATGCTTCCATTTTCTTGATGGGATTTGATGGCCCAAATAAATTCACTAATTTTTCTTAGGCTCAATTGCTTCCAATTTTCAGCAATCAAGCATCATGCAATATGGCCCAATTTGCTACCATTTTTTATTGAATTTGATAACCAAAGTAACGCTATGGGTCGCTTCATATTTTCTTGGGGCCATTTAATTTATTTGATATGCCTAAATCCACAAAGAGGATCATCAAATTTCAAATGGTGTAGGACACACATCAAATGAAGGGTTTTGTGGTCGGATTTTTTTTATTTATATCACAAACCTCGCTATTTAAATTTTACGGCTCATATCAATTTAAATAGCACCATATTCCATAAGATCCCGGACTCAATTTGCACAAAACTACACCCATATATCGACTTGGAATTCTCTTATTCTTTTTTTTTTTTTTTTCCTTTCCTACAACAACCCCCCTTTTTTTTGCCTCACTTTCTTATTCTTTTTCATCACTTTTTTCGGCAGCCACATTTAGCAATTTTTTTTAGCAGCCCCATTTCTCGATTTCTTTATGCACGATGGTATACGTACAGTTTGTTGGGGTTGCGAGCAGCCTTGTCCTTCTTTTCATTTAATGGGATTTGTTTGATACCTACAGAGTTTGTTGAGGCTGCAGAGTTTGTTGAAACACAGCCTAACACCTTCAGTCTTTTTGTCTTTATTTCCGCTTTATACAGCTGCTAAGCTTTAGGGTTTATCCTATGCCTTAGTCTATAAATAGTAACTCTATATAACTGCTTTCCTTACGAGAAGTTTGCAGCCATATTTTCCCTATTTTCACATCTCCAATGCCTTTTTTTCAACTGTATCCAAGTAGAATTTCCTTCATCACCACCTACTTGCTTCTTGTTGGGCTACCTGCTACTCTTCATTCGTCCGAACCAAAAGTGCGAGAGCGTCGCTATGGTGGCGGCGCGGCTAGTGGGAATGCAACCAATACAACATTTCGGGCTATGCGGTGTTGTTGGCAACGTGAATCGGCTGATCCCACAGAGGTAATCCCTTATCATTCGCTAGCATTTTCTATCTGTTTATCTCGAACTTCTTTCAACTTATCATCATGTTGGCTGTCTTTGAACCTCCACGCATTTTGCAACTTTGGCATACATATAGTTGTCATTTCGTCTGTTTGGCGGCCACCCTTGTGAAGATTGGGGAAGAGCTGTGGCGGTGGCTTTACCCGCAGGAGGAGGTGCAAGTGACTGGAGCGGAGGGCACGTCTCGACTGGAGCAGCCTCGAGGGTGGAGACGTCATGGCGGCAGCTTCGCTGGACGACGGCGCAGATTCGAGGGTGTTGGCAGAATCACCGTCGGGCATCGGCACCGTGAAGGGGAGGACAAAGTCCACACGGCGGAGGGTGGAGGCATGTCGGTGTTGCTGCTGTCACATAGACTCAGCGACGGTGGTTTGTGAAGAGAAGGAGCCCCAACACCGGCGAAGTCTGTGGCTGTTTTTTTTTGGTCAACAAAGTTAGCGAAAAATGGATAGAGATGGTGGTCTTCCTTGAATTCATTGTCTCATTATCCTTCTGTTACTTTCCATATGACAACGCAACAAATCGGAGGTGGTGCCTCGGGCTATGCTGTATTGTCGGCGTCGGGGATTCGTTTTGCTTCCTCAAAGCTTCAGCTTCAAGAGGGGGATAAGTGACTTTACGCAGGTGATTTACCTCTTAGAAGCTCTGCCTTAGCTCTCATTTGCCATTTTTTTAAAGAGACCACGACCAGTTTTAAATGCTTCCCCCTTTTTAGTATACCTGGACTGCAAATACATACACTTGTGGTAACAAAACCATAGCATGTTGATAACACTTAATAATCATTGCTAAATCCTCTTTATATATATATATATATATATATATATATATATATATATCGCTTGTCCGCTTGGCGGCACCCTGGGGAGATTGGGAAGGCGTTGATAGAACGAGGTGGCATGTTCGTGATATAGCTCAAGTTCGACGATGCAAGCTTGAGGCGGCATGGTGCGAAGAGGTGGCATGTTCGTGATATAGCTCGGTCGACGACGCGAGCTTGAGGCGAAGATGGTGCGAAGAGGTGGCACGTTCGTGATATAGCTCGATGTCGACGACGCGAGCTCGAGGCGACAGATGGTGCGAAGAGGAGGCATGTTCGTGATATAGCTCGCCGCGCAGAGAAGGCATGTTCGTGATATCAAGTCGCCGCGCGAGAGAGGCATGTTCGTTATATTGAAGCGCAGCGAGAGAAGACATGTTCGTGATATTGAAGTCGCGCAGAGAAGACATGTTCGTGATATAGAAGTCGCGCGCAGAGAAGGCATGTTCGTGATATAGAAGTCGTGGAAGAGAGAAGACATGTTCGTGATATAGAAGCTACGCGCAGAGAAGACATGTTCGTGATATAGAAGTCGCGCAGAGAAGGCATGTTCGTGATATAGAAGTCGTGGAAGAGAGAAGACATGTTCGTGATATAGAAGTCTGCGCGAGAGAAGACATGTTCGTGATATAGAAGTCACGCGCGAGAAGGCATGTTCATGATATAGAAGTCGCGCGAGAGAAGGCATGTTCGTGATATAGAAGTCGCGCGCAGAGAAGACATGTTCATGATATAGAAGTTGCGCGCAGAGAAGACATGTTCGTGATATAGAAGTCGCGCGCAGAGAAGACATGTTCGTGATATAGAAGTTGCGGCAGAGAGAACGCTTGTTCGTGATATAGAAGCTGCGGCAGAGAGAAGACATGTTCGTGATATAGAAGTTGCGGTAGAGAGAAGGCTTGTTCGTGATATAGAAGCTGTGAAAGCCAGAAGCTGTTGACGAGTAGATGTTGGAAGCGGCTGCACCATCATCGGTGTGAGAAGGCGATACACACGACGGTGGTCTCGACGGGTGGTGCGATCGTGGCAGCGAGGATGAAGACAACGTCGAGCTGGAAGAGGCTGCCTCATTGATGCGAGAAAAGAGATGACGGAGGTCGACGGTGGCACGACCAGACGCGGGTGCGATGGGGCGATCTCGGAGCAGCCGGGCAAAGATCGAGATAACATTGAGCGTATCAACAAGGAGATGCTGCGCAATTGCAGATGGAGAAGACAAGCACGACGGCGGTGGTATCTCGGCGAGCTAGAAGCTGACAACGCGAGCTTGGGGCGGCCGCGTGACGATGGTGGTGGCGTGAAGGCATGACGACGTAGCTGTAGACGCGAGGGAGCTGTTCGTGGAAGACATCGCGAGCTGCCGTCGTGAGTTGTTTGGAGGGGATGTCTAGCGTCATCTTCGCGTAGCATCGCGCGATCACCTCCCTCGCAGAAGTCCTCACTGTCCCGGTGCAGAAGGCATGGTGTCGTGCTTCAGGCAACAAGTGAAGATGTACGACGGTGATGGTGCCGGGCAACGGCTGTGCAGGTGATGAAGATAAAGACGATGGCGGTGCTCGTCGATGGAGATGAGGCAGACTCGACGTGTAACCATGGTGGCCTACGACGGCGTGAACCGTACGAGCTAAAAGTTGTCGGGTCATCGGCGCGAGAGGTCATGCATGAGGGAGATGCTGAAAGGTCGAAGCTGGTGAGATGAAGTCTGGAAGCACAACAGGCGACGTGATACAACGGCTGTTGCTATTCGGTCATGGTGGATGTGGCGGAGCGGACGACTGACGCCAGAGAGGTGACGGCTATCGCGAAGGGAATTGAAGTTGTGTACCATCGACGGAGATGAAGCTAGAAGTTCGCAAAGATCCGCGAAGAGGAAGCTAGAAGCCGTGCGTCATCCGCGAAGAGAATTGAAGCCTAAGCGTCAGTGAAAATCGGCATCACGACCTCAGCGAGCTAGAAGCAATGTTCTCAACTGAAAGCAGGCTGGATTCATCAAGCTGACGCCATCCTCAAAGCAAGACTGGTGACGTGGAGTTGAACTCGACAAGGTAGAACTATCTTCAAAGTAGAACTAGCAACATCGAGCTGCAGTTAAACAAGCATGAGTTATCTTTCAAAGTGTAGACCCAGACTATCATCTCTGGTTGTTGCCCCATGACTGTTTTGCTTCTTTACAATTTTCACCATACTGTTTCTCCCAAGAGTTCGTATCATTTTTCTTTAATATTTTGAGCTTGAATTTTGATCACCCAACTTGAAGGAGAAAAAAAAAACACATATCATGACTGAACTTAGAAGATATCTAAGCTGCCTACGTACCATTTTGAAATGGATCAAGTCAAAACGTAGTTCAAAAGATTAACTTATGTTTTAGGGGAGTGCCGTGCATAGTTTATACTCATGCGGGCCAGGAGTAACATGCAGTTTAGGCTCGTGCATCATGGAGCTGTCTTGATTTTTGTTTGTTTTTCTTCATAGTGACGTGCAGTTTAGGCTCATGCGTCATGGAGCTGTCTTGCTTCTTTTTTGTTGGTTTGATTTTCTTAGCGTGACTTGCAGTTTAGGCTCGTGCTTCATGGAGCATCGTTGCTTCTTTTTGTTGGTTTTCTTGCTTTCTCAATTTTTTGACTTTTGGTTTTCTTCATTTTTTATGTTTTCCTTTTGATCTATGTACATATAAACATGTCTTCCTTGCTACATTTCAGGGATAGTAGCGCTTCAAAACCTTTCCATTGATAGGCCCGATCCTTACATTGTCTTACAAATCACTTGTATGCCCCATTGGTGTAGACTTCCTGACGACGATGTGTCGTCCCATCTTGATATGAACTTGTTACCAACACGATGTGTGGTAACAATTGGCCTTCTCACAAAAAGCACGAGATCTCCAACTTGAAAAGAACGAACGCAGCACTTTTTGTTGTAAGCCCTCGAGAGACGAGCTTGGTAGCATTCAAGTCTTTGTTGGGCTTCTAACTCTTCTCGCCTAGAGCTTCTAGTTCTTCGAGGCGCAGACGGCGTTCTCTTCTTCGCTAATCCTTCTCGATAGCGATTCTCAGCGATGGAATTTGTTGTTCGAGAGGAATAACAGCTTCTACACCATACACTAGAGAGTAAGGAGTTGCTTGTGTAGGGGTTCTGTGAGTGGTTCGGTATGCCCATAGTGCTTCTCCAATCCGCTCGTGCCAGTCACGTTTTGATTTGGACACTACCTTCTTCAAAGAAGTTGCACAAGGTTTTGTTGAAAGCTTGACTAAACCATTGGCGGGTGCATTATACATTGATGATTTCCTTTGTTTGAATCCGAACTTTTCAGAAAGTTTATTTATCAATGTATTGCTGAAAGGCGTTCCGTTGTCGGTGATGATGTAGCGAGGGATCCCATGACGATAGATGATGTGGGCTTTGATGAAATCAGCAACAGTTTCTTTTTTTACTTCTCTTAAGGGCAGAGCTTCAGCCCATTTAGAGAAGTAATCCGTTCTGCCAAGATATATAGATGCCTCCGATGAATTCGCCAAAGGTCCCACGACATCCATGCCCCAAGCATCGAATGGCCATGAAGCGATCGTTGGGTGAAGTGGCTCAGAGGTTGATGAATGACGCTTGCATGGAATTGACAAGCTTGGCATCTCTCACAAGATAATCCATACAATCTTTCACCATCGCTGGCCAAGAATAACCCATCCTTTTGATTCGAAAGTGTAGCTTCGGTCCCGATTGATGGGCGCCACACACACCGTGTGTGCTTCTTCCATGGCCTTAGCGAACTTCATCGCCCAAACATCTTAAGAAGACTCCTTCAAAAGATCGCCTATAAAGTACATCTTTGAAGAGTATGAAGCGAGTAGCATGCCGACGGATGTCGATTCTTCGACGCTGGTCGCTTGGCAACTTATCATGTTTCAGATAGTCAACCATTAATTGGCGCCAATCTTCTTCTTCAATTTCAAGACTTCAACGACATTGCTTTCATTACCTCCGCCATCTTCATTTTCAAAATCGGTGGCACTACCCAACTTTGACATATCGGTATATGTATTTCTCCTTCGGACATGGCTATCGAGATGAAGTTTCGCCAAGGCATCCGCTTGCTTGTTTTCACTTCTTGGGACATGTTCAAGCTCGACGTCCCCACCCATCCGATGATCCTTTGGGCATACTTGACGATGGAAGCAATTTAGGTTTCGACCTCATATGATCCAAGTATTTGGTTTACCACCACTTGGAATCTCCATAAACTTTTAGGTGTAGCCTTTTTGTATCCATCGCCATCTCTAAACCGAGGATAAACGCTGATATTCTCGCTACATTGTTTGAGCAATTCTCGCTAAAGTAAAAGAGTATGGCAAGACTTCCCTTTCAGCGATACGAACACAACGCCAAATACCGCTTCCTTCTCTATGAGATGCCCCATCAAAGAACATTACCCAAGGAGACGATATCTCTATTTGAAGTGCGCCTTCATCCGGAAGATCATCACCGCCTCCCACTCGCCAGGATCGGATGGTCCGCCGTAAAATCAGCCGCTTGCCTCGACGGCTTTCGGAGAATATAAGTAATCTCAAACTGTTGTAATTGGAGATACCAACGCGAGTCTATCTCGACAGATGTGCCTCGACATCACGAATTTCAAAGGGTTTGCTTTTGAGATTAGTCGATCAGATGAGCTTAAAAGTAGTGCTTCAACTTTGGATGGAAAATATCAAAGCCAAGCACAACTTCTCAATTGGGGAATACTTCAATTCATTTAGGCGTCATTGTTCGCTTAAATAATATAACGATTCTCTTCCCATTTTCATTTTCTCGCAAGTAATGCCCCATGGAACGTTCTTGAGCTGCAATATACAAGATCAAGGCGGCCCGCCATGGGTGCTTCTAAGACGGGAGATCTCATCAAATAAGACTTGATGCTTTCGAAAGCATTGTCGCATCGATTCGTCCCATTCAAATGGTACACCTTTCTTCATGATCCCGCCGAACGGTTGACATCTTCCACTAGGTTTGAAATGAACCTTCGCAGTAGCTAACTTTCCTTGCAAACTCTTCAAGTCGTGGATGTTCCGAGGCTCAGGCATCTTCAATATGGCGTCGATCTTTGCCTGCTCGATTTCTATTCCCTGATGGCGGACGATGAACCCAAGAAATTTTCCAGACTTGACCCCGAATGCACATTTTAGTGGATTCATTTTCAATTGGTGCTCTCTCAACCGTTCAAAGATCATCCTTAAATCTTGCAGATGATCCTTTCGCTTTTGGTTTTCACCACCGTGTCATCCACATAACACTCAATGTTTCGTGAAGCATGTCATCGAATATCTTCGCATTGCTCTCACGGTAAGTAAGCGGCATTTTTCAATCCGAATGGCATCACCTTGTAGCAATATATACCCTAGCGCACGGAATGCCGTTAGTTCTTCATCATTCGGTGACATGCGGATTTGGTTATACCGATGATCCATCCATGAAGGATAATGCTTCATGCCCCGCTAGAAGGCCAATCATTAGTTCGGTGATAGGAAGTGGGAAGTCATCTTTGGGCATGCTTCATTCAAGTCTCTCAAGTCAACACATACACGAATTTGTCCATTTTTCTTTCTCATTTGGACAATGCTTGAAATCCATGTTGGGTATGTGACTTCTAATGAATCCAACGTTAATGAGCTTGTTCACTTCAGACGATCAAAGGGACCAACTCGGTCGAAATCGACGTTGAGCTCGCTGATGTCGTCGCTTCTCTTTCGACAAATAGACGATGCACATCTATTTGTGGGCTCAATCCTGGCATTTCCTTATACGACCACGCGAATATATCTTTGAACTCTTTGAGTAGTTCGATGTATAAGCGTTCTTCATTAACGGTCAACAATGCACTGATATAAGTCGGTCGCGGATCATCAATAGAGCCCAAGTTGATTTCTTTCAGTTCATCAACAATAGATTTGACTCCTTCCTCGAATTGTTGGGGAGCTATTTCAGCGTCTTCTTCTTCAATGGCCACTTCCTCACATAAAGTGATGTGATTTGACGTGGCGACTTTCTCATTCTGCTTTCATTATTAGTAGCGAGTGAGATGAACCTACACTTTCTATCTTCTTCATCTTCGCCATACGTGTAAAGACGACGCCCTTTCTTAGCCTTCAATTCTTTCCCACAGGTCACAAGCAATGTGGTGCACCTCTTCATGCGAGAAGGAATCAAACTTCTCAGTTTTTGAGTCATCAGTGGTGTATTACCGATTTTCCTTACATTTTGCCTCAACCCATGACGTTTGCCAAGTCTTTTGAAAGCAGATACTCGCTGGACTTCCTTCTTACTTATTCTTTTAAAGACGGATACCCTTTGAGTCTTCTCTCTGATGGAGGATTCTTCAGTTCCCTCTTCACATGCATAATTGGTGGTAGCCCTCTTGATGGCGATGCGAATGGGGTTTTGAGTGGTGAATCCCAATCCTGCTTTAAGGTTTTGGGCCGTGTGGTCATTCTTTTTCAAAGGAAGCTTTGACATGGTGTTTTCATGAGGATTGTATCCAGCGCTGACGAGGAGCTTGTATGCCTTGGGCCCAAAGTGTTTAGTAATTTCATTACTCGAGAATTCTCCATGTTCTGTGGAACTGCTCTGCTTTGGTCGAACAAATCCTCCAAGTGGTTGAGGAACTGGCCTCTTGGCGTCAATTTTTGTTAAAGGCATGGTGAATCCTTCTATCTTCGGGAATATGCTTTTCTTTCCTTTGACCGACTCGTGTTCTTCATGTTGTTTCTCACCTTCATTTTTGTAGGGCTTGTTTACCATGTAATACTTGGCGCCAAGAAAGTATGACTCGGCTTCGTGAATGGTTTCGATCGCCACCATCGTCCTCACAACACCATCTTGTCGATACTTGAAGCATTGATGCAATGTAGAAGGATGACGCCATTTTCATGTAGCCATGGACGACCAAGAAGCATATTGTAAGATGTCTTGGCGGCCGATTACATGAAGCAAGACAGATGATCTCATGTCACCCATCAATAAATTCACCTTACAGCTGCGAAGGGCTCTTTGTCCTTCATGGTCAATCATCAATCATCAACCGGCTGCTAGCTAGCTCATCTTCTTGGATTCCTAGTTGCTTCAACGTTCTTAAAGACAAGATGTTGATCACGATCCTCCATCGATGAGAACCCTATTGATTTTTTGTTCATGAGTGAAGCAACTTACGAACAATGGTCTATTATGACACGCAGATCCAAGTTGCATGTCTTCGTTGGAAAATGTAATTGCCCAGATGTCTTCATCTTCAATAACATTCGACTCAACTTGTGTCCTCGCATGATCATCCATGTCGTATAGAGCTGCTACAACTTCTATTATGTCACTGATATCAGCAGTGAGAACATTTACGTCGGCACTGTCTTCCTCAAGAGATATTTTTCCTTCTCGAGCCAAGCGCATGATTCTATCCTTGAATATGAAGCAGTCATGTATGGGGTGTCCAACCAATCTATGGTACTTGCAGGACTTTGGATCATCAGTTCGCCTTGCCTCGTTGGGCCGCTTCATCTCAGGCAATTCGATGAGTCTTTCTCTGAGCAGGTCGTCGAAGATTCCAGAGACATCAGAATCCAGAAAAGGGTATTGCTTTTGTTGCATCTCTTTGAGGGTCGACCTTCTCTGCCCCATTTCCTGAGACGTACTTTGATTGTTCTCTTTATCAACATCCTTCTTTATAAACTTGACGGATGTTGCCTTTACCGCCATTGATTCTTTCTTTGGTGTTTTCTCAAATGGTTTTGTCCCCTTCTAAATTCTTGTTTTCTTTGAACTCGCGAGGTTCTCGGATCTGAGGTCCATCAATTCCACTTGCTACCATACTTAGCTTCATATCATGAGCTCTTGTTGCCAACTCTTCAACGTTTCTAGGTCGGATTCCTCGCAGGATATATTGCAAGCCCCAATGCATCCTCGAATGCACATCTCGATGGCGATGATCTGCATAATCGATCCTTGCAATTTAGACACAAGTTTCTCCACCTATTGATATAGTCAATCACCGGTTCTTCTTTGAATCGACGAGAACTCGCGAGTTCCACCATGCTCACCGCTCTTCCGGTGTCAGAAAGCGTTGAGGAACTCATGCTCCAAATGTTCCCAATCGCAAGTGAGTTCGATTCCAAGTCCGATACCAATCAAGGCATTTCCTTTGAGCGAGCGAACGAACCGCTGACCAAACGATCTCCAAATGTTCCGCATTGTTGCATGTTTCACAAGTGAGCTACATGTTGTCTCGATTACCTTTGCCGTCAAATTGTTGGAATTTGGGTGGTTGATAACCATGTGACATTCTCAAGTCGTCAATCTTTGAGTATAAGGCTCGGAGTAAATCAAGGATGATTTAGAATTTCCACAAACCGTTTCTTCATTGTTATTTCAATGAACTCCTCGAGTTGGTCTCGCTTTGATGAAACCGCCGGAAGAGATTTGAATGTGTTTGCCAAACGATTTTCTCTCATCATGAGTTTCTTGCTCGCCGCTTTCTTCTTCATCATCATCGTTGTGTTCATTCTCCTCGCCATGGATGCGCTCGATTCCACCTTTTCCCTCTCGAAGTTTTGCAATCGAGCATCTTGCTCTTGGACGTGTTTGTTTAGAGATTCAACCACCTTGTAAGATTCGACAATTGTTCTTCCATGGTGGAGGTGTTCGCCATCATCACAGCGCCTCAAATGGGTAACTTGTGATGGATCTTGCAATAGGGAAGTGAAGCTTCCTTCGAGCCAACCCTTCTTCATTCAGTGGTGGCGATCGCTGCTCATTTCTTCCGCAAAGGCCGACTTGAAGCTTCTTGTTGTTCGCTTTGCTTCGTGTGATAACACCAATGCTTCAAGAAGCTTTTGAAGTGACCTTCGTTGCATGTTTTTGGGTGACCATCGTTCAAGATTTTGGTGAAGAGTAGAGATGAGAGGTAGAGATGTCCCACCAAAATTTGTAACACAAATTTTTGTATTTAAATTTTATAAATACAAAATTGTATACAAAATTAATTGAATTTGATTTGATGAATTTGAGTAGATCCGATCTTCTAGTTATCCTCCGATTCTTCTCTTCGATATAGATTTCTTGAACGATCTTCGAATTTCTTCAAGTTGTTTGGAGGATGTAGTTCCTCGATCTCCTCGAACTTGAAGGTCAACTTGACGACGTTGATCCGAAGGACTTCATTTGCTTTCGGATCGGACGTCGGATTTGATTTGAAATGTTGAAGAACGCCAAGATCTTCAACTTTGGAATGATTTGGAGGATGATTTGCACGAAGAACGATGATTTGCACGAAGAACGCCAATGCTCAAGAAGACTTTGAATGTTCCGAGAATGCTTGCAGACGATTCTTCGAGTGTCTCGAGCTCTTCAAATCTTCGATTTATTCACTCAATTCACTCTTTTTCCATTATGAAGCCCAAGACCCCATTTATAGATAAGCTAGTGGGCTTAGTGGGCTTAGTGGGCTTTTGGACTTATGGGCTTGAGCTTATGGGCTTGAGCTTGGGCTTGAGCTCTGACTTGAGCTTATGGGCTTGAGCTTGTGGGCTTGAGCTTGGGCTTGAGCTTGGGCTTGAGCTTGAGCTTATGGGCTTGAGCTTATGGCTTAGCCAGGGCTTGAGCTTAGGCTTGAGTTTATGGGCCTTTTATGGCTCATTTAGCGCAATTTGAGTGATTATTCCTCTTCGAGGTGTCATTGCCACATGTCATGCTCCTATTTGCTGATAAAATTAAATATTAACCATATATCTATTTATTTTGGAATAAATGCCATTAATAAAATAGAAATATAATTAATTATTTAATTCATGATTTACATGTGGCGCATTTTCATTTGCTAAAAATTTTAATTGTCTACAACCATAAATCCACATAATTAAATATCAATTATATATTTTAATTTTGGAATTATACTTAAATAATTTGGTAACTTTAATTGCCTCACAAATTGCCCCATCGAGGCTCGCTCATGGGCTTAGTTGTCTTTAAAATGGATTTGAGTCTCGATATTCATTTAGATAGTTTAAACTATTATCGATGAACTCTTGAATTTGATTTTGAACTTGAATTTATAAATAGTTTATACTCATTTAGGAGTCCTTGGATTTGAATTTGACTTTTGAATTTGAATTTGTAAATGCTTTATACTTCATATCATGTAGCTTCTTCGATTTAATTTGAATTTATAAACAATTTATACTGTATTTAGGAGTTCTTCAATTTAAATTTAAATTTATACTTTGCTCCACTTTAATTTGACAATCCAAATTAAACCTTCAGTGGCCCGATAATCACAATAGCTATTTATTGGATTATTTGTGCAGCCCACAATCATCCTCAATTTTGATACTTGAATCCACATGATCAACTCCCACTTTTTTTTTCTTTCTAAACACTCATGTTTTAAAGTGGCCCAATATGCTTTTATTCTTCTAACACATTGAAGTCCACGTACTACTTTTTTTATTAGATCATGTTTAGACAATAAATCCATGGGCCCACATGTATACATCATCAACAACCATAGCTTTCAATTTCCTTTTTACAGAGAAGGACTTGTTGTTACTGAACGTGAATATGCGGAAAATAAAAAACTTGCTCCACAAAACATCTCCCAAAAATAAATAATCGAGACACATAAATTGGATGTAGCATATTTGTGTTCCAAATATAAGCCAACAGATCCTCACGTTTTTTTTGTTTGATATGGCACAATATTTTCTTATAATTTATGGCAGTATATTCATGATTTCTTGCCTTCTTCTCTTCTCTCAATTTTTTCTTTCTTTATCTCTCAATCTTTACACGAAGAAACTTTCCATGTATGAGGGGAGTGCTTCAACTATATAAAGGATGCCATGGCATAAGATTTTTTACACAAACTTAAGGGAAAACCAAAAGCATCGACTTCTACTTAAGCCTTTCATCCATTGGTGATTGCACGAAGGCGCCCAAAATCAGTGCATCGGCTTGCTTCGAGCTTTGGGTCTCTCCGATAAATACACACTATATGTAAGCAAATTTCTTTCTCAATTCATGAATTCTATTTTGAATTGTGAAACTTTTCAAATTGATTGCTATAAAGTATGCTGCTCAAACATGATTCAGCTGCTCAAATGTGCTATGCGGTATTTCATATTTAAACATCATATGGTTTGGTCAATAGCTGTATTTGTGTTGTGATATCTGCCCATAATCTCTCCAATGGTTGCAGCGTGTTAATCGGCCGAGAGGTGGACTCAATGAGAAACTTCGTTGGCTGCCAGTTAATGTCCATAAACGATTAGAGGGTGGCGTTGAGTGGATTCGTGGCAAACCATTTCGAGTAAAGAAATTGGTGTCGTTTCCAGCTGAGCAGAGAGGTGATTTAGGCTCATCAGCTCTATAACTGATACTTGTTCAAAATCTTGGTGAGTTTCATCCTCCATAGCTACAAGAAATCAGTTTCTAAGTGCTACCCACCATGTGTTCGACCAATTGCTTGAGAGAATATTTTTTATCTTTCAACTCATTTTCTTGAATTTTCTTGCTGTTTTTTTTTAGCTTCTGACCATGCTTTGATTTTTTACTTGTACAGTTCACTTAGTTGTGTAGGAGCTTGATTTGAAAGGAATCCCTTACAATTATCGTTGACTTGATCATATTGCTTCCAAGTGACCACTTTTTTCATAGGTATTTTGTCAAGCTTTCTTTAGTTCATCAACTAAAGGTTTATTTTTTAAATATGCATATGTAAACACAACGGAATGTCGTCCTTTTTATTTCTCCCCATTTTTCATCACACTTTCAAGTCTTGATGCGTCACATTCAAAGGAGAACCTTCCTTTGAAAACTACTTGGGGATCTACCTCAGCCACTTCTCGAGGATCTTTCTCGATTACTACTTGAGGGTCTACCTCAATCACTTCTCGATGATATTTCTCGATTACTACTGGGGTCTACCTCAATCACTTCTCAGATTTTTTCTATCACTACTTGAGGTTCACCCCAATCACTTCGGGATTTTTCTCAATCACTACTTGAGGGTCTACCTCAATCACTTCTCGATGATTTTTCTTGATCACTACTTGAGGGTCGACCTCAATCACTTCTCGATGATATTTCTCGATTACTACTTGAGGGTCTACCTCAATCACTTCTCGAGGATTTTTTTCTATCACTACTTGAGGGTCTACCTCAATCACTTCTCGAGGATTTTTCTTGATCACTACTTGAGGGTCGACCTCAATCACTTCTTGAGGACCTGCCTCAATTATTCCTTCAAAGACTCATCTTTGAGAACCCAATTGGACTTGATAACTCAAGCTCTATAGTTAAGAGGCATGCATTTTATGTCTCGTGATATCGTATCCACATTGATTCCCATGCTTATTATTTTTTTTATTTTTTATTTTTTTTACAGTCATAACATGGTTTACTTCAAAGATGTTACTATCTCTCGACAAAATTATTTGGTGATCTTAGACAACAAGGAACAACCTACCGACAAAGGAACATGTCTCAAAACATACGATCCACTAATTGGCCACTTCGCCAGCAACTGACCTAGGTTCACAAGTCCTCTTCATAAACCGGTGTGGACCAAAGAGACTAATGTGACCAAAACATCTGTGGCGTGGACACTGGAATCAGCTCATCATCGACCAACTAAAGAGATTAACCCATTGTTGACTTTGGGTCGCCGAATTGCCGAAGAAAATGCCAATTGGGGAGAAAATATGGAGTTTCTTGGAGAATTTCATTATTTCAAAGGATATTGGGAATGGAGTGAGGACGTCCTTAGTCGGTTTGGAAGCGAGCTTCGCAATGCTGGAATTTATGATCCAATATATGCTTCCATTTTCATCTATGATCGAAACACTGAAGTGATCAAAGCGTTTTGTGAAGCATGGTGTCCATCAACAAATACCTTGCTAACTTCAACAGGCGAGCTATCCATTTCATTGTGGGATTTGCAGTTTTTTTCTGGACTTCTAGCAATGGGAAAATTTTATGACGAGGTGATATGATACCTTGCACGAGAGAGTTCGTTGGTGTGGATCGAGAAGAAAAACAATATGTTCCTACAAGCTGCCGATAGTTATTCCATGCTTATCATCTTCTTGGGAACGAGGATGGTAAGAGTCCAAAATGCTCAGTTAAGATTGAAGAATGGATCAAGTTCTGGTCAAGAAAGAACTCGAGGTACCAACGACCCCTCTCACAAGAAAGAGAAAAATCGATCGCTACAAACTTACTCACAATCCTACAAGCGAATTGAGGCTCATGAGCCGTGGACTTACCGAGAAGGGTTTATTTATAAAGCTCGGCATCGAGGAGAGGTATTGGGATGAGACACACTTAGCTACCTATATTGCTTGTTGTCTGTGTGCTTTTGTCATTCCCGATGGGGATGCTACATTGATTAGGCCCAACACATTCAAAATGGCAAGTATGATGGCAAATCAACAGAGGGTAGTTCTTACGGTTCCAGTTTTGACTAGCATATTTAGAGGCTAAACAAAATTGCAAATTACAGAGCTTTCTCGAGTTCGAACAACATTCTCTGTCCACTTTGTCTATGCTTGGATGGCGCTTACTTGAAGACTCATTTTCACTTGGCGAAATTCTTATGTCTCAAGATGATTGATATTACGGTGAATGAGGCGAGATACTACAACCATATCGAAGCTCGAGGCGAATTCACAAATGGGATCAAATCGCATGGACTTGCTTGAATATTCACGAAGAACAAAGACATCACATATATTGATGGTGATAATGCGAAGGATTACGACCATTGTTTCTTCACGGCTATATCGTTCCAACTACGGCTCGTAGATTGGATGATTGCTTTATTATTAAGCCGTATAGCCCACGTCGATTTAGCCGCCGGTTTGGGTACTATCAAGTTATTCCGTGTTCTTACTCAAAACATTCGAGAGTTACTTTGCATGATGGCCTTAAGTATTGGCGTGCATGTGTTACTGCGTAGATCCGCATCAAGGCTTTCTTTCCATGTTTGACTTCAAGCGCTAAGAAATTCTCAAGCGTTGATTACAAAACGGGTGGGATCAAGTGTATAGAAGCTCGTTTGAGGAAAACATCTTAACCGTCTCAACTAAAGCGAAAGGATATTTCGAAAGGTCGTGACGAGTTGAAGATATTGTTGAAAAAGCGTTGAAGAAGTAGGCTCTTCTAAGAAAAAACATAAAGCAACTTCGATTCATTTAGATGATTCTATGAGCAGCAATGTTGAACGCCATTGGAAGAAGAAGAAACATACTAAGTCTCCAGAACCTATTGAGGAACATAACCAAAGCGACCACCAAAACCCGAATGTTTTTACGGATGAGGTATTCTTCAAATATTTCCTTGTTCATTTGTTGGTATTTTTTTTTATCTCTAATTGACCTTCCTTCTTGTTAGGTACAATCAGAGGTCCTTGGAACTAATGACGAAGAAAGTTCGCAAGCCAGCCATGAGTCTATTGAGTCTAACCACTTAAACGAAACGTCCAACCTTGGTATGAAAGCAAGTGCTAAGTCGGTACCAAGAGCAGGGGCTATATCTAAATTCAATAGTAAGAACACCTTTGATACAGAGTTTAGGATATGTCTCAAAAATATTTGGGGTGTTCTTCGTAGCAAGATAACAAGGACACCGTTGCAATTCTTATCATCAATTGAAGATGAGATATGAGATGGCATGTCTCGTATAAAGGGCTTTCAACAAGATTTTGATATTTCTCATCTTGAGCGAGTATTAACACACTTTTTGTCGAAGGCGCACGCTTATGATAAGCGATATCGAGAATCTCGTAGCGTCGGGGGCATTACGCATGCGACTTCAACAAGTTAAAGCTTGCCTTCGTGTGCTCGAGTTAAGGAGAAGAAGAGATCTCCCAAGTTGAACTTATAAAGGAGCTTGCGAGAGCTTGATAAGCAGGAGGAATGAGTTGACTATGTCTTTAAAGAGACACCATACATCACTTGAATGACTCGAAAGTGAAATCGAGGGCTTGAATGAGAGATTGATAAGTTGAAAAGTGCCCCTATTCTTGATCTTTGAAGTGTTGAAGAACTTGAAGAATTGAACATCTCTTGGAAGTTGCTCAAAGGTCCTTGGAAGATCAAGACTCGTTTGCTTAGCTTAGTTTCTTTTTTTTACTTTGCTTATCATTTGCTTGTTTCTTTGTAGTAGACACTCGTGCGATAAGATATTTGGTATTTTGCTTTACTCATGATTTCTCTCAAAGTTCACGTATTTCGTCTTGAATATTTATGTTCTTTAAGCAGTTGATCGAACAATGAATCATAATCACAACACCAACATGAACATAAATCATGGTGAACTTAGATCGAACAATCTAAATTTCCTCGTGCCGCTTTTAAGAGGATCAAGTCAAAACGTAGTTGAAAAGATCAACTTATATTTTGAAGAAGTGGGGAGAGCCGTACATTTTATACTCTTGCGGCCAGGAGTGACTATTTCTTTAACCACTATATAGACAAAGTGGGGTATATATATAATAGTTTAACCACATAAGTTTACCTTTTGGTGATAGAAGTTTAGTAGTTTAACCACACACTTTCTTTGGTAGTCACCATGCACGCTTTATACTCATGCGTGTCGGGGTAACATGCGCTTTAGGCTCGTGCGTCGTGGGTAGTCTTCTTCTTTTTCTTTTTTTCTTCTTCTTTTTTTGGGTATACATACATGCTTCACTGCTACTTTTCAGGGATAATAGCGTTTGAAACTTTCCATTGATCGTTGATTCTCACATTGTCTTGAAATCAACTTATATGCTCCATTGGTGTAGACTTCCTTGACGACATACGGACCATCCCGTCTTGATATGAACTTGTTCCCCACACGATGCGTGGTAATAATCGGCCTTCTCACGGTGACACTAAGTCTCCAACTTGGAAAGAACGTATTCATACTTTTTGTTGTAAGCTTTTGAAGAGCGGGCTTGATAGCATTCTAATCTTTGTTGGGCTTCTAGCCTCTTCTCGTCTAAAGCTTCCGATTCTTGGCAGACGAGCATTCTCTTCTTCGATTAAGCGCTTCTCGGATAGCAATTCTTAGTGATGGAATTTGTTGCTCAAGTGGAATCACGACTTCCACTCCATATACGAAAGAATATGGAGTTGCTTGTGTAGAGTCCTATGGGTGGTTCGGTATGCCCACAATGCTTCTCCAATTCGCTCATACCAATCACGCTTTGATTTGGCCACGACCTTTTCAACAAGTTGCCTGTAGTCTTATTGAAGGCTTGACTAATCCATTAGCGGGCGCATTGTACATGGATGATTTTCTTTGCTTGAATCCAAACTTCTCACGTAGTTTATTCATCAAAGTATTCTTTGAAAGGTGTTCCATTATCGCGACGATATATCGTGGAATCCATGCGATAGATGATGTGGGCTTTGATGAAATCAACAACGATTTCTTTCTTTACTTCTCTTAAGGAATAGCTTCGCCTTTATTTAGAAGTAGTCGGTTCTTGCCAAGATATACGAGATGCCCCGATGATTTAGTCGAAGGTCCTACGATATCCATGCCCCAAGCATCGAAGGGCGAGAAGCAATGTAGGATGAAATGGCTCGGCGGTCGGTGAATGAGATTTGCGTGAAATTTGCAAGCTTGACATCTTTGCGCATAATCCATGCAATCTTTCACCATTGTTGGCGATAATAACCCGTTATTTTGATTCGAGCGTGTAACTTTGGTCCAGATTGATGGGCCACACACCCGAATGTGCTTCTTCCACGGCTTTGATGACTTCTTCATTATTTAAGCATCTCAAAAGACTCCATCAAATGATTGTACATAAAGTGTGCCTTGAAAAATATAAAGCGGGTGGTGCGCCGCGAATGTCGATTCTTGATGTGGGTCACTGGCAACTTATCATATTTCAAATAGTCGATCAACAATTGGCGCCAATCCTCTTCTTCAATTTCAAAGACTTTAACAATATTGCTTTCACTATCTTTGCAATCTTCTTCGTCGAATATAGGTGGTACAACCCAACTCGCATATTGGCATATGGATTTCTCCTTCTGACATGGCTATTGTGGGCCTTGAGCTTAGCCAATGCATCCGCTTATTTTAAGCTTCTTTGGACATATTCAATTTCAACATCCCCAACCATCCAATGAGTTTTTGGGCATACTAGACATATGGAAGTAACTTCATGTTTATTAACTTCATATACACCAAGTATTTGGTTACCACCAATTGGAATCTCCATATACTTTGAGGTGTAGGCTTGTTTTGTATCCACCGCCATTTCTAAACCAAGGACAAGCGCTTGATATTCTACTACATTATTGGGCAATTCTTAGTCAAAGTGAATGAATATGGCAAAACTTGTCGTTTAGGTGACCTGAACACGACACCGACAAGATCGCCTTCTCTATGAGATGATCCGTAAAAACATCACCCAAGGAAGGCAAATTTCTATTGGGAGTGCATCTTCATCCGGGAGATCATCGCTCGATTCCCACTCATTGGGATTGGATGATCTCGCTAAGAAATCGACCAATACTTGTCCTTTGACTTTTGAGAAACATATACAATTTCAAATTGTTGCATTGGAGATACCATCGTGCAAGTCCGTCGACAAGACGGCCTCGACATCACAAATTTCGCGGGTTTGCTTTGGAGATCAATCGCACGTATGAGCTTTGAAGTAATGCTTAAGCTTCGGATGAAGAATATCGAGGCGAACATAGCTTCTCAATTGGGGAATACTTGACTCATTTGGCGTCATTGTTACGCTTCGACTAGTATAACGATTTTCTTTCCCATTTTCATTTTCTTGTGCAAGTAATGCCCCATAGAAACGTTCTTGAGCAGCAATATACAAAATCGAGGACATCCCGCTCTTGGTGCCACTAAAGCGGGAGGTCTCGTCAAGTAGATTTGATACTTTTGAAAGCGTTGCTACATGACTCGTCCCACTCAATTGTATACCGCTTCTTCATGATTCTACTAAATGGTTGACATCTTCCACCCAAATTTGAAATGAACCTTCGCAGTATGCCAACTTTCCTTGCAAGCTTTTAAGTCGTGGATGTTAGAGGCTCGAGCATATTGATATGGCATCAATCTTTGCTTGTTTGATTTATATCCTTGATGACGGACGATGAACCTAAGAAATTTGCGGACTTGACCCCAAATGCACATTTGAGCGGGTTCATCTTCAATTGATACTTTGAGTCGCTCAAATATTACTCTCAAGTCTTGCAAATGATCGTCCCATCGTTTGGTCTTCACCACCAAATCATCCACATAGCACTCAATGTTCTTGTAGCATATCATCGAAGATTTTACGCATGGCTCTTTGATAAGTGGCGCCAAGATTTTTTAATCGAATGGCATCACTTTGTAGCAATATATACCTTTTGGAGTACGAATGTCGTCGATTCCTCATCACTTGGTGACATCTGATTTGGTTATATCCGGATGATCCATCCATGAAAGACAATGCTTCATGCCCGTTGTAGCATCGATCGTCAATTCAGCGATAGACGGAGGGAAGCCATCCTTAGGGCATGCTTTATTTAGATCCCTGAAGTCCACACATACACGAATCTGTCCATTTTTCTTTCTCACTGGAACAATGCTTGAAATCCATGTCGGGTACTTGACTTCTCGAATAAATCCAACATCGATGAGTTTATTTACTTCGGACTCAATCAACGGAATCAACTCGGTCGAAATCGGCGCTGAGCTTGCTTAATGGGTCACGCTTCTTCTTGATGGCTAAATGATGAATCGCTATATGTGGATTCATCACGCATCTCCTTATATGACCATGCAAATATGTCTTTAAACTCTTTAAGCGCTTCGATATATAAGCATTCTTCATCAACGATCGACAATGCTACCGATATAAGTGGGTCGTGGATCATCAGCGGAGCCCAGTTAATTTCTTTCAACTCGTCGACGAGAGACTTGACTTCTTCCTCAAATTGTTGAGGAGTTATATCTTCATCTTCCTCTTCGATGATCACTTCTTCACATGAGGTTATGTGATTTGATATGACAAAATCATCGTTTCTTTGTTCACTATTGGTGGTATAGTAAGACGAACCCACACTCTCTCTATCTTCATCATCTTTGGCGACTTGTGTAAAGACGATAGTCTTCATCTTAGCCTTCAATTCTTTATCACATGAAACAAGTAATGTGGTACATCTTTTCATGCGAGAAGGAATCAAACTCCTCAGCTTTGAAGTCATTTGTGGTTCATTGTTGTATTTGGCTATGTTGCGCTTTAAATCCTTGCCTTTGCCAAGTCTTTTGAAGACAGACACTCGTCGAACCTCATTTTTACCTATCCTTTTGAAAACGGATACTCTTTGAGTTTTTCTTCCAATTGAAGATTCATCGGTTCCTATTAGCATACATAGTTAGTAGTAGCCCTTTTGATGGCGTCTGAATAGGGTATATGTGACAAATCCCAAACCCGTCTTGGAGTTTAGGGTAGTGTGATCATTCTTTTCAAGAGTGGTTTGGACATCGAGCTCTCATGAGGATTGTATCCAAGACCGACGAGAAGCTTGTATGCTTTTGGACCAAAATGCTTAGTGATTTCGTTACTTGAAAATTCTCCATGTTCGAGAGCACTACCTTGTTTTGGTCTAACAAATCCTCCAGTGGTTGGGAACCGCTTCTTGGCATCAATCTTTGTTAAAGGCATAACAAATCCTTCTATCTTTGGAGGAGGTGCTTCTGCTGTCTTGTGAATGGATTGATTTTTATGTCGCTTCATTATTTTCCTTGAAGTAGTCTTTGTCTTTACCATATAATACTTTGCATCGGTATGATTGACCTCCGTGAAAGGTTTTTGATCACCGACCACAATTTTCACGGTACCATTTGATGATACTTGAAGCATTGATGCAACGTAGAAGGACAACACCATTTTCATGAAGCCGCGTCGGCAAGAAGCATGTTGTAATGTGTCTTGGCGTCGATTACATGGAGCAATACACTTGAACTCATGTCATCCATTAACAATTTCAATCTTATGGTGCGAAGAGCTCTTTGTCCTTCATGGTTGAATCTCAATCATCAACCGACCGGATAACTCATTCTCTTCAATTCCTAATTCTTTTAATGTTCTTAAAGTTAGGATATTGTTGCCGACCTCCATCGATAAGAACTCTATCGACTTTTTGCTCATAGGTGAAGCAACTCACAAATAGTGGTCTATTATGAGGCTCGGACCCAAGTCGTAAATCTTTGTTTGAGAATGTGATTGCTAAGACATTTTCACCGTCCATAGCATTTGATCTGAACTGCTCTCTTACATAATTTGTCGTGTTATATAGAGTCGTAACACTTTCAATTATGTCACTAAATTCGGCGGTGAGAACATTTACGGCGACACTATTTTCTTCAAGTGACATTTTTCATTCTCGGGATAAGCGCATGACTTTATCCTTGAATATGAAGCAATCATGTATGGGGTGCCCAACCAATCGATGGTATTTACAGTACTTCGGGTCATCAGTTCGTCCCGTCTCATTTGGCCGCTTCATCTCAGGTAGCTCGATGAGTCCTTCTTTGAGCAAGTCGTCGAAGATTCCAGAGATATCAGAGTCCAAGAAAGGGTATTGTTTTTGTTGCATTTCTTTTAATGTCAACTTTCTTTGACTTATTTCTTGAGAAGTATTTTGATTGTTGCCTTAATTAGAATCCTTCTTTAAAAACTTGGCAGTCGTTGCCTTCACCGCCATTGATTCTTTCTTTGGTGCCTTATCAAATGGTTTTGCCCATCTTTTGAATTAAAGCTTCTCCAGAACCTGCGAGGTTCATGGATTGGAGCTCTTCAATTCCACCGTCCGTCATGCTTAGCTCCATATCGTGAGCTCTTGTTGCCAACTCTTGAATGTTACGATTGAATTCCTCGTAGAATGTATTATAGGCCCCAATGCATCCTCGAATACACATCTCGGTGGCGGATGATTCGGATAATCGATCCTTGCAATTAAGGCATAAGTTCCTCCATCTATTGATGTAGTCGATCATCGCTCTTCTTTAAATTGGCGAGAACTTGTAAGTTCCACCATCTTGACCGTCATTCTCGTGCTATAAAAGCGATTGAGGAATTCATGCTCCGATTGTTCCCGCTATCGAAAGAGTTTGCCTCCAAATCAGTACCGATCAAGGCATTTCCTTTAAGAGAACGAATAAATTGCTTGACTAGATGATCTCTGAAGGTGCCAACGTTGTTACATGTTTCGACAAAGTGAGCTACATGTTGCCTTGGATTGCCTTTTCCGTCAAATTGTTGGAATTTGGGTGGTTGGTAACCGTGAGGCATTCTCAAGTTGTCGATCCTTTGAGTGTCTGGCTTAGAGTAGATTAAAGATGACTTGGAGCTTCCATCGAATCGATTCTTCATAGTTACCTCGATGAATTCCTTTAGTTGGTCTATCGGGATGAAACCATCGGATGAAACTTGAAGTTTTTTCCGATTGATTTTCTTTCTTGTTGCCTCTCGAGATCTCTTCGTCCTCATCATTCCTTTCACTTCCTTCATCATTTACGTGACTTGACTCGCCTTTTCTCCTTCGAGCTTTGCAATCATGCATCTTGCTCTTGGATATGTTTGTTCAAAGATTGACCAACCGTGAGATTCGCAGTTGTTCTTCCACGATGGATGTGTTTGTCGTCATAACGGAGCATCAAATGAGTAACTTATGATGGAATGTGGGCGGAGGAGGCGAAGCCTCTTCCATGCTCTTTTCTTTTATGGTGGCAATGTGTTGCTCCTTTTCCGTGACAATGGCTGATTTAGAAGCTTCTTGAATTTGTTTAGCTTTGCTTCGCGTGATGACACCAATGCTCTCCGAAGAAATTCTGGAGGTGGTCATCGTTAGCTTTGGTGGAGAGTAGAGATGTCCCACTGGGCGTGTCAGAAATTTGTAACACAAATTTTCGTATTTAATTTTATAAACACGAAATTGTATACAAAATCAATATTTTTGTATCAAAGTACAATTGTGTGAATCTGATCTCTATTATCTCCTTTGATTCTACTCTTCGATTTGATTTGTTGAACGATCTTCGAATATTCTTCAAGGTTTATGATTTGTTGATATCAATCTGAAGGACCTTCGTCTTTTTTTCATATTTGTTTGTTGAATTTGATTTGATATCTTGAAGAACGTCGTGAAGATCTTCAAATTTGAACGTCGATACGGAGGGTTTTCACCTTGTTTCCGGATTGAACGTCGTCTTTTGGAAGTAGAATGCTTTGAATATTGAAGAACTTCTTAAATGTTGGAGAGACTTTGTAGATAATTCCTCCAATGCTTGAACTCTTCAATTAATTTGTTCCTCCCTTATGAGCCTCCTAAACCCCATATTTATAGTTGTAGGAAAACTTAATTTATGAAGTTTAGGAATGGGCTTTCAGGCTTAAGCCCATAGATTTTGGGCTTAAGGCATGATCTTCTTGATTTATTTTCTTTTTTATTTAGAATTTGATATATGGTAACTTTTGATTATACCATAAATCCACATAATTAAATATCAATTATATATATTTAATTTTGGTATTATACTTAAATAATTCGGTAACTTTTAATTGCCTACAGTTTTATTTAAAATTACAATACAAATATTAAAATAGGATTAGTATTGTATATATATAATTCAAAATTTGGTTTTATTTGGTTTTGAAAATGCCAAGCTTATTTGAATCAAATAATCCGAATTAAAAAGAAAAAAAGAAATAAACGAACCGAATTGAAAATCCACAAGCCTATAGTGAATTCAATATTTTGGTTCGATTATTTGGATTTTGAGAATTTTGCTCACTCCTAGTGAGATTGTAACTCTAAATGTGCATCAATAAATGTATTTATGCATGGTGTCTGGCTGTATGTAGCTCTGAACAGCTTGTTCCATAAAATGTTTATAATCTACATAGTTTGTGTCCTCATGTTTTCCAAAAAATATTCATAATTTACATTTTCACTTCAAAAAATTTAAACTTTGAAAAAAAAAATATTATGTCCCACCTTACAAAATTCGATTATGAAATAAATGAGTAACCTTACTAGAATATGCATTATTCAATATAAAATTGCAGAATAAAATCGTAAACCCTGCGAATCAACTTAAGAATCCGGTAAAGTGACTAATTATTTCCCACCGGATTTTTTTTAGGCGGGATATACAAAATTTCTTTTTCAAAATCGAAGCTTTTTGAAATGAAACGTAAGTTTACGCTATTTTTAGAAAATATTAAAGTTGGAGACAAAAATTATTGCTTAACCCATTCATTTTTGTGCACACGTGGATGACATGAGATAAAAAGTGGTAAAATAAAATAAAAACATTACAATGAAATTTTTAAAGAATAAACATTTTTGTGATGTTAATAATAGATCACTGAACTTCGTGTCAACGACAAAACTTAGACAGGTTTATTCTGACTAGAAAATGGAGCAGAAATTCGCCTCCTGCTCATGAGCCTGAGCAGCAGCGACGTCAAGTTATGACTATTTTTGATCCGCTACGATGCTGAGGGCTCTTCCACTGTGGCTTTGCCGTGAATCGGATACGATTTAGGATATAGTGCAATTCTCAATATTATATTTTTTTTCTTCTGGAAATTATTGCATACGTCTCCAAAATCATATCCAGTTTCTCCTATTTACACTAATTAGCCTCTAATTATTCTCTAAATGGAGTTCTAAATATTTGAAATTTGATAAGAAAGAGTTCATTTTTTTACCAAAACGGTCAAAAACCGGACCATGTGGACATGTAGACAAAAAAGCTTACCATGTCAATTTCAATAGTTGAGAACTTGTGAGTGAACAATTATTTAAAAATCATGTATAAAACCAAAATTAATTCTAAATTGTTGAATTTTGTTTATATTTAATACGAGATAATCTGGGATATACAAAAGAAGAAGTATTTTCAAGTAGATAATCCTGTCTTGTTTAGCCGGGTGCTTTATTCCGTATAGAAATGCATTTTCTCTTTAATTGTGTGATTTGAGAGTGATATTAATCTGTTAAACAGTTCGGTTTACCGTAACCGAATCGAAATTTTCGGTTAACCGAACCGAATTTCTTCGAAAAGGTGAAACCGAAATCAAAGCGTTTTAAATTTTCGGTTAACCGAAAAAGTGAAACCGAAATCAAACCGTTTTAAATCATCCTTATATTTCTATATCTCAACTCTTATCTACGATACGATATCATAGAAAATAATTTATTCGAGTATTTGCAGATGCAAAATCATTAATAATCACATCAACATCAATATTTTTACTATATTTTGGGACCAAATGAAAACATATATCTATAAGTAAAATATATAAAGATTTAATACTTTGATTTTTAAAATAAAATAAAATATTTAAATAATATAATATTTTGAATCCAAATAAATTTATATATCAATAAATAAACTTAATTTTTTGAAATAATTTGGATCACCTAAAATGGTGAACCCTGAGTGATCATCCAAGGTGGCCTACCCTCAGAGATGGCCCTGAACGGAGAGAGTACTACTTAAGCTAAAGTTTGTTCAGTTTTCCAAAAATAGACCATATTTGGATATGACATAATAATATCTTATAAATTGATTTTATTTTCAAAGCTAGATCAGGCGCATTTTTTATACAAATTAGTCGCGTTCGTAATTGAATATTTGTATAGAATTTATACTTGAATAAAAATAATAAAATAAATTATTTTTAATTTCCATGCGTCAAATAGAACCAGCGTCATTCCACTAATTTCGATTGTTCATATGACTATTTTCTTTTATCAATTTAATACAGAAATTTAAAAATTATATGAAGGTAAATCTAAATTTAAAATCTTTAATTTCAAATATTAATTATTGTGATAGGTTAATACAGCTAATGCAGTTTTAGATTTGAAAATGAAATCAAATTATTGATGTTATGTTAATAGTGAAAATGTGATCCACTTCTATAAATTCTCTACTCCTTTCCTTCAGCCACCTCTGCCACCTTCTCTCTCTCTCAGATACACAAAAATAAAGCAGCTGGCTCTACTCTCTCTCCCTGCTCTGACACGCGCGCAAAATAGCTGAGTCTAAACTTACTTGCAAAAACACCATTAATACTGATAGGATACGGCCCAACCACTAGGTCCAAGCATCAGACCCAATATAAATTGGCCCAGACATTAAGCTCGGCCTACGCGAGTTCGGCCCAAGAAGACTCCTAAGTCAATTACAACCCAAATCACAAGTGGAGACACAGAAGATTCGGACACATCTAAAAGAATCATATTTAGAGAATACATCGGATTAAGATCCTATTTAGAGAAGATCTCGGATTTGAGATCTTGGTCGATATAATCGTGTATAAATAGAGGCTAGATTAGACGGAAAGATCATCTACTCTCTTTGTAATCGCTTCTACAATCTCAATACACATATACTCTCTCTTGCTCCGTGGACGAGATCTAATTCAAAGATCGAACCACGTAAATCTCTTGTGTTCTTTCTTGCATTTATTACCACCGCTAAATTAAGATCGATCACCGCGGCTTACGTGGGAAGAGAAATTTTGTGTTTTCGATCAACCTCCACTTACAGGGAAATAATCACAACAATGAATACAAGAAGCGTTACCTCCAGAGCTGTCAGCATGGCGCGTCAAGCCCGGCGTGGGAAAAGCCCGGTAAAAGACACAACCCCCGAAGGGCACGTGCAAAGCCTCGATGAGCGAGGTCACCCAATCTTGCGTGAAGAAGAAGACCGCCGCGACGAAGGAGATTGTAGCAACAGAGGAGAACTCCAAACACATGAGATAAACCTCGGCGAGGCGGTTAAAGGTTTCCTAGAAAGAACAAAGAAAGCTTCCTCGGTACCTCGGTAGAGAACAAGGTCGGCACAATAACGAAGAGGGCGCGAAGCCTCGTCGAGGCACGAGGCGGCAAAGAAGGTGAATCCCCACCACGGATGGTAGGCGCTGCGCTCGCAATGTCTCGAGAGTCGGTTTCAAACTAACCATACAAGGGAAAGGCAACGCGAGTAGGTCGACGAGCACCGCGAGGTCGATCCTCGTAATTATAATGAGTCCCCGACAAACTCGACATCCGGAAGGCAGATTTGATGGATATGGGAAGATCGTCACCCCTTTCTCCAATGAGATACTTGACACCCCTCTCCCAGATAAGTATAGGGTGCCGAGCATCGCCTACGACGGATCGGGATCATGAGAACTTCCATCACAATTCGATACAACATGATCAACCAACGCCTCAACACCATTCATATGTGTAAGCTGTTCCCAGAGCTTCTGGTCGACAACGCCCGCCGGTGGTTCGAAAGTCTACCTCCCGGTAGCATCGGATCTTACTGAGACCTAATGGAAGCCTTCCATCAAAGGTTCTTCCAAAAAGCTGAGTCTAAAACCACCTCGGCTCAGCTCCTCACCGTGAGGCAAAGCCGAGGTGAGTCCATCAGCGACTTTATGACGAGGTTTAACAAGGAATGCTTAAAGGTCGAGGACGTAAACGACCTCCTTATCATATCGGTTTTCAAAAACGGCATCTTGCCGGTGTTGGATTTGTATACTGGAAGCAGTTTTTGGTTGAGCTTGTATACAATGTTTCCTGTTACCACTATTACAATCTCCTATCTGAATTATTTACTTGATTGCATATGTATGTCCTTTTATCTCATATATAAGTTAGATCATACAGTGTGTTGTAGATCACAGAAGTCTGTATGATTGGTCAAGCTTAATGAGATATAAGTAGTATCACAGCTGAGACAACGTGAGGACGAGTTATCGGTATAGGCTACGGTGTAGATAAGAAGTGACTTTGACTTGGTTGCTTATCTATGCTGGTACGTCTCTGACGTATTGATGGATCACAGTGAGATGAGTTCTTCTATCTGACCGTCGTGAAGTGTTGGATTTATATACTGAAAGCAGTTTTGGTTGAGCTTGTATACAATGTTTCCTGTTACCACTATTACAATCTTCTATCTGAATTGATTACTTGATTGCATATATCTATGTCCCCTTATCTCATATATAAGTTAGATCATACAGTGTGTAGAAGATCACAGAAGTCTGTATGATTGGTCAAGCTTAATGAGATATAAAAAGAATCAAGGCTGAGAAAACTTGAGGACGAGTTGTTGGTATAGGTGCGGTGTAGATAAGAAGTGACTTGACTTGGTTGTTTATCTATCTTTGATGCGTCTCGGCGTATTGATGGATCACGGTGAGATGAGTTCTTCTATCGACCGTCGTGAAGAAACTAGATCTCGGTGACTTACGATGATCTAAATCTCGATAAGGTATTAGGTGAGTATGAGTTCTCGACCATCACTTTGACTTGTTATGGGTGAGGTTACATGTTTTAACCCAATATTCTCCGCATCTTGGGTGGTGGCGGTGCTTGTATGTCATGTTAGTTATCTCAGACGAGTCACCGTATCCGTTTAGGATGATGGCGTCCCTTAAGGAGCTCAAAGGTTTATTGTACTAAACCCCGCAGTTGAGTTAACTCGAAGTACAATAATAAGGTTGAGTGGTACTACTTAAGGAATTAAAGATATTAATTATTTTAAGCGATCGAGCGTTGTAAATAATTAATGGACGTCGATATCTTAAATACGGGATTCATAAAGTCTAAGTGCAAGCCCGACTCAACTTCGACAATAAATGGATAAGTCAAGATTTATTCTCTAGTGGCATGAATGAATGTTTATAAATTAATTTATGTTCGGGTGAACATAAGATAATTAATTTATTTGAGGCCCATCTTTATTCCTTGCATTTGATCCCTAGTGACCCATCCAGCACGTAGCTTGGTGAATTTCGCCTCTCTCTCAAGAGTCCCATCGGGACTCGACTTGATCCTCTCTATCCTAAAGGATATTATTATATTTATTAGATATGCATAAATCTTATCTAGATAGGATTTGGGGTGCATTATAAATATAAGGTGAGAGAAAATCGCGGCTAATCCTCAATCCATAATTCTCGAAAATACCATAGTTTCTTGGTGAGATATTTTCGAAAATTTGCAGAGAGAAAGAAGTGTTTTTCTGTAGCATTCTCCATAGCTTATCCTCACTCGATATTGGAGATTGGACAACCGGGATACAGTCCAGAAGATCAAAGCACGAGTCTTGATCCGTTCTACCCCGACAGATTCGCAGGTAAACACGAGAAAACCCCAACGTGTTGTAATTAATTATATAGGTGTATGCTAGGCATATAATCAATGTATGGTGAATTAAACATCCAAGATAGATCTCGGGAGTGGGTTAAAATCAGATTTCCCTACAATTGGTATCAGAGCCTGGGATCAGTATCTTGGCTCTGTTGGATTAATTCACGTTTGATTATAACGTGCGCAATTAATTAATTGTGAATTTGTCGTTCATCGTGGCTCGTTTTTATTTTTGTCGGATTTTGTTTTTCACCACAAGAAAATCCGTGGTTAGATTACATTTTTTCCTGTAAATCTTATCTGTAAAAGAAGAACGAAGACGAAAGCACGAAGAACGAGATGACGGGAAAGCACGCCGGAAAATCGGACGCACGGCCGAGTGTGTGCGGGCGACGACACGCGGACGTGCTCGGCGCTTCGCGATGCACCGCTTCGATCACGTGCGCCGCGTTTCTCGGTAGGTCGGCGGCGGCAGCGGCTGCGGCGCGAGGTCAGCACACAGCTCGGCGGCCGAGCGATCTGGCGGCGCGCCGCGTCGGACACCTCGGCACCGCCGGCGGCGGCGTGCGGGCTCGGCGATGCTCGGCGGCTACGGCACGCCTCGGCGGCGCGCAGCAGCGCTCATGCGATCGCGGCGGCGCGAAATCAATCGTTAGGCGGCGCTTGAGAGGCTTCGGCGGCGCTTCGGGCGGACGCGCGAAACCTCGGCGACGCCTCGGGCAGCGCGGCGATGTGGGCGTCGGCGAATCTCGCGAGCCTCGGCGGCCTTCGGCGGCCGGTGAGATTCTCGCAGAAACCTCAACGCATGTGGGTGTGCTCGGCGGCGCGGGCGGCGGGCGCGAGATTTTCGTCTGGAAGCCCGGCGATGCCGACGACGTGGTTGGGCGACGTCTCGGCGGCCTCGGCGGGCAGGGTGGCGTTCTCGGCGGCGCGCGAGGTGGGGCGGATGTGTCTTGGGACGCGCGCATGGGTTGTGCCCTAGCGCGCGGCCCAGCCCATTTTGGGCCGATCCGACCCAAATCCGGCCCGAACCCGAATTTTCGGCCCGATTCCAGATTTTTGGCCCGATCCGGCCCGTTCCAATGTTCCGGCCCAAATCCAGTTTTGACGAATCCGGTCCGTGCCCGTGCACGCGAGGCCCGTTATTCGATTTTGAAGATCTGTACTTTGCAAATTTATGTAATAAATTAGGCAGGGAAGTACAGGATCCACGAGTGGGCCGCGATGAACGATTTTATTTTATTTTTATCGTTCAAAGCATGTCGTGGATGTTTAAATTATGCAGAAGCATGCTATGTATGTTTAATTACGTAGATAAACATGTTATATGTTTTCGTGATTGGATGAGCATAGTAAGCATGCTAGGTTTATCACGTTTTTCAAGTATTTTTTAGAATTACTGCGAGAAATGGAGGAAAGGGATACTCAATTTAAAGTGAGTAAACAATTCCATACTCGATCTCATAGATACATATAGAATTCTCATGAAAGCCATATTCGATGAAAGTCGTATGTACGGCTTGGAGGAGATCTTCATATCTTTCGAGATCCACCCTAAGCACTTGTTGGCTACTCCGTGAGCAACTGTTCATGGCCATTATGGGAAATCTTATGCGAAGGAGATACTTTAATTACATTTATATATGAAAAATCGAGATCTCGGTGATATAACCCAAGGGCTCCCAAAGTAGAACAGTGTTAGAAATCGTTCGATTAGCATGTTTTACATGTTGAGTTCTATAGAAAAGCATGCTAGGATTACGTGATCTGCATGGACAAACCTTTTGAAACAAAAGACTAAGCAAGTAACCCGACATATTAATTTTAAATTAAAATGTCAAGACCTCCACTTTTGATCTCTAAACAAAGTGATACGCACAACGGAGTAAACGTCCCACACGCTTTAGCTTGCTTGCACTTGTTTGTCGTAAGTTTGTTAGATGAGATTTCTAAATAAAACATTTTAATCTATTGAGAAGTGGGAGTTTCATGTGTAAACGCCCACACGCGTGGCTTGCATATACGATTTTCATAAGTTCTCTAGAGATAGATTTAAAATGAGATAACAAAGGAATTTGGATTGAAGCGGTATGGTCTAGTGAGTATGCCAATTCTAAGAATTCATTTCTGTTGTTAAAATTGTGGTCATTGCTAGACATCACCTCAGTACAACTTCCCGCCAAGTCCTTCTTGCGATAGTGATGTGGTCTAGTAAGGTCCAATCATTAATTTCATTTATCATAAGGATAAGTTGACATGGATTGAAATTAAGCGACTAAAAGGTTTATTTTAGTGCGGTGGGGGTTCATGTAAACGCCCACACGCGTGGCTTGCATGTGGATTCCTTGGGCGATTGGAGGTTTCAATTAATATTGTTTTATCAAGGTTACAATATTATTGTTACTTAATTATGTGCGATCGTATGCTTATGTGTTTACATTACTTTTCGGATATGTCTCTTACATCGATTATCAACATGCTCGCACAAAATTCCTTATCCGGTCCAAATTTTATCGAATGGAAACGAAACATTGAGAATGTTCTTACTGCCGAAGAAAATTTATTTGTACTCACTACACCCCGTCCCAAGCCTCTAGACGATTCATCTACTGATGAGGAGCGCAAGAAGCACGAAATTGGACAAATCAAATAGAATGGCAAAGTGCCTTCTTTTGGTCACCATGTGCGAATCCTGCAACTCCAAAGATCAAGAGATGGAAGATGCACCACTATATGGCTAAGTCTTATGAAATCGTATGAGAGTCGGACAGAATCGCTTGTTATAATTTGACAAAATCAATAATGTCAAGTTCAATGAAGGAAAGCGATTACGTGCGCGACCATGTAAAGCAAATGATCAATCTCTTGGAGGCTCGAATTGGTTGGAGGATATATTGATGACATAGTCAGAATCGATATGATCCTCAACACTTTGCCCAAGTCTTTTGATGACTTCCGTTATAGAGTAGTCCTTTATGATAAGAGTTATACTCTAGATTCATTGCAAGAGGATCTAGTAACGGAAGAACGCAAAATGGAAAAAGGTGCACAGTCTTTAGTACGCACCTCAAAGAAACCACTGCTTCATCGAAAGATGAAAAGGGAAAGTGGAATTCAAGAGATGCTAAGGCTAAAGAAAAGAGTGGGAGTAATACAAAGGGCTCTACCAGCGGTTTGAAAAAGCCAAAGGAGAAGGGAAAATGCTTCAAGTGCGGTGAGATTGCGCATTGGAAGGCTAAGTGCCCTATGCTCGAGGCTCAAGTCGCCATTTGCTTTAGTAACGAAACATGTTTAGCGACTTGTTCTACCCATTCTTGGATAGTGAACACGAGTGCGATCGATCATGTTTGTTACACCTTGCGAGATTCTGCGACAAGGAGTCGAATGATGGCGAGATAACAATCTCCATGGGCAACGCGTAAAGTCGAGGCCGTTGCGGTCGGAGACGTTACTTTATGTTTTGATAGAACAGGTTTTAGTTTTGAAAGACGTTTTATATGTGCGGAGTTTCATGGAACCTTATTCCGTTTCCAAACTATTTATTCATGGATATTCATTATTTTTGATAGTGGTGTTTCTATCATAAGAAATGACGAAGTTATCGTGGTGGCACTTTATATAATTAAGCTTTATACTATTTACGCCAAACATAATACCTATAACTATGTTGCATCTTCTTCAAACCTTAAAAGAAAGTTTTCTTAGAAGATGACACCACATTTCTCGGCACCTTAGATTAGGTCACATCAATCTAAATAGGATCCAAAGACCTGCTAAGAATGGGCGTTGGGTGATCTCACAAGAACTCCGCTCCCGATCTGCGAATCTGTATAGAAGAAACATGTCGACCGCACCGCTTCAAAGCGAAGGGTTATAGAGCCAAAGAAGTGTTGGAGCTAGTCCATTCGACTGTGTGGACCTATGTCAACACAAGCTCGTGGAGGTGCAGTATTTTGTCACTTTCATTGACAATTACTCAAGTGCGAATACATATACCGCTTCACCGCAAGTCTAAATGCTTTGAGAAATTCAAAGAGTTTAAAGGCGGAGTGGAGCGAAGCTTGGTAAGAGTATCAAGTCATCTGCGTTACGATCGCGGTGGCGAATACCTCGATAACGAGTTTATGGACTATCTCGGTGAAGTGTGGGATTACCTCCCACTCACTGCAAGGCACACCCACAAAAAAATGGTGTGTCGGAGCGGAGAAATAGGACTCTTTTAGAAATGGTTAGATCAATGATGAGTTATGCAACATTGCCTATTTCGATTACTCGGGGTATGCCTTAGAAACGGCATACTTGCTAAATCTAGTACCATCGAATTCGATCGAAAAGACCCTTCGAGTTGTGGTTTGGGCGCAACCCTAGTTTAAGCCACATAAGGATATGGGGTAGTCCGACACATGTCTTTGAACAAGAAGGCGACAAGTTGGAGGTCGGATCCGACGCAAGGATGTTTATTGGCTATCCTAGAGGGACGAAAGGTGGTTTATTCTATAGTCCTAAGGATCAGAAGGTCATTATTAGCACTAATGCCCGATTCTTAGAAGATGATTATATGAAAAATCATAAATCCAAAGTTGAAATCATTCTTCAAGAATTAGAAGATGATCGTATTCCACCACCTATTAAACCAAAGGTACGAGATGTCGTGTCTAGTGGGAGGGATCGACACCAGATACTTCAAGAAATTGAAGTGGGTCGAGTTCCACTAGAGATACCGACTTGTCATAAGTGGTTCCTACCCAACAAGTTGTGCAAGATAGAGAACCACAAGTTATCGCACCCACCGTTGCCATTGTGCCTGTAGAGCCTCGTCGTAGTGGGAGGGTTGTTCGTCAACCCGGCGATTTATGTTAGTGGGTGAATCTCCGGTTTAGTCCTGTGAAACGAGCGGCAATAATCGACCCATGGACATACAAATGAGGCGATCTGAGACATTGATGCAAGATCATGGCACACCGCTATGGACTTAGAAATTGAGTCCATAACAACTATGGATGTATACGAAAGACACTCTACCGGATGGCAAGGAAGCCATAGGTAGTAAGTGGGTATACAAGAGAAGAGATTCAGATGGAGAGGTTTCGACGTAAAGCCGCTAGTGGCGAAAGGGTACACTCAGATTGAGGGCATCGATTTCGATGAGACCTTTTCACCGTAACAATGCTCAAGTCCATCGTAATTCTTACGGCAATAGTAGCCACTTGAACCTTGAGGTTTGGCAAATGGATGTGAAACCGCTTTTCTAAACGGTTACCTTGAGGAAGGTAGAGACATCTATATGCAAAGAACCCGAAGGTTATGTGGTGAAGGGTGAAGAGCATCTAGTATGCAAGCTTAAGAAGTCCATTTATGGGCTTAAGCAAACCTCACGATCCCGGAACTTACGCTTTGACGAGATGGTAAAGTCCTATGGATTTACCCGGTTGCCTAGAAAGTTGTGTGTATCGTTTAGATGTCAACAGTGATGTGGTATTTCTTGCACTTTACGTAGATGACATTCTTCTAGTTGGCAACAATGTGAAGTTGTTATCGGGCGTAAAGAGTTGGTTATCCGATCGGTTTCAAATGAAAGACTTAGGAGATGCAGTACATTCTTGGGATCAAGGTTTACCGAGATCGCAAGAGGAAAATATTGAGCTTATCTCAAGCGTCTTACATTGATCTTGTGATTACTCGTTTTAGTATGCGGGCCGCTAAGAAAGGATTGCTACCTTCGGACATGGCGTTCCTTTATCTAAGGAGCGATCACCTATGACCGCAAAGGAGATAGAGGAATGAGACAAGTTCATGCTGCTTCGCGTAGGAAGTCTCATGTCTGCACGTTATGTACGAGACTCGATATCCGCTATCACGGTGGGCATAGTAGCTGAATATCGATCTAACCTGGACAAGCTCATTGATCATGCGGTAAAGCATATACTCAAGTACCGAAAAGGACTCGAGATTATAGGCTGGTTTACCATGCGGATAGTCTAATGCCTTTGGGTTATTCGCACTCGGTTTCCAAGTGGACCGTGATGAGAAAAAATCTACCTCGGACTATGTGTTTACCTTGGGAGGTGGAGCCGTATCTGGCGGAGTGCAAAGCGGCGATGCATTGCGGACTCTACCATGGAAGCCGAATATGTAGCGGCGGGAGGGCTAAGGAGGCTGTATGGTTCAAGAACTACCTCATGGATCTGGGTGTGGTACCGGTTTGCCCAAGAGTATCATAGTTTCTTCGTGATAACTCGGTGCAAAGGCAAACTCGAAGGAACCACGGACCCACAAGGCAACCAAACACATAGAGAGAAAGTACCATGTCATACGAGAAATCGTTAGACGAGGGACGTCTTGATTGAAAAGATTGATACGACGGATAACTGGCGGATCCATTCACGAAGAGCCTGCCGCAAAAAGTCTACGAAGTACACGTTCGAGGACTTGGATTGCGCATGATGGCACCCACTTAGAAAGGAAACTTTTGTATAAGTGGGAGAAGCAAAGTGATGGTTTTGTTTGTAATAGCTAGTAGAGAGACACATTGTATACTAAAAGTTTGCTTTAGTATAAGTGGGAGATTGTTGGATTTGTATCTTGAAAGCGCTTTGGTTGAGCTTGTATACAATGTTTCTGCTACCACTATTACAATCTCCTATCCGAATTGATTACTTGATTGCATATATCTATGTCCCTTATCTCATATATAAGTTAGATCATACAGTGTGTAGAAGATCACAGAAGTATGTATGATTGGTCAAGCTTAATGAGATATAAAAAGAATCACGGCTGAGACAACTTGAGGACGAGTTGTTGGTATAGGCTGCGGTATAGATAAGAAGTGACTTAACTTGGTTGCTTATCTATGCCGGTAAGTCTCTGACGTATTGATGGATCACAGTGAGATGAGTTCTTCTATCTGACCGTCGTGAAAAACCTAGATCTCGGTGACTTACGATGATCTAAATCTCGATAAGGTATTAGGTGAGTATGAGTTGCTGACCATCACTTTGACTTGTTATGGGTGAGGGTTACATGTTTTAACCCAATATTCTCCGCGTCTTGGGTGGTGGCGGTGCTTGTATGTCATGCTAGTTATCTCAGTCGAGTCACCGTATCCGTTTAGGATGATGACATCCCTTAAGGAGCTCAAAGGTTTATTGTACTAAACCCCGCGGTTGAGTTAGCTCAAGTACAATAATAAGGTTGAGTGGTACTACTTAAGGAATTAAAGATATTAATTATTTTAAGCGGTCGAGCAGAAATAATTAAGGACGTCTGATATCTTAAATACGGGATTCAGTAAAGTCTAAGTGCAAGCCCGACTCAACTTCGCAATAAAGGGGTAAGTCAAGATTTATTCTCTAGTGGCATGAATGAATGTTTATAAATTAATTTATGTTACGGGTGAACATAAGATAATTAATTTATTTGAGGTCCATCTTTATTCCTTGCATTTGATCCTGGTGGCCCATCCAGCCCTGTAACTTGGTGAATTTAGCCTCTCTCAAGAGTCCTCTTGGGACTCGACTTGATCTCTCTATCCTAAAGGATATTATTATATTTATTAGATATGCATAAATCTTATCTAGATAGGATTTGGAAGTGCATTATAAATATAAGGTGAGAGAGAAAATCAAGGCTAATCCTCAATCCATAATTCTCGAAAATACCATAGTTTCTTGGTGAGATATTTTCGAAAATTTGCAGAGAGAAAGAGGTGTTTTTCTGTAGCATTCTCCATATCTTATCCTCACTCGATATTGGAGATTGGACAACCGGGATACAGTCCAGAAGATCAAAGCACGAGTCTTGATCCGTTCTACCTCGATGTATTCACGGTAAACACGAAAAAACCCCTACGTGTTGTAATTAATTATATAGGTGCATGCTAGGCATATAATCAATGTATGGTGAATTAAACATCCAAGATAGATCCTCGGGAGTGGGTTAAAATCAGATTTCCTCCATGAAGAACCTAGATCTCGGAGACTTACGTTGATCTAAATCTAGATAAAGCATTAGGTGAGTATGAGTTCTTGACCATCACTTTGACTTGCTATGGGTGAGGTTACATGAGATAACCCAAGATTCTCTGCATCTTGGGTGGTGGCGATCTTGTATGTCATGCTAGTTACCCGTGTCGAGTCACCGATCCGTTTAGGATGATGGCGTCCCTTAAGGAGCTCAAAGGTTTATTGTACTAAACCCCGCAGTTGAGTTATCTCAAGTACAATAATAAGGTTGAGTGGTACTACTTATGAATTAAAGATATTAATTATTTTAAGCGGTCGAGCAGCGTAAATAATTAATGGACGTCTGATATCTTAAATACGGGATTCGTAAAGTCTCAAGTGGAAGCTTGACTCAACTTCGCAATAAAGGGTAAGTCGAGATTTATTCTCTAGTGGCATGAATGAATGTTTATAAATTAATTTATATTCGGCTGAACATAAGATAATTAATTTATTTGAGGCCCATCTTTATTCCTTGTATTTGATCCTCAGGGCCCATCCAGACACATAGCTTGGTGAATTTCGCCTCTCTCTTAAGAGTCCCTTGGGACTCGACTTGATCCTCTCTATCCTAAAGGATATTATTATATTTATTAGATATGCATAAATCTTATCTAGATAGGATTTGGGAGTGCATTATAAATATAAGGTGAGAGAGAAAATCAAGGCTAATGCTTAATCATTATTTTCGAGAATTACCATAGTCCATTGGTGAGAATTTTCGAAAATTTGAGAGAAAAGAAAGAGGTGATTTTTTATAGCATTCTCTATAGATTGTCCTCACTCGACATTGGAGATTTGGCAACCGGGATACAGTCCAGAAGATCAAAGCACGAGTCTTGATCCGTTCATCCCAATGATTCGCGGTAAACACGAGAAAACTCCTACGTGTTGCAATTAATTATATAGGTGCATGTTAGGCATAAAATCAATGTATGGTGAATTAAACATCCAAGATAGATCCTCGGGAGAGGGTTAAAATCAGATTTCCCTACGGTAGGGGCCTTGTATAGGGAGATCGTCAAGTACGAGCCCCATACTGCGTCGGAGCTATGGCGCATAGCGGATCGATTCGCTAAAGCGGACGAAGGCAGGAAGAAGCGAGATCTTGACAAGTCCGAGTCCTCGACAAGAAGAGAAACAAGATGGTCGAGGAAACCCGAGCCAGCGGCACGTGCCTCGGAAAGAATCTGACGTGGCACTATTGAGTCGAGGCTCGGGCTGCGTCCCAATCGAGCGACCTCGCTACCGAGCGACCTCGGCATACGCCCCTGACAAAGACAAGAGCGGAGATTTACGAGCTCCATACGGACATGTTCGAGAAACCTCAGCCCATGCTAGGGAGATCAAAGCGCGGTCTAAAGATAAGTACTGCTCCTTCCATGAGGATAATGGGCACGCACGGAAGAATGCGAGACCTCATGGAAGATATCGAAAAATTAGTATGGACGGGACCCTTAAGAGGTACCGAGGGCAGGGTCGGCATAAGGCTCCCACCGAGGTGATAAAAAGTGGAAGCCATCAAAAACAAGGGCTAGCCCTCAAAAAAGCAAGGCAAGACACCGACGCGAAGAAGGTGACGACGAGCCCAATACGATGGAGTCATCTCCACCATCACGGGCTCCCACGAGGCATTACTGAAGTCCTCGATAAAAGACGAAGCCAAGTCCACGAACCGCGAACACAGTAAGCAAGAGGTTCAAGAAGGACGAGGCCATTATTACTTTTCGAAAGCGATCTGTACGGTCATATTGCCTCACCAGGGCGCCATGATAATACAAGAAGTAATCGCCAACAAGCTAGTTCGGCGCATATACATTGATAGTGGCGCGTCAGTAAGCATCCTCTTCAAGGAATGCTTCGATAAGTTGGGAATAGAAGAGGCACGTCTCACACCGGCACCTCTACCACTGAGGAGTTTCGTACAAGAAGAGACACGCCCAGAGGGGGTTATTGAACTCACCATCACGGTGGGAAAAGCGCCGACGAGCTCAACCAAGGTGATACAATTCTTCGTGGTAAATGCACACTCGCCGTATAACGTCATACTAGGGCGGGACTGGCTAAATGCAGTGAGGGCGGTGTGTTCAACATACCACCTGATAATGAAAATTCCCACCAGAGGATGAGTGGCTGTGATCCGAGGAGATCAGGAAAAAGCCAAGAATGCATGCAGATTGCCTTAAGAGTGCACGGGACGTCGACCCAACACCCATGAGCATAGCAATTCTGAAGCCCAAGGAGTCGAGCGGGAAAGACTTCGCCAATTCTCGACAACTCGGTAGAAGAAGTCAAGCTATACAGGGATGATCCTCTCAAGGTCGTCAAAGTAGGCTCTACCGAGGTACCACATCTGAGAGAACAGATAATCCAACTCCTAAGGGGATCTGAGGCGTCTTCGCTGGTGGCCCCGACATGACCGGGGTCTCACCAAGCTTCATTACCCATCGGCTCAACATTGATCCAAATATCAAGCCAGTCCGGCAAAAGCAGCGGATCTTGGCGGTAGAAAGGAACCAGTCGCATATGACGAGTGCACCGGCTCTTGAAAGCGGGCATATTATTCAAGTAAAGTATCCGACCGGATAGCCAACCCGAGAATGGTCGAAGAAGGAGGAGGAGGTTGGCGAATGTGTATCGATTACACCGATCTCAACAAACATTGCTCAAGGATCGCTACCCCATCCCCAACATTGATAAGAAAGTTGATGCTTTGGTTGATCACGAAATCTTCAGCTTCCTAGATCTATACAAGGGGTATCACCAAGTCCTGATGAGTGACGAAGATGCCTCCAAAACAGCTTTCATTACGGACTTCGGAGTCTTTGCGTATAAGAAAATGCCTTTCGGATTCAAGAACGCAGGTGCCACCTATCAAAGGATGGTGGACAAGATATTTCAGCCCTACATCGGCCAGAATGTGGAGGTTTACGTGGAAGACATCGTCGTCAAAAGAAAGGAGGAAGCCACATGCGTTACCGACCTCTGAATCATCCTCGGCTTACTTCACAAAGTAAACCTAAAGCTAAACCCCCAGAAGTGTACATTCGCAGTTCGGTCTGGAAAATTCTTAGGGTGCTGGGTTTCACAAGAGGGATTAAAAGCCAACCCGTCTAAGGTTCAAACCATTTTGGAGATGAAGGAGCCAAAGATGATTCACGATGTGCATAAATTGACGGGCTGCATAGCCGCGCTAAGTCGCTTCCTTTCCAAAGCCGCGGATAAGCAGCTCCCTTTTTTCAAAATACTCAAAAAAGCTCTGGAGTTCTCTTGGGATGATAAACATAAGTCAGTCTTTGAAGACCTCAAGAACTATCTCGCCAAACTCCCCACATTATCCATCCCAAAAGAAGGAGAAGTCCTTTCACTATACCTCGCGACCTCGGATGAAACCATAAGTGCAGTTTTGGTAAGGAAGAATGGATGCCGACTCCGTGTATTTCATCACCGAGCACTTAAAGGCCGGAAACAAGATATCGACCTCTGGAAGCTCGCCTTGCATTGGTAACGCCAGGAGGCTGCGTCCTTATTTCCATGCACATCCCATACAGTTCTCACCGATCATCCACTTCGTCAAGTGTTGACGAAGCCGAAGCTTCAGGGAGAATCGCGAAGTGGGGCATTGAGTTAGGCAAACATGATATATCTTTTTGCCCTCTTCAAGCCATCAAAGGTCAGGCCTTAGCCGACTTCCTGTTGGAGGCTAACTTCACGGAAAAGCCCAAGCCCACCGAGCTCGCCGAGCCTACTCCAGACAATATCGAAGCCGAACTCATCAAAGAAGCCTCCAAAAATTGCTGGCAAATTTATGTGGACGGAGCTTCAGGAAAAACAGGTAGCGGGGCAAGCATCTTGCTTTTGGGACCAGAAGGCCAAGAAATCACTTACGCACTTCGGTTTAACTTCAAAAATACGAATAACGAAGAGGAATACGAGGCCATAATCGCAGGACTTCGCCTAGCTCAAAGTCTCAAGATACGAGCCGTGCAAGTTCACAGTGATTCCCAGGTCATAGTGAGCCACATGTTGGGAAAGTACGAGGCCAAAGGCAACAGGATGAAGAAATACCTTGAAAAAGCCAAAAGCCTTCAACAGTCTTTCTCATACTTCCAGCTGATTCGCATACCAAGGGAGCAGAATAGCCGAGCTGACACCTTGAGCAAACTGGCCTCAACGTCAGCAAGCTCGCTAGTAGAGAAAGTTCAAAACAGAAGCATCGATGATACCGATGCCGAAGTCAACGCAATCTCTGATGAAGAACCTAACTGGATGACTCCAATCCGAGAGTATTTGGAGAAGGGCGAACTACCCCATGACAGACTCGAGGCTAGAAAAATATTAAGCAAGTCTTTGTGATACATACTTGAGCAGGGAATTCTCTACAGAAGATCATACCTCCAACCTCTCTTAAGGTGCCTTAGCCCGTACCGAGCTGAATACGTACTACAAGAAGTACATGAGGGATCATGTGGAAGCCATATCGGACCCCGCGCACTGTCAAAGAAAGTAATGCGATGGGGATACTATTGGCCAACGATGTTCCAAGACTCAATTGACCTCGTAAAGAAGTGTCTGAAGTGCCAAATTCATGGAAACGTGCCGAGGCTACCTCAAACCGACCTCGCCGGCATGCAAAGTCCTTGGCCATTCACTCAATGGGGAATTGACATTGTGGGTCCCTTCGCAGGCTCCGGGCGCTTAATTCCTGATTGTCGCCATCGACTATTTCAAGAAGTTGGTAGAAGCCGAACCCCTGGTAAAAATCACGAGCAAAAACGCTCTCAACTTTGTCTGGAAGAATATTGTATGCCGCTTTGGCATCCCTCACGTCCTCGTTTCGGATAATGGGACGCAGTTCACGGATAAAGTCTTCAGAGAGTGGTGTCAAGAGCTTCGGGTTCAGCAAAGATTCACCTCGGTCGCTCATCCTCAAGCAAATGGTCAGACCGAAGTCACCAACAGGACAATTGTGAAAGGACTTAAAACTCGCCTCGATCGAGTAAAGGAGATCAGTGGAAAACCTACCACAAGTGTTATGGTCTTACCGTCGACACCTCGGACATCAAGCCGAGACACCCCTACGCCTAGTGTATGGAACCGAAGCCGTAATCCCGGCAGAGATCGGCATGCCGAGCCCCCGTACCATCCACTTCTCAGCCGAAGTAAATGAAGAAAATCTACGAACTGACTTGGATCTACTAGAAGAGAAAAGAGATCTCGCCTACATCAGAGAAGCTCGGTACAAGCAACAAGTAGCTCGATACTATAACCAGCGTGTCAAATACCGATAGTTCCAAGTAGGCGACCTCGTGCTTCGGAATAATGAAGTCAGTAAAGCTACGAAGCTCGGCAAACTAGAAGCCACTTGGGAAGGACCATACCGAGTTGAAGAAATCCTTGGGAAAGGGTCCTATAAGCTCGCCCATTTATCCGGTGAGCAAATACCCAATACGTGGCACATCATTCATCTGAAGAGATATTTTGCATAAGTGTCGTGTCTTTTTGTTAAGTCGTGTCTTTTTGTTAAGTCCTGCCTTTCGGTCTCTTCATTAATAAAATCTTCTTATTTATTTCATATTACGTGTTTTATTTGACATTTATGCATACAACCTCTTCCCATCATACAAAATCCTCTAAGGAGGATAATCAATACCCTCCAAGGAGGAGAACCCTCTAAGGAGGAGAACTAAACGCGCGTAAGGGGACCACCCCTAGCGACACTTCTCGCCAAATAAGGAACCCACACCTTTGCAAAATCACACAAGCCACAAAATATGTGCAGTGTTCGATACAAAGGCAAAATCACACAAGACACAAAATATTTATAGTGTTCGATACAGAAAAATCACACAAGCGAAGTGCAGTGTTCGATACAAAGGCAAAATCACACAAGCCACAAAATATTTGCAGTGTTTGATACGATAAAAATCACAAGCCACAAAGAATTACATTCTTTGTTACTATAATATACGAAGCAAACAATACATTATGAGGTCGACGAAGGACCAGGAGGTTGAGAAAAGCTAAGCCTATCCCTGGAGAAGTCGGGGTTCAACAGGTCGTCTATCCTAACTCTACCCCCAGCTCTACCTCGCCCTCGATCAACACCAGAGGTTCGGCCAACTCGACCTCTATACCTCAACACCCGACCGCGGCTCCTCGAGGACCTACGTCTATCTTGGGCAAGAAAACGTCTTTCTTGAGCTTGCCACTCCGAAGAAAAAGGCTCTGAGGCAATGGCAGAAGTCCTGGCAGACGAAGAAGCCCCGACAGAAGAAGAAGCCTCGGCAGCCGGTCGAAGCAGCTCCTCAAGATGTGGTTGGCGAGCTATAACGGTCTTGTATAGACCTCCCATCTTTTTCAGGTCGGCAAACTGTTCCTGAAATTACCAGGAGTTCCGACCATACTCATGCCTGTACCTCGCACAACGGGCAGCGGTCTCAATAACTTTAGCTTCGACCTCGGAGATAGTCATCCCACCATTTCGGTGAATGACCTACTCATACTCGGAGTGCTCCTCAGCTACTGATTTAGCCTTCTCCTCTGCGATCTCGAACCTCTCCTCCAACTCCCAAACCGAGTCTCAAGCTCGTCAAACTTCTCCCGAGAAGACTGAATTTCACTTCGGCATCTTCCCGCAGATGTCCGAGCTGGTCATCCAATGAGCGACCTCGACTCGCTTTCGAGAGCACGGTTCAAAGCTTTTATTTGGTCCACCAGGAGACAGTCAAAGACGCAAAAACAGTGAAGACATAACAAAATAAAACACTTCGATGAATTGAACAATTTTATTACTGACGCTTAAAGAAGTCAAATTGACATCTTAATGATGACGTATTTACATTTGGTCTACAAAAAAAAAAAAAGAAAGGGATCAACCGACCCTCCAACTAGAGTCGGCAAAAGGCGGTCGGTGGCCGCCCGCCCAACGGGCTTGTGGTTTTATCGGGTTGGTGGCCCGCCGAAATGCTATCGGGTGAAAATGTGGTAGCCAAAAAGCCCCATCTGGGCCATCGGGACACCGGCCAAACCCGCCCAATATTTAATTTAATAAGATATTATTTTTAATTTCAAAAAATATGATAACAATAAATAAATTAAATCTACTAACATCAATTTCAAAGTAAATAAGATAAATTACGTTTACTAACATCAATTCCAAAATAAATAATATAAATTAAATCTACTAACAAGTCTAATATCAATTTTAACGTAAATAAGATAAACTTAAAGTTACAAATATCATCAAACATCGAACATCGACCTTAAAAAAATGTAATAGAGAGAGGGATGGACGAAAGGATGAGTTTTTAATAGTCATTCATTTTATTTTCTATATTTACTATTTAGTATTTACTACTAATATAAAATATTAAAACTTTAAATGTGTGGGCGGGCTTTTTAGCCCGAAAACCCCGGGCTTTTTAGCCCCAAAGCCCGGTAGGCCCGTCGGGCTATGTGGGCGGGCTTTTTAGGCTCGATTTTTTTCGGACCACTATTTTTACGAGCCCAACCCGACCCCAATTCCGGGTACCCAGAGCTGCCCACCGGCCGGCCAATTTTGTCGGCTCTACCTCCAGCCTCCTTCATCAGGCTCGGCAAGCTCGGCCTCCTCCTGGATTTGAGCTTCTTTGCCCCTCCCGACTCGAGCCGCTTGACCTCCTCACAGGTTCGAGAAGCTTGACTTCGGGGACTCGAAGCCTCACCCGCCTCCCGATCCCTTAGTCGGTCGACCATCAAAGCTTGATCATGGGATCTCGGTCCACCGAGCAAGCATGATCGACTCTGCGGTCGGCAAGACCAAGATGAAGTCGACTCTCCAACACGGGCAAGCTCTTCAATCCGCGGCAAGGACCTCGGAATAAGCCCGCAGATGGCGTCGTCTCGTCACTTCATACCCATACTTGGACTTATCCAACTCCGAGTAATCCTCGGCAACTTCATCGATAGCGTCCGAGACTGCGCGCTTATTCAACACCCCGACCACGCCAGAACCCCCCTGACAGGAACAGCCTCTCCGCAAAGGCACGAAGCATCTCTCCTTGCGAGCCCGCCGCCTCGGCCTCCCGAAGTCGTGCCCCCTCTACTTCGGCCTTTAATAAACCGACTTCAACCTCCGTCGCCCTGGCCTTCGCCACCTCGGCTGCCTTCGCCGCCACGGCCACTATCTCCCTCCTGGCCGCATCCCGAGCCTTAGCCTCGACCTCGGACACCTCTTGAACGAGGAGAGTCTTCTCCTCCTCCATCTCCCGGGCATAGCGAGTCACTCCGTCGAACTGGACAACGGCGCCTTTCAAGTACTCCGTCACGAGGACGGACACCTTTGTCAGCTCGGCCGCCACGCCCTCGACCCCCTGTGCAATAATCAACCAGGTCAGAAGGACACAATAATTACATTACTTTATAATGTATGAAAACAGATACACTACCTCGGGAAAAATACAAGGTGCGGGTTGAGAACCGACGACCTCGCACTCCGGATCCTTGGCAATCGAGGACTCGGGATCGCACGCCTTATCCTCTTGAAGCGTTTGAGAGGCACGGCGAAGGAGACTTGGGACATCTCCACTCCTCTCAGAGGAATCCTCGGCGACATCCTTCGCGAGGTGGGGATCTCAGAACCTGAGCTCGGTCCCTTCCTTTTCTTCTTGCCTCCGAGCAAGTTCACTACAAGGAAGTAAACAACAAATCAGAACATCAACAAAAAAAAAAAAAAAGCAACAATATGACGGAGTATTGGGTGGGCCTCACCGCCATGGCCTACCATGGTAGTGGGGTCATAAGGGGCTCGGCCGGAGGCGTGACTCGGCCTCGGAGAAGGCTTCGTCCACAAGACCGACCTTATCCCACACCTCCTCTAGGCCACCGAAGCTAACATCAGTGGCCTCATCCACCAACTTCTCGGATTCCGCATTTAACTTAGGGACTTATCGAACCGGCGAAGAAGAACTTCATCGGGTTAAATTTTCGACTTTGTCTTTACTTTGAAGCCACGACGAGGTGATAAATAATACCACCCCAAGCTAGCTTTAAACTGAAAAAACCTGAGGACGAGTCCCAGGGTAAAAGGAAAATTATGCCGATGGCAATAGACACCAAGACCCGTTAAATGCCGAAAAGAATTGGGCATTATTTGAGCAAGAGGTATGCCGAACATCTGCTGGAGTTCGACATACACGGAGGGAAAAGGAATACGAAGACCACCCTTAAGGCTGTCCTCGTAAACCGTCACAAAACCATCCGGAGGGGCACTAGCCCTATCCTCCGGACGGGGAGCAACAAATTCAAAAGACTTCGGAATGAAATATCTAGAGGCAAAATCTGCTATAGCAGAGGCATCCAAAATTGAAGGAATGGAAGAAACTTTACCAAGATCCCTGAAAAGCGGGAATCCTACTCTACGCACAAAATGGGGGAGCAAATGAAAGGTATAAACTTCTAAATCCACCGGTGACGACACTGACACAACACGGCCTTCATGGCCGTGAGAATCCTCAGAATAAGAAAGATATGAAGAAGCCATAAAAACTTACTGGTTTTTGGATATTAAGATCGAAGAAGATGCGATGAACTCAGATGAGGAACAACAATGGCGAATGAACTCTGCGTTTTTCAGAAAGCAAAAAACTTTTTTGAAGTTTGAAAGTTGGTAACGGATAAAGTGATACGAGAAAAGGCGTATCAGGAAAGTTATTGCCAATATGCACTTTATCGGGAACCCAACCGTTGCACGCATTAAATGTGCATTAAATGCAGATGACAGTCCTCGTGTTTGACATCGGCAAGACATCCTGTGTTCGACCTCGTCCTGACGTTACGCATTTAACCACAACGTCGTGTATCCGACTACGACAAGGTGAAGCCAAGCAACATGCGACTTCGGTATAACGCCTCGGCAATGTAAAGCCAAGCGACATGTGACTTCGGCATAACTCCTCGGCAAGGTAAAGTCAAGCCATAACGTCTCGGCAAGGTAAAGCCAAGCGACATGTGACTTCGGCATAACGCTTCGACAAGGTGAAGCCAAGCGACATGTGACTTTGGCAGAACGCCTCGGCAAGGTGAAGCCAAGCGACATGTGACTTCGGCAGAACGCCTCGGCAAGGAGAATCCAAGCAACGTACGACCTCGGCATTACACCCCAACCAGGAGAGCCGTGTGATGTGCGACTTCGACATAACGGCCCGACCAGGCAAGCCAAGCGACATACAACTTCAAGAATGAGCCCTACAGGAACTCCAGCGAACCACTATCCCCCATCAATCACGACCTCACTTCTACGTCTTTTTTGGGGGGGATATGATAGGATACGGCCCAACCACTAGGCCCAAGCATCGGGCCCAATATAAATTGGCCCAGACATTAAGCTCGGCCTACGCGAGTTCGGCCAAAGAAGACTCCTAAGTCAGTTACAACCCAAATCACAAGTGGAGACACAGAAGATTCGGACACATCTAAAAGAATCATATTTAGAGAATACCTCGGATTAAGATCCTATTTAGAGAAGATCTCGGATTTGAGATCTTGATCAATATAATCGTGTATAAATAGATGCTAGATTAGACGGAAAAGATCATCTACTCTCTTTGTAATCGCTTCTTACACTCTCAATACACATATACTCTCTCTTGCTCCGTGGACGTAGATCTAATTCAAAGATCGAACCACGTAAATCTCTTGTGTTCTTTACTGCATTTATTACCCTGCTAAATTAAGATCGATCAAATACCATTTCTGCAAGCTTAAGCCCTCGCCCCCGTTACTCAATTTTCCGAAACCCACTCTTTTCATTACTTCTAACGCTTTGTTCATATTATCCGACGTGATCCCTTTCTGGCAGCTGGTAAGAGTTGCACTACAAGGAACGCAGAGCATTTCGTGAAGGCATACGTATTTTCGGTTATATTTTGTTTCTCTTACAAATTTTCCTCGCAGACGGTTCGGCATGTTTTCATGATTTATAACCTATTTCATTGTTGTCTCTGATTTTTTATTTATGTACTCAACTACTCCGGAGGAGAAGCTGGATGCTAGTCGTAGAAAATGTGAGGAGTAGAGAGTGAAGAAAATAGAGTCTGCTCAACTTTGCAAAAGTAGGCTCGATGGTTTAGAACTGAGGATGTCGTGGAATCTCGGTCATTCAATCAGTAAACTAATATTTGCAACATTTAGTTTATAATGATATAAATAGTAGTGCATTTGAAGTATACTATTATAGTAGCAACACTTGGATCAACTTAGGCGCAACCACAAGTGTAACTATGAAAAGTTGCAAACCTTTTTTTTTATGATTGAATTTTGGGATTGATTGAAATTTACAATTGGGACTTTAGGATGAATAAGTTTGAGAGTGAAAGGAGATTGATTTTATCGATAATTATGATTAATTTGATAAACTTAGGATTGGAGGTCTATTTTGGGGATGATCCTGACAGATTTGATTGTCAGAATACAAGCACATTAAGCATTATTTATCTTAATCTAATGCTAATTTCCCCCTGTGTGTGTGTAATAAAGATTATAGGTTGTGTCTTTTTGTAACTATTCTTGCACCCCAAAATATAGTAAAGATGAAAAATAGTACAGGATAAAGAACCACAGTTCTTTGCCTATATCATGTTTATGTTTTGATTATGTTAAGCCTACATTCTTTTTTTTTGTTTTGCTCGACCTACATTTTGCACATGTTAAGTTTACTCTGTTATCAACAAATTTGTGTTCCTAATTTCAGGTGCTAGCTGGTCACCAGATTGTTATTGTAACCTTAAAATGTAGATCAATGAACTCAAATTTCAAGGACAACTGATAAAGTTATTGTTGCTGCACATGGACATGAAAGCCTCCAACAAGGAGAAGCTTGTTTTTAAAATTAACAACTCTAACATGGAATTCGAATATCGTGAGTTTTCTTTATTCACAGGGCTTCGTTTTGGCAAATTGGAAGCAATAAGAGCATCTTCGTCTATTCACAAGGATGTTTTCCAGGTAGGCCAAGTATCATGTTCAAGGATATTGAAGAAGCCTTCCTTAATGTTAGTGGTGATCATGAGAGCAGAGGAGAACTAACGTTGAAGTTATCCTTGCTCTATTTTCTTTATGGAACTCTGTTAGCTGTAGACTAGATTTTCTTTTTTTTTGACATGCAGTATCTTCATTTAGTTGACGATTTGCAGAAGTTTGAAACATTTCCTTGGGGTCCGGTTGCATATGAGTATTGGATTGATAGTTTTAATAATTCAAACCTTAAGATGATAGTATTTTAGGCCATATATCGATAAAACATCTTCGTGGCAAACATCTGTAGGCAATGGTTCTACCTACACTATACCTACAAATGTAGGTGTACACAGAAAAGTGGGGTAAGTGTAGAGAGAGTGTAGGCAAAACGTCTTTTTCATCATTGCCTACAATATGAACACGTGATTCATAGTGTTAGCATGCTTCTCCTGCCATTGTAGGAAGAAAATCGGTCACAGGTTGAGGATGTCGTGGAATCATTACTGAGAAATTCTCATCAGCGTATTCCGGATACCAGCTATGATGACTTTTGCAGAAATGAATCTCCTGAGGTAGAAGATGAAGTGGTCGTGAAGGAGCCACCTCCAACTAGGCATAGCACATTTGGTCTTAATCCCATCTCCACAATCAAAGCTACAGACAAGTTGCAGAGATCCTTGCTTTTAATAAGCCTGCTCCAGATACACCACATCTATTATGGAAGGTACTCGAGTCTTGGATTTAACATTGTATTTATGCAATACTCTTGAATCTCTCTTGTATGTCTAATATGCTGCTTGCTGTGTCTTATCTAATTGAGAAAGTTCTAACCACTGAATAGTAGTTGGAAATAGCATGCAGTTCTAACTTCTTGCTTAAGTTGCGTTACTCACCTATAGTCTATTCGTGTTATAGTTGATAACAGACATGTAGTGACGTACGAAATATCAGAATCTGAATATGGAAGAACTAAAACTTATGCGATGCTTTTGCACCCAAAAAACGCTTGAAACTGTGGATCAGTTATGCCAGGTTTTAGGCATTTGCTATGATAGAGGAATCAGGATCAGACTTGCCTGATAAGAGAAAATGCGTTGCGCGTGCCAGAGGTTAGACATTAAAATGTTATAAATGACAATTTCTTGCATTATCTCTTAGATATCAGTTGATGTCATGCAGGGCCGTACCTAAGCCTTACGGGGCCCTAAGCAAGAATTTGAAAATAAGCCCCTTTAATGTAAGAAAAATAATATGAAAAATAACATACTATATCAAAAGAAGTACTCCAAAATAGACAAAGAATTCATATCTTTACAAAAATGAAATACGTCTTGCAGTTTTAGAGGCAAACGTATCTATCAAGTCCGTGTAGTCCAACTGATCAACCATCTTTCTTTCAATTGGTAGCATAGCCAAACCATTCAACCTATCTTGCGACATAGTTGATCGTAGATAAGTCTTAATCAACTTCAACTTGGATAAAGATCTTTCGGCTGATGCAACTGTAACAGGTATAGTTAGTAAAATCTTGTAAGCAATATACGCATTTGGGAAACAACTGGAGAATTAAAAATCCACATTGACTGCCAATATAATATATATATAAAAAAAAAAAAATGGACCCCCATAATTTTGGGGCCCTAAGCAATGGCATAGTGAGCTTGGCCTTAGTTACGGCCCTAATGTCATGTCATGAGTTTTGATCATGTGTTGTTCAGCTATGTTTCAAAGGGGACTTAGCTATTTCAGAAGTTGTGCATTGAAAGAGGATACAGCGATGCTTTTGGAGGAGTGGTTCGACATGGAATACAGGTTTGGTGAGGTTGGTGATGTTGATTCGGTTCGTGCTAAGTTTGCCGCATAAACTCAAAAGGATAAAGCACATGGAAAGTGACGATAGAACAGCTGGGTATGATTTTGTTCTGAAAAATGTTGTTACCATCTTTTCTTGGCTGCTATATCATTTCTTGCTATTGAATGACATGATTGATCTTTGTTAGTATTATCCTTGTTGGTTCTTGAATCTTTGTCTTGGTTGATTTATGGTGATTCCTATGATTTTGTATTATTGAGTCTAAAATAAATAAAATGTACTTCTATTAATATTTGAATTACCTGCAGGATGAGGTATGAGGAGTATATTGACTACTGGAAGAAAAAGATGTTCAAATTTTGAAGAAGCACAAGCCAAGTGCTGATTAGTTGTTTAATTTCTTGCCTATTTTGAGCTTCCACTTCTTCATTTTATCTTATTATGAGGGTATGTGAAAATGGTATTTGCAACTCTGTACAGCTTATTTCATCTCTCTCAATTATAGGTCAGTTTTCATGCAATCAAAAGTGATGAGACTTTACCTGCGATCTATACAAAATATTGATACTCTGAATATTTCAGAAGAGGTAAAAATGAAAATTAATTGGTGGGGCTCAAGCCGCCTGCCTTTGATCTTAGTGGCTAAAATCTCGCTGCCGAAATGCAATTTTGAAAGTGTCACAGGTAGTGGTGAATCCAAACTTTTTTGTTTATGGGGTTCAGTCTTTTTGCTCTTTCTCGCGTTTTTCTCTATTGGATACCCGTAAACACAGTATCTCAAAATCGCCGCCTCAGCGTCATCTGATTCTCGATGTTAGGATTGGATTAAGAAAATCGGGAGATTTAAGCTATTTTTTTTAAAGAAAAATTATAAAGTAAATATTCCAAAAACCCATTTCAACTTTCATGCTTTATCGGTTATAAAATTATTTATTAATTTTTATAATTAAGATGTAATATACTACTTTTATATCATAATATATTTAATCTATCTCACTACTTAGTTGATCTTTTGACTAACTTATTAACTTTTTTTTTTATTATATGTAATGAAATCAAGTACTTTATTTCATAATAACTTTTGTATTTTTGATTAGATATATTTAGTAAAATAATTCAAAAAAACTTCTAAACAATAATCACAATAATAATATATTTCATTACATAAAAATTAAAGAGAAGAATTTTGTTTCGAGAAGCTGATGCTACAATTTAATTTAAAGACTTATTTTAAATTTATTTTGTATTAGTAAGTATAGAGATATTGAAGAAAAATTTAGTAATAGAAACTAGGTTATAAAGAAATCCAAAAAATAAAATAAAGATATACAATATATATATATATATATATATATATACATATATATAACCAATTATAACAAAAACTTAAAATTAAAACAAAAGAGACCAGCCACAATTTTGGAAAAATTAATTAAGAACCAAAAGTCTCTATAACATATCAATTAATATAAAAACTTAAAAATATATTAAAAAAAATTACTAGGAGTTGAACCCATGATTTATGGGTATATTAACAAAGCTTCTATAACTACATTAACATGTTTTTAATAAAATGAACCAACACACACACACACACACACACATATATATATATATATATATATATATATATATATATATATATATATAGGATTTGGTTCAAATAAAACACATTAAAAATGAAAAATGAGAACAAATTTGAACCATTGATTTTTGTAGATGAGTGGTTGTGATTAAATCAAATTATGGTATAATGGTAATTATATAATATTACGAAAATAACCGTCCTTTAATTATAGGGGTTGTGATAACTTAATCTTGAACCATTGATTAATGACAAATGAATGATGGAGATGAATTCTTATTTCTTATTTTAAGGGAGTTTGTATTTTAACTCATCCATATATATATTGGCTATATAGGGAACTACCTCTTAAATAAGAACTAAGAACCAATAACAACCGTTAGATTGGATAAAGACGAATTATAATTATTTAATGAAAAAAATAGTTAAATCCCTAAATTTTCGTTATTTGAATATTTCATATTCAATTCTTCATTGTTCATATAATTCATATTGTTGTTTATGTAATCATAGTTCTTGTGCATATGAGAACAATTACGTAAATGAATATATAAAATCCCTTAATTAAGGGTTAAACAGTTACCATTAAAATATGTGGATAATAAACTATTTATAATTAATCATGACTGTTAGATTATAAAAAATGGATGAACCACATTAGTTCTCAAAAAATTAGAGTTCTTATTTGATCCACTATATATATATATATATATAGGGAGGGTTAACGTGAGAACCATTTTTATCGTGAGAACGTGAGAACCAAAAAATGATGAATTCATAATGAAAGTTGATGAATCCGATGGGAAAGTCACTGAATCCAAAAAAATAGAATTTTCACCCTCATGGGATTCGAACCGGGTGAAAAATTCGAATTTTGAATTCATCAACTTTCTCAACGGATTCATCAACTTTCATAACGAATTCATTTTGGTTCTAGTTTTTAGGATAAGAATGGTTCTTATTTGAACCAAACTATATATATATATATATATATATATATATATATATATATATATATATATATATCAAATTAAACATACATACTTAAAATTACTAATATACCCTTGATATTCTCAAAATCCAAGAGGACGTGGTGCCTCCACACCCCAGGGGCATAGGAACAGTTGTGATTTCTAATATAATATTCAAGCTTGGATTTTGAGTTGGAAAAATAATACAAAATAGTAATAAGAAGTACTTCCTCAGTCCTTCAAATTTATTTTTAGTTTTTTCTTACATCCTCATATTTTTCATTTTTATTTATAGAAACTACTTCATAAAATATTTCTTACTTATTACATTTAACAACACTTTTATTTATATTTTTTACTATTCATAACTCACCACTATTCATACATATTATCTTCAATAATATCATTTATATATAAATTCTATAATTCATAATCCATCGCTAATTAATTTAATATTATATTACTCCACTTATAATATATTCAATTTTTATTAAAATTCGTATTAAAGATTTCCGAGAAACATATTTTGAAGTATACGCAGAAAAGAGTAAGGATATATATAGTAGCCGACTAGCCGTAGCATCAAAATTTCACACTTTATGAAAATAATGTAACGTAGGAACGTTTCAGACTTCCACTCTCAAAAATCTCGACGGTCGACACCTTCCTTTTTCAGCTTCCATATCTCTCTCTCTCTCTCTTACATACACACGAAACTAGCTGAGTCTAAACATAGTTGCAAAAACACCAATGATAGACACCACCATTAACTCGAAACCCACAGTTTTCATTGTTCATTACACTTGTTTTGCTCCTTATATCACCCGACGTTATTTCCTTTCTGGCAGCTGGTAAGAGTTGCACTACAAGGAAAGCAGATCATTTCGTTTGTTTTCTCTCTTAGAAAATTTCATCTCAGACGGTTTGTTTTCTTGTCTTGATTTTTGTGTATGTTTAACTCCTTTTTGATCGCTTGATACCTCTGCTGCGTGCAAAATTAGCAAGGGATAGCAGCATTCTCGATTTTCTTCCGAAACTGGGTTGTAAAGGACGGATGTCAACGACTAATCCGACTTTATCAATTCAGGAACTGATCAAACTTGAAAATGTAGACTACGAAATCGAAAATACAGAGCGGGAGAAGAACATGAAAATGGGAATCCGAGACCTTTTGAGAGAACGTGATTCGCTGAGGAAACAAGTCCATTTACTTGAGAAAACTCAGAGCTACACGGAATTAGAGAAATGTAGTCTGGAGGAGAAGCTGGACAGGAGTCAAAAGAGATGCGAGGAGTTGGAGAAAAGGATTGTCCAAATGGGGAAAAAATTAAGAAATTTAAGAAGAAGAAATTGAATATTAAGGATAGGAGTAGTAGAAATTATGAGGCATTGCAGCACGTAAATATTGAGACTACTCAGGCTATTGATGAGTTGAGAGTGAAGAAAATGGAGTCCGATAAGGCTGCTCAACTTTATAAAATTAGGCTCCATGATTTAGAGCTGAGGATGTTGAAGGTGGAGGAAACACTTGCCAAAGCGTTGAATGTTAATCTTGCTAATTTGGTAGGTGCCATGGACAAGTCTGCCCGCATCTGCCAAGAAGGAGGAAAATCCAACTGTGCCAGATTTTGTTGAAAATGGAAAGGTGAAGGCTGATGCCGGAGATGGAGATGCCACGTCTCCTGAAATTTATTTGATTTCTGAAAATTCTGGTGGAAGTGGAGGCATTGGATTGTCAAAGAAAGGTAGTTTTCTAGTTGTTTTCACACATTCTGTTTTCACCAACTATTTGATGTCAAAAATGCCTTTATTAGTTATCTTGATTCTTTGGAAGTCGTTTTGCAAGTTAAGAACTCGTAAATATGAGATATTTTGTTGTCACTTTTGTCGTTTTACTCTCACCATTGCTTGTACTTGATTCTTTCGTGGGCTTTCTTCTTTGTCTCCTTGTTTTTTTCCCTTTCTGTTTTCATGTCTGCATAAATGATCTCTATAAAGAGACAAAATGTGAGGGCTATAGGCAGTGACGGAACCAGAGATTTTACTCTGGGGGGCCCAATTTTTTTTTAAATAAAATTAGAAGTTAAATTACATCACAATGTTAGAAAAATAAAAATTAAAATAATCACCATAATAAGTTTATCTTATATTCTTCATTTTCTAAAATCGTGCATAATAATTTCATTAGTAGCATTAACAAACACATCATTTTTCATGTACAAAATTAAGTTCATTAAATAGTTTGATTCAACACTTATATTTCTAAAATAGTAATCATATATTCAATTTTTCTATATTTTGATTATTTTATCATCAACAAGTTTTTTAGATGCTTAAAATAAATAATTTAGATGCCTTCAGTTGGTTGTTGTTAGAATAATTTATCATAAAAATTTTAGAAATTACATTGATCATATTAGTTCACATATAAAAAGCTATATTTTTTGGATATATTTTTTATTTTATCAACATAATACAAATAATAGAAAAAATAAAAAGAAAAGAAAGAGTACAAAGTAGAGAGAGAAGAGAATATAACTAAATTATAGGAAAAGAAAAATGAAACACAAAAAAGGAAAAAGAAAAAGAAAAAGAAAAAGAAAAGGAGAAAGAGAAGAGAATGCGGCAGAATGAAGGGAGCTTGCTGGGTTTCGAACCCACGTCTACACATTCAAGAAATCAACCAAACCAATTGGACTACAATAAAATCTTGGTCTGAATACTAAATATATACTAGTAATACTTAAAAATTCTGAGGGCCAAGGCCCCTAAAGCCTAACGTGGCTCCGCCACTGGCTATAGGAAGCATTTATGCTCTAAAGGATCTTCTTGGCTTGCATTCCTCTTATAGTTAGTTTTGCAGCACCATGTAAATATCTTGAATTTCATTTTGCAAATCTATCTGAATGATTGGTTTTGTTGAGAAGAATCAGTTAAGAGTATGTGCTAGTTCTTTATCAAATGAGCTACATTTTGGATATTTAGCTACAGGTGGTAGAAAATGCAGTTTTCACTTATCCTGGTTCAAAACTTGCTTTTATTTAGCTGAAAGTAAAGGTTCTGTCTAAGGTCATGAAAATAAAAAGCTTGAGGTTAGAGGTAATGTAACGAAAGTGCTCAAGGGTTTAGGAATCTCACAGTACTATCTACTTCACTTGAATTAATAACGAAGAGCAGTGTGTCATTGTTTTTCTTTTTGGTTCTATTTTATGTCACACTAGTATATGGACTATCACAAAGATTACTTTAGTTTTGATTCATTTCGGTTCTAGGCGGATAAGATAAATCAATCCTTGGTCCTACAAATACCTGCATGTCAAGACCGTCTTCTTCTACATTATCTCATTAACTGAAACCTTGCACGATTTCCTGCTTGCCTAATGAATCTGATTAAATAAAAGTGTATGCATATGTTAAGTTTACTCATGTATCTATAAATTTTTTGTTCCCAATTCAGGTGCTAGCTATCTGGAGTCACCACGTTGTCATTGTAATCTTAAGACAATAGACGTAATTAAGAACAATCTACATAAGGAAAATTTGGAAATATTTGAACAAATGTGCTTTGGTAATCTGCTGAAGATCAATGAACTCAAATTTCAAGGACAACTGTTAAAGCTGTTGTTGCTGCACATGGACATGAAAGCCTCCAACAAGGAGAAGCTTGTTTTCAAAATTAACAACTCTAACATGGAATTCGGACCTCGTGAGTTTTTTCACATCACAGGGCTCCGTTTTGGCAATTTGGAAGCACCAACATCACCTTCGTCTATCTACAAGGATGTTTTTGAGAGTAGGCCAAATATCATTTTGACTGATATTAAAGAAGCATTCCTTAAGATTAGTCATCGTGATAATGGAAAGGGTGAAATGACTTTGAAGCTGGCCTTGCTCTATCTCCTTTACGGAATTCTGTTGGCTGTGAGCCACACCAAACGGATTGATGTGCAGTATCTTCATTTAGTTGATGATTTGCAAAAGTTTGACGCATTTCCTTGGGGTCGGGTTGCATATGAGTTTCTCGTTTTGTCCATACTGTCAGCCCGACCTGCCATAGATGGTCCAAAAGTGACAAGGCTCGCCGTGCATGGCTTCAGTTTTGCTCTCCAGGTTTGGGCTTATGAGGTGATGCCTTCTTTAGCTACACGTTGTGCAGCTCGCACAAATAACTTTGAGAACCTAACAACACGGATGTTGCGATGGTCTGCAACGAAAATAATATTTTTCAACCATCTCAAAAAATTCTTCACACTTGGTGATGAAGTAAGTAATATTTCCTTTGAACACTTGTGTTTGTTATGATCAATTGAAACTTATGCAGTACATATGTTAAATCTTGTAGGTGTTGCAAAGTGCCCAAGCTTCTCCGGAGCAGCAAAATGTAAAGGTGGAGCAGCAAGAGCCATCGGCATCGACGGACAGTATTCCTCAGGTGGAAACATTGGTTACAGTAGTTAATTTGAAAATGAAATTGTAAAATGAACATATTTGAGCGTTAGATTGGTAGTTTCAATCATTCAAACCTTAAGTTTGATGGCATTTTGCTTTTACTCTTTTAGGCCCTAGATTGATAAAATAACTTCTAGGAAAATTGGTTCTACCTACACGGCTACACTATACCATCAGATGTATGTGCCGACAGAAAAGTAGACAGAGTGTAGGCCAAACCTTTTTTTGTGAACTATGTGATTCATGGTTTTAACATGTTTCTCTTGCTAATCTTGCAGGAAGAGAGAAGATCACAGGGTGAGGATGTCGTGGAATCATTACTGAGAACCCAAGCTCCTGAAGTAGAAGATGAAGAGGCCATAAAGGAGCCAACTCCGACTGGGCATAGCACATTTGGTCGTAATCCCATCTCCACGAACAAGTTGCAGAGCTCCTTGGCAGAAACTGAACGAGCCAGGACTCTCTTTGAGCTTGCATTTGACAACCCTGCTCTAGATACACCGAAGCTATTATGGAAGGTACTCAAGTCTTTGCACGTTGCAAAAGTTAGATATAAAATTTTATTTATGCAATTTTCTTTAATCTCTCTTGTATCTGCATATATGTTATCTTACCTATTTGAGACACTTAAGGTCTAACCACTGAATAATAGTTGGAAAGAGCACAGTTCTAACTTCTCGCTCAATGTATAGTGACCTTATATCTACTTGATGACAGGCATGTAGTGACTTTGAAATATCTGAAGCCGAATATGAAAGAAGTAAAGCGCTTTATGAGATGCTTCGCCGAATATGAAAGAAGTAAAGCGCTTTATGAGATGCTTCTGGAACGAACAAAACGCTTGAAGCTGTGGATCAGTTATGCCAAGTTTGAGGCATTTGCTATGATAGTGGAATCAGAACCAGACTTGCCATATAAGAGAAAATGCATTGAGCGTGCTAGAGGTTAGATGTTAAAATGTTATAAACGAGTGCATTATTGTAGCCCTTATATTCTTCTATCACTGTCATGAGTTTGATCATCTACTCGTCTGTTGTTTAGCTGTTTTTGAACGGGGCCTTAGCTATTTCAGAAGTTGTGCCCCTCAACTGAAAGAGGAAAGGGCGATGCTTTTGGAAGAGTGGTTCGACATGGAGTCCGGGTTTGGCGAGGTTGGTGATGTTGATTGGGTTCGGGCTAAGCTACCACAGAAACTCAAAAAGAGAAAGCACATAGATGGAACAGCTGGGTATGATTTTGTTTCTGAAAAATGTTTCTCCTACCTTTGCTTGACTGCTATCATCATATCTCTTCCCATTAAATCAAATGATTGATGACTAGGATTGAATGTGATTGCGGCTGCATCTTTCTTGGTTCTTGAATCTTTATCTGGTTGATTTATTGTGATTCCCGTTGTTTTTTCAGAATTTGAATGTTGAACATTGGTTAAACATGGAAAGAATGTATATTTGGTGAGATGATTTACATTGTTGAGTCTAAATTGTATTTCAACAAATTGTAATATTTGCAGATACGAGGAGTGTATTGACTACCTTTTTCCGGAAGAAGAAGATGTTACAATTTTGAAGAAGCACAAGACTGTTGAATCTGATTAGTTGTTGCATGTGGCTGTTTAGTTTTGTGAATATTTGCTGGCTGAATGCCGATACTTCACATTTGATTTCATGCCTATTTTGAGCTTCGACTTCGTCATCTTATTATGTACATATGAATGTATGTGAATATGGTATCTGCAACTTTAATCAGGGGCACTATTTTTATCGACAACATCAAGTAATAACATATTGCGTTTTGTTCTGTATAGGTATAGGCATGTAATGTCTCTTTAATTTGTGATTTGAGAGTCCTATATTGGAATTGCTTATCACAAGTACAAACTTTACCTATATGATTTCATTGATTCTTAAAATTTGAGATTGATGTGTGTGTGTTGGCCTAGTGGTAGAGTGGTTAATGCCCGAGGCCAAAGGTCTCGGGTTCGAGTCCACCGTGACGCAGCCTTTAAAATTTCTGTATTAAATTACCAAAAAAAAAAAAAATTTGAGATTGCTACTGAAATAAGAAGACCACTTGACTTTATAAAATAGACTTACCTATTATAGACATATTTCGTATATAGATTGCACTTCCTTCATATAGATCATTATGAAAATAATAATGGTGTTTTATATACTTCTCGAGCACTAAATATCATATAAACATGTGATATTCAGTGGTGTAGACATAAGAACGTTACAATCTATAATATAATATTGGATTAATTAAAAATTAAATCGTAATCTTTCAGGATTTTTGCAAATCAAGTAACCGTTGCTATAATATCACAAATTATTTACTTTGTAGCAAAATCCTAAAATTTTGTACGAATTTGGAGCTTAGATTTAAACATTTATCTGACTTCAAAACAATTAAGAAAGCCTCCAATTATTTTTGAATTTTAATATCGAATAGATTTCTCAATCTCAACTCCAAATTCATGTAAAATTTTAGGAGTTCAGCTAGCTACAAAATAAAGAAGTTGAAACTTTATTCCAATGTTTTCAAAATTAAAATGAATTTGCAAGAAATGTTGGAACGAAGACATGTATCTTCCTAGGAGTTTTCTATTAAAATAATTACACATCACTAACTCGTTTTATGAATTTGAGTGAGTATTTTTCAAAGAAAAGCAATTAGTGTACAGAAGAGAATACGAAAAAACAAGATACATGTATGAAGGTAAGTATCACAATTTTTTAAGCATTTTATCTTCATCCATCATAGCTCAACCTACACATCTAGAAATATATATAGAGTTGAGTACGAGAGTACTTAGCGAACACTTGCCAAAGCTAGATACATGCTTATACAACTTAAATTGTCATGTCATCATAACAGTAACACAATGAGTTTTATCTAAAAAAGTCCACACTTATTGAGTTTTTTTGTGAAGCTAAAGTTCGTCTTATCGGACTATGTTCTTTTGTACCAAATCTTAAGTTGTGTATTGGAAAAGAGGCCTCCTTCCACGGACACCTTACTGACCAACCTTTTAAGATGACTCACAGTCATTACGTGTACACTAATCTTGTCTAGCGACTATCTAGTACATGGTCCGATTTCGATTCTTGTAAAATTGGCAAATCCAATGCATATAGGTATTATATGCAAATCTCAAATATTTTGGCAAGACAATAATGCGAAAGGATTTTCTACTTCAAGATTCTTTTTTTTTTTGAAACGATAAGAATCTTATTAGCAAGAACATGGTGTACGAAGAAGACCCTCCACAAAAGATGGGGGTTCTTCCCAAACATGCACGAAATCAAAATCGTTGGCTACTCTGGCAGACGGTGGGCAATCTTATTATACTCCCTACGAATAAGCCTAACAAAAACTCCCCATTAGAAGCCATAGAATCCCGACGGATAGAAGCAATACAACCCAACTCAGAGAGGTTAACTACAGGGAGTTGATAGCATCGCAAGCAATCTTCATGTCACTCTCAATAATGCATTTAGAGATTACGAGATTTTAATCCGTGATAATGCTTCTGGATACCAATTATCTCTCCTTCCTCCACTTTAACAGAACCCCACCTCCTAACGGTCTTAGCCATAATGAAGTTACCCTTGAAATCACGCACACACATACCAATGCCGAAGGAGTTAGTTTCTGGAAGAAATCCGCATCGACATTACACTTGTTCCATCCTCTTCCATGTCATGCCACCCTCTGCAGCTCTCACGACTCTCTCTAGGCGTGTTGCCATCAATGAAACTTCTCGCCTTCGCAACCACCAATCCTCCCTACTTCCCATCGCCAAATCGCAAGACCTCTTCGGATTAGGGTAGATCCCTTCCCAAAGCGCTGCATTTCTATCTTTCCAGTTGCCGAGAATCATCTTGACCAAAGCGATTGTCTTTATCGGCATTGTTAATAAGGAGAACAACACGTCCTGAAGCTCGTCGTCCTTCCCCACATTCACTAACAACCTGTCCAACCTCACCTTCTTCCGACTCCTGGCAAAAGGACACGACACAAAAGAATGCCAAACGGTTTGAATATCCTTCTTGCAAATACAACATTCCCCTGACACATTCATCCCCCTACTCCACAGCTTTGCCTTCGTCGGGAGGTTATCTCTGGCCGCTCTCCAAAGGAAAATCTTCACTTTAGGCGGAATTTGCGACTTCAGATATTCTTCCAACTCCTTCACCACCCAATCATGTTAATGGTCGTGAGCACGCCAGTTATAAGCCGATTTAACCGAGTATATCCCATTATTAGAGAAATGCCATATCCTCCTATCCTCAACATTCAATGACGGAATAGGAGTATCCACAATCACCTTCGCGTCGCATTCATCGAACAGCTCCTCCACCAGATCAACATCCCACTCCTTTGCTCCCGGTATCATCAACTCACAAACTTTTGCATTACGATACTCAGCGTACTTCACACCGGAAATATAGAAGTTTGAATCTCTACTTCAAGATTCTTGAAAGGAAATAACTGCTCAACTTAATGTTTAATTTTATTATATGTAAGAAAGTCCATCTATTAGCAGCTCTTGCTCACAGGATCACAGACTCCTCCTTGTTCCACTATCGTTATTTTCTCGCCTAACCTTCATCGTAGAAATAAAAGATAAGAAGTTTCGACGAAGGACATTTCTTGGTGAAAGGAGTTCGTGATCTTTAATTAGTTAAGGATTTATTTAGGGATTTTCCATTCTTTGCTAAGACTCATGTTCTTACCTTCAATTATCGTTAGAAATTTCAACTCGTTGTCTAATGTTTCAAAAATATATAATGTTTTAATTGAATTATCATTTAAGCTTAATTCGATCATTACTTGGTCTCGAAAATTGGACAAAGCTTAATTAATTGCTGAAAATTCATTGTGCACTGCTGCCAATTTCTAACGCTTGACAGTTTTTTCCTCGGTTAGAAATAGGAGTCGTGGTTTATACTCATAGAAAGCTATGAGAGTTTAATTTAAGTCTGCACAAAGGGTGATCGAATATAATAATTGATCTAGGAGGAGTTTCAGTTTTACCGAGATATGATAAAACTGACAATCTTAGATTCGACACAACTTATTTGTATAGGTTATCCTCTTGAGTTCAAATGCACGATTCTTCGGCGCGTGAACTCAAACGTCGATCACTTTTGACCAAGTTGACGAGAAACTAGTTCTTGATCGAGCTTAATCTCACTCCTCGCTCTCAATCACAACAATTTAACTAGGCGAGAATTAAATACGTAAATCATAACTTTCACGATAAACATAACTCTACTTACGTCAATAATTAAACATAAATTACCAAATGGCGTATACTTTCATATTATACTACACAGTTAATAATAATTTTCAATAATTCAATCGTTTTCTAAAAATCCTTTCATAGATCAAAATTACTTTAATTCTTACATGGATCCAAGTATGTACTTGGTAAAATTATATTCATTAAATCAATCGAATCTCTAAATTTAATTAATTAATCCATAACTATGATTAAGTCAATGAATCAAATTATGAGCTCAAATTTATTTATCTTAGGGCAATTTCTATTTATTAAGAATTGGAGATCAAACTTAATTAATTTAACTAAGCCCAAAGGAGGGAATTTAAATCTGGCCCATAAATAAATAAATAAATAAATAAGGTTGCCCAATACTTGATTAGTTTAAGCCCAAATAAATAAATAAAGATGAGCCCAATAGGCTTAATATTACCATCCCATTACCATTTTAATTTAATCCAGCTGGTCCAAGAACATAAATAAAAAATCAGCCTACATACTATTTCTTTTCCAGCCCATCTTTTCGGCCCACAACCAAAAGAAAAAGTGGAAAAATAAGCCTAGTCCAAAAGGCTATCTCTCTCTCTGGCCACTCACACACAGCTCACCCTCTGTCTCATTGATTCACAGCTGCGCGGCCACGGCCTCATCTCCGGCGGTACGTTCCCGTCGACGATCGCCACCGTCATCCTCGACTGCCTTATCCCTTCCTCTTTCTGTCCCTCTCTCTGGTCCCTCTCACTGCGCACATACACCGAATACCCCCTTCTCTCCCACTCACAATCGTCGCCGCCATCTCGCTCAATCCAGCGAAAAGCAGCTACCAAACGGCCGCCGCCGTCGCCTCACCGCCATATCCCTCTGAATATCCGCCGACAGAAGCTACAGCCTCCACGCCACCGTCGCCTTTTCCCTTGCTCACTTCGATGTCCCGCCTCCGCCGGCTCAGCTCACAGCCCTCTCTCCTCCTCCACACGCCCGCCGCTGCCTCCCGCCCTTCCATCACGGACCGGGATTTCCAGCTCCGAATTTCATCCATCATCTCCCGCCAAAAGTGGTCGGAGCTCAGACCCATTATCAATCCTCATCCACCCCGCCGATTTCTTTCGCCACCTCTTCCAATTCGATAATTTGAACTCCGACCTCATTATATCCTTCTTCAAATGGTCGCAGCAGAGATGCCAGGCCGCCTATTCCATCGAGGACCATGTAAGACTCTTTATTTTGCTAGCGAATGAGAAGAAGTACCCAAAGCTTCGATCTTTACTGCACATGTTTACGAAACAAGCAGAATCCTTTTCAATTTCCACGTTTTGTCATACACTTTTGACTGTTAGTGACAATTTGTGCGTGAATAGTGTTGTCTTCGATATGCTGGTTTTGGCTCTTGTGAGCAATGGCAAAGTTGATTCAGCATTTGAGGGTTTTATGCGGGCTGGGGATTATGGATTTAGGTTGTCGGTGCGTTCGTGTAATTCGATGCTGGCTGCGCTGGTGAAAGATGGTAGGATTGGGAATGTGGAGTTTGCATATAAGGAGATGGTTAGGAGGAGGATTGGGATGGATTTGATCACATTTAATACGACGTTTAGTGGGCTCTGTAAAGCTGGAAAGCTGAACAAGGCGAGTGACATCATGGAGGATATGAGCATTTGTGGGGTAGCACCGAATGTGGTTACTTATAATACTTTGATTGATGGCTATTGCAAGAGGGGTGGTGATGGGAGAATGTATAAAGCTGATGCACTGTTGAAGAAGATGGTGGAGAAGGGGATTTCTCCGAGTGTGATTACGTATAATATTCTAATTGATGGATTTTGCAAGGATAATAATGTGGGTGCTGGTGTAAGGATTCTCAAGGAGATTAAAGAGCGGGGTTTGAGACCGGGTGTGATCACGTATAACTCATTGATTCATGGACTCTTTGGTGATGGAAAAGTTGATGAAGCGATGAGTTTGAGGGATGAGATGAAGGGAATAGGTTTGGAGCCGAACATTGTTACTTATTCTATATTTATCAATGGATATTCCAAGAAGAATATGTTGAAGGAAGCTAGGGAGTTGTTTGATGGTATCATGAATGAAGGGATTAAACCGAATGTATTGACTTTCAATACTTTGATAAATGCGTATTGTAGAGCGGGGGAATTGGATGAAGCAGTTGCTATATTCAATCTTATGTTGGAACAAAAAGTGTCTCCAAATGTTTCGACATACAATTGCTTGATCGGTGCATATTATGGTGATGGAAACATGGAAGCAGTGGGTAAGCTTCTTGGTGAGATGGAGGAGACGGGCTTGAAATCTGACGTGGTCACGTACAATGTTAGGATAGATGCGATGTGCAAGAGTGGTGAAACTAGGAAGGCAGTTAGGTTACTTGATGAAATGTCGAAAATGGGATTGAATCCGAGTCATATTACGTACAATACTCTGATGGCTGGTTACTGCAAGGAGGGGAATCTGAAAGCAGCTTTGACTGTGAAGAAAAAAATGGAGAAAGAGGGGAAGCGGCCGAATGTTGTGACGTTTAATGTGTTGATTAAGGCTTTTTCTGAAAGTGGGAAGCTTGAAGAGGCAAATAGATTTCTTAACGAGATGTTGGAGAAAGGATTGGTGCCTAACCGGATAACATATGATCTCATTAAGAAAGAGATGATGGATAAGGGATTTCTTCCAGACATAGATGGGCATCTTTATAGTGATATGGGTAAATCTTAGCCAGAGATTCAACTGGAAGCCGTTGAGGTTTGTTTGAAGGTTGCATCATATATGTACTTGACATGAAAGTCTGAGGAAATTATCATGGTGCAGACTTCTATGTTGAACAATTGTTGCTGCTTTTTTTATTTGTTTTATTATATCCTTTGTTCCTTCTCATTGGAAGTGCTTGATTGTTGCATCATGAAAAGCGTGGTTTAAGGGCATGAAGTTTGCGGTGTCTTTCAGCAATTGTAATTCAATTCGAAATTGTTTAATCTTTTCCAATGCACCTTTTGATCATTCAAAGCATGCAGTTCTGAATCAGATTGGTCCCGAGGAATTTTGTTGCAGTTATTTCATTATTTGATGCTCCACTCTATCCTTTGTTCATGACATTTTAAATTAGTTTGCTTCCACCATCTGCAGGTGTGGTTCATGGCAGAGTTCTCACATGTATTTGCTGATTTTGAAAAGGTACGTTGTTTTGACAAAGTTCTCACATCCTTGCAGTTTTCAGATAAACATTGAAACTAGAATTCTTGTATCATTTTGATCCAATTACTCAACAACAGCAAGGACAACCCCCTGATTATTTGTTTTCAATTAATAACTGTTTGTTATTTATTCTAGATTGTGCGTACTACTCTTGATAACTATGAGATGGATTCACAAAACGAAGAAACTGAAGAAAGAAATGAGGCACATCACAATTGGGTGGATGAAGTGAGGGACGAGGTACAATTGTTGTAGGTATATACGATCGTAAGAACCGGGCCAGAAAAGAAAGATCTCGCACTTCTAACAAGGTTGGATTGGTGTAGAATTTGAGAAAAGGTATAGAGAGAAAAATGAAAAAGGGGGAAATGCCCTTTAGCTCAATAGCGTAAAATCAAGTTCAACAATTACAAATGAAAGAATTTATATAGTGTGAAACATATGAAAGAAATGCTGATGCGATTTTATTATGTAACATAGCTACATATCTATTTTATATTTCTTCATCCCCTGCATATCCATCAATCCAAGCTTGGACAAAAGAAACTTGAAACGTGGCCCAGGCAAAGCTTTCGTGAACAAATCAGCAAGCTGTAGCGTCATGGAGACATGCATCGGAACCAGAAACCCTGCTGTAAAATGATCGCGAATCAAATGATAATCAATATCCAAGTGCTTCCTTCTTTCTTGAAAGACCTGATTCTTCGTAATGAATGACGGCTTGATTGTCACAGTACAAAGGAATGACTGAGGAAATGACAATCCAAGGTCAGAGAAAAGATAAGTAATCCATAAAAGCTCACACACCGTGACACTGAGGGTGCGGTACTCAGTTTTCGTTGATGAAACAGAAATAGTAGCCTACTTGCAATGCCAAGAAATCAAACAGTCTCCGTGAAAAAAATACAAAAACCAGTCAAAGATCGTTGTGTGTTTACACAAGTTTTCCAATCAGCATCACTATACGTTGTGATAGAGAGAGCTACTCGGGGGATAAAACAAACCAAGAGAGGGGCATCATTTGAGATATTTAAGAACATGAATAACAGCATCCCAATGGTGTTTACATAGCTTAGCAACAAACTGACTTAATTGTTGCACTGCAAAAGTAATGTCTGATCGGGTAAGATTGAGATAAAGCAACTTGCCCACGAGTCGTATGCAAGAATCAGGACTATCTAACAGAGCGGAACTAGAGGCTGAGAAAGACAAACCTTGAGGTAAAGGCTTGTTAACTGAGCAACACCCAAGACCAGTTGAATCAAGATGATCCAAAATATACTTCTTTTGATTAAGAGATGTACATGAAACTCCATGAAAAAATTCCATTCCCAAAAAATACCGGGCACAACCAAGATCTAATATGTTTAATGGTCTTCCTATTGGATTTGTATACTGAAAGCAGAATTATTGAGCTTATATATAATATTTCATGTTACCACTATTACAATCTCATATCTGAATTGTTTACTTGATTGCATATGTTTGTCTCATTCTCTCATACAAAAGTTAGATCATACAGTGTGTAGAAAATCATAGAAGTATGTATGATTGGTTAAGCTTATTGAGATATAAAAATGATCACATCTGAGATAACTTGAGGACGAGTTGTGCTTATAGGCTGCAGTATAGATAAGAAGTGACTTGACTTGGTTGTTTGTCTATACTGGTACGTCTTGATGTATTGATGGATCACAGTGAGATAAGTTCTTCTATCTGACCGTCGTGAAGAACCTAGATCTCGGTGACTTTACATTGATCCAAACCTCGATAAAGTTTTAGGTGAGTATGAGTTACTGACCATCACTTTGACTTATTATGGGTGATGGTTACATGAGATAACCCAAGATTCTCCGTATCTTGGGTGGTGACAGTGTTTGTATGTCATGTTAGTTCCTGTATCGAGTCACTGTATCCGTTTAGGATGATGACGTCCCCTTAAGGAGCTCAAAAGGTTTATTGGACTAAAACCTGCAGGTTGAGTTAATTTAAGTACAATAATACAATAATAAGGTTGAGTGATACTACTTAAAGAATTAAAGAGATTAATTATTTTAAGCAGTCAGAATGCTCTAAATAATTAATGGACGTGTCATATTTTAAATACGAGGATTCGTAAGTCTAAATGCAAGTCCAACTCAACTTCAGTATTAAAGGGACAAGTCAACATTTATTCTCTAGTGGAATGAATAAATGTTTGTTAATTAATTTTTGATCTAGGCTGAGCATAAGATAATTAATTCATTTGAGGCCCATCTTTATTCCTTGCATTTGACCCCTGGGTTGGCCCATCAAGACTTGCTGATGTTGAAATTTTTGCCCACCCTAGCAGAGTCCCGCTGAGACTATGTTCTGATTTTCAGTATCTATATAGATATTATTTGTTATAATTAGATATCAACAAATATTATATGATATTATTAAATATCAAGATATAATTATTCTAGATGTGATTTATCTATAAATATATGATTGTATTTATTAGATATGCAGGGATCCTATCTAAGTAGGATTATAGGAATGTATTATAAATACAATGTGTGAGAAAATCAGAATATTCATATTCATTCATTTGTGATTTTCAAAAGTCATAAAGAAAATAGAGGAGACAAATTTTTGCAGTATTCTCCATAGATTGATGTCACTCAGTATTAGAGAATAGGCATCCGGGATACAGTCCAGAAGATCAAAGTTGGAGTCTATCATTGATCTTATATCACAGAAATTCGCAGGTAAATACGAGTAAACGCCAACGTGTTGCAATTAATTACATAGATGCATGCTAGTATACAATCAATGTATGATGAATTAAATATCCAAGATAGATCATCGGGAAGAGGAAAAAATTAGATTTTCCTACACTTTCATATTGGGTTTGAATCATCGTGATAACTTGCTTCAAAATAGAATATACTTGTCCCTTTGTGCTTAACAAGTATACCTGAGTAACTCTACTATAGTCTTCAACCAAAGTAAGCATGAATTTGACATTATTAATGCACTCAGAGTTATATAGCCCCCACACATCCATATGTACTAATTCAAATAAGGCTAAAGTTATTATATTCAATACAAGAAATGATAAACGAGTTTGTTTTGATTTAGCACATACCTCACAGTTCTTCAATGCATCAAGGCTGACAGATGTTAATTTACCTTTGAAGCAGACATATGCTCCATAACTCCGACATATGGATGTCCTAGCATATCATGCCACTGCTACATATCATGAGATGGTACATATAGAGCATTGCACGAAATATTTATACCAATAATATAAAGATTCCCAATGAGTTTTCTTGTGGCCAGAATATGATCTGAATTTGCTCTCTGAATGGCACAATGTGAGTCCAGAAACAAGCATCTAATCGAGCTATTCTTATCTAATTGTGCAACTGAAATCAGAATGTGTGTGAAGCTAGGTGCCAATAGTACATTCCTCAACTAATCTCTTCACTTAACTGAACAATTCCTTGGTATAAAACATGTTTGATAGAACCATTAGGTAAGTGAATATCATGTGGACTCGCAAGCTTGTTGGTAATCACCATCAATTATGGATTGCAGCATATGTGTGCACTTGCCCCTGAATCTACAATTCACTGCTCCATTTCCATCCCATTAATATACTGAAATTATAATATCCTATAAATTCATCTGCTCTACCATCATGTACCATATTAGTATATAACTTCGGTTGTGGTGAACCATTTCCTTTGTTCATACATTGTCTCCAACACTTAGCAAACTCATTTTGAACTATTTTGCTAATATCTCAGCTAGAATCACTTATCCCACTGCTCATATCATGCTTATCAACATCAAATGATGTTTCTGCATCTGCATAATTGACCTTGAACTTCCCTTTGGATTCTTTCAGCTTCTTATACCAATCGGGGTAACCATGCAATTTGAAGCAATCTCTTTCTTCATGGCCATTTCTATTACAATGTTGACAATACAAATTATGTTTTTCTTCTTGCTTTTCCTTCCTTTGAAGTTGTATTGTTTTCCATAAGTGTTTGGTTTGGTATTAGAATGTGTTTGCTACCCTACATTCATAGCTAACTAACTACTAGAATCAACAAAAGTATCGGTAGTTAATTTTTTATCTTCTACTTGCAAGATCATTCAGTGAGCACGGTCCAAACATTAGGTAAAAGATCGAGAGATGAGACTTGATTCCAATCATTCTCATAGATGTCATTGAGCCCATTCATAAATTGCATTAACCTCTGGTTTTTCTCTTTTCCACACCACATTTCTAGCTCCACATACATAATTGAAAGGTGGTAGAATCATGTCTAATTCACTCCATAAAGCCGTAAGGTTGTTAAAATACATAAGAACAGACTGATTACCCTGTGTATAGCTGCCAATTTCTCGTTGTAACCTAGCAATTTTTGGTCCATGCTTTTCCCAAACCTTTGATTCAAGGCATGCCAAAGTTTTTGTTGAATCCATGTGGACAAATACATCAACTAATTCTTTTGAAATGGAATTTATAATCCATGAAGATATCATATAATCTGCTTTGAGCCAGACCTTATAATACGGAGATGTAATTGCAGGTTTAGATACAGTACCCCATCTAACAAATCAAGTTTACTCTTCGCACCTCGCTTAACAGATATACTCCAAATTCGTGAAATTAGTTCCGTTAATTTATCGAAACAAGTTGCATACCAGGATGATCTATGATGTGCAACTATAACACTTCTTCGATCGGATTAGGTTGCACCAATCGTAGATCTGGATTGCCATTCCTTTGATGTTGATGAGGATCATCACCTTCACCTCTGTCATACTGTTCATATAGAGCATTGTTATTGCCAGCTTCTTCGTCTGCTAACACATACCAACACCTCGCCATTTCTCGCCATGACAGCTAATGCTCTGATACCATGTAGATTTTGGGAAAAGGTATAGAAAAAGAAGAATGAAAAAAATGGGAAATGCCCTTTAGCTCAATAGCATAAAATCAAGTTCAACAATTACAAATGAAAACACTTATATAATGTTGAGATTCTTTAAACAATAAAGCAAGAGATAAACGATGCAAAAATTTACGTGGTTCGATCAAATGATCTACGCACACAGAGGATGAGCTGAAAGTTTATTAGATCATCGAGAAGATAACTGGAATCGATTGGAATCAAGAAATGAATACAATACACAATATCTCTCTTCCCCCTTAACTTTTCTCTCTAATAACTGTCACAAGGCAAAACTATTCACGATGCGCTATCGTTGTATTTTACGGTATATACTTAATCACATATCAACTAATCTATTTATCTAACTAGATCCCATAATCACCACCTTAGAAATTAAGTCGGTGATAAAGAATGAATGTGATTACTCCACGTGTACAGACATGTGTCACTGTACTGCAATCAACTCTCTGAAGTATGAGTTGCTTTTAGCACCAACATCAACTCTCTTCAGCAATATGTCATATGCCAGCAGCCATATGCCAGATATCTGATATCAACTCCTGGTTACGACCAAGTCTATTATCAGAAGCCAACTCTCCTGCCAGAAACCAGGAACCAACTCTCTTGCCAGAAGCCACCAGAAGCCAACTCTCATGTCATAAGCCAACTCTCAGTCACAAAATACTTAAATATAATGTTAAACCTATGGAAGAAACAATGATGCGATTTTATTATGTAATATAGCTACATATCTATTTTATATTTCTTCAATGTGTTTAGTATTGATGAATGTAAAAAGGAGAATTTTGTTTTAATTAGATAATAATTTGGGAATTGCTCTTAAATTAGTCGAACGGGGTGGTGGCTTGCTCGTTTTTATTAATTCCTTAATTTTTACTTGGATAAATAGCACTAAGCCAAAAAATTGAAGAAAATGAAGTAAATTCAAAATTATAGTGTTCACACTTAAATTAATGTATTTATCCTTGAATATGACTATTAATTTCAAAACTGCCGTTCTAAAATTGATTTGATTTGCAAATCAGAAACTGCCTTGTAAAATATAGAATAGATCAAACGGTTTTTCTTTTCATTTGCTTATTATGCTTTGTATGTTTTCATTTATTTCTTAATTGTGCTTGTCTGTTATTATTTGATTTTTATTACGTAAATTGTTAGAACGTAGCTTGCTAATAATTTGATTAAGTAATAGTGAATTCTCGATCTGTATTAGCTCTTACTACTATTTTATAGTGTATCTAGTTTATTTTGTTTTTCTAAGATGAATTCTCTTTTGTCAATGAACAATTAAACTTTTGGTCTAGATCTAAAATTACTTGTCAGTGTTTGAGAATTTAGTCTATTCATTTTGTTTTGGATATTCAAATTTATTTATTTATTGCTATTCATTGTTTGATAGCTTAGCCTTGTCATTTTTTTCGATAGATGTATCAAATTTTTTTAGTTGTATTTTTATGAATAATTTTTATTATAAACCATTAAGACATATCGATACTTGTGTGTATAATATAATTAATATTTATAGCGCTTTCGCATACTGCTAGCTTAGCCTAAACCTTAGTCGTTATTTATTTAATTTATTTCTTAATAGATAAATAGAAATATAGAATATATGGTTCAGCAAGTGGATTTATACTTGTTTAGATCCGAACACCGTCAAGGATATTATGCATTTAATTATAGAATTAGTCTCTAATTTTTATTTGGATTATCGTAAAAGTTTCGAGCTCGTTATATACAAGTAGTAACGGCACATAGTTCATAACTCTCCATTTTCTATTAAATAAATCAGAATTTTCAAATATTTATCACCACTACCACAATTGCTACTTCTACCACGTGAAACGAACCTTAATTTTAATATTATCTTTTCCGATCAAAACATGATCATCGTAATGAACGTAATTTCAGTTAAAGATGTAAAAAAACCAATTCTTTAAATTATTATTACATTTTGTTCACAAAAAAATTGTATTTAATACTTCTTTGGTTTGTTTGTACATAAAAAATTTGTATTTTTTTGGGATATTTTTAATACTTATAAGGGGTGTTTACTTTACATGATTAGGTTGAATAGATAGAATTAATTCAACCTAATCAAATATTTAATTTTAAGGATTAACATTTGAGGATATCCCAAAGCTCGAGATTATTTTAATCCTTTGAATTGTTTTTAATTAATTTTAATCCAATCAATATAGATATGATTGAAATAATCCTCCAAATAAAATAAGAGTTATTATCTCAATTTTAATCATTTACTAATCATTTGTAGTAAACAAATGATTGATAGATAAAAATTATCTTATCACATATTTAATCCATCAAATAATCAATCATTCAAAATACTAATCATGAAAAGTAAACACTACCATAATATGATATTTATTCTTCATCTATTATAATTTATTAAAATTTGTGTCATAAAAAATAATGTAAACTTATAATGAACGAAAAATATTATATATTAAGAAAAAGCTATTACGTAGAAGGTAACATACAATTACATTAATAATAACAATAGCAATGATAATAGTAATAATATTAGCAATAAAAAATCAATTTGGAATTCGAGGGGATGGCTGTCAGATGAGACGACGGCTAATGTACTTAAGTTTATGACATCTCATCGATGACGTGGCAATAAATCAACCAATGAATGAGCTAGTTTAGTCTTGCCCCACAAAAGCCACGTGAATTGACCATAAATTTGCTCCAATTATATTCCTGGTAACTTTTATGGACGTGGACGATTCAGTACCACTTCGTAGGTTTTCCTCAAATTGACTAACATAATTAATCCCACCCCAATCTTAAAATACAACAATAAATAAACACTAATTTTATGAAATTAACCCAGTATAACACGCCCACTAATGTTAGTTGATTTGTACTAGAGATATTGATTCAATAATTTTAACTTTGAATTTGATTAAATAGATTTCGGACCAACTAATTTGAATCTAATAAGATTTCACCTATCTAGCTAAAATATTGACAAAGATATGTCATTCGTTTGACTGGGTATAATAGGCACTCCTATTCAAAACTAGTTTTACAATATAATTACAATTGTACTTTATACGTTCACATGAATCAAGATTTAATAATTGTTCTTCTCTATAAAAAAAATCTATTACTCTTATCCTTCCCACAAATAATTTTTCTTTTTATTGCTATTGGACTGGATATAGGAAGGGCGCATGGGCAAGTCCCAACTTCGAGATAGAAACTTTTACCAAGAATTAAAAAAAGGTTATTGATCAGACAACCTTAATCTGGATTAAGTAATACTAAGTAAGCAGATTAGTGTGTGTGTGTCGCCATTCCACAGTTGGAAGAGATAAGTTTTGCCATTTCAGGTAAGTACCATAAATCTCTCCTACTCCCTCCCTTCTGTCTCCAAGAACCCATCTCTAAATCTCTACTCTTTATTAATTGTTAGGACTTTTTATTCCATGGCTCACAATTTTTCCCTTTTGCTTTCGCTGTCCAGCTCTCGCTTTTGATCGTCTCCTTTGATTCCATCTCCCGTGATACTGTCTCAGGTATGCATGAACCCCAATGTCTGACTTTATCTTCGATTTCTGTTCGGTTTTTTTACTTGAAATTTGCTTTTGTGATTATGACTTGAAACTTTGTGGGTAGCTCAGTTCTGATTGCTGACTCCTGCTCATAGTTGGAATATACATCTTGATTTTGTTCCGATTAGGTCCCCTGTTTGTTTCTATTTTAGGTTTAATCCGACACTTCATTCGCGGTTGTGATTAGAAAGTAGGAACAGCTGGTTTTTTAATACGATGCATTTCCTATGATATACTGGATTTTGAAATTTCGCATTGTCTTTTTATTAGATTTTAGCTCTGCTTTTTTTGGTATTAATTCTTTTGTATAATTAGTTTGTGTGCATCGCTTTTGGCTCCCATCATGCATCCATGCATTCGTACACCAGTTTGCTTTAGAATGACTGTTTCCGATGTTTACTATGCTATGCCAAACTTCTATTTGCCGGTTAAAGATTGAATTGGTTCGTGTTTGTTAACTTGGTTATCTTAAAACTAAAAATGTACAGGAATAACCATAGTCTTGCAGCACTTTTAAGTTTGGGAAGTTAAAAGCACTCCGTAGAGATTGATTCTTTTGATTTATCTTCGACCAGATAATATCAGTTAAGGTCTGTTTGTCACTAAATTCTGTATGACTACAAAGATCAGAAGTTCTTTTCTTCATGACCCAGTTACTCCAGCACCACCCCTAGTAATCTTGAGACTCCATTTTATTCATTGAGGAACATCTTTTTCTCCTTCTTGTCTTCTACACTTCTTCTTGCCTTCTGGTCTATTGTTAGTTAATGTTAGAATTTTGCTACTGGGTCAACAGCTTCTTGTGGATTTTGGTCTCGTAGTAGTGTCTTAGATTAAGAATAACATGCATTATTATTTCAAAGGTTCTCCTATTTAGTTACTGGAGTTTATTATACACTTTCGGTTGCTCCAACCTATCATATTCAGGATGCTACAGAATAGATAAGTAATATGAAGATATTGACTTTCATCATCTCATGTACAGGTTAAAGTTAAACTTCTAGAATGGGTTTTGTTTTGCATTTAGCTACAAAAACTTAGGTGACGTTAGCTGTTTAAAGTTTGAGGGCTTTGATTTCAACAGGTATAGCAATCTTGTATTGATGTAATTTCTTACAACTGCTGTTATGCTACAAGTTATCTTTGCCTTTTCCTTAAACAAAATCTTATTATGACTCTGTCTAAGTAAGTATGTGTTCTTTCCTCAGTGTTATCCAATTGAATGTGATAGTATGGATGAAACAGTTGGTGGTGAGATGCCTGAACCTGTTGATGGTATCCGGCATAAAGAGAATGAGTTCTCAATAAAACCTGGCAGCTCCGACATGCTGCAATCAAGTGAAATGGTTACACCTGGTGTTGATGATTATCCTCATATGCCAAAAAACCGATATTCAGTTATACTGGATGCAAAAGACATGGACAGAATTGGTTCTTCTGAACATGCGAGTGCCAGTCCACGCTGTATGGATGATGCTGGGGTAATGGTTGAAGAGTTGACTCTGAGAAATTACGATGGGGAGAAGTTGACTGTTGTGGGTAATTCAAACAGTAGAAATCGATCACAGACTAAAAGAAACCAGTGGCAGAATTTGTATCATTTAGCTGGCAGATCAGGAATCAGCAACTTTCATGGACAAAGTGGGTACAAAGGAAAAGGTCAGGCAACGTCGAGTGCCTGGGTGGATGAGGATAACAATTACTTTCCTGGATTACTAGATCAAAATCAGACAGCATCAGACTACAATCCTAATGCTGTCATGGAAAATCAATTAATGAACAATGATAATGGTATTCCAGGCCATACTTTGTATTCTTCTGGAGGCATTAGGACAAAGATCTTATCTAAATCTGGTTTTTCAGAGTACTTCATTAAAAGTACATTGAGAGACAAAGGAGTAATACATAAAACCCACGATGGCAGAGGATCTGGTACTGTATCTGGGAACCAGGTTCATCGTAATTATGGCATTGCTGGTTCAACAAATTCTGTCGCACCATTAGGTTACGCTAGCAAGCCTGTTTCATCTCTACCAGACGGCGTCTCTGGATCATTCAAAACTCCTGGTACTAGAAGCAATAGTGATGGAATAAGTTTAAGAGAATGGCTGGAAGCTGATGGAAGGAAAGCAAATAAAGTTGAGAAAATGAGTATCTTTAGACAGGTTCTGGATCTTGTTGATTTTTCGCACGCTCAAGGATCTTCTCTACAAGATTTAAGGCCTTCTGCGTTCAAATTGTCAGGGTCAAATCAGGTCATGTATCTAGGATCTTCTGTACGTGCAGGGGTCACAGATAATATTACTGATCAAGATAATTACCAATCAAGTCATAATCGAAATGAAAAGAGGCCGATAAATCAAGGGTTGCTTTCCTTTGAAAACCAATGTGTGAAGAAGCAGAAATCAAGTGAAAAATTGAGCTCTATTCAAAGGTGGCCCCAGTTTCCATCAAGGTCTGGCACTAAATTTGTCTCCAGAAATGTTTCCAAGGATCTTAGCAATGATGTAGATGAGGAGCAGAATCCTAAAATAGAAACTAAAAACCACAGCAAACTGTTTGGGCATAATGTGCCTAATTCATTACATGCATTCCGGTCCTCTGTGAATTTTATGTTAGAAGAAAAGTGGTATACAAGTCCAGAGCAGTTCAATGAGAAAGCCTGTACCTTTGCCTCAAACATCTACTGCCTTGGGATTCTTCTATTTGAGGTTTGTGAATGCTCACGCTCAGTAATTTTTTCTTTCTTTTCTAAACAATTATGAACTCTGGCTGAATGGGATCAAATGTTATATCTGATTGCTACAATTTATAAGCATGATGACGTACTTTATGCATTAATTGCCCCACTATATGAATGCATCTTAATCTGTATGATTTTCTGAAGATCTCACTCTAAACTCAGATGTGTCACGACTATAACTTTCAAAGCTTCATGGAAACCTTTAAGAATTCATTTTCAGAGATTACTAATGTTTTATTTCATCTGGATTCATTTAACAACTAAGGTTGATACCTTAGTTAAGTATTTGACAGTCTTTCATTTTCCGTATTGGAAAGACATCTAAGTTAAAATTCTTCTTTTTTCTCGTGTAGTGCTCATATTTCTAGAGTTTTAAACATGTGATGTCCTGGCTATAGCCAGACTTTGATATATGTAGCTACAGGAATATAGTATTAAGTATAGAAGAGTTATAAGTGGTAGATTGCTCTTCACCTGGTGTTATCGTATTTAGATGTCAGCCAGTGTATTTTCTATGGCTTGCATGTGATAGTGATAGCTTAAATGATTAAGTAGAAGCATTACTTTCTTGTTTATCACTTTCCTTTCCTGGTAAGCTATATGTCTGACAGTCTGAGTTTAGTCTTTTAACATTAATATGGATGGTACTGTCAGTTACTTGGCTCATTTGATTCTGGGAGATCTCATGCTGCTGCCATGCTTGATTTACGTCATAGGATTCTCCTCCCAGCTTTCTTCGGAGAATCCCAAGGAAGCTGGGTTTTGCCTTTGTTACTTCATCCTGAACCTTCATCACGCCCTACAACCAGGTAGTTGACTTCAATCTTGGGATAAATATATTTTTAAATAATAATCCCGCAATTTGCTTAGAACTTTTCTTTACTTTTCTGTGACTGGTTTCTATAAGATGTCAGTTTCAGTAACGGTTTGATTATTGTTGGATTTCAGAGAAATTTTGCAATTTGAATTTTAAGTGGTACTCAAGAATTACGTGGAGCTGAGTTGTTATCATCTATTCATGAAGAAGATGAGGAATCAGATTTGTTATTGTACTTCCTTTCGACATTGACCGAGGAAAAACAAAATGCTGCACTCAGTCTATCAGAACAAATCCAGTGCATTGAAGCTGATATTCAAGAGGTTGTGAAACGAAAACCTGGAAAGTCGTCGGTTCTATCTTCTTTGCTTAAGAAGTCACCTTCTGCATGCGGGAGCAGTGCAAGTGTAGATCCATATTCAAAGACGTGCCATTCAAATGATGCAGAAACTAGGTTAATGAGTAATATCAGGCAACTCGAAAATGCTTACTTTTCTATGAGATCAAACTATCAGCTTGCAGACAGTAATTCTGCCACTGATAGGGATGGAGAACTCCTGATAAGTCGTGAAAACAGGTGCACTATGGGAAAGGGAGAGAACAATGCTGAAGATCGTCTAGGGGGCTTCTTTGATGGTTTGTGTAAATATGCTCGATACAAAAAATTCAAAGTAAGAGGTGTACTGCAGAATGGAGAATTTAATAATTCTGCAAATGTGATCTGCTCTTTAAGTTTTGACCGGGATGAAGACTACTTAGCTACGGGAGGGGTGTCAAAGAAGATAAAAATTTTCGAATTTCAAGCTCTCTTTGATGATTCAGTCGATATTCATTATCCAATTGTTGAGATATCGAATAAGTCAAAGCTAAGTTGCATTTGCTGGAACAGCTATATCAGAAACTTCCTTGCTTCGACAGATTATGATGGCATAGTCAAGGTCCGTATCTTTGTTCACTCTTCTATCATTGATTTATGTAAATACAAGGACATAGGTAGCTTGTTACTAATTTTAGTGATCTTAAAATGTCAAATTATGTTGTAAATGCTTCATTTCATGGAGTAAGGGCGAGCTAGATCACAAGGAAGAACGTTTGAGTTCCCCACATTGTTGGATTCGTGTGTATGTTTCTGTAGCTAGTTGGAATGAGGAATGTTGCATGCACGTTGTATGTTTGTGGAGTTCTATATATCCAGATGTTCATCTTATTACCTAATATAATTCTGAACATCTCTTGTTATTTTGACGTCGCCATATTCTTATTTGTATTTAGTACTTTGTCTCTGTGATGTTTACATAACATAACCCTCAATTGTCATAGTTATGGGATGCGTCAACCGGTCAAGGGTTTTCAGAGTTCGTTGAGCATAGTCAAAGGGCTTGGTCTGTTGATTTCTCTCGTGTTGATCCTACGAAACTAGCCAGTGGCAGTGATGATCATTTGGTGAAAGTATGGAGTATCAACGATGTATGTATTGCCTTTTCTTGTTTTATTCTGCATCTTGTGCTTCTAAGGCATCTGATTTCTTTTCTCCACAACCCCCTTATTTTCTCTATAAACAAGGGTTCTTTTCTGGGATTTAATCCTTATAATTGTTAAGGTTTCGTGTTATTTTACATGAAGAAAAGTTTTCCCCGGGATTCAATTCTTATAATTGTTAAGGTTTTGTGTTCTTTTACATGAAGAAGTGCTGATTTCAATGGATAGTAAAATTCTGTGCCATTCAATTATTTCTTTATGTTGCTAAATAATTCCCATATAACCACAGTAAGCAGCTCTTGTGAGCCTAACAAGTGAGTATTCTGATTGTTGGTATTTCTCCAATTGAAGCTGCTCTACTTCAGTTCTTATACTTTCTCTGCAGAGCTGATGCTGGTCTTGGGCATCTAGTGTGGTCAAAACAATTTTCTAGTCACTATAAAGTTTTATCATTTTCATTCTGTGCAGTTTTCTGTTTAATGATACTGATCTTTACCCTCTGGTGCAGAGAAATAGTTTGTGCACAATTAGGAGCCATGCAAATGTTTGCTGTGTTCAGTTCTCACCTCACTCCTCTCATTTATTGGCCTTCAGCTCTGCTGATTATAAGACCTATTGCTACGACCTTCGCAATGTTTCAGTACCATGGTGTGTATTGGCGGGCCATGAGAAAGCTGTAAGCTATGCAAAATTCTTGGATGCAGGAACACTTGTTTCTGCATCTACTGACAACACACTGAAGATTTGGGATTTAAAGAAGACAAGTTCCACTAGTTTGTCAAAGGATGCATGTATTTCAAGTCTTAGAGGGCATACTAATGAGAAGGTTAGTTGGTACCCTTCCCGAAACTGAAGACATTTTTCTTGATATAGTCCACTAAGAAAATTTCTCTCTGAACTTCGTTCTTGTGCTTCGCAGAACTTTGTTGGCCTGTCAGTTAATGATGGGTATATAACTTGTGGTTCTGAGACAAATGAGGTGCGTCCCACTTCTAACTCATCTCTCTCATACTTTTGGCATGGATGCATAGGGGTGGGCTCTGAAATGATATTAGAATCATGTAAACACTTAACACTGTTGGCGTGAAAAAAAAGGTGCTTTGTGAGAAGATAGGCATAAATGCCATTACATTCAGTGAATAATGGGATCACTTATTTTCTAAATAGTTATCGTTGCTTTATACTATTCCGTGCCAGAGAGAATAGATATTTATTATCAAAAGCTGAATGATGATTCTTGCTTCTGCTTTGGTGTGTATGTTTAAACTGTAGCATGGATATTGTAAATTGTTGGTTCTGTTTTTATTATGCCTGGCTCAGGATAAAACCATTTTAGTCACTATTGGAGTTTATTTTTTACTAATTCTATAGACAGGGATTTGTCATGGAATAGTCTGGAAAGCTATATGCTTGCACATGTGCTAACTTGTGCATTCTTAAATAGTAGTCATCACTCTTAGCTCATTTCTGCAGGTATTTGCCTACTACAAATCTCTGCCCATGCCAATTACTGCCCACAAATTTGGCTCCATTGATCCCATAACTGGAAAGGAAACGGAAGATGACAATGGACAGTTCGTTTCAAGTGTTTGCTGGAGACCGAAGTCAAATATGGTCATTGCTGCTAATTCAACTGGGTGCATCAAACTCTTGCAGTTGGTTTAGACACATATAAGTTAATTTCTCCCATTACAAGCTATGTCACATCAATGTTCATGGCTTGTTTCGTTGCTTCCACACTATGCTGGAAACAGAGCTTGAACATGGAGTTTAGATTTGGAAGAAAGTTGAGCTCTTACCTTCCATGCCTCAATGTACACCCTTCGACCAAAGAGAGACTTTTTAGTCTTCCAGGTTCGTGGATTTACAGGAGCTGGAAGCTAGGCATTGTAACACGGGATTTATCACTGAGTATTCTTTCCTGAATCTTCACCCGCCTGTAGCTTGGTAAAGAACAAAAGTAGCAGACGTGCATGGCTCTAACTATCTTAGTCTGGTGGCTTATTCTCAGTTTCTCGCAGAAGTTGCTCCATAACCAAAGCCAAATTCCGACTGCCCATCATTTGAAGTAAGTGCCCATTTCTGCACGATAGATTTCTATTGTTGATATATAGTCGAATTGTAACTGTGTGGTTGAGGCTGCCTGTTGAGCGGCATTCTTTGTATATTTATGTGTATAATTAGTCAACAACGTTTAGCTTTATAGCAAATTGATCTACTAATCTATTCGTATTCGTTTGTATTATTATGTAATGAGTGGGATAACTACACATGAAATAGTGGATTCTTCATTCTTTCACTTGCATTACTCCATTTTCTTCCTTTCGATGCCTGCTTATGTATCGTATTTAGAGTCGAACCGGACTTTTGGATGGTTTTCAACCGGTTCAATGTTCGGAAATCCGAACTGGTTTAGCTCGGTTTGTTTGTCAACTTTAATTTATTTGTTTTATTTTTGTTGTTCTTAGAGGAAGAACGCATTTTAGATACGTGTGTTTTTTACATTTGTATAAAGTGGATATTGCATTTTTTTTTAAAATGTAACGTCTACAGACTTTTGCTTATCGACATTTTAATCTTTATATATTAATGTGCATTGTTATATGGTTTAGGATTATTAATCTTTTAATATTCAGTAAATTTTATAGATGACTCAGTAAATCCAATGTTGTATCCAATAACAGCAAAATTAATTTGATTCTCAGTCCAATTAGAATTTATCTTTATTTTCTGAAACAGTGCTAAGAAAAATCGATATAGACCGATACATTTTCTGAACGAAAATTAACTATATAAACTCACGTACCTTTTTTTTTTCTGTGCATTTGTGGCTAGAACAGCATACCAATAAATTGGACAAAAATCCTTGTGCTACTTTATCAACAATTTTTTTTTTTTGGAAAGAACGAGCGAGGGCATTCAATTGAATTTGGAATCAGATAGAAGACACGAGTAAACATGATAAGCTGCTACGGAAATCCTTTCTTTCTTCCTGCATTCTTGCATGTTGAGCACGACAAATATTTTGATCTTTTGGGTTGGTGGTTGAAGAGGTCTATCCAACTCGTACTTAATTGGAGATTGATGAATTCTAATTAAATTTCGTTAAGAGTGGATGCATACAAATTTTGTCTTTAATCGATCTATCCTTAATTGCGTCCACTTGAGCAATCATTCAACCAAGATAGACTATAGTTTGCATCTCAACCTATTTCAACTGACTCCAAAAAGCTCAAAAAAAATTATGTCCACCCCAAGATCGGAACAGGTCTGCAAATAGACAACAAGAAATCAATGAGAGCATTGTAACCATGAAACTTTAACTGAAACTTCAGCAACGATGGAAAACTAGGCAAGCCCTTCAAACTCCCCAACCTAAACCCATGGTAAGTTAAGAAGGAATGAGAACTACATGACATTTAGTTCCTGTACCGAGGATACGTTATATTTAAAGTTAGAATGTAAGCTTTAAATGTAAGAATTAAGATCTATAAATAAGTTTAACTTATTATTATTAAGATTAAGATTAAACAAATTTAAAAAGAATAATTTGGAATTTCTTCTTCTTCTTTTTGCTGTAAAAATAGAATAGGGTTGGAGATGGAGTAAAAGTTCTTGTAAAATAGAGATAACCATAGGATATGCCCCTATGTCTTATCTTTTATGAAGACCTGCAGAGGCTCTTTTCCTGGTTAGTGGTTACAAACAAAAACAATTTATTTCTAAAGTAGTAATAATAATAATAATAATAATAATAATAATAATAATAATAATAATAATTTAGTTGTATGCATCAATAAATTACACTGAATTCATTGATTCAAAAGTCATTTGATTATTGAGAACACAGACAAGTATAAAACATAATATTCTGGGGTCATTGATAATTTGATTCCTTGCTCGCTTAAACCTTGGAATATTGTGGACAAAGATCAATTAACCCAACTGCAAAATCTGGTTCAATTGATTAGCATTACAAGCAGTTGTTTGTTTTTTCATATTGGGACATATTCAACAGTCACCAACAACAATCGTTTATATTGATGGTGCAAAAATTGTGAATGGTAAAATCTTACGGATCACCTGGGAGAATGTGCCAAGTTCAGTTTGTCTTGCCAGCTTCCTAGTACATTAAGTTTGCTTCTTTCCACTTGAATCCGCTTCTTCCCTCGTCTGTTCTGCGAGGGAGAACTTCTTCACTTTCTAAGGAAAACAGAAAGAGATTCAATTAAAGCAGTTGAAATTTCCGTATCAAATTACATTAATAAGAATCAAATTAAGTAAATGTTATGCAGTATACATGACTTCAGTCTTGAATAAATGATCAAGTAACATGTACCCGAAATCCTAATGAATAACCTTCGGTTGTGAAGAGGAGTGGAACTCTGTTGGATTATAATTCTTTTACTTTTATCTATCTAGTATGTTAGCGAATGAGTCTATTCTGAATCTCAAGAAAATGACTTCATCAGAAATCGGCATACCTTCACATAACTAATTTCAGAGAGAGAAGAATTAAGTAAATCTTCAAATCATCATAGCAAGATTTTGATAAATTTCAAGAGATCAGAACCAAAATCCACCAACATGTTGTATACATACTATTAATTATATTGATCCTTAGAATGACAGGTGTTCCTCTATCTGACCTTATTGCCCAACCTGAGAATGAAGAGCTAATTCTACGTACTGATAACAGCTCTATGTAGATGACACCAAATCATAGACAATATGAGGGGGCGGGGGAAGCAAATATGTGAGGAGTATGACGGATCACCAGCTCCGAAGATTACAACTCAATTCCAATGGGAGGGCATACTATCAATCAGATGGGATCAGATCCTCAAGAGTGAGATTTTTTCTTTTGACTGAAGCTTAGTCATTTAAGACTCTCCTACTTGCTATGAAACAATCCAAAATAGACAAATAACAAGAATTTCTGACCGAGAAAATACAAACATATTGACATGGTTGGCAAAAACTAATTCACTGGTGCAAAAACTAATTCATTGGTGAAATAATCAATACTGTGACCAAGACACTCTAGAAACTTTGATATGCCATTACAGTCAAAAATAGGAAAGTTGAAACTAAAACCAAGACCCTTCCTTATTAACCAAGCATATTTTGAACACCACTCAAAACAAAGTCCGCGTTGAGCACAAATTATTAGCTCCTTGAATTATACACAAAATTGAGGTCTTTACCAGCCATAATCTCTAATTCAGAAGTAACTAATTGTATAAACGAATTTGTTACGACTAATCCAACAAACAAACTATCTAGAAGAATCAGAAAGTTCCAGAAAAATAAAAATCAGACATAATAAGTTGCCCAGGGAAAGCAGACATCAGCAAGAATTTAGGAGAAGCTGACTCAAAACAAGCCAAAGCATCCGTCGAGGAATAGAAATATATCATTTAGCAAGTAGTAAGATCCTGAAAATTCAGATGGTCGGTTCGACCAAGCATCCCAGTAGCAGGAAAAAGGCTATATAGCATAAATATCTAGTAATGACATTGATGAAACAATCTGGTGAACTACACAAGGAAAGAAAGACACTGGTTTATTTATATAAATACATTGGTTGAAGAAGAGACTCTCACCCAATACCAAAGTTGTTTACCAAAAAGCTCCCAGTAAAAGATTGTCTCGGTCAATTACTCTTGATATAAAAGTAACATGTAACTGATTTCACATAGCTTGCATTTGCTTTACTCCACCAGTCTAGAAGACTAGAACCTCTTAATATTCACACCATCAAGTTTACAGATAATAATAACTCAGGCAGTAAACAGTTGGTATAGGCGCAACTACTTTCGATTTTGAGCAACCAGAAAATATCGATTACCCTGAGCTTTTAGATATCATAATATAGCACTCTTCTTCAGAATATTTACTAAATACAAAAACTAATCATAAAGACAAGATTAAGTCCTGTCATAATCTCAAAATATAGCAATTCATCAATACAAGGAATTTGATAAGTTTGAAGTTCGTTTCGTGGCTGCAGAAATAGCATTCTTCTTCAGAATATTTGCTATTTACCTTATCAATGACGCATTTGCGCAGGGCTTGAAGGAGCGAAAGGCATTTTTCTTGATCGTAAGGCGATTGAGCAACGCAATTGAGCAGATCGATTGATTCCTTCCCACACACCGCCTGCTGTTGATTTAGAGATGTCTCCATGATTTTTCGTAGTTGAGATTCTAGGGTTTAAGAGATTGCGATTTGGGGGTTTTAGAATATGGGAAATGAATAATTCGCTTGACTATAACTGAATACTTAACCTGTTTGACTACTGCACTTTTATCGAATTCAAGAATTGTTTCTATTCCGCTATCACAAGTTTAATTCAATTTATTAAAAACTAACAGATTTAGATAAGATCAATGATCGAATCCTAACAGGAGTTTTACCTTATGGGCACTACCAGACAAAGTCCTCATAGCTTTTTAACCGTTGAGTTATCGTGATTTACTCCTCACAGTTGATTAAGAGTTGACAGTTGATTAAGAGTTGGTAGATTTAGAACAATGACCTAAGAATTGAATCCTAACAGCCGGAGTTTCACCTCTTTAGAGTGACTCCTTATGAATACTAAACAAAGTCATCATATCTTTTTAACCGCTGAGTTATCGTGATTTACTCTCTCACATTCTCATGAGATGGGATATGAGGGTTCTTTGGAGAAAGAGCTTCCCTTTTTGGAACAAGAATGGTCTCTATCCTTTTTCTTTTTATTTCTCAAAGAAAGAAAAAGAACATTTATAAATGCTAAAAGAACGGTATTACCAAAGTAATCCTAATTTAGATAAAGTAATTTCTCTGTATGATAGAAGAGGTTTCCGAATTCAGTCTATTTCCTCAACTCCGGTTTGTTAATATATTTACATAAGTTAATAATATTTGAGTGTTATTATCATTTTGTTATTTATTAAAAGTAATAATTTTTTAAATTGGCCAAAATCAAGATTGGGGGAAATTATTATTTGGAGAGTTCATTAGTTATCACCAAATTGGATTACCAATTATTGTTCTGATTTTGTTGTTCTTCTGATTGTATTAATTCCTGAAAAACACATTAAAAAGGACATGAAATATTGATATTAAAACAAGGGATTTCAATAAGTTTGGATAGCAAATTGATTGTATATTTGGGCTGAAACAAGATGATATTGGATTGGGCTGCGGTCTACAAACATTTTATCCCGAATAAAACAAAAGGAAAATATAATAAGGAAGAGTGTGAGATTAATAAATTTTAATTAAGTATGTCGACGTAATAGGTATGTAAATACGGTGTTGAAGAATGTTACCATACGTCTAAAATATTATAATGCACATTTGATCATCAATTATTTTGGATGCATTATATACAAGCAGCTCTTACTTGACGGCTAATTAATTAAGCCTTTTTTCATTTGCACTTTAGATATATTTCACGGTTCAAATGAGACCAACAAGGAAAATCTGACGGTATATATAGGAGTAGGTTCAAATAAAAATATTATTTAAAGTGAGAACGTGAGAATCATTTTAACCATTAGATCGCAAAGATGATGTATCACTTTGTTGGATGAGTATATTGTGCACCACCCAGATTCGAATCTTATGAGGAGCAAAAATTCTAATATTTTTGTTTAATGTAGTAATTTTCATGAAAAATGTATTATTTCACATTTATAGGATAACAAAGGTTTTTATATAGAGATTGATTATAATAAAAATATTTGTCATCCTACAAACGTGGAGAGATAATATATTATTTAATTAGTTTAGTGGAGAGAGATTACATTATTTAATTAATTTGATTGGAGAGAAAAACACTTTTAACTGGTCTAAAATTTAGTTTAGTAGTTTTTTTATTTCTCGTCTTTCGATAAGGTTTTCTTTTTTTTTCTTTTCCTTTCTTTTATATATAAGTATACTGTCTTGTTTAATTTTATCTTTTTTTTGCAATTCATTATCTTCATTTCATACTCAATAATTATCTATGATAGATTTAGATTAATTAATTTATTTTGACGTTTGTTAAAGTTTACATATTTATTGAAAAAAACTTGTATGACTTTTGTAGGTACGACACAAGAAAATAATAAATATAATTTAATTATTAGAATAATCGTCAATGATCAATAAATGTTATAGTTTTATTTACTTAAGTCATATTTCCATTGCTACTGTCTATTATAATATATTTTCAATCGTGTATAAATTTTTATTATAATATTTTAGTTTCTACTAACACATTTATCATTTTAAACAAGATATTTTATTTATATTATATACCTTTAATTAGTACATGTAAAATATTAGGACCTGTTGTTTAAGAAGTTCAGGAATTTTCTTCTAATAGAAAAAGTGATTGTTTATTTCACAAAAATATTATATTTTTAAATATTAGCTAACAACAAAGTTTTTCTCAACTAACATATAAAATGTCCTAAGATAATGTTTCATTTTTAACTACAGGCAAAATGGTATGATTCTGGAATTCTACTAGTAATTTTTTACTAATTCTTGTATGATAGTCGGGCGCTAGAATTTATACAAAAGTCCCACTCGACCTTTGCATGGATGTATGAAATGTTATCCTACATGTGGTATAAAAGATAGTCTTACTATGAAATCCCACAAAATATGAATCCAAACTTGTAAGCATGTTTGTATAAAATTATCCAAATTAATTTCGCCGTTGAATTTGTTATCTTAGAGAACTGTAGCGTACGTGTGAGGAGTTGAGTATTTTTTTGATTTATTTTGCTAATTTGAGCTTAATAGCGCTTCGCCGAATAAGTTTAATGCGCTTCATCAAATAAATTTGACATTTTATGAAAAGGCTGGAACTGGAAATGTTGAAAAAATATTAAATTAAAATGCAAATGGTCCCGCAAATGATGAATTGGATGCAAATTAATTCACTTCCAAAGCTACATGATAGCATAGTTCATGCTAGTTTCCAAATCAAAACTCGATTATGGAAAACACTTTCGAGTTCATAATTTTTTGGGTGAAATAATTGATGAAGCATGTTATAGTTAGCTGGGCAGTGATGCCAGTTCGAAGGGGAAGAAAGCCTACCGACGGGTAGTTATGCTTCTCAATCGGAGAATTGCATTTGTTGAACACCGATCAAAGGTGCTGTAAGTTTCACTCTGTATCTTCGCTTTGGTTTTCTCCAAAAAGTTTAGGAAGTTTTCTATTTATCAAACCTAGGCCCCGTCAACCGGATGTTCATCCAATGTCGACTTTGATGAGTTCGGTCAATGAAAGTCGATTCTCAAGTCTTAAAGGAGAAAAGCATTGAAAAGAAGGAGACGATTAGAAGAATAGACTTTTAGATCGACCGACTTTGTGGGCTCGCTCCTCGACCTAGGTGACGTAAGGGCCTCGCAATTTCATATAAAAGAATCGCACGAATCGGCCGATTCCTCATCCGAGGTTTGAAACTCGCATTGCTCTTTATCGAGATCGACTTCTGAGTCCGGACTTTCGATGGGATTTTCAATCAACGGATTCTTCAAAGAGTGGAATTGCCTAAACCGAGTCCTTTGATCGATTCTCACCTTTTTCCCTAAGTAGAGGCGAAAAGCCAAATATTCACCTTAAATCACGGAACTTCTCCTTTTTGGTCGACAACTTCGTTGGTGACTAAGCCCACTATCCTAACCAAATAGGGTCCCATCTTGTGTCGGGTTAAGGCTCCACCTCATGTTATGTTGGGGTAAGGGTAGACTATTCGATTCAATTGCTAAGAGCTCCTTCTTCCGCATAGCCAAAAGACTCCCTCTTTAGCTTTAGCCGCCATTGAATGGATTTGAATGTTCGGCGCTGGCCGGTTTTCCACTAGTCCCAATGATCGAAACCGCAACAATTCATCCCGTGAATTAAACACCAATGTCGGAAGAATTCACCTCTTTAAGAGATGCCCAAATCCAAATAAAGGTTGTCGCATGACGAGGATGAGGTTTAACGTTATCAAAGATGAGCTGTTTCGTGAAGACCGATCACCCAAATAGACGTAAATGTAGCATTTGTATGGTTTACAAGCTATTAAACATGATGTGAATTTAACTAATGCGTATATATCAGGTAAGGTTACGAGTTTCGCTCATCATAAAAATTTAAAATAAACACAAATGATATTTAATATCAGATGTGATATATATATATATATGGGAACGTGAGAACCACTTTTATCGTGAGAACAAAAAAATGATGAATTCACAGTTAAAGTTGATAAATCGGCTAAGAAAGTTACTGAATCCAAAAAATTAGATTTTTCGCCCCTCATGGGATTCGACCTGGGTGAAATTTTTTGAATTTTGAAATTCAATAATTTTTACAACGGATTCATCAATTTTCATAGTGAATTCATTTATTTCTTAGTTTTTAGGATAAAAATGGCTCTCATTTGAACATAACTTTCTCTCTCTCTCTCTCTCTCTCTATATATATATATATATATATATATATATATATATATAAAGTTGGGTTCCCGTAGTACTTGGTCCCCATATAGTATATAGTACCCAATTTGGACCACACATTTTGAACATGTGGCCATACCACGTGTTCCATTACACGTGACAACTCCTTTTCCTTTTCTTTTCTAATTTTTGCAAGGGGCAAAAGGGGAAGAAATCAAATCTGTCTTCTTCTCCTCCTTGGCGGCGTGACGCCATGCCGAATCGATGGCAACGACAATTGGACTATCGGCATGGCCACGGCAAAGATCACCGTGAATAGCAGCAACATATAAGAACAACAACAAACAATATATTTTGAAAGAAAGAAAAAGAAGAAAAAAATTTGAGAACACTACTACAAAAAACAAGATAGACTACGCTGCTTTATGTGTAGTGTATGTGCGCCTCGTAGTGTAGAAAAGTAGGCACGCACACTCGCTTTTTATGCGTAGTCTATACCCACCATAGACTCGCTTTTCTCACATAGACTCACGCTTTTACGCCGTAGTCTATACCCACGAACTACACAAAAGTTCGCACACACTACGCTTTTTGCGTAGTCTATACCCACCATAGACCACGCCGCACATAGACTACGCTTTTACGCCGTAGTCTATACCCACGCATCACACAAAGTTCGCACATACACTACGCTTTTTATGCGTAGTCTATACCCACTATAGACTACGCTTTTTCGCACATAGACTACGCTTTTTACGCGTAGTCTATACACACAGACTACACAATAGTTCGCACATACACTACGCTTTTTATGCGTAGTCTATACCCACTATAGACTACGCTTTTTATGCGTAGTCTATACCCCATGCATCACACAAAATTTCGCCCATGCACTCGCTTTTATCCGTAGTCTATACCCACTATGATCACGCTTTTATCCACTTAGACTACGCTTTTACGCGTAGTCTATACCGACAGCATCACACAAAATTTCGCACATACACTACGCTTTTTGTCGTAGTCTATATGTATTAACTACGGTTTTGAGTTTATTTACTACGGTTTTAATGCAAATTTACTCGTTTTTCTATTACAACCCGTAGTCAATTTAATAACAACTACGATTTTTCAATTTCAACCGTAGTTAATTTCTTTATTTAAACTCAGATAATTAATAACGCAAAGCAAATGAGATTAAAATATACTTGCGACTACGCTCAAAATCACTATTCAAAATATACAATATGTTTTCATTACAACTACAAAATCACTATACAAAAATATACAATGCTTTTCATTACAAAGAACAAAATCACTATATAAAATACTATGGACATCACATAACAAAACAATAAGACCGTATCCCCATATCACAAAGACAAAATAATTCAAAATATCAAGAACTTACAACTAAAACATCACAAGACTATATGTGAAGAAGCATGAAATTTGCCCATTCAACGCCAACTTCATCAATATCCTCTTGAGAGTAAGACCGATTAAACTATTAACAATTTAAAATAGAATATTAGCACTTTGTATGAAAAAATGATTATATTAAAGAATTGAAATGTTTATCTTACATGTGAACGTAAAGAAATGGAACCACTCTTCATAACTTCTTCAATTATATCTTTCATGAAGCGTAGTACAAAGAACTCGCATTGTTTGGAATCGGGTTGTCTTGGACACTTTTAAAATATCAAATATTAGCAACATGTAGATGTATATGAAATCCAACATAAAACAAATGTGATTTGATAAATGAAAATACCTTTACAATTTCCCAAGTTAGTTCTTCTTCCTCTTTTCTCCAATTTTACATTAAACATAAAATTGCCCTTCAAGCAATTAATAGTAATTAGATACTACCACAAATACACACATTTTAAAGTACACTACACAAGATCAAGAATGCTCAAACATTATGTTCATGGCAATGCAAGAATAACATCAATAGGATATCTTTGATTCTTATCCCCAAAGTCGAGAACTAAAACCTTGTAATCAAGTCAGCTTGTATAGAGAAGCAACAAACTAAATCATGTTTACAATGCTTCAACCGAAAGTAGAAACAAGGCGACTTCTCATTTACAAACAAAATCAACAAAGTCCATTTCTTAGCATAGCTAGGTTCACATAAAAAACCAACTCAACAGACGGATAATATAACTGTGGTACTGTCAACAAAAGAGAAACTATAGATACACAGGATTTTGATATAAAATAAAATGAGAATCAAGGTCTCAAGCATCACAAGAATGAAAAGTGGAGAATATAAGTTTCTTTTCGACCATGTTTTCCTGTTCTCATTCATGTATGGTACTTGTTGGAGATTAGACTAAATGTTCGAATTACAATCGAGTCACCGACTTATGTTTCGTGATGAGGTGGTCATGTTAATACTTAATAGAGCCAAGCTAGTCAATGCCACGTGCTCGAATCTTGCCGCCACCCATTTATAAAAAATATATGCAAGGCTTTGATCTTAGTAACCAACAATTAGAGGGTACGGCAATGCCAAATTAAATGTTAAATGATACCTCTAATGTACCGAGTTTTCATTCATTCAACACTACCTTATAGAATTAATCTTTGAAGGACATTGTTATCCTAAAGTGTACTAGGTGATGCAAAGCGGTCGAGGATTTTATAAATGTTTTGGATAGACTATCTTGTGCTTAAATCAAGTCTTCTTGAATCAATGCTCACAATCACTTAGTGCTAAATGTCTTGCTCCCATCCTAGATTGATGGTGAGAATTTTCATTCGAGTTCCATCTAGCGCTCTATCATCATTTCCTTTACGTGCACTTCATTTATTGTTTTGCTTTTCACTTCTACGGGAAGTTGGGTGTTCTAGTCATTAACATAATCTTAGCTATATCATAAGCTCATTAACCGAGCTCTTACAGAGCCACCGGGTTATGTCCTAGTCATAGGTCCGAGATGCTCTCTTGTGATGAAGTATGATAGATGACATGCACGCCATAGACCTCTTATATTTGTCTTGTGTGCTTGTGTCACCTATTGTTGCAAGATTGCCTTTTGTAGTCCTGCTTATGTAGTTCTATACATTCCCAATATTGCGTTGGTTAACCGCAATAAAGAAAGAGAAGGGAACAAGGCCATTTCCTAATTATCACCTTGGCCAATTTCAAGAGTTTAGCAATCCTATTATGCATTTTACAGTGTAAAACTTGACTATTACTCTTTGAATAATGGCTTTTGATTAACTTAGACCCCCCTCCAAAAGAAATCCTCTAGAATATTGTCAGGCTCTACCTCTCAATAGTCACAAGGATAACAAACCTAAAGCACTCAAACAGGAGCAACATAGTAGATTACTAAATAAACCTAGTTCGGTTCAGCGCAGCACTCAAACAAATCCTGCATAATGCAACAATAACATTCCAGGCCTCAAATCATATTACTACAACAACACCAAACAAAACCCAGATAAACCCTAACCACGGAACCACTCTCATCCACTAAAACCTAACAATTGTCTCAAAACCCAACAAATAATTTCCAATTCACGAAAAGAAAAGAAGGAATTAAAGGGAGTCAATCTTACGTGTTGACAATATATTTCCAGTTATCATCACGAATGCGATGACTAAGAGGGTCAAGAAGATAAATCGTTTCTCCATGAGGATCAACTACTGTAAGAATCCAATGTTCCCTAATCAATAGAAAACATATAATATTAGACATGTTGAGAAAAAAGAAGATAATGGTGATGAACTAAGATTTAAGACTTACCCTACATTGCACTTGGCAGTACTATCACTAATTGATTTTGAGATACACCTCAAACCTATCGCCCAAAGCACGTGTTAGTGCATCTTGATCGCCCTTGGGAACATATGATATCTCAAATGGATTCACAAACCGCAGTCGACCAAGTGTAGTTGTACTCTCCTTGAACTCTTGGAATAAGTGACTAACAAATAAATAAAATGTATTAAATAAACATATACTTAACATTGCAAAATAAATTTTGAAAGAGTAAATTCTTACCACATATAAACCACAATGCAATTTCACGAATTGGTCAGAAATCACAAAAGCGGATGATGTCTTCAAGATGTACGAAAATCTCAAAGGGCTTACCAAAGATTTCATCTTCAAATGGAATTAATATCCCTTTCCCATCCGTCAAAGTTTTTCAACATGTAAATCAAAGACTTTCATGGACGAATGCAAAGTGTCAAACACTTCACATTTCTCTCCTTAACAACTCTTTCAGACTTTTGTTTTCTTGGTAGAAAAGACACCCTAATTTGCATAAGCATAAATGTAAATAATAATAATAACAAATAATCATCATTGTCAATCAATACGTTCACACACGGTTCTAAGTCATTAAATATATCCGACTAGAACAAATAAATCACTATGACTAATGAGTTCATAATTCTAGTTTGTTAATCAATGCACCGTCCACGGTCACAAACATCTACATATATCAAACTAAGGTTGGAAATGGAAGAAAGAAATTATTAGAGCTAACAGATTGATCCTGCAGCTTCTTTAATAGCACGTTTACAAATGGTTTTAAAAGTTTTAAGTAGGTTGAAATGTGTTTGGAGCTATACACAGAAATTATCAGGGGAAATAGATTCATACTAGTACAAACTTCAATAAGCTACATAGATTGACCTGAGGTTGGAAGTAGAAGCACTTATTTTATTATCAAATTTCAATCCATGGGAACTAAACTCATCCCAGATGTTCATCAAGTAGCATTTCATATACATTTCTTTGAAATTTCTTAAACAATTTATGAAGACAATGAACACCAAATAATAATAACAAAGAAGCATAAGTTTATGAAGTAATAATAATAATAACAAATAATCATGTTAAACTAAAAATAATACCTGTAACGTATCAACTTTCTCAATGAAGATCACTTGGCAATCATCTTCCTTCTCATTCTCCTTCACTTTCTCCTTGAGGTCTTCATCCACCTCAAAATTCACTTGTTTGACCGAACAACTTCCATTTTCTTCATAATCTTTCTGGTCTTTGAAATTTTGTAATTGTACTTCAAGTTTTTTCACTCTATCATGTAGGTGACATATCATTTCTTGTTGTTCTCCGATTTTCTTATCTCCCCCCTTCAACTTACCTTGTCTAAGCTCCTTGGATTTTTGAAGAAAGCGAGGAGTAACATAACTACCTCCTCGCACATGCCTGTATGCTCGCGCTTTTGTAATGCACACGTAAGCAAATCTTCTCCCAAAGTATTAGTCTTCAATTCACCTTCTTCCTTTAGCGTATGCAATCATCCTTTAGTATACAAATGAAGATTCGTACGCTTAAGTTCAAGCGCTTAGTATATGCATGTATTATAAAAATTTATGTTATAATAATAGCAAGATTATTACAAGATATCATCATCATAATAGCAAGAAAATTTTATAATGCATGTATTATAAAAAAGCATGGAACATCTTACAATCCTCGACACGCTTGCTTTAATTTATCGCCTTCTATATCGCTTTCTTTGGAATTCGGCTTTCTTCCACATGACACCTCTATCTATATCATCGCTCCACATAATTCATCCTTCTACAATAATAAAAAGTATGTACATAGGATATGAAGCATAAAGGAGAATGTATCAACTGGTGTTCAAGAAAATAAATAAGAAATGAACAAGTAAGGAAAAACTACCATTGTTTCAAATGAAACCCGCATAGCCTCTTCGTGAAAGTCCGTGTGGGTACATGTTCTTCTTTACCCTTTTGGTTTGCTCTTCACTCCATTTCTACAATATGAAGTGAATTCATCATTAAAATCTTGTACTAGAAGATACTTTCTACATAAAGGCGCTTCATTGGTGCCATAAGGCTCTGTAATAGTTGAGTAAAATAACAATGACTCCATCCCACTTGCTTCAAGAATCAAGATTAAAGAATGGGTAGTCCACCGCATTTCTACTTGGAGCTTTATTCGTCACATCCTTTGGATCTTAATTAAATGAGTCAGGTTAGAAAGTTCGAAGGTGGAAGAGCTATATAACTAAGGCTAAGAAGAAGTAAAGATGAAGTCGACCTGACAAATTGAAGATGGATGTCACTATGTTACCGACCTGCTTTCACTTGGACAACTCGGTACAAGAGTGAAGAACAACTTGAAATAAACTACAACTTGAAGCCATGCTTGCCGACTGACATAAACAAGCTACACTGCCAAGCTAGGCACGTTCTATGTTCTGTATTCATGTTTTTTTCAGGCAGATCATAGTCCTACTCCTACATCATAACCAAGTCCAAGGTTATGTTCCAGATTCATGTTTCCTAGGCAGATGATAGTCTACATCATAACCAAGTCCAAGTTTGTAGCGTCTAAAGGAATTAGTTGCCAGAGAGCTAAGTAAAATCATAACCATATTGGATTGTTGAAATACCCACCTCCAAGGTAGCATTCTTCCTGATCTTGCTTTCTTTTATATGTAACAGATGTTGATTTCATATTAAAAACTATCACATAAGTCATTTGCTTACCTTAAAACCTTCTGTTACTCTAGAGAGCACAAATTCAGTCAAATCTTCACGTAGAATACCACTGGATGGGGGTGGATCATTCAGTTTTCGAGGATTGTCTATGTTGGGAATAATGTATTTTTTATATAATTTAGACTTCCACTGTCGCCACTTTGTGCCTGCAGATGCATCACATCCTGCCCTCCAAGTCTTTTGAACTACATATGCTACCTAATAAACCAAAAGAGAATTTGCTCAAGTTATTCCATAAAAATCGTGCAATATTAAATAAATATACATAAATATTAAGGCTACAATTATTTGAATTTATATATGATCAGCAAGAATAATTTAAACAAGCATACTTACATTCACATGCTCCCAAATGATGTCTTTCACTTCTTTTGGCACCATTTTCCAAGTCTTATAACTTATCTTCACCTCTTGTCGAGCAAGAAGACCAATATAGCTTTGCATTTCCGCTGCAACTCGACCAATTGGTTGTCCTCGCACATTAAATTCAACAACTTCTTTTATCCCTTTCGCTTTCGCTTTGCAAGCTCACCAAACACACATTTCCTCTTGTTGATTGTGTTTCTTTGAGTCCAATCCATCGTTATCGATATCACCGTAACCATAGTAACCACAAGACCTATTGAAAAAATATCAATACAAATAATTAGCTTACCATAAATAAAATAAGCAATGTACAATGCAAAACACACAAACATGGGATTGTACCAGTTTAAGAGTTCGATTGTTAACCCAAATTCCATCACAATCTTGGACGAACACATGATGGTTCATTTCATCACGGTCATCATTCAAATTCATTTGTGGAAGCTCATTATTGAAAGCTTGGTAACTAAGAGCAATATCTTCCAACTCTGCACCATTAATCATTTCACGGTACTCTTTATTGGGACATGAGAGTACCACGCACCATATAGGATCTTGAGGGTCTTCAACGCAGAACACTTGTTTAGCTCGACATCCTAATATAAACGAATCCGCCAACCCAATTCTTTTCAAGTTCACTAAGGTAAACGAAGATTATCTACTCACGCCACCATTATTCTCAACCCAATCACACTTAAACACTACCATCTCGAAATGCTTGATAATCAAGCTCCCAAATTTCAATTACCCCATAGAACGTCATATCTGTGACAATTGGGTTTTATCCTCGCACTTGAAACCCGCATTGTCTTTGCAACTAAGTCGACTCTGAATTTTGAACAACTCGTAGATTATCGCGTTCTTTTGTATTGTAAGTAACACCATTAATCAAATAGCTTTGATATTTTAGAACACTTTGCTAGTCCATGCGCCATCCACTTCACTTTGATGAATGTCGATGTCACCCAAGCTTGTAAGAAACTAAAATTAATACAAAAGGATTTGTTGTTCTAATTGTTTAATATTTTTAAACTATAACACTTACACGCTCACGAAACCAATCGATGAAAGTTTTGTTATGTTCATCTTGTTGCCAAGTTAAAGTTTTGGTAGGATATGTTTTCTTCACAAGTTCCGGATGTTCTCATCAAAAGATACATCCATAAAAATTAGTGCATAATTATTTAAAATGAAGGCTATCATTAAGTCGGGCATATGTTGAGGACATACTCAATATATGGGTTAACCTCAATATCATTGTTCAATACATATTGATGTGCTCGCTTCCACCCTCAACACCGATTGTGTGGTGTTGAGCACTTGTTAAAGGCCTTGTTCGGATGGCTTGCAGAGTAATGTACGGATTCCAATTGTGTGGACATTGGATAAGTAATCAAGCAAAATTCCACCGTCTCTTGAGAATATAGCATTCAAAAATACAACCTTTAGGCCGATTACAATTGCACATATCCTTTAAGGATTTTCATAAATCTTTCAAACGGATACATCCATCTATACCAAACCGCCCACATAATTCCACCTCTCGCACAAGATGGACCACTAAATGAATCATTATATCAAAGAATGACGGAGGAAATTCCTTTTCAAGCAAGCACAAAGTCGTCACAATATCTCTTTGAATTTGCTCTAACTTTGACACATCAATAACTCTCTCACACAACACATTGAAGAAAAACACAACCTAGTGATGGTATACCTCACATGTTTTGGTAAAACACCACGGATGGCAACTGGAAGCAATTGTTGCATTAAAGTATGGCAATCATGGGACTTGAGTCCAACTAGTTTCAAATCCTTCATGGACACCAAGTCGAAACATTAGATGAATAGCCCATAGCACCTTCATTCCATGCAAAGAACTCGCATAATTTTCTTTTCTTCTTTACTTAATGTATGACAAAAGGAGGTAAAATGTTCTAGATCCAATCACTTGGTGCCAACTCAAGTCGGACACCCAACTCCATCAAATCTTGTCTCATTGCAATTCCATCCTTCGCCTTTCCGGAATGTTTAGTAATGTGCCAATCAAACTTTCACACACATTTTCTCGATATGCATCACATCAAGAACATGTCGACATGTAGATGTTCCCAATCGCAAGATCAAAGAATATCGACTTTTTTTCCAACATGTTTTGCCTTTATCCATTTGTGGTGGTTCTTGTGTCTTTGGTTTTCTTTTTCCTTTCTTTTTCTCGCTTGACCGCCATCATCATAATTTGACTTATTTACATCCTTTTTCCCCAAGAACAAGTGATGTTCTTAACTCTTTCAATTACCTCGTGGCCACTCAACGGATTAGGGGCAAAGTCAAACTCTTGTTGACCATCAAAAGCCTTCTTTTGTCATCGTATAAGGATGATGTGCAGGTAGGAATCTTCTATGCCCCGTATATGACATTTTTCTAGAATGTTTCAACATCTTCGCATATTTTTCTTCTCCACATACTGGACATGCTTGATATCCTTTACAGAGCACCTCGATAGGTTTCCATAGGCGGAAAATCATTGATTGTCCACAATGTAACGCCTTTGAGCAAGAAACTTTCTTCTCAGATGCATCATATACTTTGATACCCACATCCCATAACTCCTTTAAGTCATCAATTAAAGGTGACAAATACACATCAATGTCGTTCCCCGTTGTTTTGGACCAGATATTAATAACGCCAACATCATGAATTTTCTTCATGCATAACCAAGGAGGTAGATTATGCGTGACAAGAACACCGCCAACAACTATACGTAGAATTCATTAGTCAGGTGGATTGACACCATCTGCAGACAGAGCTAACCTAAGATTCCGATTCTCCAAGAAAATTCTAGCCATTTTTCATCCACTAATCTCCGGTGGTGCATCGCCAGGATGTCGAGATACTGCCCCGAACATCTTTCATTAGCATGCTGTGTTAAGTCTTTAGATGTTTCCTTATTTCAAACATTCTCAAAATCTTGGTATTGGTGGAAAGTACCACAATAGCTTTGCAGAACGCCAATATGTAGATTAGTTGTCTTCCCACTCTTCTTCCATCTTGACAATCCACATGTAGGACACTCATCACGTTCTTATATATCTTTCTATATAAGATGCAATCATTTGGGCAAGCATGGATTTTCTCATAACTCATGCCCAATGTACATAAGATTTTTTTGCATTGTATAGAGATGAAGGCATCTCATTGCAATTTGGAAGCATTTCCTTAATAAATCTAACGAGCTCATTGAAGCAGATCGCACCACCTATACTTTGCCTTCAAATTGTACAACTTCACAATTGTTGATAACTTTGAGAACTTTATATGACACGGATACAAAGGTTTTTCGATATCCTCAAGTAACTTCCTAAATTCATTTGGATTATTCTGATAAGTCTCATACGCATCATGTATCATATCAATAGGATCTTCATTCTTCCGATATTGACCATCTTCCCATATTCTATCTTTTTCATTGTCTACGCTTTGTGCATCGATTTTCCCCATGAAATATCCATTCTTGGTATGTTAGATCCATACCATGACAACACAAGTCGCCCTTATTGCAGATACATTTTCTTTTTAAATTACCACATTTTGCACAAGGACATGGTATTTGGTTAGAATCTCGCATTTGCAATGCAAATTGTAAGAAAGATTCTACCCATGCTCGTATTCACGTGATAATCTATTCATTGACATCCATGCTTTGTCCATCTTGAACAATCAAAAATTCACAACCTAATAGTACCATCAAACATAAATTTAGCAAATTCACATCATTATCATCTCTTCTACCAACCAAAATTAAATTTTATATTCTAACACATAACTTGGTGAACTTATCACCCCAATCCATCAAAAACTTAAAGGCTTCAAACACTGGAAAAAGTAAGTATGTAAAAAAAAAAGCAGCAAGATCCTTATGGAACTCCAATTCACACCAACATATGAAGTTTTATTCAGCAAATCAATCACCATTGACATAATGGAAACTAGAAAGACAAATACTTATTGACCATCATAAGATTCTGAAAAATATCTTTACTAAAGAGGTAAAACTTACCTTGTCGTGTACACTTGCGCCCTTAAGCCTCTGCGTGTAGATATACCGTCCAAGGAATACAATGTACTGCCTAGATCCAACATAAGCAAGTAAAAGGCCAAAAGAACAAGTTCTAAGTCCAGGGAATACCTTATGCAGATTCAACCTAAGCAATCTCATGAGAAACAAGCAGGATACTTTACAAAGTTTATAAATCATAATTCACGACTTAAATTTAACATGCTGGTTACTTCAAAATATGTAATGCACCTCTTATCCTCCCAATCAGATCAAACTATCAATATGTCAATACCGCCAAATTCATAAGATAATTACATATTCAAAAATAAAGTTGCATCATTATTCCCTTTAGTCTCAGCATGTTTAGTTGCATTTATTAAGGAAAGAGTCACAAATTATCAATGGTTATGAATACCTATGGCTATGTGCAAAACCAGAATTACTTGTCAGAAAATTTTATGTTATAATTGGACTTCTTGTATATTGTATTTTGTGCTTAAATAAATGGCTCAGGAAGAAGAGCAAATAAGGGGAAAAAAATTGTACTAGAGATAAATTGGGTAATATTCCACTCAAGCAAGGTAGGGAGATATCTTAACGAAGAAGGACAGGAAATAATCTCCAAATACATAAATGTATGATGTAACTCGGATGCATAATATGAGCATGAACATATAAATGAATGCTATATTCAACCAAATAGGAAGCTCGGATGAATATATAGCTAATGTATGAGGAGATTAGCAAGTCAAATGACAAAGTTCTAATAACGAAAATGCTCTAGCTATTTTGGTAATCCATTGCCAACATACGTGTAAACAATGATGGGAAGCCAAACTCTATTAATTTCAAAGTTGAAGGTAAAAGGAAAGTATCAACATAATGTAGATGAAATCTTTAGAAATCAACAAGTGTCGGTAAAAGATAACAACACCGACCTTGACAGACAATATGCAAAGCCCAACACTGTTGACAAAGATCGACAAAATTTAGGAGCCTTCGTTTAACAAGTCGACCACACAGGAAATAGTCTTGAATCCAAGGCTCGTAAGACATTAATGCGTTCGATGAAACTATGAGATCGATATTTCCACCTTCCGCTAACAAACATACTAACTCGCAAATAAAGATTGCTCCTCATCCATAGCAAGACAGCGGTTGAATATAAGATGTTGTAATTTGATATGTACTACTCTTTTTCAAGTATTATCACCCTTCGCATAAATAACAAGTTTATTGTACTTGATTAATAGATGACTTGCAAAGGTCAAGTACTCAACTAAGTTTCGAGGCCATTCATACAAGGATATTGAACAATTGAAGAAAAGGTTCACGAACTGAAATATGAAGAAGAACTCAATACTTGCAAGAGTACATTTACATTAAGTCGCACAAGAGGCCCAATTCCCATACGTAAAAGATAATAATATAAACTTTTAACTTAAGAAAATTCCTTGCAGAGTACATTCCTTGCAAACGATTAAATGATTTGCAAGACACAAACTTTTAACTTAAGAAAATTAACTAATATAATATTCGAGATGTTAAGCTAAAGAGTATATAACAAAATCCCATGTAAGCAGTTCGCATCGGATCAATATTTCATGTGCAAACCCTACGATGATGCTTGACATGCATTAATAACCACTTGTTTTATCTTTTCCTCAAATTGACACCCTCAAGGCCTCAACATAGATATTTGTTCTCTGTAGAAGCGTGAAGACAAAGTTTTAGAGACTATCTAAGTCCCTTAAAGTATCTTCTCGAAAACATTCCTCAAATGTTCAATAAGATGTGAAGAGTCCACTACATATCTCCAAAAATTACTAAAGTTTACAGAGAGAGAGCTTATAAGCTCCCATGGTTAGGTCCAAATTCGGTTTTGCACATAGCCATAGGTATTCATAACACATTTTGCTTATATATAAGTTCGGTTATTTGACTTTTTCCACGGAGTAAGCCTGTAACATACATATATACATATATATATATATATATATATATATATATATATATATATATATATATATATATATACTTGATTATTTGAATTTAAGCAAAAGGAAATCAGCAAGAAAATGGTAATAATGTCGTGCTTTTTTCATGCACACTCAAAGCATCATCACCAGCAACAAGTAGCAAGAATAATATCTCTCGATACACATGTAACCAACTGCACTTCATTCTACTCTCATTCCTCGTGAACACCGGCAAATGGCGATTAGAGGGTATCTTTTGTGCTAACATTTTGATATCATACATTTACTCACAAGTAATTTCTCCGCCTACATTCAATGAGCCCGCACCTCGAGACACAACTATCGATCATATCTTATGAAAAAGAATGAATAGGTCTGCAGATCATTCATCATAGCTAACTTCACAATACAAACATGTGAGCGAGTTGAAACTTGTATAAACGAAACTCCATAGGGCGGGGTTGTTAGCATTCATGAAATCAACCTAGGATGAGGTGTAGATTCGACCAAGAGGCAAAACGAAATTTTGCCTTGGATTTTACTTTTAACATGGAAAGAAGTCCTCAAATATCTATAAATTGTATTGTGTCAATAATCATATATTACAATTATTTGCATAAATGAATCTATATTCTATCTAAGGCAATGATTCATCCATCCATCAACGCAGGTAAAACAAAAGACAAGGATTTTCTATATTCTTATAGATAAAGATAAAACTTAACAAGAGTTAAACACACCGAGCATTTTTAGGGTTGGACTTGATTCAACATCTTGGACGAGGCGATAATGCTTGAGCTTCTCAATATACTCATCAACAATGAAATTGAACCCGTGACCTCTTCTTCCCACCGTCGAATTGAATCGGCATCGCTTCTTCAAACAAATACAAAGGAAAATATTCTCTGGAACTACACAAATTCCACATATTATTTTAAAATTCGAAGCAAGAATATTTACCACAGTTAGGCCGCGTGCTTGCTTTTCACTTTGATAGAGATGAATATAAAGATAATCGAAATCGTGAGAAAAATTCTTGACGGAAAATTGAGCGAGAGGAGTTAACACGAAGGGAGAGAGGTGTAAGCGGGAGTGAAGGCGGGGCATTCAAGTCCGAAATAAATGAGGGCAAATATTGTAAATTCAGGTTCTACTTATAATATAAATATAAATAAAGTCCAGGTATGAGAGATATTGAATTGTTGGTCAAATGGTTAAGTGATATGTTAATAAACTCACAGGTCGTGAGTTCGAATCTCACGCCTGTTTTTTTTTTTTTTTATGACATAGACTACGCTTTTTAATTAAAAACATGCACATACACTACGCTTTTTAAGCGTAGTCTATACCCACTATAGACTACGCACATACACTAAGCTTTTGTTAAGCGTAGTCTATACTTCAAAAAATTCGCACATAGACTACGCTTTTGATAAAAAAGCGTAGTCTATACCTATAGACTACGCTTTTCAAGAAAAAGCGTAGTCTATAAGGTGTAGAGAAAAGTGGTTTTTGTAGTAGTGGAACAAAATTGATAGATTTTGAAAAAAAAATAGAAGATGAATTTGATAGATGATTGAAGAATCGAGAGAGATGGTGGCTATAGAGGTGGTTCATGATGAATTGGCCGATAATCGGGGAAAGAAACGGCGGAATTGACGGAGAATGATGGATCAGAGATTTGCTGTCAAAAACCATAAAACTGCATTTAACAAAACATAAAACTGCATTGACCAAAACATGAAACTACATTGAACAAAACATAAAATTGTATTTTGGCACGAAACATAAACATGCATTTAATAAAGCATGTTCATGCATTTAATAAAACATGTTTATGCATTTAACAAAACGTAAAATGCATTGTTGGCCAACGTGAGCGAAGTCGAGGCGTGGCAAACGCTGCGAGCACGAAGAGTGCGCTTCTTGTGCTACGGACATGAGCTTCCAACCACATGCATTATTGTGTTCAACTGCATGCATTTTTGTTTTCATTTGAATGCATAAGTCTGTTCAACTAAATGCAATGTTTGTTTTTCGCAATCACATAACAAATCAAATTACTAATATACCCTTACTGTAGCGAAATTAAGATTAAAAAGTCCGAAAAAAATCTCCATCATAGGATCTATGAGATGAGTGGATGAGATTGAATACTACATACTACCTCAGACTCGGGTACTATTCTCTCTCTCCTCTCTTTCGCTCTCTCTATATATATGTATGTATATGAGATGATCAATAAATCTTTTTCTCGTGAATTACTTAGGAGTTAATTTGGGACATTTGATCTTTATATGGTCTATAATTATCATAAAAAGAAATATTCGTGTAATATATATAAAACGCATTATCATAAAAAGAGCATTATTGTATATAATGAAATGTAGAGAGGATAAAAGATTTAATTGGTGGAGGATATAAAAATATGATCATGCAGGCGCGTCAAAATAAAAAAGATTGAATATTCTACATATATAATGATGAATGTGGACGAGAAAAAAGATTCAATTGGTGGGGAGAAAAGAGGACGTTCGGTAGTGAAGGGAAGTTCTTGCCGTGGAGTGTCTTTCCTGAAGTAGATCATTGTCGGATGGTTAGTAAATAGGTTAGACAGACATTATATGTACCATTTTTATTTTGACAGAAACATTATTACCTCTTTCAAATAATTATCGACCAAACATATCAAGATCTTGGTACCATCTTAACCTGTAAATTCATTGTCAATACCTAAACCATCAACATGCAATAATTATGCTATACAGCCTATACTTGATGATGAATTATATCTTGCAAACTTTTATCGTACATAGACGTACAAAACCGAGCCTACTCATGTAAACAGATTGATAAATGTTACATTTTAAGAATGTATACCATCAGCAAAAACTTTATATATACTCCAATTTATTTTTTTCTTAAATAATAGCAGGTTGTCGGTACATATATGAAATGAATTTCAAAATTTCGAGTAAAAATAAATTAATGCACCGAAATATACTGCATCCAAATAAGTCTTTTCATAAACTAAAGTTTTTTTTTTTCAAAAAATAGTTGTAGGAGTAGGTAATAGGTCGTATCGTGTTATTATAATATTTAAAATTTTAAATACGGGCAGGTAACTGTTCCTAAGAATTGAAGTTTCCATTTGAAAAGCACGAGAATCTTGGATACAATAGATATTCGAAAGAGAAATAAAAGTTCCATTTAGAAATAAATTTTTTTAATCTAGCTTTCTTTTATTGTAACTTGCATGAAGTACAGTCTCTTGATTGAATATGAACTCTTAATTTTATTAAATCTTTTCTCATAATTTCGCAAATGGAGGAAAATTAAAACGCATACCTACATACACCCACGCCATTTAACAAAAAAAAAAAAAAACTAGAAAAATAATGATAATAATTAACGTAACAAAAGATACGGAATCCGCAAATGAAAACCTAAATCGACAGCTTAACTCCATGATTTGTATTCCGGTACTGGAACTCGTGTTACTCGCCGAAAAAATATCCATAAATTCCTACATCAAGGTCGTAAACTTTCGTCGCCTTTCCTCCCCCTCCCCCAAACAAAATCGAATTCAATAATATGTTTTTATAGATTTTATTAAGAAAGAAAAACATATTCACATACTAATCATTTAGGTCACTCGAACTTCTGACCTATTAGTTTAGAGAGGAAGCGTTTTACCAATAGAATGTGCTTCGTCGTCAAAAATAATATTTTTATTGTCATACTACATATTTATTCGTTCGAACTAGGACAATCAAGGAGGCAAACGTCCTATGGAACAAATTGGGGCTGGTCGGAGTGGTGCACTCTCTATTTCATCTCTCAATGAAATCAATGTACAATGCACTCTAGGAGGTCTTCGTGGTGGAAGAGATGAATATGTTATTGACCAAATTATGTAATTGAGCTCCAACTAGAGATAGTTTGGTGAAAAGGAGGATTGTTTTTTTTATGATGGTGATAAAATTTGCATCTTGTGTTTGTTAGCCTCTAAAGCGAAAGAGTACCAAGAAGATATTGAACATTATTTGGCAATGTGTTTGTTGGAGCATTTGGAAAACTTGAAAAGATGTTGTATTCAAAGGGATAAAAACCTACACTACAAGAATTTGCGCGATTAACGACGGAATTTTCCGTCGTTATACCAAATAAATCCATCGGTGATATTAAATAACGACGAAACAACGACGAAAACAGGCCGTCGGTACAAACATAGTCGCTATTTCGATCAACGACGGACTCGTAGTCCGTCGTTGAATCACCGACGGATATAGACGTCGTCGTTGTATACGCACGACCGTCGTCGATCAACGACGGACAGGCCATCGTTGATCAACGACGGACCGTGATCCGTCGTAGATCAACAACGGAACAACGACGGACAGTGTCCGTCGTTGATCCGTCGGTATTTTAGTTTTTTTTTTATTAGATTACATGTTTTATTTTCAATATTCAATAAAAATAATAACAAAAATCAATGCAAGATTCAAAATAGTTCAAGATGAAAATAATGATACCAATTTTATATAAATCGAAATAACCACGACAGCTATGCTACTGTGAGTTGCAAATCCATCCGCACATTCATCGGTCCAAATGCAAGCTAAATATTCCCCATTGATCCATAATACCTAATGTAGCACTGCTACTACTAAATTAAATTCCATCGCTACAAAGTGATATTTTAGCAAACAAGGTTAATCACAAAGTGCTTTTTGTGTGCATATCCACAGGTGGGAGGCTCATGCAGACAACACACTTAGGCTTGGAACCACAGGATGCTCCAAGAGGGAGCATCATCGGCTTGATTGCTCATTTTGGAACTGCAAGACTGCATCTAGCAACATGTTCACAAGTATCAAAAATCATTTTTTACCAATTAGCTATATGTATTAAACTTCTCCAACACAGAAGCACATATGATAAAATGGTTAAGCACAAAAACTAAGATGCTTAGGTTAAAAATCACTATGTAGCCTTAGGGATAAGAGCTTAATTTGAAAAGTTATCTGAAGCAGAGGATTTCACCAAAGTCATGGAGATAAAACAGTGTTCGTCAAGGAAAGAATAGTAAAATTACAAAATTAGTTTCAGAGATACCTATGCCACAAGCCATGTTCCAATTACACACACGATATATTACCAACATTAGTTTTTTTTAGAGATACTTACAGTACAAGCTCTGTTCCAATTATGTCACTTTATTTTTTCACGCAAATTAATAATAATAGTATTGACAAGTAAATTATACAAGAAACTTCCTACAGTACTATTATTTAATGGGTACCCGATGCAGCATAATTAATTAGATCTAAAGAGTGTAGTTTCAAGATTTTTCAATAATGTTTTAGTAAATGAGTGTAAAATGGGATGGAAATTAATATGACTAAACATCCAGAATTATGATTTATTAGATAGAGTGTAAAATGTGATGGAAATATGACTATATATTTAGATCATCCAGAATGAGTGTAAAATGAGATCGAAATATGACTAAGGGATTATACAAAAGGGAGGAGGGGAGCACTAAAAGTCTAAAATTATAATTTATCAGATAAAAAGTTATATACAAGTTGGATGTATAACGAGACAGCATCAGGATGCACAATCATATAAGAAAAGAATTGAAAATGGAAAAGAGAAAGGTTGTACCTCCCCTTTAGCAGGAACAGAGGCGCCAACTGGTTTGGAATATGATTCTGACCTGTTACAGAAATTTAGCGCCAAAAGTGATAATATATTGAATGCACTAACTTAACACAGTTTTCTTATTCTACTGACTAATACCATCGTGAACAAAAATCAATGTAAGATTCAAAATAAAATCAATGGTAAGCAAGAAATTAGGGAACTCTTAAGCATACATGAAAAGCAGAAAGGTAACCCAAATGAAATCGGCAGAAAAAAGCAGAATGGTAAGCAAGAAAATCGGCAGAAAAAACGAAATACCTGTGCCGGGAATGGGCAGAGGCCGGCGGCATCCGGGGACGGAGGTGAGGCGAGGCTGGGACGAGGCGATTCAGGGGAGGGGCTGGACGGGTGTGAGGCGAGGCGGGACGAGTCCGACGAGGGAGAAGACGGAGAAGACGACGGCGTGCAGGAGACGGGGACGAGTCCGACGAGAGCTGGCGGCGCTGAGGGAAGGCGGGGGGGAGGGAAGACGACGTGCGACGTGGAGCTAATTTAGGGTTCAACTTCGTTTCTGAATGAAAAATCAGAGGTGAAATCGGTGTATATTTAAAAAATCAACGATGGATCAACGACGGAATTACGACGGACAAACTCATCGACGGATGAACGACGGAGTGTTCCGTCGTAGAAAATGTCCGTCATAATTTCGTCGTTGAGTGTCCGTCATTTACTAACTCCGTCATCGATCAACGACGGACGACGGAATGACGATGAAATGTTTTACATATATAGAAAGCGAGGTCCCGTCTTAAGACCGTCGTTGTTCCATCGGTGATCTACGATGGAAATTTTTTCGTCGTTGTTCGAGCGCATTTCTTGTAATGCTAAAGGTGGAAAATATTGTAGAAGATATCAAAATCCGATCTTGGAAGTAGACTTGGTGTTTTTCTTCTTCTTTTTGTTCATTCAATTCACGAGTGGCGCTCTTTCCTGTTAGAATATTTTCCTTCTATTCTTGGATGAGGTGAGTTTTCAAAAAAGAATAAGAACATCGATAAATTCGTGCTAGAGAAAGGGCCACATCAGTTATATACAGAGGCACACTGGCTAATCTCTTTTCTTTTTCTTTATTTTTTAGGTTAACTAACAAATAAATTTAAAGGACGGTTACGATGAATCGAGCCGAGGCAGCATTCATCTGCCGAGGCAGCATTCATCTGCATAGGCAGATTCAGAGTCATTTCATTCCAAGTCGTTGGTCCTTGTACTGGGGATTCTTATTCTCCGGTAGAGAGGGTCTCAGTCGACAAGTATCATTGTCGTGATTGGCCTAACCTCTTTTCTATGTTGGGAGAGGGTCATGGGAAGAGCCGTAAGAATGAACCCTACACATTACTCTTTACGCATACGAGGATCACTGTGGGATGTCTCAGAACTAGGGGTGTAATCGAACCGAGCTGAGCCGAACACAATCGTGCTCAAGCTTGATTTGTTTAGTATCGAGTCGAATCTCGAGTTTTATTTATCGAATATTTCGAGCTCACGAGCTTATTCGAGCTTTAATCGAACCAAAACAAACTTTGTAAATTTAGATATGTGTTTAGAGTATTAATTATTTTATTTTAAAAATAATTTATTTTATCCATAGTAACATAATATATTTATTGATTTCTTATAACAAATAAAAGTAGTTAGATACTTAACACAACAATTACTAATTATAGAAAGAAAATAATTGTATCTAGTTAATAATTTTATATTTTCAAGTTAAATCAGTTAACGAACTTGTTCACGAGCTAACGAGCCGAATACTATCATGCTCAAGCTTGGTTTGTTTAGCTAACGAGCTTCACTAAACAAACTCGAACGAACTTTTATCTAGCCGAACTCCGAATAGCTCACGAATAGTTTGACTCATTTACGACCCAACTCATAATATGACAAATTGACTAAGTTAAAGCCTTTTATTTTATATAACTATTTCAGGAATTGTGTTTCAAGGAAAAAAAATTAGCACTGACTGACTTATTTTGCTTTCGTATTTATTTCTTATTTTCCCGATGTTAGGAATCTCATAGACGATGATGGTTTAAATTCTCACCCAAAATTTGTAAGGCCTTTTATCTTGAAAAGATAAGATTTTTGTAACTACTTTTTAGATGGTAATTTTTTTAGATACAATATTCAAATCATATTATGAACTGATTAAATATTATAAAGAATTTTAAATAAATTAGATAATAACTAACTAGTACAACAGACTGGACCAAATCGAAATAAATTAGAAAAACAACCCACATATAGATGGGAATTGAACCTCAAACCTCTCACTAAAAGTAAACTTTGGCTGCGTCAGCGTTGCTACTTATACTAGATGTACTCGATGAAGACAGCATATTATTATAGCGGCCATATATTAATTCTCGAAATTCCAAATGGACAATATGAGAAATATTTGGGGTGACATAAACACCTCATGTGTACAGATATATAACTAATAAAATATCCATTATCATATGGTAAAATAAAACTAATCATTTGTATAAAAAAGATATATTAAAAATATCCAATGTTATTGTTTTATCCATATTTTAAAATTAGCCAATTTTGCCTATAATTCAAGATTTGAGTTGAATTAACTCTTCATCAAGATTAAACTTGATTTCAATCTTTAATTTATGTATAAATGGACAATTTATGAGTTGCCTAACCCGACTCTTGAATTAGGTAGAAAATGGAGAATCAATTTTTGTTATCGTTATGTGAATCAATTTATGAGTTGCCTTTGCCTCACCCACGAGTAACAATTCTTGAAATGATGACAAATTTATAGATCAACAAGGATAAGAAAGTATTTTAACAAAAAATAGTTATTTGTTATCTTTTTTATCCTAATGGATATACTTTTATCTTTATTAATATCAACATATATTTTTTGATAGATTAACTCATTTTTTACATTCTCTACTATTTTTTAATAATTTCGGCAAAAACTTTGTAGGTCTTTTATCAACTTAAGGGTCATCAAAAATCATATCTCGAAGTTGGATCTTTCTTCATCCTACAAATCCAACCCTAGTCCATTACAATTCAAATATATACAAATTATATTTGTATCGAAACCCATTACATCAAAAACATAACTATGATTATATGGACTAGGGGTGTAACTGAACCAAGATCAACTCAACATTGTCGTACTTAAGCTTAGCTTTCATTTATTATCAAACCCAAGCACAAGCTTTAAATACAGAATACTTCGAGGCTCATGAGCTTATTCGAGTTTAATCATGTCCAAACGAACTTTCTAAATTTAAATTTATATTTAAAATATTGATTATTTTCTTTTAATAAATTAACTATTTAATCCACTATAACATAATACATTCATTAACTTTCTTATAACAATCTAATTGATAATTTGTATTTTCAAGTTAAATTACCCAATAAGCTTGTTCACGGACTAACGAAGAGCCAAATACCATCGGCATGCTCAAACGAGCTTTTATCGTGCTGAAATCTTAGTTTACCGAGTTTGGTTTTTCTACGACCTACCCTAATTTGGACTCTTTTGTGTTCATATTAAAAGATTATCGCTTTTGTACGAGAGGTTAATTAGTTTATAGTTGAAAATATGAAGTTGGATAAAAGAAACTTGCGAAGAGACGACACACGTAGCTCTTAAAATTATTCATGGAAGAGATAGATGGGAGTAGTTGAGAATTGGACTTCTGAATTCCCTGAAAAATATTTAGGCACCGGCACAGACTCAAATACACTTATTATTCATATTTTAATTGCATCAAATCCTAGGTTGCCTGCCACGTTTATGCAGGTTCATGGGGCAGTAGAATAGGGTTATTTAAATTAGCATTATTATTTACACCGACTCTTTTCTGGTGGCGAAGTCCTGACGAAGAGGGAGACTTTCTGCCCGAAGATGCAATGCCATAATGTAACTCCAATGTTAAAAACTAAAATCCAATATGGATTCCATTATAATACATATATACATACATATTCACTTAAAAACTGGAAGAAGTCGTTGATGAAAGAAATAAAAAAGTTTTTTTTTGGACAGCTTTTCCTACAAAAAGCCAACTTTTATTTTGAAAAATTGGAAAATCCAGTCATCATTTTACAATGTTTAAAAGTTGGAAAAACCAACTTTTCAATTAAAAAAGTTGGCGTTGGAGTTACCCTAATAGAGCAACATATTTCTCTGACCAATTTGCTACGTTTAGTATGGATTAAGAATTTTTTGATTTAGGTGAGAAACATAGTTATTTTCGATTTTAATTGATGAAAATTTTCGCTAAAAAGTAGCATTTTTTGAAGAAAATAATACAATGCTTCGTTTGCAATTTTTTTACATGATGATAAAAACGCTATAATCGCAATATCATCTTTTATTTTTTTTCTGTAATTATAATATTTTGATTTGTTTGGCAAATTGTTTGATGTGCATCTCTGAACAGTGTCGTTTTACAAATGAAGCAATCTAGTGTTCGTGGAGATTCTATAATCACAACCATTTAGAAAGTGATATGGTGAATGCAGTACTTTAAATTCGTATTAGAAATGCAAGATTAGATAAATATTGTGCCGACACTGGGACATGAAAATAATAGTTGAAAATTTCCACGTATATTATACTAATATATTCAGAAACCATGATTGATCGGTTGACGGTGACAAGTAGTATCATATAGAATTTTATCAAGATTTTCCTTTTTTTCTTCTTCTTTTACTATAGCTAATATCAGCACTAAGACAATATTTTGAAGAAAAATCAAAGACAAATGGCATTACAAATATTTTAGATGAGTTCTCTTTGAATTTATGCGTACTTGAAGGTTTGGTGTAGTAGTTAATTGTAATATGTGATTCTTGAACTTCATTTGCTACATTCCACTAAAATTGACACTGAATTACTAATTCACCCTTCACTCCTTCAGTGTCATTAAAGTAATTTGTATGGTCCGACAATTTTTTATACATAGTTGCTAGCATAAGTGCGCAATATCTCGCTGTGGTGAAATCAAATTTACAATTTTTAAAGTTACGAATTAATTTGAAATGTCGGTATGATTATATTTTATAAATGACTATGGGGGGTCGCGTTTCGGATTAATTTTTTTTTAAAATCTTTTAATGTGTATCCAACATGGCAATATGTGTGTACTAGATAAGATCGGGTTATTCACTAGTCAAGGTTTTAGTAAAGCCTTTTGTTAAATACTTTTTAAGCTTTTCGAAACTGAACTTGTAAGTACTGTCACAGTGTCATTAATAGTGGATTATTGTATAATTGTCACTAACCTTTCTATGAAAAAAACCCATCTATTGTCGACGTTATTTTAAATGATTGACTAAATTAGTTAGATATTAATGTCGGGATTTTTATTTAGAATAAAATTATATACTCACTCCGTTATTTTTTAAGTGTCCTATTGACATATTTTTTATTTTTTAATAAGTGTCATACTTCGTAATTTGAGAGTAAAATTATGATATATTTTATATTTATCCTTATTTAATACTATTTGAAAATTAGTTGTATGAATACATTTATTATGATAACTAATGAGGTTATAAAAATAAATTTTTCTATTTTCTTGGTTGTGTAATTTGACGATAGGAGACACTTATAAAAGATAAGAACTAACATTTGTATTGTAGCCAGGTTTTAGGTAAACAAATCAATTTAGGAGAACGCAAATCGAGATACTTGTATTTAAATCAGGTTGAATCCCATTATTAGGATGGTAAATGCATTGTAAATTTTATCTTATGAGAAATTATTTTATATTTATATGCTACACAGTATCTTAAATCTTTATCCATTTATAAATAAATTAATTTGTCCACGCATGTAGTTGTAGCATGGCCTCCTAAATTTCATTTATCCACACATACAATCACTATTTTACATCATACAATATTTGTTCGATTTCTCATATTATGTTTTTCGTTTTCTTATTAGTTTGACCGGACTTTTTGGACCTCTGAGTTCATAAATAATAGTATTTCGAACTTAGTTCAATTGGATAAAAATCCAAATTTGTTAACTCTCGTCATGTGTGCGAAAGTTAGAATAATTATAAAAAACTTTCAAAAACAAAAAATGTGACTAAGAAACAAAAAAAGAAAAAAGAAAAATAACCCTACGACTGATAAATCTAGTATGCGAGATTTATGAAAACAGTAAAGAACACCAGAGATTTTTACGTGGTTCGATCAAGAATGGGATCTACGTCCACGGAGGAGATGATCCTCAAGATGTTTACTATAATTTGATTCTGACAAGTATCTCTTTAAAACTCTAGTATTCATGAATTTACTAACCCTTTTACCTTCAATCTAACTCCTATTTATACACAAGCGTAAATCATGTCCCACGAACCCCTTGATTGGCGAACCATAACTCTCCCATAACTGACCATGATCTCCACCATTATTATCCATGATTACTGCCGTTACCCCACTACCGTTACCCATAATTAGGGTCGTCATTTAGGTGTAATCGAGTAGGGCAACAGTAGGTTAGGCCCAGCTCTGTTGGGCCTGAGAGGTTGGGCCTGCGAGGTTGGGCCATATCCTATCATAGCCCCCCCCGAAAAGTCAAGGAATAGCTTTGCCGAGGTGAAGCGGAGAATGGGCTTTCGAGGCGGAATATTGCTTGGGCGAAGTTCCGTTGAAGGTTTGTCATTCATTGTATGACCTAAAATGCTACATTGTTCCGAGGTGATCATATCCGACCTGGAATACTTCTGCTGATCCGAGGTGGTTATATCCGACCTGAAATACTTCTGCTGATCCGAGGTGGACATGGGAGTAGTCCGATGTCCGAACTCAAATTATTAGCTGAAGTCAAAATCCGACGTTTAGGAAGGTCAAGATCCGACCTGAATTACCTCTGGTATTAGGACATAGCCGTAGTCCGATGTCCGAACTCGTAGTAATCATCACGCGATCAGACTGGCGGTCTGTTTTCCAGAGGTACGCATACGCGCCAGTGGTAGTTGGGCACCTCGAAAAGTCGCGCATCTTTCACACAACCAATCGGAAATAGCACGTGTAATAAACGAAGCGGCAGATTTTTAGCGCCATTTATCCTATAAATAGGTCTAAAAGAGGCAACTGTTCATTTTCTCCTTCGACGTTTGAATCCAGAGAATACAACCTTAGAAATCCCCAATTCCTCTTTCACACTTTGTTGAAGAAATCGGAAATCCCGCTCCAGAAAAAGTAAGTATGAATTCTTCACCTTCTCACTCCTCTTCTCACTCGATAACTCGGTTCGACCGGTTTCGGGTCGTCAAGACCCCAATATAAGGGATTATATATGCCATAACCGCCAGGTAAATCCATAGGACTTAGTTCTGTGGTTTCACCATGTCTTGGTATGGGATGGCCTCGAGATTGGTGGGCGAAATCAACCTTGACGATGGAGGAGCTTCGGTGGTTGTTGATAAATACCACATCCCGAGGATGCATGGTGGTGCTTGCGAAACCCAACGATAGGGCGATGGCCCTCAGGAGGATTCATCACCATTTTGTAGATAGCTTAATAGCCGGGCTTAAATTTCCTTTTGCCCCATTTTCCTTAGCTTTCGGGAGTATTTTCGGATCCCTATATGCCAACCGACCTCCAATTCTATTAGGTCGACGGTGGGGCTAGGGTTGGCTGTTATGGCATAGGCGAGGGTTTTTTCAAGTCTTGATGCGTTTTTAGCATCAAGTATATAAGTGGAGTATATTACACCACCACCTCGCCTAAAGTTTAAAATTGCTTCCCGTCGAAGGTATCCCATTGGCAAAATAGATACTTTTTTGCGGGTGAGGGTATCCGAGATATGAGTGGGGCTGGGGTCGATAAAGGACGTGAAAATTAATCCCACAGGCCCTATGGAGAAGTCATTGAGCGATATGGGTGAGATCCTGTCGATCAACTATACTTGAGGACGACACGAGCGATCTTTGGGTGAGTGTTTATAGTTCGAAGCTCCGTGTCGAGTGCAATCAGGTGAGGGCAACCTTCTTATCTTTATTTCCCTCGTTTGATTTTGCTGTGCTAATGAAATTCTCATGTTGAATGCAGTGAAGGTTGACCCAACCAGAGAAGTCAATGTGCCGATCTCGCCGCGCCCTGCTTCCTCTGATCGAAGGGAGCCCGCGAGGAAGAAGGCGAGACGGAGCGAGTCCACCCCACGGCCGTAGTGGTGGGCGCCTGAAGACACGTGACCGGACCTCGATGACCTCGGGCCCGACGTTGGAGATCGAGGTCCATGGTCAGCAACAGCCCGAGGTGCCGGCTTCCAGAGTTTCCTTGTCCTTCCCAAAGGTATAAGTCACTACCCTTCTCCTTGTAAGCTTGTTGTTACTTGTTGCTTATTGTTCCGTATTCAGGATGCGGCCTCGATGGCCGGGCTTATCGTTGAGGGCGCCTCGCAATATGAGGCCATGGAGAAAAGGCTAGCCATCATGACAGATCGAGGGTCGCGGTGAATCCGCTAGATCTTGCCGCCAGGCGGACGCCGAACTTGCAAGGCGAAGCGGTGAAGTGGCAAAGATAGCCGCTGAGAGCGCCCTCAAGAAGAAGGACCGGATCCTGCGAGTGGCCCGTGCAGAGGCGGAGAGCGCCCAAGAGGAGGCTGCCGAGGTCGAGGAAGGCGGCTGCACAGCAGAGTGCCTTCTTTGGCGGGCAAGGACCTATGCTAAGGGCCTCGCCCGGCGGTGATCGAGTCGGAGAGTTTTTCTTCGTTCATCTCCGACCTGGCTGCGGTGATGAGGCCACAGGTGATCTGTGCCCACTTAGAGAAGTTGGCGGCCGAGAGACCAGATTTTGACAAGGCCCAACACGGTTGGGTTGAGGTCGATCACCTGGAGGTATGCAAGAATTACGCTCGCATAATCGCTGGGGCGACCTCCTTTCCCGTGGTGGAGGCCTCGGCGTCTTCTGCGTCGACGGCGGCGGAGGCCGTAACTCTCGGTCTGGAAGATGAAGGCGTGGAGCTCAAGCCTTCCTTGCGAGTTGAGGACCAAACCGGGCGGCGGTCAGCTCGGGTGTCCTTCCGCAGATCGGCAACCCGCGGAAGAAAGCAAGCAGCAATCCAAAGAGGAGGTCGGAGGGTCGGCAATCGGCTAATGAGCACGAGGTCGGTGGACCCAATGTAATAGGATGATTTGCGGGATCGATAGGATCCGGTGTTGTACAAACTTCCATTTTGAATAATAATAGACATATCCCCTTTTTTTTTTTTTTTTTAAACGCCTTGTCTGTTGTCTTATTTTTAGCGTCCTTCACCTCAATACTTCGGACTAGATCATGAACTGCTAACAAAACTGAAAGAAGTCCGAGGTGCCCTAGTCGAGAAGGACGAAGAGGCGACACACTGGAGGAGTCGGTCTGCCGAGCTGACTCAGGTATTGGCCAGCATGGACGTCAGCTCGGCATCATCAGCCGAACTGAAACAAAAGTTGCATGAAGCTGACCGCGAGGTGGCCCGCCTCCTTGCTGAAAATGAGGTGCTAAAGTCAAGGATTACACATCTCGAAGTCCAGGGAGCTGATGTATCTGCAGATGTGATCCACGGACGACTGATGCACTGTGAGGAACAGCTTGAGCTGACAACAGAGAAGCTGGCTCGGATCTCGGAAGAGCATGAAGAGTACGAAAAGGTCATCCGCCGGACTGGGGGGACGACGATATCTGAAGCCGACGATCGAGTTCAGAGCTTGTTGGCGGAGGGCATGGTATTGAGGGATGAGGAGGGTCCTAATAGCAAAAATTTTAAAGACTGCCTCGACTCCATCACAAAATACATGCAGATGTATGAGATCGTTCGGAAGCGACGCATGCCTCCGCCCGCCACAAGATCTACCATGGGCAACGCTGATCCCATAATCGAAGAGCCTGAAGAGGAGGGCGGCTACGCTGATCACGCCGAAGTGCTCCGTCAAATGGGTCCATCTGACAGCGGAGCGTATAGAAGACGGCGCTCGGCAGCTCGGAGGGGAGGACGCGCGCGGACTACAAATCGACGTGGAAGGGCTAGAGCTCGGGGACAAGGGCATAGTCCTGGTCCGACGTCAGGTTCACGGGGTCAAGATGTGGCCTCGGATGTAGGATTGAATTCTCCAAGCCAGAATCCGCCTGCGCCGAGGCAAACTACTTCCGGAACAGGCCGAGGTGGGGGCACCCTCGTAGATCAGGTGGAGGCATGAGTTTATTCCGGGTATCCATCGCCGACACAGGGACTTCTGCTCAAAATTATCTTAGCTTCGTGAGTCTCGGCGGGCGGAGCTCGGGAACCGATGAGCGTACATAGTGTAGGACTTTGTATGTAGGTATAAATGTATTTAGACTGCTTTGAAGTGTACGTTTTCTCTTGAGAGGTATAAACATAGCTTAGGACTTCGTTTGGTCGTAAATGTATTTATCTTGTATACTTTGCCATAATTTGGTGAGATCCATTTTGGATGTCTTATACATGTAGATTTTTCAACTTAATGAGTAATCTGTATGTATGCATGTAGACTTTCAAACTAGTGAGTAGTCAGATGCGTTGACCGAGACGTTCAATTCAATGAGTAATCTACGAGTGCGGCGCTTAGTGAGTACCCTACTTAGTGGGATTTTTATCTTCGTGAGGCGTCCCTCGTGAAGGTTAAATGCGGTATATCCAAATAGATGTTCGCATATGAATAAAGCGAAGTGAAATGAAACATTCATTGGAAAATAAATATTTTATTCAACAAACGCACTTGGCAAGGCAAGTAAGGAGACTAACATAAAGTCGGTGCGAAATCAAAATTATGTAAAGTACCTCCTTAAATGAGAAATATGCCGTGTTAGGGGATAAGCGCATCGGATAAGTGAGATAGCTTGAAGCCCCTTACCAAGGTTCTCGTGAACACGGTATGGGCCTTCCCATGTCGGATCCAACTTGTTAAGACCCTCGCCTCATCGGCTTCATTATTGCGTGAGAACGAGGTCGCCTACTTGGAATGCGGAAGTTTTGACCCTTTGTTGTAGTACCGTGCGCACTGGGCTTTATACTTGGCTTCGTTTATGAAGGCTAGCTCGCTTCTCTCTCGAGGCGTCGAGGTTTGCTCGCAAGTCTTCCTCGTTCCGGCCCGATCGAGTGAAAGTCGTGGACTTGCGCCGATCTCGGCCGGTATGATGACCTCGGTACCATAGACCAGGTGAAAGGGTTTCCGTCGGACGTCCGAGGTGTGGTCTGTGGGACCGGAGGACTTGAGGAGATTTTCAGCCCGACGCCTTTAGCTCGGTCCACCTCTTCTTCAATCCTTGCGATCGTGCGGTTCGTCACCTCGGTCGCCATTCGCTTGCGGTGTGCGACCGAGGTGAAGCGTTGATCGATCCAAGCTCTTCGCACCACCTCAAGTTTTGTCAACGAATTGGGTGCCGTTGTCAGAGACTAGAATGTGCGGTATGCGGGCGGCGGACTATATTTTCCACACGAAGTCGAATCCTCCCGCTCGTGAGGCTCGGCGGTGGCTCGGCCTCGACCCGTTTGTGAAGTAGTCTATGGCTACGACTAAATATCGGTCGACCGGTGCTCGGTCGAACGGACCAACAATATCGATCCCCCACTGCATGAAAGGCCATGGACTCTGCAGGCTGCTTAGATCAGTCTGAGGCAACTTTTTGACCGTGGAGTGAATCTGGCACTTCGGGCACTTTTGACGAGCTCGGCGAATCTTGCACGGGGTGGGCGAAGAATATCCCGACCTCGGCGTCTTCTTGAGAGCTCGCGACCGATGTGGCTTCCGCAGATCTCGGTGAATTTCATTGAGCACGTGGTCGGCTTCTTCTGGCCCGAGGCACCTCAGGAGGGGTTGAAGGTAAGATTTCGGGTAGAGAGCGCCCTCATGTATGAGGTATTTCTGGGATTTCGCCATCATCTTTTTGGCTTCGAGCCGATCTTGAGGTAGTACGCCGTCTTCCAGGTAGGCCTTCAGGGGAGACATCCAATTCGGTTCTATTTCGGTGATGATGCCGACATGGGATTCCGCTATGCTTCTGGAACGGATCTCCTCCACTGGTGGATTTGTTGACGACGCAGCTAGCTTGCTGAGGACGTCAGCCCAGCTGTTTTCCCCTCGGGGAATTCGGTGGATGCTGAAGTACCTGAACGAGGTCAACATCTCCTTTGCCTTTTCGAGGTATTGTTTCATTCGGTCCTCCTTGGCCTCGTGTTGCCTAACACCGGTTCACGACGACACGGGAATCGCCAAGATTTGGATCTCATCCACCCTCGCCTCCTTAGCGGGCGAGTCCGAGATTAGGGCTTCGTACTCCACCTCGTTGTTGGTGGTCGGGAAGGTGGCCGGAGCGTGGGTGACTTCCCGCTTATCCGGGCCGAGAAGAAGAATGCCCGCTCCATTGCCTGACGCATGAGGCTCAGATCCACGTACATCTGCCAAAGAACCATCGGTGGGTGAGGTCCGGTTCCTCCGTGCGGTGGGATGACCGAGGTGGGCGTTGGAGGATCCAATCTTAGCGGTCGACCGAGCTCGATAACTTGACTTCTACCAGAAATCGGCGAGCTTGCCGCCTTTTATGGCGGTGCGTGAGTCACGAGATATCGTGCTCGCCAAGCTCCAGGCCCACTTGCTATTCGTCCGGATGATTCGTGTTTTGACAAGACTTGCCTCGTGGGTAGGTCGGTCGAGACACAGATGGAGTGAGCTTGAAAGTAGGGTCGGAGCCGCCGCTAGCATTCACCGGTGCAGTGCTACCTTTTCAGGCGGCGTACCTTGTCTCAGGTCCTTTGAGTGCTCGGTGATGAAGTAGATAGGAAGGCGCCGTCCGACCTCGTCTTGTACCAAGATCAAGACCGATTGCCTCGTGCGAGGCGGCCAAGTACAAGGAGAGGAGTTCGCCTCTTTTGGGCGGTCGAGGTGGGCGGTCGGCGAGGTACTCTTCACGGTGTGTGAAGGCGGTGGTGCTCTTCCCGCACGCCAAGTCCGGGCTCCCTAAAGATTTTAAAGAGGGAGGGCGCTTCTGCAGCGACCGGAGAGGAACCTCTTGAGGCCAGCACCCGTAAGTTTGTGGACCTCGCGAATGGTTTTTGGCACTTGCATGTCGAGCACCGTCTTTACCTTGGTGGGATTGGCTTTCAGTCCTTCTTGAGAAACCCAACACCCGAAATTTACCCGTCCTCACCACAAATGTGCACTTCTGGGGATTGAGCTTGAGGTTGGCCGACCTGAGGAGCTGAAGAATAGTTTCGAGGTCAATGGCGCAGCTCTCAGCTTTTTTGCTTTTGACTACTATATCATCGACATAGACCTCAACAATTTCTCCTATGTGATCTTTGAAGATCGCATCCACCATTCTTTGGTAGGTAGCTCCAGCGTTTTTTAGACCGAAAGGCATCTTCGATAGCAAAGACATCTTGAGTCGATAATGAGCACTTTGTTTTTGGCGTCTTAGGGCTCATCAAGACTTGGTGGTATCCTTGTATAAATCTAGGAAATCAATACCTCATGACCGACCAATGCTTCCACCTTCTTGTCAATGTCGGGAGGGTATGATCCTTTGGGCGTTGTTTATTGAGGTCGGTATAGTCGACACACATACGCCCATCCACCTCCGGCTTGCGAACTACAACGGGATTAGCCATCCAAGTTGGGTATTTAACCTCGTCAGATTTTGGCCTCACAGAGTTGGGTTACCTCATCTCTTATGACCGCTTCGTTCGCGGCAAAACTTCTTTTCTTCGCGAACCGGTTTAGTGGCGGATCAATGTTAAGACGATGAGTTATGAGCTCGGGCGAGACCCCAATATATCCAATGGAGACCATGCAAATACATCCCTATATTCCCTTAGAAGTCGCATGACTGTTGTGAATATCGATGAACCTCGAGTACCAACCTTGACAACTTTGGAAGGATTGTCATCGATAGTGAAGATTTTCGACCAAGTCATCCCGAGGTGGCAACTTGGAGGATTCAGAATTGCTAGGCTCGAGGCAAGGGTACATCTGGGTTGAGACTCGTGGGCATTCTTTAGCCGCCGTTTGGTCACCCCGGATGCTTAACACTCCCACGGGGTGGGTATCTTAATGGTGAGGTGGTACACGGAGCAGACGGCTCTAGTTGCATACAACCAATCTCTTCCCAGGATAATGTTATATGGAGAGGGAGCTCGGACCAAGAAAAATTGAATGGCTTTAGTGACCGACACGGGAGCCCCTACAAGATATCGGAAGGGTAATGACACCTTCGGGTTGAACCGCCTTGTAAAGCTCATGGCGGGAAGGTGCGGATGTACTAATTCCTCCAACATCAAGTTTATCCAGCACTACGGAATATGATGCTAACGGACGCTCCGATGTCAATGTAGACCCGGTGTACATTCTTGTTTCCCACCACGGCTTGAATTGTAATAGCATCCCGGTGGGCATGATCTTAGGTCTTGGTCGTCTTTGGAGAACACGATGTTTTCTCCATCTCGAGCCGCTATTTTTTTGCTCTTGAGGTCGGTCTCGAACTTCATTTCTAGCGACGACCTTGTCGCACCAACCGGCGATCCGGTTATAGCGTAAACCTCGCTCAATTGCATTGGGACCTTCGTCTCGCCATCTTCGTGTCGGGCTACCGTTGAGGTCGGTCCACGCTTATTACCACCTCCATTTTCCCTCTGCTTTTTATTACCCGACGCAGTCGGCCGGTATTTCTTCAGCCCTTCCTTCACAAGCTCGTCAACTCATGAGCCCAAGGACTTGTAATCTTACGATCGTGACCGTACCCTTGGTGGTAGTCACAATACTTTCCGTTAACTTTTTTGATCCTCCTTTCATAGGAGGAGGTTTTGGAAGAGCTCGATGTGAAGCTCAAATATTTCCGCCGGATTTAAATAAAGGCGATCGTTATTACCGGGTTTGGTCGAGGTCCCACCTTGATTCTCTTGGTCCTTCTTTATTCTTTCGAACGCAGCTTGCTGCTCAAGACCTCGGCCTCTATCCTCCGGCTTTTCTCTCGATCCATTGCTCATCCCGGATCTCTTTTCTTCCGATCCGACTCGTCCCCTTCGACAAAGTTGTCGACTAGGGTCCAAAGACGACTAGTCGTCTTTGGTCGCTCACGGTGATCTCCTTATTCAGAGCTCCAGGTCGGATCCCATTCTTGAATGCGTTGATGATGTAGAGATCGTTACTCTCATCTATTTTAAGAGATTCCATGATGAATCTGGAGACGAAATTCGACATTGTCTCGTCCCGTCCTTGGCGGATTGTAAGCAGGTCGGACGAAGGTTGTTGAGGTGGCATCTTCTGGTAAAAACGCCATTTGAACTGATCCATGAGGTCTTTGAAGCAATGGATGCTGTTCTGGCGAAGTGAGGTGAACCAACGTCGGCGTTGAGACTAGCACCTCGAAAGACCTTGCACATATGGAAATCTTCCATCCTCGGTTTGCCATATTGGTGGTATAGGCAAATAGGAAGTCGGAAGGATCTCCAGGCCATCGATGCAGAATATTCGGAGCCCGTATCGCGTGGCAAGGGTGTATCCAAAATCTTCCTTGAAAAGGAGATAATTCGTCCGTGCCGGTCGAATCCGGGGAGTTCGTTACCATCCCTCTCCGGAGGAGTGGGAGATCGATAACGACGTCTGTCATCTCTTCGAGGGGGAGTTCGACTTCGTCTTTCCTCCCTTCTTTCCCGTCCTTCATAGGTATCACGTCGAGGTGGAGAACGACTCGCGGAGGTATGAGACGAATGAACCCTAGTATCGGGCGATCATTATGTCGTGATGAGCGTTGATTGTTTCGGAGAGGTAGCGACCTCGATTACTGTTACCACCACTGGCACTCTTGAGGGCCCGCCCATTTGTCCTCCGTTGAGGAAACTCGAATTGATCGAGGTTAACGTTGAGGAATTCGGACATTTGCTCTACCGAGGACCTCGTGGGAGCGGTGAACCTCCCATTCACCGATCGAGGTCGGTGTCTTCCTCTTCGTGGGGTGGCGATCCCGAGTGTATGGAAACATTTTCCATGTGACCATCGGTGTGTGACACGGTGGCGTCCGCAATTCCTTTCCCGGCGTTGTGTGACCACCGATCATCCTCCGCACGGTTATTACCGACATCGCCAACAAGATTAGCATTTGCACGTGTCCTCGCCATTAGATTGTAGAAAACACGGTTTTTGTTCAAGAATTTCCCACAGACGGCGCCAATGATAAATCTAGTATCGAGATTTATGAAAGCGATAAAGAACACCGAGATTTTACGTGGTTCGATCGAGAATGGGATCTCGTCCACGGAGATGATCCTCAAGATGTTTACTATAATTTGATTCTGACAAGTATCTCTTTAAAAACTCTAGTATTCAAGAATTTGCTAACCCTTTTACCTTCAATCTAACTCCTATTTATACACAAGCGTAAATCATGTCCCACGAACCCCTTGATTGGCGAACCATAACTCTCCCATAACCCACCATGATCTCCACCATTATTATCCATGATTCTCGCCACACCCCACTACTGCTACCCATAATTAGGGTTTAGGGATCGTCATTTAGGTGTAATCGTAGAGGCAACAGAGGTTAGGCCATTCTGTTGGGCGCGAGAGGTTGAACACTGCGAGGTTGGTATATCCTATCAACGACTTAACTCAATTGATGAAGAATTATTAGATTTAATAAGTGGAAAAAGAAAAACAAGCTCGAAGAGGGTGCGCCCAACACCACAGCACTAAGCCCTGACGAAAATGACAAAAATGGCCCACGACTAATCCCTCTAAACAAGTGCCTAATTAATTAATGATACTGCCGTCATATACTAACCACGCCGTTAAAGATACGCGGTTGGAAAATGCTTGACAGTCAAAGATACAATGACGCATACGCAGTCATTTTGACTGACCGAATTAACGGAACCGTCCCCTCCCCTCACGTGACTGCGTGTCTCGGATTCCAAGAAAGGAAATTTGTGTGAGCCAAAACGGTCCGTCCCATCTGATGTGGCGGCTGCTTTTTACTCTGTTAATTCTGACTAGCCCCATTATTAATTGTGATTAAACGCTTAAGCTGGAATTGGTTAAGACAAAATTATGTGGTTGCTGAATGTGTGGACACCTGTACGTAGATATGATTTGATCTGTTATATAAATAGAAGGATCTTTTATATTGAAATTTATGAGGTAGGTCCAAATTCTCAAAGTTGAATTCGAGTGTACTTTATTTTTTTTTTAATTTTCTTTTATGTCGTTGAATTTGAAATGATTAAGGCGATAACACTTTCGTCTCTTATCCCTTGTTTCAAAAAGGATAAACTCTCTTCTCAAAAAATCACACCCCCTAGCTCCATGAGTTCATCTTGTCCCTATATATGTGACTCAAGTAAGAGTTATTATACGATTAAAAAGTTATATATTCGTGAAACTCAAGTAAGAATGAATTTAATTACCATTGAAATGTAATTAAGTTTTATCAAAATTTTATATACGAATCATGACGCACAATAAATAGTGAACTTGAATTTATCGTTAAAAGGAAAGGAGCTGGAATGAACCTTTAAAATTAGCCAAATTTGAAAGCGTAGTTTTTTAATCTCCCACATAAACTAGTGTGAGACATACGTATTTCTGAATTTATATTGATTAGCAATTATTGATTAAAATTAGGCGAAAACAAAAACTAGTCATGTAAGTACATGCGGACTGTCGATCGGCCACAAAGGTGTTTTTGGGGACGGACCTGCGTCATTTAGGATGAAACAATCAGTATTATGCTATTACTCATCTTGAACATGTGAGTTGAAAATATAGTTGAGCCTAATCAGTACACTTTTAGTTTATTATGAATTTAATATACTTTTTGTTTTTAGATCAGAATCCATTTCATTACCATTCAAACCAGCTTGGATGAAATTATAATCCAACCAAGGACAACAAATCCAACTTAAACATAGAAAATCAACGGTCAGAAAATTCGTGAGCTTACTTGAATCGAATCATTGACCAACCATTACCGACATTTTGGTTAGAAACTGTAACCTTAACCACAAGAATTGGTGTGATTATGGTTCATGATCTTTGGAACAAGCTAAAAGATAGTTACAACCAGGGGTGAAATATTAATAAGAAAATCAGTCATTTCGGTTAATCGATTAACTGATTCAATAAAAATTAATTAATTTTTGTTCCAACAGAATTCGAACTAGCAACCTCTCATCGAAAAGAAATTTTAGGCATATCTCGTAACCGACTGAATTATGATAGCAACTTCTAATATATTCAATTTAATTATATTTATTGATATTGTTACTAGTAAAAGAATGGCAAAAATTTGCTCCAAAGTAGAATCAAAGACAAGACCTCTTACAATCTAGGCATACTCCAAAAACCACGTAAGCTACAACAACAATGTAATAAAACAAAATTTATATAATTATTTTGGTTATTCGGTATACCCCTTTGGTCTTCGGGTATACCGATAACCGAATTTTCTAAAATTGTTAAAACCGAATACCGAATCAAATATATTAGAATCGGTTATTCAATTAATTAATTGATAATAGAATTTTCAGTTCGATGATGCAATTATTCAATTAACCTTATCCAAATTTCCATCCGATTACAACTGCTTGTTGGTACTGGTGCCTCGTTAGCGATAAACGCGTATTTTACACGTATTTAGTTGATATTTGAAGATAAGTTTAGCTCGTTTAATGTGCGTTTATGTATCGATTCTTAATGTTTCATTTATTTCTAGAAGATCTCGCTCTTGGGTGTTCCTTCGGCGTTTGTAGGTTTATATATTGATAATCGAAGCAAGGAACGAAGCACGAGCAAAATTGACATTCGCCCAGCTCTAGCGACCGGTCTAGCGGTCGCTAGTCGGCTGCCAGCAAGCAACGATGAGCACCAAGAGCCGCGTCACGATCTCGTGCCGCGAGCGAAGCTTAGCGTCGAGAATTCACCGGGCGATTTCTCGCGACCGATTCATGCGACTAGCGACCGCTAGTCGGGTCGCGAGGTACAAAGCGGCGCAAGAGCCGACCGCGGGCGAGAAGGCGCATGAGACTTACCTCGCGACCACACCTAGCGACCGCGAAGGGTGGTCGCGAGACGGCGCGAAGGAAAATTAGGGTTTGGGGTGTGCCTATATATGGCAACACCCCACTCGCCCTCCTCGGACCCCATCGCCCCGCACCTATTTTACTTGATTTTCCATTCTTTGCTTTAGTCTTCGTTTAGTTTAATTCTAGTATTGTTCTTACGTTGTTTTAGTTTAGTTTATCGTTTCGTTATCGATCGGAACGTTTTGTCCGATCGTTTTCCTTTGTTTTTCCGTTCGTTCGCTTGGGATTGGATTCAAGACCAACCTTTGTTCATCCGACGCTTCCCTACGGGTTTTATATATTTAAATTTCGTTTTTATGATTAATTCGTATTTCATTCCGTTTATTATGTCTGGCTAGTTTTCCGTTCTAATCCTAGGGTTTGCATGATTCGATCCTATATGTTGTGAGTTCTGCTATCGTTATTTACCTTCCAGGCATTGATTCATGATTCGATTGTGCTTATTTATATGTGTTGATTTCTGATCAATCTTGATGCATATCTAGTTGTCGGTTAATGACGTATCGTATTAATTGTCGATCGTTATCGAATGCATGATCTGAATGAGCCTTGAGTCGAATCGAGATAGGACATTCGTAGGAAGCATATTCTTAGTGATCCTTTTGAGTTGCTTATTTTCCTCTAGAGGCGTAAGCGTGATAGGAAAATTAGTAATCAATCGCCGCAATTGTCGTGGCGAAGTTGTTGGTTATATATGTGATCTTCCGTCTTATGCGGATTAAAGCGGTTAATAATAAGCGGGATAAACATCGTTGTGGATAGGATTGGTGCATCCCTAGGTTAGTCTTTCTTTATAGTTATCTTCGTGATTTTATTGCTTTCTTTATATTTACGCTTGGTTATCTTTGCTTTGGATTAATTTCAAGCCCTAAAACCTCTCACCCTTTATCCGTGGCAATAATGATGAATAGTCGTTGAGCTAGCTTCTATGTTTTCGTGATACAATCTCGTGGATACGATACTTAACACCACGTACTTACACCCTTTGCGTGTGAAAAGGCGATCAAATTTTAGGCGCATTCTTGGGATTGTTAAGATAACATAGGAATAATTTGACGATTTGGATTTATTAATTCAAGTTATATATATATATTATTATTTATTTTTGTAAGTGCTAAATTCTCTTTTCTCGTGTGGTTTATGCGCATGAAGATCTCGGGGACCTCAAGTATTTTTAGATCCCGAGATCGAAAGCTCTCAAAGGAGAAGAGGACGAGAGAAGAGACGGACTGCAATGGCGCCAATCCACGTAATCAGGGCATTCCTCCCGAGCAAGTTGCCGCATGCTAGGCGACTTTGCGAGATGCAGCGTCGGATGGCGAATATGAGAATCATTGTCCCCGCTCGGAGGAAAGACCTCAAATCACATGTACCGACATCCCACCGAGCAGTTCAAGGAGGCGGTTGGGGCCCGCATGGATGCAAACAATTTCGAGCTCAAGCCGCCCGATCGGTATGGTTCAAGGAGAGCGGTTTGGGAGAGGAGTCATCAAGACCGAATGCGCATCTCGAGACCTTCTCGATATTTGTGACACCATCAAATGAATGGGTGCCACAAGACACGATCCGGATCGCATGTTCGGTTTCTCATTGCTGACCAAAGCGAAAGATTGGTTCAAGAGTTTGGACCGAGTGGCATCGACACTGGGGAAACTTTGCGAAGTTTCTTCGAAATACTTTCCGCCGTGGCCTTGAAGAAGATCATCGCCAAATCTCTCATTTTGCCAAAACCACGATGAATCATTATTCGAGGCATGGGAGAGATTCAGAGGTCTATTGAGGCGATGTCCACAACATGGGTTCTCCAAGGAGCAACAAATCACAGTTCTACGGTGGACCGACATGGCGGGCGAGGAGCATGGTGGATCGTCGGCGGTTGCTTATTGAATCGACCGATGAGCGAGGCAAGCCGTATTGTAGAAGAGATGGTGCCAACAGCTATCAATGGCCAACGGAGAGAACGCCATCGTTCAAAGCAAACGCCGTTGAGAGTGATTCAAAATATGGCGATCTCATGAAGAAGTTCACTCTTTGAAGAGTCGATTGAGACAGAACGTCGACCACATTAATCGAGGAGTCATTCAATTTCCAACAACCTTCAAAGAGCTTCAATATTCGTAATTCGATTCAAGAGCCGAGGAAGCCAAGTCTCAAGACATGATGCGCAGCTTGGTTGTAAGCAACCAACAATTGGCAACGAATCGAATTCGTTCATAAGCAACACCGCAAAAGATAAATCATTTGGAGTCCACTTGTGGCGGCTATGGGGAAGCACATAAAGATGTTGGAGAATCAAATTGTCAAATAGCCGTGCAAGTGAATGCACTACGTAAGACGGGCCAATTTCAAGTAACACGGAGGTGAACCCAAAGAGTCAATGCTTCGCCATTCGGGGCGAGGTGGACGAGCATACCCGAGCCCTACCGAGGAAGAAGAGCATGATAGCACATCGACACGAAACTCGCGACCGAAGCTCGCGACCATGAGCCCGATCGCGAACCATCGTAACTTTTCCCACGAAGCCGCGATCGAGCACGCGTCCGCTGCCCGACCGCGAGCCATCCGAGTATCCGCGCGCGAGTGGTTCGCGGCGACCAGCCCGCAAACCCGACCGCGAGCAATCAGTTAGAGCACATGGCCGAGAAATCAGCGTGCGAGCTCGCGCCCGCAAGCTCGCACGCGAGGAAGGAGCCCAGCGCGCAGCAGATTCCTCACGACCTTCCCAGCGGTCGCGAGGTAGTTCGCGAGGCAACCCTAGAAGCTCATAGTCGCACGTACACTCCTCCGGGTCTCGTTTTGGTCGACTTGTCAAGTTGAAATATGACGAGGAGTTTGCTCGTTTCAAAGAGGTTTTCAAAAGTTGAGATAAATTTGCCTCTCTTTGAAGCTGCGCGAAACATCTTGCCTACATGAAATTCTTGAAAGACGCTTGCAAGCAAGAAGAAACTTGGAAAATTTGAGAAAATTTCCTATCCGAAGAATGCGGTGCCGTCTTGCAAAGGAAGCCCTCCGAAGCGAAGGATCCCGCGGTTTCACGTTAGAGTGCGAGATCGCCGAGCATATTTTCCCAAATGTCTTATGCGACTTGAGGCGAGCATCAATCGATGCCATTGAGCGTTTTCAACCGGCTACACCTAGGAAAGATGAAGCCGACGAAGATTTCATCGATGATGGCTGACCGATCGATCACATATCCAAAAGGTATCGTCGAAGACGTGTTGGTAAATTAGGGATTTCGTTTTCTGCCGATTTTGTTATTTTAGATATTCCCAATTCAAACAACAACCACTAATCCTTGGTAGACCTTTCCTAGCAACGGTCGTGCGTTGATTGATGTGCGGGAAGGCAATCTCACGTTTCATGTTAACGATGAGGAGCTCAAGATTTCTATATACGACGCCATCAAGCAACACGGCGTTGGAAAGCGGAAGATTCTTTGCTCGATCATAACTGCTTCTTTGCCGCACACGTCTCATGCTTAGAGGGTACTCGACCAATCGAGGTGTCTGTGAGAAGAAAGAAGTGGACTCGGCATGGAACTCCGAGTGTTTCGTTCAAGTTTGGGGGGGGCCACTTCCATAGTCAGTGGTGGAGATCTGTGAATGCTAAGTTTAGGAGAATCCACTTGTTGAGAAGGAATTCTGTTGCCACAAAAACGCCGGATTGAAAAAGGTTAGTAATGGTCTAGCTAAAGACGTTAAAGTAAGCACTTGTTGGGAGGTAACCCAACGTTTTCTTTGTTTTTGTTTTCGTGTTTGGTTTTTGTTTTTCGTTTGTGTTGTTTCTTTTTGTCGTGTTTCTGTTTTTCTTTTCGTTTTCGTGTCTGTCGATCAACGAGTTAAGTGAAGTGTGTTAATCCATGTGGCCAATGACGATAGAAAATTTTTGTGAAATTTAATGATAAGTGCACATGATATGTTAGAAAATGACGCATGAATGACGTGAGATGGCTTAGCTTGTTGTTTTCACCATTTGCTTAACCTGTGAGACTTGAGCTTCACTTTGTATAAACATCTTGATACGCTTCTTTTAATTGTGTGATATCATGCATGCGATTATCTTCTAGAACTTGCCGTTCTTACGTGTCGAGACCGCAATATGTGTTTCAATTTGGAAAGGATAAAGGCCATCTTTGTTAACCACATATTCACCCAAACACTAACCCGATGTTATATACCATTTGTCGCCTTCTTTGAGCCTTTATTAGACTTTTCTTTCGATTAAACCGGATGATAGGAGGTGAGGATGGATATGGGAATCAAAGGGTGAAAAACTTGATGTAGTTATGACGAGAAAAGTTTATTTTAGAAAAATACATCGTGGTGAAGAATAGTACCTTGTTCGTGAAAGTTAAACCCTATAAGCTCTAGAAAAGAAAAAAAATGTTAAGTTCACTATGAGTGTTGAGCATAAAGGATCTTTAATCAAAGTATAGGTACCTTCGTGGCATTAAACGTTGATTTAGCACGTTGGGAGAGAAGAGAAAATGGACAAAGTCCATATGTGTCGAAATGTATAAATGATGGTGCTTAGAATATTCTTGAGTCACTTAGCCATATATTATCCTACCTTAACCAATGTGCCTACATTATAACCTATAAAAGACCTCTTTGATCCTTATTTGAACACATTTGTGCGGTGGAGATGTTAGAGAAGCAGCAAGCCTATGGTAAGATGTTGCATTGCATTGATCCGTGAGTGTATACACGTCCTTAATTTCTTTATGAGTTTGAGTGTATCCTATATATTTTACACACATGCCTTTGTGAGGTCGAAATAAATGAGTTTTTGCCCTCGATAGTCGTTTATGTTGAGTTGGCTAACGCCGTCATGTGCGCTAATGTTTTGGCGTTAATATGTTTCGAGGCCTAGAATGGTTACCCTCTTTCTACGCTCGTTGTTCTTTCGTTTGTCTTTGCATTACTTTTGTTTGAGGACAAACAATGCTTTAAGTTTGGGGTTTGATAAACGCGTATTTTACACGTATTTAGTTGATATTTGAAGATAAGTTTAGCTCGTTTAATGTGCGTTTATGTATCGATTCTTAATGTTTCATTTATTTCTAGAAGATACTGCTCTTGGGTGTTCCTTTGACGCTTTGTAGGTTTATATATTGATAATCGAAGCAAGGAACGAAGCACGAGCAAAATTGACATTCGCCCGGTTTCTAGCGACCGATCTAGCGGTCGCTAGGCTGGCCGCTAAACAACCAATGAGCACCCGAAGAGCCGCGGCGCGACCTGCGTGCCCGCGGCGAAGCTTAGCGTCGAGAATTCACCGGGCGATTTCGCGACCGATTCATAACGGCTAGCGACCGCTAGTCGGTCGCGAGGTACAAAGCGGCGCAGAAGAGCCGACCGCGGGCGAAGGCGCGCGAGACTTACCTCGCGACCACACCTAGCGACCGCGAAGGGTGGTCGCGAGCAGCGCGCGAAGGAAAATTAGGGTTTGGGGTGTGCCTATATATATGGCAACACCCCACTCGCGCCTCCTCAGACCCCATACGCCCCCAGACCTATTTTACTTCAGTTTTTCCATTCTTTTGCTTTAGTCTTCGTTTAGTTTAATTCTAGTATTGTTCTTACGTTGTTTTAGTTTAGTTTATCGTTTCGTTATCGATCGGAACGTTTTGTCCGATCGTTTTCCTTTGTTTTCCGTTCGTTCGCTTGGGATTGGATTCAAGACCAACCTTTGTTCATCCGACGCTTCCCTACGGGTTTTATATATTTAAATTTCGTTTTTATGATTAATTCGTATTTCATTCCGTTTATTATGTCTGGCTAGTTTTCCGTTCTAATCTGTGGTTTGCATGATTCGATCCTATATGTTGTGAGTTACGCTATCGTTATTTACCTTCCGGGCATTGATTCATGATTCGATTGTGCTTATTTATATGTGTTGATTTACGATCAATCTTGATGCATATCTAGTTGTCGGTTAATGACGAATCGTATTAATTGTCGATCGTTATCGAATGCATGATACTGAATGAGCCTTGAGTCGAATGGCGAGATAGGACATTCGTAGGAAGCATATTCTTAGTGATCCTTTTGGAGTTGCTTATTTTCCTCTAGAGCGTAATCGTGATAGGGAAAATTAGTAATCAATCGCCGCAATTGTCGTGGCGAAGTTGTTGGTTATATATGTGATCTTAGTCTTGTCGGATTAAAACGGTTAATAATAAGCAGGATAAACATCGTTGTGGATAGGATTGGTGCATCCCTAGGGTTAGTCTTTCTTTATAGTTATCTTTCGTGATTTTATTGCTTTCTTTATATTTCTGCTTGGTTATCTTTGCTTTGGATTAATTTCCGAAGCCCTAAAACCTCTCACCCTTTATCTGTGCTTGAATAATGATGAATAGTCGTTGAGCTAGCTTCTATGTTTTCGTGATACAATCTCTGTGGATACGATACTTCGCTTACCCTGTACTTACACCCTTTTGCGTGTGAAAAAGGAGCGATCATTAACCTTCCTTTAATTCTACTTTATTTCTAGTTCATATCAAATGCCGATACATGATAATATTTGTTCAATCTTAATTGTTAGTAAAGTTCGAACATAATTTAATTAGCTCAAAAGTATAATAACTACCAAGTATAATTATCTATATAATAAGATTAACTGACAAAAATGGAAAAAATATATCAAGTTTTTGAACGGTTTGGCCTCCCAAACTATAACATTTTAAAATAAAATATAACTGTAACAAAAAACATGATGGTAAACAAAAACCATCATTCCGAAGAATTTACTACGATTAGTCTAAACGTGATTCACTAACCAACAATTAGTGACTATTAACCGTATCCAGCTTTTGAGATAAATAAATGGTGAATAAACGAATGATTAATTATAGTTTATGGTGGTAGCGTCTATGTCAATATCGCCTACCATGATGCACGGTGCGCTCGACTTCGACCTCCGACCACTGAGGATCAAGGGATTGCTGATGATCATTGCTATTTTGGCGACGCTGTGCAACAACATTGGAGCTACAGTTGACAGGGGATTCCTACATGCCGCTCTACGTAAATGGACAATGGTGGCTAAAAAATGACGGTGTTTTGTCTGAGGTGGAAAAAAAATTCTCCTCAAATAGGATGTCATCCTATTCATCATTTCGATGTGAAAAATAATTTCAAATCATAAGTTAGTGTGTTTTTCAAAATTCATAATATTTTAAAAAAAATGAGCCATACACTATAATTACCCGTGTATAAAGATCAATTACAATGAAAAAAAATATTTTCTTTTGTTTTCCTAACTTTATTTTCCATTCTATTCTTTATTTAATATTAATAAAAAAAGACAGAAAAACTGAAGAGTGGCCATCCGGTCCTCTGCTGAGCTGACACACCTCAAATAGCACACTCCCTCACTCCCTCTCTACCTTACCACCTCACTATCCTCTCTCTTTCTTTTTCTCTCATCTTCCCGCAAAAAAATCTGTTGAACCACAAGAATCCTACTTGAGTTCATCTGGGTTTTATTAATAATATTCATCTTCCTTCTCACTGCAACGCAAAAAGCCTACATTGATTCCCTTCAACATATATTACATTCTTCTCCCACTTGCTCTCTCTATCCGCAGTGAAGCTTTTCGGAAGCTCTTCTTTTTAGTATAATTTACTTTCCTCAAACTTTCCTTATAATCCCTGATTTTGTCCCCTTTTCCCTTGTCTCAACACTTTTCTTTTGACTGTTCTTTAATTCAAGCTCTTTATTCTCACAGAATCTCTCTCTTTAATCCCTTTCGCTTTCAATGCAAATTTGAAACAATCCTCCCCCACACACAAATACACGCACCATGTTGCCCACCAAATACACCGAACACCTTAGCCAAATCACCAGGCCGGAATATTCCCCCCACCATCCGGAGATGAAGACTCTCCGCGTCTCCGTCACCGACGCCGACGCCACCGACTCCTCCAGCGACGAAGAGGCCGCCACCGACTCCCACCTCAAGCGAAAGAGAGTCAGAAAATATATTCACGAAGTTACACTTCTACCCTTCTGCAAAGAGGAAAACCTCACCAAAACTCCAGCCGCCGCAGGCAGCGGCTTGCAGTCAGAAAAAAGGTGGAGCAGCGGCGGCGGAGGGAGAAAAACGAAGAATGGGACAAGCAAGGCGGGGAGCGCGAGGAAGTTCCGCGGCGTGCGGCAGAGGCCGTGGGGTAAATTTGCGGCGGAAATTCGAGATCCCATGCGACGTGTGCGGCTGTGGCTGGGAACCTACGACACGGCGGAGGAGGCCGCCATGGTATACGACCACGCGGCCATCCAGCTGCGTGGGCCCGACGCGCTGACCAATTTCTCCGCTGCATCCCCAGGGTACAACAAGGCAAGGTCAGAGTATACCTCTCCAGAGGGGTCGCACGACAATGTCACGTCGCCCAAGTCGATCCTCCGCTTCTTCTCGCCCGAAGCCGAGACAGAGTCGTCTCTGACATCCTCGCCGGCGGACGAAGCCGCCGGCGCCGTGAGCGACTGTGGAGATGCGGATTTTCCGATATTCCCGTTGAGCGACGATTTGTTTTCAGATTTGGAAGGTCCGGTATCCGTACCCGGTTTGTTTGATCAGGACAGTTTCTGGAGCGATTTGTACGGAACGGATATCGGGTGGTGCGGTGATATTGGTGTCGGGTCGGGTACGGATTTGGGGGCCACACTCGGGCCGGGCGATGATTTCTTTCTTGAATTTGGGGATGTATTCGGGTCGGATCCGCTGATTGCCCTTTGAGAGTTGTGCAGAGACGTTTGTAATAGAAAATCAGCAACTGTAAATATTTTGCAGTGTTTTTGCAAGTTTTGAGAAATAGCAGCAGCTAGTACTAAAATGGAAAGCCTTTGTCTTAATTGCTGCATTTTTTATTTTTTTAGAAAAAGATAAATTTATACAATACAATAATAATAATAATAATAATAATAATAATAATAATATAATATAACATGAAATTTGTCTATTTTAATTGAATTTGTAACTTACATAATTAGCCCTCACAGTAATTAAAGAATAGATATGTTTAGATTACAAAATTTGAATCCATAGTATTTCCATAAAAATAGAAGATTGACTAAAATAATTAATTCACCTAATTATAGTCATTTGTTTATTTTCATATTTTTCTTAAATTGTTAATTTTTATCTTTTCGTGCATAATCATCATCATCTTCATAATCATGGTCAACTAAAAAAACATTTCCATGGAAAAGAAACCCAGAGCTGCTAGACGAATTGATTCTATAAATTTGCTAAAATTGTACGTATTTGAATTATACAATCATTAATTAATAATATCATTGCAATTCGAATTTAATACACGTATAGTATAATTTGGGTGTGTGGCAAACAATCTTACTTTAATTATACAAAGAAATTAACAAAATTCATGTCCTTTCTATATTCTGGCCAATAGCAAATTAATCAATTACACATCATAAGCAAAACGTGAATATGAGTTCCAACGAAAATTAATTATAACATGCAAGACTTGCGTATCTACATGATGGAATTTTATCATTCTATTGTAAGTAAATAGATTCTCCCATACTCTCACATTATTATTCACATGCAAACACAAACAAATATCAATCAATCCTTATAGAAATTCAGTGTGTTGTTAAAAAAAAATTCCTTCTAAATTTATTGAAGTTACAAATCGGCCGAATATCTTATCCAAATAGGATTTTACACGTCTTAACCTATGTTATTTGTTTATATTATTGTATAACAATGTACTAATCTCTAATAGAAACGTTTTCTTTTCGATATCTTACTGTGGTAGTCCTTTTCTATTTTTTATTTCAATTTCTTTAAGAACAAATTTGGTTTAGAAAATGAATTTTATAATATTTTTTAGTTTTTTCTTTTGTTTCCAAAACGTTAATTTATTTCCTTTTTTTGAAACTTCTTTGAAATTATCTCATTTTTAAAAGTTTTTTTTTCCTTCAAATTTTATTTCAATGTTGCTAATGTCTACTATTATTAGTTATGAATGAATGAGGTAAGTGAGCAATACAATTCTAACAACTGTATTGATTGATCTATCTCATTTTTCAATGTCTTTTTCAATAAAATTTCTAATTTCAATATTACTAATGTCTAATATTATATTCTATGCTTCCCCAAAATATGTTCATCGGAATTTTCGGTCCGGATTTTAATAAAAATTATTAAGTTTATTTGTGAATGAAATAAGAACCCCATATTAGTGTAGACTTAAATGTACTAGTGGTGAATCATGAGGTAACATGTGTAAATAAGTGGTATTATTAAGGATAATAAGTAGGGATAATGATGGATCATGGATGATAGAAGATGTAAACAAAAGTTGTTATTGAGAGTAAAAAGTTGAGAGTATTATGTGAGATATTTTCATATATAGAAAGATACCAAATTTGGGGGACGTACCAAAAAAGGAAAACAATGAACATATTTTGGGGACGAAGGGAGTATAAGTTAATCCATTGTTTACTTTGATACATTGAAACTTTGGGATATCACAAAGTTTTTGATAATTTATATCATTTGAACTAATTTAGCTTGATTCATATCTCATCGGAAAAATAAATTAATAGACTAAATCCTAATATTGAAGATAAAAATACTCAATCATATCCTATAATGAAAATTAAATGACCCCTCGAAGAATCATGTCTACTTGCTAGATTGTCACCCTCCTAAGATTGTTAACCAAGACACACTCATGTTAACCATATTATTAATGAAATTTATTTCAAAATACACAAATGTCAATCTATCAATTGATACATTACAGTATATAAGTTTTTTTTTTTTTTTGAGGTGGACTCCTATGATGACGTTCGTATATACAGACATTGATTTTTTTTAGTGTAATTAACATTTTTATTCTATGTAGATAATACTTTCTAATTACATAGTAAAAATAAATAACACTTTTTTTCAATGTAAATGATATTTTTCTTTAGAATAATTGATATATTTAGGCATCTGTATAAGAATTTTTGTGTTTTTTCTTTAGAATATATTTACTATTTAGCATGATATGGCATTTCTTAAGATATTCCTCATAATGTTGTTTGTTGGCTCAAATAGAAAATAATCAAAAAGTCGTGTTTGTTGCGCTAATTTCTTTTTTTCAGTAAAAAATTACATATTAATAACAAGGCTATAAATTTTTTAGTTTAGTTCACTCCTATCGATTGGTGATAATTATTGTTGGTGCATAGTAATCGATAAAATATGTACTTCAAGGTAGGTTGCAATTATAATTACTATTATGTAACAAGTGGCCAATTTTTCCTCTTTTGTAGGGGCAATAGAGCTACGGCTTTTCGTCAACATTTCTTTCTTTCGAGCATCATAAGTATTCAGTTTTATAACCACAAATTTTGTTCGCTATTATTTATAATAAAGTTACTATTACCTTTTTTAGTTAGATATTCTTAGTGAGATATTTCTTGCATTCATGCATCATTCTGCTAACATAAATGACAACATCAATGTTGTATACAAGTATGTATATATATTTTTTTACTTTTTATTTCATTCATAAATGTAGTTGCCTACTTGGGAATTTATACATAGAGGATCGGGTTTGACGTGTTCGTGTTATGTTGTGCATGAATATTTATATTCATATTAATATTTTAAGTTACTCCTTCCATTTTTTTATAAGTGTTTTCGGTTATCAAATTACACATACAAAAAAAAAATAGAGAAATTTACTTTTATAACCTTACTAATTACTTTGATAAATGTATACATATAACTATTTATAAAGTTTCGATTAGTCTATACTATTTTTATCTATCAAGAAGATCGCCAATGTTGACGACTAAGGCTCCTTGTAGGAGAGGAACATCCCCCCATTGGTTATGATGCCTCACTTGGAGCCCTCCGGGGTTGTCCTGCAGAAGCAGTGAAGCACGGTTATAAAGTCGTTGTCTAAATGCTTCATTGTGCCTCTTGTGAGCTCCGGCTCGGCCGCTCGGGACCTGACGGATAGTAATGGCGGAGGAATGAGAGTTAGAGGGTATTTGCTTGAGCTTATAAGCTCTTTAAAACGAATTATAAAATTTGTTTAGGAACTTATAATTTGTTGCAAGTGTTTGGCAAAATAAGCTCCCAAACAACTTATAATTGTGAAAATAAGCTCCAACGACATAAGCTCTCCAAAAATAAGTTGGTCAACCCTAACTTATTTTTTCATAAACTTATAAGCAACCATGAATTTACCAAAATAACCTTATTATAGTTCGTTATTTCCTACACATATACTATCAACTTCACATCTCGTCAATTTTATCTCTCTAACTATGATTTTCTCTCTCTAACTTACGATTCTTTATCTATCTTATAAGATCAATTATCCAAACACTTTAACAACTTATAAGCAATTGAGACATTACCTCTTATAAGCTCTTGAAACATCTTATAAGCTCTTGGAGCTTATAAGCTCTCTAAAATAAACTTAGCCAAACACACCCTTAGTCTGCACATTCCATTTCTATGAGATGATCCCTGCTCAGCCTAAGACCTTTCAGCCAGCAACTCAAGCAAACAGCTTCCTAATCTTATCGCTTGCTTCGAGTATTCTATCATGATTTCCCTAAAACATTAATCATATCCAACGAGTTACAGAACATAGCAAAAAGCAATTACTAAAGAAAGAAAAACACACTAGAATGGTTACCCAATTCGTCCAATTTATCATTGTCACTAAGTGACTACGTCTGAGGCCGCCCTGAAGCTAGAGCCCTAACTGGGGTTTTGCCGAAATCAACTTCAACGCTCTTACTATAAAAATAGACCAATTTGCTCGTGTCATGGTATTTACTACTTTCAAACTCTATAACTCAACACAATCTTTCTATTAAATGGAGTGAATTTCTACTAGGAAAAAATTCACTAAAGCCTTCCCACTATCCACAAGCTTACTCAGAGAAATTTTGTAACACCAAATAACAAAAATTCAAAAAAATTCACCGAGTTCGAATCCCATAAGGGGTGAAAATTTTATTTTTTTGGGATTCAAGATAACTTTCCCAACAGATTCATCAATTTTCACAATGAACTCATCATTTTTTGGTTCTCACGATAAAAATGATTCTCACGTTAACCCTCTCATATATATATATATATATATATATATATATATATATTACAATAGATCTTTATGATAATATACATTTTACATCTTACATTTGAAACTTCAAACTTCGTACTTAAGAAATGTGTTTTAAATTTATAATCTATTACCAATTATTTATTTGATGTGCTTTTTCCTATTATTAATTTTCTCTAACTATCTACATTGATCAATTTAAATAAGCACAAGATTTACATTGAAAGGAAAATGCAGCATAATTCATTGAAAAGAACATCGAAATTTATAAATGAAAAAATAACATCGTATATGACAAAGTAGTGAATACTTTTTTCTTACAAACAAATATTATCAGGGGGGAGGTTTTGTTGTTCGGCCCATATTACACTATATGTTTTGACACTTGTCTGATGCTTAATGATGGCTGTGGCCCTATCTTTATTCTGAGAGGCGAGAGCAATACATTTGGGCCGACATTTGCCCCTCACAAACTCATCCTAAAATTAGTAAACCTGAATATTATCTGCAACTCCATAAATCATTTATTTATTTTGTGAATTTGTTGAAAAAAATTTAGACAAATTTTTTGATAATGTTTATCGCTCACAATTCGATGCTGCCACCTCAGCCTCACACAGAGATAATAGCTACAATTTTGATCAAGGATTTGAAAGTCCTTCAATCAGAAAACAGTTCAATTTATTGAAACTTTGACAACTTTTCTTGAAGAACTATATAGTAAATGTTATTGGGTCATTTTATCACTAGACCAACATAAGCACACAATTGACATTCCTATTGTAGTGTTATGTTAGCTGCTCTCGAGTTTGCTAAATTTAATTTGAATTTGCATGAGAGAGGTGTGTGGGAAAATAGTCTTTTGCGATGATTGTCTGATCTTGTTTTCATTGATTTGGATTGAGTTTTAATCAGGTTTCTTGCTTAAAAGAACAAAATTTGAATTGTATTTCATTAATCCTCTTCAATGTTTTTATAGAATCTTTTTCCCGATGGTTGAGAGCTTATTCGACGCACCAAAACTAATAATCGATGCCTCGTCATCATCCAATGGCTTTATGTCGCATGGAACCAACTCTCAGGATAAAGATTTGATAGGGTAGATTTCAGGAAAAAAGAAAAGAATTAACTGCCAGCTGCCACGTCAAGGTAGAAATAGAAAACAACAATAAGGAAAGTAGTCTTCATTAGTTCATCATCAAAGTTTATAAAGGAACGCCTCGTCATCTCTTCAAATATCATAAAATGTTTTTTTTTGTTAATTTAATACAGAAATTTAAAGGCGCGTCGCGGTGTTCGAGCAAGGGCGCTGGCGTCGGCGTTAACCACCCTAATATCATAAAATGTTAATATTTACAAATGTGATAGAAGGTCTATTACTAGTCTCAAAAGGGGAAGCTCTCCCCAAAAGTTCCCACACCCCAACTCCATGAAAATGTGAAAAGGTAATTATAATAGTTCAACGGTTAAAATTTGGGTGTAGCATGGTAATTTAAATTGGGTATGAATTTGCAATACCTTGAAAATGATGTTGTAATCACAATTTGGGTGTAGCATGGTAATTTAAATTGACAATGTTAACTTTATATAATAATTCTTCTACAACAGTAATTTTCTTAACATAATTGATGTTTTAGCTTTAAACTAGCCTAAATATTTTAGAGGTTGTCTCTTGTATATCCGTTTATATATGCAAACTTTGTTGATTTTTCATCAATGTAAATGATATTTGATATTTTTTTTCAATGTAAATGATATTTTTTCGTTCACACTATGAGTTTTTATGAACATTTAAATAATATGTTAAATAAGCAATGTGTGCTCGCCTGCATACGCGCATGGGGTATGTGTTCTTAACTTCATATCAAACAACCGAAACCTCAATTATTTAATGACCAAGTTGCCTAAGAGTTATAATTAAATAAGTTCAAATACCACTCTTCAAAGAATGAGAAAAGCTTCAAACATCTTCCATAGTAGTGCATTTGAGGCAATAAGATTCGACTAGACCTCTCTCTACATAATTTAGAATAGCTCTAGGTCCCGTTTGTTTGTTAAGGATTCCGTCCTGAAAAAGTAATCTAATTCTAAAATTTTATGTTCATGTGTTTGGTTGTATTTTCATAAGATAAGGAAAGTAAAAATAATCCTCAAAAAACGGAAATAGTTTAATGTTCAAGGATTTCTTATTCCCCAACAAATCTTAGATAGTCTTTTTCTGCAGTCTCAAGATTCTTACACTATTTACATATTTAATATTTTTTTATTTTTTAGCAAAGTACAAACTATAGTTTATATTATTATTATTATTATTATTATTATTAGTAGTAGTAGTAGTAGTAGTAGTAGTAGTAGTAGTAGTACTATTATTCAATTAATAACTTATATTAAGAAAATCTTAGTTAAATTTTAAGAACTATGAATCATAATAATAATAATAATAATAATAATAATAATAATAATAATAATAATAATATTATTATTATTATTATTATTATTATTATTATTATTATTATTATTATTATTATTCAAATTCTAACAACTTTCTTGGTATGCTCCAAATATAGAATAAGAAATCTATTATGATTCATTTTCTTAGAATCATTTTTTAGGAATCATATTCTCTATTAACTTTATTTTCGGTCAAACAAATGAGCTCTTAAAGAAAAATAAATGCTATATATCAAAAGAAATATTCTTGGATGTATTTTTAAGCTTTTTCTTAGTAATTACTATCGCTCTTTTGTGAAGTGACTTCCCTTCTTTGGTTCGAGAAAAGATTTTGAACGAGAAGAGGACACTCCTTTCTTTTCTTTTTGTTTTTTAGGAGAAGAGGCCTACTCAGTGCATCTGTCTAAATAAAATTATTGTAGTTAATAAACTTAAATTGAAAATTGTTAAATACTAATTAGAAACTAATAAATTGTAATTGAAAATTAGACTAATAAATTTAATTGGGAAATTCTATTAGAACCCTAATTACAGCAATTAATGATTTAATTAAACCCTAAACAAGAATTAATATATCATAATTAAAATTCTTATTAATACATAATTAACTATTAATTGATGATTAAAAATAATTAAATCTTATTAGTATATTTCTGGCTAAATCTAAAATTTCACCTACCCACATGCAAAGATTTGGACAAAGAGCAAACTTGCATTTAGCTCTGGTGGTTAATGCCTGAGACCAAAGATCTGAAGTTCAAATTTAGGTGCTACAACCACTGGATTGATGATTAATTGACACACGGACTTTCCTTAACATGAAATAAATATAAACTATAAAGACATCAAGTGATCAACCACAGTTAATAAACATTCCAAGTCAAGATTAAAAGTTCAAGAATATCAGAGTAAAATCAATCTGTTTGATCCAGATCAAGAAAAAATAATTAAACTTCACTACTCAGATTGCTAGATGCAAATCATTGACTACCAAAGATTACCCAAGTCGAAACTTCCTCTCAACTAGCCCGCATCCACCAAGGCGGTGAACCCAATACAGCATAACACGAACACGAACACGACCTCAAAACCCCGGTGATGAGGGCATCGGAGTCGAGTCCTCAGTCTTACCCTCACTCGGCCTCACATTCTCAATCATCTTCACAACTTGTGACATCTTAGGCCTCTGCTCCGCTATTCTCACCACACAAGCTATAGCTATCTGCAACATCTCCACCAACTCCTCCTCTATATTCGGATACCTGAGCAGTTCGAGATCGAAAACCTCGGCAGTCCACTCCTCTCGGACGACCGAGTGGACCCACCGCACTAAGTGGAGGATCTCGTCCCCATTGGTCATGTGTATGGGGGACTTGGCGGTGAGGAGCTCAAGTAGGACCACTCCGAAGCTGTAGACATCGGAGGCTTGTGTGGTCTTGCGCGTGTCTGTCACCTCCGGGGCCCGGTAGCCTGCTGCACGAGCTATTGGTGGAGGCACCGAGGTCATGATGGCAGACAGACCAGGGTCTGATACACAGCCATACTGTTGAGGGTTTATAAATACGTTGGAGGATTTGACGTTGCCATGGACGAGTTTCCCATTGTTTTCTTCGTGGACTCGAGCAATGCCCCTTGCTGCTCCGAGAGCTATCTTTACTCGGCTTTCCCAGTTGATAGGGGTCTTGTTTTCTCCTCGTTTTCCTGCAGGTTTCGATGAGAGCCACAAATCACAACCATTTTAATCATGTTTTTTTTTTTCTTTGGTGATACAGAAGAAGCTTGGATTGAATATCAAGTAACTCAGAGAATGCAGGCTTAAGTCTATTAGTTTTCAAAGGTAAAAAGACTAATTTTGTGTGCTTATGCAGATGTTAAAAGATAGATCAACAATTATGCAGATGAATTTTGCTCTCTCGCTCAAAAGGCACATCATGCATAGCTACAAAACTTTTATAAACTTGGTCTGCTATGCAGTATTAGTTATTAAGGAACAATTAAGATGCCAATTATTAGCAACAGCTATATCCATAATGATCAACAATAAATAGAAACAAACAAGACCAATTATTATGATAATAAAACAAGAATTCTTGAAGGTTAATCAATACAGATCATGAACAGCCCAGAAAGGCAAATACATATAAAAAAATGGTAGGTAGTGAAACAAAGCAAAGAGATTACTCCTCTACCCCACTAAGATGCTTGAGTATTTGGATTATATGCATTGTTGTTTATATATATATATATATATATATGCTTTTGGTTTGGTTGATACAGCTGCCCAAGCTGTAAATATGATCTAAAAGCTCTAAAGCTTCAGTGGGTTCCCACCGATGACATTTCATAAACAAATCACTTAAACCTTGGGAATATTCATCTTTTCACACATCAACAGTCGCAGTTCTTGAATCAAAATGCACATGTGTTTAGTGATAAAAGAAATTCAGAAACAAAATGGACAGATATGAAAGTGAAAAATGTACCATGAAGCATGAGAGCCAAACTGCCTTGACTGTAATAATCATAAACCATGAGCTTCTCATCCTTCGAGTAATAGTAAGCCCTCAGCTCAGCCACATTCTCATGCTTGATGCTCCCAATCAACTCCATCTGCTGCTCGAAATCCCTCTTCCCGACGTTCACATCCTTCAGCCTCTTCACCACCACCGTTGTGGCATCCTCCATTATCGCCCTATAGGCCGTCCCAAACGTGCCCTTACCCAACACCTCAGCAGAGGCCCTCAACAAATCCTCCAAATCAAAGGCATAGTTACACCCCTCAAAGAAGGCCAACTTATTGCTCCCATCTTCGCCCCCGGAGATCGTTCTCTCCCCCTTTTCGAGCTTCCCGGTAAACGCATCATCATCGTCTATCTTCCTCCTAAGCAAGCACACAAACAACAGGAAACCAAAGCCAACTAGCCCTACAACAGAACCACCTACTACAATTGCAAGCATTGCATTTTGACTTAGTTTTCCTGCATTCTTGATTCTTGAACCTTGATCACGAGGTGCTAAGACTAAAGGGGAGCTAGTGACAGTGTAATCCAACAAAGATTCATCATTTCCCACAAACGCAGATTTGGGAAACCTCTGCAATGAGCTAGGCACACTACCAACAAGATTGTTCTCCGATAAATTAAGCTGCTGTAGATTTGGCAAGTTCAAATCAGGAATCTCACCCGACAACAAATTCCTAGCAAGATTCAATGCAGTTAACTGACTCAAACTCGAAAAGGAATAAGGAATGGTGCCGTTAAACGCGTTGTGAGACAAGTTAACGACCGTTAAATTCCTCCAAACGGAGAAATCCAAAGGCAGTGGACCAGATAAACTGTTGTAGTGAAGATAAAGATAGGTTAGATTTTTCAAGTTAAAAAAATCAAGTGGGAAGCTCCCATTGATGCTGTTGGATCTGAGGCTCAAGATCTGCAGAGCTGATAATCGGCTGAGAGTGTTCGCCGTAATTGGGCCGTGGAGCCCGATTCCCGGCAGCCTCACTGAAATTACTCTCTTACCCTCCGCATCGCAGGAAATTCCAGTCCAATTCTTGCAAACTGGGAAATTCGCATCCCAGTTCAAAGACCGAGAGTGTGGAAGATTGTTCGCGAAATCTAGCAATGCTTGCTTGTCGCTTTCGAGAAGGGTTTCTGCAGCATTGCATTTTGCTAGTGATAGCAAGAAAATGACCCCCGCCATGAAAGCAAGGACTCCCAGCTTCTTCTCCATCTCAAAGATTGAATTTTTTTTTCTGGGGTTCAAGAATTTGAAATAAAGAACTCAACTTTTGAGTTTGAATGGAGATAAGGGAGCTGGAACAAAAGATGTGAGACAAAAAATTGCAGCGAGCGTGACTAGGAAAAGGAGGAAGATTTCAAGAATTATGTCTGGAAAGTGAGTGAGAAAAGGGCTTAGAAAAATGGAGAGGAAATGAGAGTCAGAAACACAAGGAGTTGTTTCTCTCTCTGTGTTGAGATTTTGGAGTTAAGTGCCATTGTAACAACTACAGAAGTAACAATTCTCTCTCACAGAAATAGAGAGAAAGAGACAACTGCTACTAGAGTACTAGACTACAAGTTTTTATAGAGAAATGAGCAAATTCTGGAAAAAGCAAAGGGATTAAGAAAGATTTGGTTGAGGGTTCAAAATTCTAGTTGTTAAACTTGATGCTTTTTGGGAAATAGTTTTATTTATTTTATAAACTTTCTCTCTTTGTTGGATCTCTTTATTCCATTTTGAAACTTGAAATTGGAAATAGATCAATGCCCTCGGACCCTCGGTCGTCAATGTGCAAAAAAACACGTTGATACCTTTTTTACCTCGATGCATTTAATTTAAAGGGCTCTTGATTCTATGTCAATTCGATTTAAGTTTCATCGATTACATTCTTAATCATTACTTCCTCTGTCATATCTTAAAGGACCAATTTTTTTCGGCATGTTATTTAAAAAACTAATATACATTTACTATCACAAATCAACGTATAAAACTTTTAAAAATCAGACGAGAATCTCAATCAAAAGATTAATAGGATAGATAGATAAGATTAAATACTACATACTATCTCAAACACGATCTTATTTGATTCCACGTATATATATATATATATATATATATATATATATATATATGTTATGGTTGAATATCATCTATATCTATCATAATTTGACACTATTAATTATTTTTGGAAAACGTTATGTGATAAATCTAGTGTATGTTAATATACGAGATTTGTGTAAAGCAGTAAAGAACACCAGAGCTTTTACGTGGTTCGATCGAGAATAAGATCTACGTCCACGGAGGAGTGATTCCTCAATACTTTCACTATGATTTGATTACAGTGAGCGTAGCTAAAAGCTCTTAGTATTCAATAAGTTGCTAACATTTCTACCTTCGATCTAACTCCTATTTATACATATCTGAGGACCCCTAAGGCGGGATCGATCCCCGCATGTAGGGACTCTTCCTCTCGCATGTAGGGACTCTTCCTCGCATGTAGGGACTCTTGGCCTTGAGTGTGGGGTGGGGGTGATTAGGGTTTGGAGGTGGTTGGGGTTTGGAGGTGGGCCTTTGGCTTAACCGCGTGGGCGTTATTAATGTCGCCCACTCGTTTGGGCTGTCGCTGGGCTGGCGGTTGGGCCATATCCCATCATAGCCCCTCCCAGAATAGTCGAGTAACAACCATGCCGAGGTGAAGTGAAGAATGCGCTTCGCCGAGGGTGGGATGTTGCTCTCGGTGAGGTTGTTGTCGAAGGTTTTAGATCTTTCGATGTCGGGGTTTGATCGGCGATCTCGGTTGGGCGAGGTTGGGCGGTCGGCCGTTACAGGTATGCACCGCTTGTCAAGACCGACTGAGTCGCCCGTCGTTGGACAAAGATGTCCGTCGGAAGGGTGTCAAGTCCGACACGGATAGCGACACTGCGTAGGTAATCTGGGGTCCGATCTGGGTGAGATATCCTACGGATGATACCGAGGTCCGATCTGGGACGTCGATTGTTTTCCCAGTGCGAATTGGGCGAGGCGACCGCTTTCTGGTGGAACACATGGACTAGAGCCGCCGTTCTTTGTCTGGAATGTCCGTTGGAAGGATGTCGGTCGGACACGATTCCACGATGGTGGGCGATGTCCGTTGGTAGGACGCCGAGGTCCGACACGAGTGCCACCGCCAGGTCGGCGGTCTCGACGCCATCGAAGGATGCGAGGTCCGACTCGAGTGCCACCGCCTTCCGGAGGTCGGCGCCATATCCGGAAGGATGCGAGGTCCGATCTCGAGTGGCGCCGCCTCGGAGGATGCCGAGGCGTGACCTAAGTGGCACGCCGGAGGATGCCGATGTCAGACACGAGTGGCGCCGCTACGGAGGGCGCCGAGGCGTGACTGAGTGGCGCCGCTCGGAGGATGCCGAGGCCCGAGTGATGATTGCAGTCGGGGCGGCGGTCTGCTTTTCCCCAGAGTCGTCATCGCGCGGGGACGGTAGTTGGGCGCTCAAATCGTCTTGTGCGTCGACTCCACATCAAATCGTGGATAGCACGTGTGAAGTTGAAGCGGCGGTTTTAGCGCCATTTGTTCCATAAATAGGCCCAGTAAGGCAATCGTTCACTTTCTTCTTCCACACTTTGTTTGAGAGAATACAGTTTGAAATTTCCCAACTTTTCCAAACTTGTTGAAGAAGCGGATATCTCGCCGAAAAGTAAGTATGTATTCTTCATGTTACGCTTCGTCTTCTCGTTACGAACATTACGAGTGCGCTTGGACTCCGACCGTCCGTCTTACTCTGGCCGTCCGTCTTCCTTCCCGATAGTGCCACCGATATTAAGGATTATATGTGCTATAATCTTTTGGGTAGGTCGATAGGAATTAGTCTAGGGTCCGCCGTATCATCGATATGGGATGGATCGAGGTGGATTTAGCGAGTCGAGTTTGTGATGGAGGACCTTTTTGAAATGGCGAAGGAATATCGGATCCGGAGGAGGCGTGGTGGTGCTGCCGCGATCGATGATAGAGTATGGCCCTCCGGAGGGTTTTATTACCGTATATGTAGATGCCTTGAGAGTTGGCCTTAGGTTTCCTTGCCCCAATTTTCCTTAGTATCCAGAATATTTCCGGATCCCCATATGTCGGTGACCTCGAATTCCATTAGGTCGGTGGTGGGGCTAGACTCTCTGCCACGGCATTGTCGGCGAGTTCTCCTTCGAGGTCTTGATGCGCTTTTTTAGTGTCAAGACTATAGGAGGAGTGTATTATCTGTCTACTCGGCAGAAATTTAAGGTAGCGGCCCCCTCTAAGGTGTCTCATTGGCAAAATAGGTATTTCTTCTTGCGGGCTGATGGGCATCCGAGGTATGAGTGGGGCCTTGGTAAGATGATGGACGTGAAGGTCAAGCCCCTGGGCTACATGGAGAAAGAGCTCAACAACCTCGGTAAGATATTATCTATTAATTTCACCGAGGATGACCTGAACAATGCCGGGCTGAGCGTTTATAGGTCAGAGGCGTCGGGAGCGGGGTCTGATCGGGGTGAGGGCATCCCCATAGACATATATATATTTTTTTTATTGCTCACATGTCCGACCTCGTTGTGCTGAACAAAATTTTTTCTCTTTGTCGCAGTGAAGCTCGATCATGAGAAGAAGACCAAGGCGCCGGCCTCGTCATCCCATCGCCATCTCCTGGCCAGCGCCACCCATAAAGCGAGGACCGAGCACGCTCGGCCCCGAGGTCGTGGGCGACTGAACCACCGGTGGCTGTCCACCACCGACCTCGAGTCCGGCCGTGGGGAGGGGGACTCGCACCCGTACTACGTTCGAGGTGCCAACCTCCGACTCTCCTATATCCTTCCCAATGTATAAGCCCGCCATATTCCTTGTACTTTTCGTGTTATGTGATCTTGTTGTTGGGTATGCGGGATGTGGCGTCGGTTGCGCGTGAGCCGCACGCGTGGCGGGTTCGTGGTGGAGATCGCCTCCGTGCAGGCCTTTGGAGGCGCCGCCGCAGTCTGCATCGCTACCGCGAGGTGGAGGCGGAGGCTGCGAGGGCAGCTGCCGAGGCTGCCATCAAGAAGAAGAACCGGGCCACTGTGGGTGGCCCGTGCGAAAGTGGAGGTGCCGCGAGGGAGGCGGTCGGCGGAGAAGAAACTCGCCGACGGGCGAGTGTCTTCTTTGGCGAGGCGAGGCCGATCTTGAAGGCCTTCGCCAACAAGCTCATTGAGTCCGAGACCTTCTCCTCGCCATCTCCGATCGGCCGCGATCTCGGGCCCCGGTGGTGTCCTCCACGGAGGGATTGGCGGCCTCGATGCCTGGCTTTGACAAGGTCAGACACGGTTGGGTTGAGGTCGCACCTCGGCGGTGCAAAAGGATTACGCCCGAGTGATCGCCGGGGCAGCCCCCTTCCCCGTGGTAGAGGCTCTATCATCCTCCGCCTCTCTTCTGACGGTGAGGCCATGACCCGATCAGGAGGATGAAGACCCGAGCTTGGGAACTCCTCGGAGGTCGAGCCGAGGTCGGGAGGTGGGGCAGTGGAGGCCGAGTAGGAGAGGTGGTCGGCGACTCCGACAAGGCAGCCGAGGTCAGCGACCCTAATGTAATAGGTTAAATATTGCTGGGATCATTAGGATCCTAAGCCTTTGTACTTTGGCCTGTTATCAATAAAAGACGCCCTTTTTGAACGTGTTTATCCTTTCTCCTTTTTTTTTTTTTTTGCTTTTAGCATTCCGCTTCTCAATATTTCGGGCTCGATCATGATTTGTTGACCAAACTGAAAGAGGCCCGAGGTGTCTTAGCTGAGAAGAACGAGGAGGTGATGTTTTGGAGGAGTCGCTCGGCCGAATTGACTCAGGTTTTGGTCAGTTTGGATGTCAGCTCGGCATCGCTTACCGAGCTGTGGGAGAAGTTGTATGAGGCCGATCGCGAGGTGGCTCGCCTCACGGTGAGCGAGACTACGAAGCTAAGGATTACGCATCTCGAAGTCCGGGGCGGATCCATCCGCGGCGTGATTGAGGCGCTTAGTGCGGTCGAGGAGCAGCTCAAGTTGGCTCAGGAGAAGCTGACTCAGATCTCGAAGGAGCAGCAGAGTATGAAAAGGAAATCCACCGATCTGGTGGGTTACCATATCGAGCCGATGATCGAGTTCGAGCTTGCTTGTCGAGGCATGGTCTTTGAGGACGAGGAGGGCCCAACGTAAAAGTTTAGAGGCGCCTCGATTCCATCGTAAAGTATATTCAAATGTACGAGCTCGTCCGTGGCGGCGCATGCCCGGCTCGTCGGTGAATCCATGACCGGCCACAGTGACATGAGAGTCATAGATTCCGAGGCGGGGACGGCTATGCCGATCATGCCGAGTACTCGGTTCTTTGGGTCCGGCGAAAGGAGGCGCTGGGGGCGGTCGTCGGCGGTGGGAAGCCCGGGGACCTCGGTCGGCGGGGAAGAGGCGGCGGTCGGGGCGAGTTCGTGATCTGGCCGGGCGTCGAGTTCGAGGGGCGGTGTAACCTCGGGTGTAGCCTCGTTCGAGGAATGCCCCCTCGGTGGGACCCATCTGTCTTGGCTCAAAGTGCACCAGGCGGTCGTGGTGGTGCCGACCTCATTGATTGGGTGGAGGCACCGAGTTCGTTCGGGTATTCATCGCCAACCCGGGATTTTGTTCAGAACTGGTGCAACTTTAGTGAGTCCCAGTGAGTGGAGCTCGAAGCCAGAATGATTTGTATATAGCTTAGGACTTGGTGTATAGTAGTGAATGTATTTAGGCACTTGTATCAAGTGTATATTTTCCCCTAGAGGTACAAATATAGCTTAGGACTTGGTTTTAGCCGTAAATGTATTCATCTTGTTTACAAGTGTATATCTTCCCAAATAAAGGGGTATAAATTGGCGAGATCCGATCTGGATGTCGTTTGCATGTAGACGTTCAAATTAATGAGTAATCTGTATGCTTTGCATGGAAACGTTCAAATTAATGAGTAGTCAGTATGCTTTACATAGACGTTCAAATTAATGAGTAGTCTGTATGTACCATCTTGCAAGGCGTCCCTTTTGAAGGTAAATTGTGGTTTATCGAGCGGATGTTCACATAGATATAAGATGAGGCAGTGAAATACTCATTAGAAAACAAATGTTTTATTGGATAAGTAAACAACATCGTACTTGACAAAAGCGATAAGAGGTTAACATGTTGCCGTTAAAATCAAAGCTATGTAAAATACCTCCTTAAATGAGTGATATGCTAGGTTAGGGAATAAGTGCACGGATAGGTGAGCAAGCTTATAGGCCCTTTGCCGAGGTCCTCGTGAATGCGGTATGGACCTTCCCATGTCGGATCCAGCTTGTTAAGACGCTCGGCTCTACTGGCTTCATTATTTCGTAGGGCGAGGTCACCTACTTGGGCGTGGAGGCTTTTACCCTTTTGTTGTAGTACCGTGCGACCGGCACTTGTGTTTGGCCGTTTATGAAGGCGAGCTCGTGTTCTCCTCGAGTATCAAGGTTGACACGCGGGTTTTCCTCGTTCCGCTCGGTGAAGTGAAGAGTGTGCGGGCTCGGTGCGCCGATCTCGGCCGGTATGGCGACCTCGGTCCCGTAGACCAGTGAAGGGGTTTCTCCATGCGAAGTCCGAGGTGTTGTCTGTGGGACCGAGAGGACTTGAGGAGATTTTCAACCCAATCACCCTTAGCTCGGTCTAACCTCTTTTCAATCCTTGTATGATCATGCGGTTCGTCACCTCGGTGCGACCATTTACTGCGGGTGTGCGATCGAGGTGAAGCGTTGCTCGATCTGGAGCTCTTCACACCATTCATTGAAAGTCTTGTCGACTAGGCCGGGTGCATTGTCCGAGACCAAAATATGCGGTATGCAGGCGGCAAACTATGTTTTCCACACGAAGGTCTGAATCCTCACGCTTGTGAGGCTCGGCGGCTCGGCTTGACCCATTTGTGAAGTAGTCTCACTACGACTAAGTATTGAAGTCGACACGGTGCTCGGTCAAATGGACCAACGATGTCGATCCCCATTGCATGAAGGCCACGGACTTTGTAGGTCGCTTAGATCGGTGCAGGGGTAGCTTTTTGACCGTGGAGTGGCCGCGCCGGACACTTTTGACGAGCTCGGCCGAATCTTGGGCGGTGGGCGAGAATATCCCGACCTCGGCGTCTTCTTTGAGAGAGCTCGTGACCCGATGTGACTTCCACAAGACCCTCTGTGAATCTCATTGAGTACGTAGTCGGCTTCTTTTGGCCCGAGGCACCTCAGGAGGGGTTGAAGATAAGACTTCTGTAGAAACGCCTCATGTGAGGTACTTTTGGGATTTCACCATCATCTTTTTGGCTTCGAGCCGATCTTGAGGCGATCGCCATCTTCGAGATAGGCCTTTATGAGAGACATCGGTTCGGCTCTATCTCGGTGATGATGCCGATGTGGGACTCCGCGATGCTTCGGAATAAACTCCTCCACGGTGGATTTGTTGATGATCACTAACTTCGGGGATGTCACCGGCGGTGTTTTCCCTCGTGGGATACGATGAATACTAAAGTACACGAATGAGGTCGGTCTCTCCTTTGCCTTCTCAAGGTATTGCTTCATTCGATCCTCCTTGGCCTCGTGTTTGCCTAAGACCGGTTTACCACAACACGGGAATCTCAAAGATCGGATCTTGTCCACTTTCAATTCCTTTGCGGTAGTCTTGAGATCGGTAACCGTACTCCACCTCGTTGTTTGTGGTCGGGAAGGTGGCCGGAGTGCATAGGTCATTTCTTGTTTATGCAGGCGAGGAGGAGGATGCTCCCACGTGCCCGTCTTGCATGAAGCTCGTCCACGCACATCGCGCCAACCATCGGTGGGTTGGGGCAGATTCCTCCGAAGTGGGGCGGGAGTTGGAGTGACCTCATTTGGTGGGATCGACCTCGGTGAATTGGCCTCCACCGGGAAGTCGGTGAGCTTGCCGCTTTATGGCGGCACGGGGAGTATGACATGTCGTGCTCGCCGAGCTCGGTGCCACTTGGCTATATGTCCGGATGACTCACGGCCGACAAGACTTGTCTCAAGGGTAAGTCAGTCAGCACCTGGACGGAATGGGCTTGGAAGTAAGGTCGGAGGCATCGCTTGGCGTTCACTAGAGCCAGTGCTACCTTTTCGAGGCTGGTGTACCTCGTCTCCGGTCCTTTGAGAGCCCGGCTAATAAAGTAGATGAGGAGTTGACGTCTCACCTCATCTCGTACCAATACCGCACTGATTTCCTCGTCCGAGGCGGCGAGATATAAAGAAAGGAGCTCACCTTCTTTCGTGGCGGACAGGGTCGGCAAGTCGGCGAGATACTCTTTCGATTCTTGTGAAGGCGACCTGGTGTTCCTCCTACCAGGCGAAGTCCAGAGCTCTCCTCAAGATCTTGAAGAAGGAAGCTTCTCGGCCCGAGATAAGAATCTGCGAGGCGGCTAGGCACCGGTGAGTTTGTGGATCTCACGGATGGTCTTTAGCACTGCATGTCGAACCTTTGTTTTTCACCTTAGTGGGATTTACCTTGTGCCTTCTTGAAACCCAACATCCCGAGAATTTACCGTCTTCACCATGAATGTGCACGGGGGTTGAGCTTGAGGTTGGCCGACACGAGGAGCCGGAGGATAGTTAGGGTCGTCGGTAGCGACTCTCCGTTTTTAGCTTTTGACTACGATGTCGTCGGCGTGACCCCGACAATCTTCCTATGTGGTCTTTGAATATTCGTCCACCATCCTCTGGTAGGTAGCTCCGCGTTCTTCAGGCGAAAGACATCTTCCCAGATGCAAAGATGCGAAGTCGGTGATGAACATTGTCTTTGGGGCATCCTCCGGGCTCGTCGAGTTTGGTGGTACCCTTTGTACGCATCTAGGAAAGACTTTGTGGCCTACCGGTGCCTCCACCTTCTTGTCGATGTCGGGAGGGGTAACAATCTTTAGGCGGTGTTTGTTGAGGTCGGTGTAGTCGACACACATCGCCGCCCCCTCTCTGGATTTTGGACCACTTTGGATTAGCCATCCGTGTCGGGTGTTAACCTCGAACAAGATCTTAGCATACGGAGTTGAGTCACTTCGTCTCTTATAACTGGTGCCAGCTCTGTCATAAACACTATTTTCTTCTACGCGAGGCGGCAGTAGCGGGTCGGCGTTGAAGCGATGAGTTGTGAGCTCGGGTGACACTCGGTCATGTCCGGTGGGGACCACGCGAACACGTCCACAGATTCCTCGGGCTGCATGACATCTTGCCGAATATCATTGGGCCACAGGCGCCGACCTTGACAACTTTGGAGGGTCAGTCGTCGTATAGTGAAGGTTTTCAATCGAATTAGTCCGGGGTGGCGGCTTCGGGGATTAGTAATTGCTATGCCTTAGCGAGGCTACATCACAGGTGGAGACTCGTAGGTATTCTTTGGCTGCCGTTTGGTCACCCCGATGCTTAGCACTTCCACCGGATGGGTACCTTGATTGTGGTGGTACACCGGCGGAGGCACTGGTGGCGTCTGACCAATCTCCGCCGGGATGATGTTGTGCGGAGGGAGCTCGTGCAGGGAAGAGCTGAATGGACTTTGTGACCGACACGGGAGCACGTCCTACGATAGCAGGAAGGGTAATTACACCTTCGGTTGAACCGCCTCTGAGTGAAGCTCCGAATCGGGATGGTGCGGGATGTATTTAATTCCTCCGACCTCAAGTTTATCCGGACAGCTACGGAAGATAATCTTGACGGAGGCACCGATGTCGATGTAGACCGGTGGGCGTTCTTGTTGCCCACCACGGCTTGTATCGTGATGGCGTCTTGGTGGGGCATGATTTTGGGCACGGGTCATCTTTGGAGAACACCTCACTACCCAGTCGCTTGTTTTTGGCTCCCCGGGGCGGCCTCGAAGCTTCATTCTTCAACGACGACCTCGTCGTTCCTATAGGCAGTCCGGTAATGGCATAGACCTGCTCCATATCATTGGGACCTTCGTCCTCGTCGTCTTCAGGTTGGGCCGTCGTCGAGGTCGGTCCGCAGTTGTTGCCACCATTATTCTTCCCTCTGCGCTTCTTGTTCCCTGGCCCAGCTCGGCCGAGGTATTTCTTGAGGGCTCCTCCTTTGATGAGCTCGTCAATCTGCGAGCCCAGGTTTCTGAAATCTTCGGTACCGTGACCATAGCCTTGATGATAGTCACAATACTTCTCCATTGTCCTCTTCTTAGATCCTCCTTTCATAGGAGGGGGCTTCGGGAAGAGCTCGGCGTGGAGCTCGAATATCTCCACCCTCGATTTGAGCAGACGAGGCGCGTTACCGCTGAGGTTTGGCGAGATCCCGGTCACGGACTCAGGTGGCCTCTCTTGATTCTATCGAAGGCACTTCGGTGATCAGCACCTCGACTTCGGTCATCTGGCTTCTTTCGTTCAACCCTCTGCTCATCCCAGTTCTCTTTTCTTCCGATCGGCTCGTCCCCTTTGACATAGTTGTCCACGAGGTTCCAAAGTTTACTCACCGCTTTGGTTTCTCCCCGGTGATTTCTTTGTTCGATCGTCGGGTGGGATCCGGTTCTTAAACGCATTGATGATGTAAAGATCGTTACTCTCATCAATCTTGAGAGACTCTGGATGAACCTCGGGGCGAGTTCGACATCATCTCGTCCGCCCTTGGCGGATAGTGAGCGGTCGGACGAAGGCTCTTGAGGTGGCATCTTCTTGATAAGCGCCACTTAAACCGATCCATGAGATCACAGGCGGTGTATCTTTGTTTTGGCAGACAAGGTGAACCAGCGTCGGGCGTTGGAGATCAAGACCTCGGGAAGATTTTGCACATGAAAATCTTCCATTCCTTGATCGCCATGTTTGTAGTGTAGGCGAAAAGGAAGTCGGAGGGTCCCCAAGGCCATCGTGGGCGGCGATGTTGGGTGCCTGTGTCGGCTGAGGGCAGGCGTGTCCGAATCTCTCCGGAGAAATGAGAGATGATTCTTCCGTGCAGTCAAACCCCGGAGATCGTTGCCATCTCTCTCGGAGGGTGGGAGACCGGTAATGGCGTCAGTCGTCTATTCGAGGAGGAGTTCGGCTCAAGTCTCATCTCTTCTTTTTTGCTCGGCTACGGGCGGCATGTCGAGGTGGAGGCGACTTTGCGGGCGACGTGGTGGTGAAGGATTGTGACCATCTCGGCGAGGTGATTGACTTCTGGCGGTGGGTTGATGTACGTGTTCTCGGCTATTGTGCCAGGTGGCGTTGACCGCCTCGGTGGGCGGCGACCTCGGGCGCCCGTGTCGCCAGATTCGGGCACTCGAGAGGTGCCGCTCCATTCGTCCTCTGGTGAAGGAAATTTTGGAATTGGCCGAGGTTGGCATTGAGGAACTCAGACACAGCTCGGCCAAGGACTTCGTGAGATCGGTGAACCGCCTGTTCACTGGCGTTGAGGTCGGCATCTTCTTCCTCGTCAGGGCGGCGATCCTGAGGGTGTATGGGAATGTTTTCCATGTAGCCCTCAGGCGTGTGACCGCTTGTGGCGTCTGCAATCTCCTTCCCGCGGCGCTGAGTGACCACCTGGTCGTCTTCAGCTAGCGCGGTTGTTGCCGGTATCGGCGGCGGTGCTAGCGTTTGCACGTGTTCTTGCCATTAAATTAGAAAAACGCTTTTTGTTCGGTTTTCCACGAGGCGGCGCCAATGATAAATCTAGTGTATGTTAATATCGAGATTTGTGTAAAGCGATAAAGAACACGAGCTTTTACGTGGTTCGATCGAGAATAAGATCTCGTCCACGGAGGTGATTCCTCAATACTTTCACTATGATTTGATTACTGATGGCGTGGCTAAAAGCTCTTAGTATTCAATAAGTTGCTAACATTTCTACCTTGATCTAACTCCTATTTATACATATCTGAGGACCCCTAAGGCGGGATCTGATCCCCTCGCATGTAGGGACTCTTCCTCTCGCATGTAGGGACTCTTAGCCTTCCGTGTAGGGTAGAGGCTGATTAGGGTTTGGAGGCTGGTTAGGGTTTGGAGGCTGGGCCTTTGGCTTAACCGTGGGCAAGATTAATGTCAAGCCCACTCGTTTGGGCTGTCGATGGGCACGGCGGTTGGGCCATATCCCATCATTATGCATAGTGGTGGCGGAGGATTTCCGACATGGAAGCCTAAACCAGCAACGCGGTGGTTGGAGGTAATTATAATTGATAATCATTAATCAAGTACAAAATTCTACCTATATCCCATTGATTAGTTATGTGCTTTTCAGGAGTTCAACCCTTTAGAATTCGCTCAAGATTTTCTCATGAACGAGAGTAAGTTCATTTTCTTAATTGGTATATACACTTAGTAAATGATTAGAAAAAATGAATAATTCCCTTGCCACATATTGTTGGAAAAGGTGTACAGAATAGTATAACTTGTCGGAAGTATTACAACATGTAACAGAAATGTAGGAGATGATCAAAACTAACAATGAACTTAAAACAAGACAAAATAGAAGAAACTGAAAAATCGTATTCTAATGCCGAGTCGATGAAGCTTCTTTCCACAAGATGAAATACGCCCCGGTAGTGCTCTCGGCTATGGCGTATCGTCCCCAAAGATGAAACAGTAGCGTCTCGTAGGTGGCGACACCCTGAGACCAACGACTCCGGAGCGAGGCCGGGCGGAGGCGGGGAGAGCTTGGACACGAACTAAGAATGCAGAGTATCTTTGGTATGCGGAGTTGATAGTGGTTGGGCGATCTTTGGGAGACATGTCCTATTTATAAGCGTCGTCCTCATGGGAGCATATTGGAGTCAACACCGCGTTGATGTCGGGTGTTTGAAGTTATGTCCATCATTGAGTGCGAGAGGGTTCTGCGGTGGTTCACGGAGACAAGGTGGGAGTTACACCCACGTTTTTGCGAGCCATCATGTCGGGCGTTAAGCGATTCGATGAATCTGGACAAAGCGTGCGTCGGGTTCGTTGGACGTATTCGGACGTCTCTTCAAGTGCACAACAAGGCCACAGTTGGGCCACACGAGTTGGGCCCGGACTAACTCCGTTTTGGGCTCGATCAAGCGTTGATCGAAATATACGGGCGATGGGCCGCAATCCGGGCCCACGAACAGCCCAGACCAATATCCACTAACGGAACCGAAATCGAGCGGGCGGGCCTGAACCCAGGCGGGGTTCGAGCGGGCGGCTGGACCCGGCCCGAGCAACGGCGCGCGGGCGGGCGGGCGGCGGCGGGCGCGTGGGCTTTCAACCCGTCACTTGTGCAAATAATTATACTAAGTGTTCAATAAACCACTTATATAGACAATTAATGAAAGTACATTAATCAATGTGGGATAATGATGAATTAATCCCCTTAAGCACATAACTCCATATTTAAGTGACCAACTTTGATCCACTATTTCTCACTCATCGAAAATCGGATGTGAGAATATGAATACACCACGATCATATACTCGAAACGTAGATCGATCTTATGCCATTTAATTTCATAATATTAAGCGTTCGTCACTCAAAATCTTGATCAAAGTAGCTTCTAGCAACTTGACCACATATATATTGATATATATATATATATATATATATATATATATATATATATATATATATAGGAGATGGATCGGTAGGAAATGATAATTTGGTAGGAAATAAGAATGAATCATGCATTTGATTTGCTATATTAATGGTTGAGATTAAATTTTGAATGTACTACGGTTTTATGTTTTGTATACTACGGATTATTGTGCGATAATATAACTCTTCTTGTGCTACGTTGCAATGAAAGATGTGCTAAACTAATATATTTAGCATATGTGCTACTTAATTGATGAAATATGTGCTAAACTAACATTTGCAATATAGTAATTCTTATTGTGCTACACAAATATGAAATATGTGCTAGTATTCCTATTTTCGTACATTAATGAGCTTTCTCACCATAACCAACCCCTATATATATATATATATATATATATATATATATATATATAATATATATATATCTTGATTTCAACAATCCCACACATGAGTGAAAATAGTCATATGCATATATGCAGACACAGCTCGGTCCTCAAGAGATGTTAAAATATTTGGACATGTGGTTTATGGCCTTGAACCTTCCATAGTTAGTACCATCGAGTACACAGGCGGATTAGTGGACACGATGCCTTGAACTATTTTCCCACAACGTGCACTGAGACAATGGTATTAACACTTTAACACCTCAACCTCATCCGTTCTCACGTTTGATTCCATTTTGGTCATGGATATCCACTTTGGATTCATAAGTGTTTTGTTTGAAGATACCACACTTCGCACTTACATAGGTGATTCTTTACCGAGTATCTTATCATACTCAACCTCGCCGAGGTATCTTAGGAATCATTAAAGTCGGCGACTCAACCTCACCACTAAGCGAGTTTTCCAACACATGTGCTTTCTAGGAAGCAGACTAACTTGAGTGTTTACACACGAACTCCTATAGCTTAGTTCTCTCATTGAACCAAATTTTTGGGATCTCCAGTCATCATGGTTTGGTTACCACTATGATTGTTTTTAAGATATGAATTTTAATCTCATTCCCTCTAGCAACTTGATCATTTGATCCAAGTTCAACCATTTGGTTAACGGATCTACCAGATTATCTATTTACTTGACGTAGTCAACTGAGATAACCCCACTTGAGATCAAATATCTCACGGTATTATGTCACCGACGTATATGTCGAGACTTACCATTATACAAATCACTTTTCACCCTTCCAATAGTTGCTTGACTATCACGGTGAATCATCACCGTGTACGCAGGTTTAGACCAACATGGAATATCTTCCAAAAATTACTTGAGCCACTCGGCTTCCTCACCGACTTTATCAAAGCTATGAATTACGATTTCATGGTGGATCGGGCTATACGTCGTACATTTTGTGGATATCCAGAAACAACACCTCACGTTGTGAACACGTACCCACTTGTAGAAAGTGAATCTTTAGTGTCGGATATCGAATTGGCATCACGGTGCCCTTCAAGTGGGGGATATTTAGGTGAAATCGACCCATGATTTTGAGTATACTTCAGTACCTCAAAACTCTCACTAGAGCCTTCAATGCTCTTTGCTTGGATTGCTCGTGTAACGACTCAATTTATTCACGGCACAAGCTATATCGAATTGGATGCAATTTGTAAGATACATCAAACATCCGATGACCTTAGCATAGTCTTCTTGCCCAACAGGTTCACCCATGTTCTTACTCAAGTGAACATTGAGCTTCAATGGGGTCTTAGCAGGCAAACTATCAAACGCGTTGAATTTCTTAAGTACTTTCTCGACGTAGTGAGATTGTGTCAAGATAATTCCATCTGATCTTCTTAGAATCTTAATTCTAAGAATCACATCAGCTAATCCCATGTCCTTCATGTCAAAAAAATTATTTAACATGCGCTTTGTGTCATTAATGACTTGAGTATTGCTAACCATGATCAACATGTCATCTACATACCGACACACTATAACATAACCATTATCAGTGTTCTTAATGTAGACACATTTGTCACACTCGTTGATCTTGAAATCATTTGCTAACATTACATTGTCAAATTTCAAGTGCCATTGCAACAGCGCTTGTTTCAAACCATATAGAGACTTCACGAGTTTGCATAGCTTGCCCTCTTGACCAAGTACTACAAACCCTTCGGGTTGCTCTATATATACCTCATCCTCGAGGTCACCATTCAAAAGCAGTCTTGACGTCCATTTGATGAATCTCAAGATTGTGCAATGCAGCAATTGCGAGAAGCACCCTAATAGACGTAATCCTCGTCACAGGTGAATAGGTATCAAAGAAATTGTACCTTTCTCTTTGTTTAAACCCTTTGGCAACCAATCGGGCCTTATACTTTTCAATTGATTCATCTCCCTTGTACTTTCTTTTAAGAGTCCATTTGCATCATAAGGGCTTACAACCTTCTGACAAGTCAACCAACACCCAAGTGTGGCTTTGCAGAATAGAATCAATCTCACTTTGAACAACCTCTCACCAAAACATCTCGTCTGGTCGAGCATAGGCTACTTTGATCGAAGTTGGTTCTTCGTCCAACATGAACGCAATATAGTCAGGACCAAAATCCTTTGGCTTTCTGACTCTACTGCCACGTCTCGGTTCCGACCCCTCTGGATCAGACCTCGATCGCTTATGCGATATTGGTTATTCCTCCAAATATTTAGAAATCGAAGCTTCACCATCAGCTCTATTGCTAGAACTGGCTTCACTTTTATCCTTGTCTTTACAGGGATAAACACTTTCAAAGAATATAGCATTCCTTGACTCAATCGTCGTCCCCAGAGTCATATCAGGCCTCTGACCTGTGGATCAAAAAACGATAGGTGCTACTGTTTAGTGCATACCCAATAAAGATACAATCGACTATTTTAGGTCCAATTGTAACTTGCTTAGGAAGAGCACCTCAACCTTCGCCAAACACCCTCACACTTTGAGATATTTGTGCGATGGCTTTCTTCGCTCCACAACTCGTGAGGTGACATCCTTACCCTTGGTGGAATCTTGTTCGGTATGTAGTTGGGTCATCAAAATGACTTCCACATGAGTTACGAGGCAACCTGAACTAATCAACAAAGCATTCATCATCTCCTTAAGTGTTCGATTTTTGCGTTCGAGAACGCCATTAGGCGAGATAAATAGGGAGCCATCGTTTGATGTATTATACCACTTTCACCAACAATGCCATTAGGCGAGATGAATAGGGGCCGTCGTTTGATGTATTATACCACCTTCATTGCATAATGCTTCAAGCGGAGCTACATATTCTCCCTCTATCACTTTGAGCAGTCTTAATTCGACAGACTTAGTTGATTCTCGGCTTCGTTCTTGAAGTTTTAAAAGCTTGATAGCGCCGTCTTTACTTCTTAGAAGATAAAGATAACAATATCTTATCTGATCATCAATAAACGTGATGAAGTACTTTTTACCACCTCTAGTTTGTACAAACTTTAAATCACACACATCGGTGTTAATAAGTTCTAAAGGTTTAGTGCTCGGTTCTCACCGAATGAAGCGGTAACTTAACCATTTTGACTTCACACAAACCTCGCATTTCGTTTGTGTATTAACCCATTTAACTTTAGTAAATCTAAATTTACTAATCTCTTTATTGCATTTAGATTAACATGTCCTAATCTATAATGCCATAAATAAAACACTCGATCAGTAAGAGGAAGTAGATGAATTTTCATTCATCACAATTTTGGGTACACGGCGCACAACCATTACATTTAGTTTGAAAAGACCCCCGGTGAGATAACCCCTACCAAGGAACTTCTCAAACTTAGTCAAGATAAATTTGTCCGACTCAAAAACTAGTCTAAAACCCTTATTAACTAGAATAGAGCCCGACACTAAGTTTTTGCGAATGTTTGGGACATGCAGCACATCCTTCAACGTGATCTCAATGCCAGATGACATCTTGAGCACCACGTCACCAACTCCGGCAACCTCGGACGAAGCTTGGTTCCCCATGTTGAGCTTCCTCCCATCAACAGGCGTGTAGGTGGAGAAACGTCTCTTATCGGTGCAGACGTGCGTAGTTACGCCAGTGTCGATGAACCATCCACCTTGATTCTCGACGTAGTTGACTTATTCGGTCACCACAACAACCAAGTCATCTTTGTCCCATTTGTTGAAGTCCTTCCGACAACGTTGGCAACTTGTTTAGCCTTCTTCTTCTTAGGCTGACGACAGTCCTTACTCGTGTGACCATGCTTGCCAAAATTGTAACAGTCCCCGTCAAACTTATGGGCAACCACCTTCCATTTGTCTTTGTCTTTGACATTGGGACGAACACGTTTGTTGGAGGGACCGCTCTCCAACAAAGTTAGCTTTAGCATCGATCAAGCCTTTAAGCTTTTAATTCTTGCTTCTTCACATCGGACTCGATCGTGGTTTGACTATCGTCTCTTGGCGTCATATCCTTTTGCTTGTGCTTAAGGTAGACCTTGAAGTCTCTCCACCCCGTAGCTTCTCAATCAACGTAGCGGCGACAAAGCCGTGCGAAATAGTGTGCCCTTCGCGAACCTCGTGTACAATGAGTTGAAACTCTTGCACTTGGTCCATGATCGGTCAAGAATCGACCATCTTGTAGTCCAAATATTTGGCTACAATGAACTTCTTTGTACCTGTATCATCACTACGGTACTTCTTTTCTAGCACATCCCACATACATTTGGATGTCGTTACAACAGTATATACACTATACAAGCTATCTTCTAAACTACCAAGTATAAAGTTTTTACAAAGATAGTCGCCAGTACGTCAGTTGTCATATGTTGCTCGGACGTGAAAGTCCGTCACTTCAGCCCCCGATACGGCGGGCTCATCTTCCACCAAGAAGTTGGCGAAGCCCAACATCGTGAGGTAGAACAACATCTTTTGCTGCCATCTCTTGAAGTCGGATCCTCCAAACTTCGACGGTATCTCGGCAAGCGGCATCATCCTTGCAGTATGAACAGGCGTCGAGATCGATCCATAACCGGATCAACCTGCACCACTTGAAGTGTGCTGAAATATGGAACTCGTATGAGAACCACCAGTGTTAGATCTCGTGGATCCAGCGATCGACCCAATCGAAAAGTGCGATCGTCGAGCCAATGAAACCACTAAAAGTGGAACCAAGCGTTGAACCACTAAAAGTGGAACCAGCGATCGACGAAAGGGTCCAATGGTTGACCGAAGGCATCAAACCAAACATGGCGTAGCCATTGTGCGAGTGGCAACAACAAAGCAGAGAGGCGGCGGTGGCGGTCGGTGGCATGTCGGTCGACATCTCCAAGCAAGGTATTAGTTTGAAAGTTTTAAGTTAGTTAAAGTCCGAGCGTAGGAAATATGATTTTAACCATCTCCGGGATCTATCTTGGATGTTTAATTCACCATACATTGATTATATTCCTAGCATGCACCTATATAATTAATTGCAACACGTGGGGTTTTCGAGTTTACTGCGAATGCATGGGGATGAGCAATCAAGACTCGTGCTTTGATCTTACGGGTGTATCCGGTTGCCCAATCTCGATATCGGTGAGGATAAGCTATGGAGAATGCTACAGGAAATCACCCTAACCCTCTAGTATTTTCGAGAATCCTCTCCTAATCACACTAAGGAGATGCACGAAAATTGTGTAGGTTTAATTGATGATTAACCTTGATTTTATCTCTTACCTTATATTTATAATGCACTACCATAATCCCATAAGGAAATGATCTATGCATATCTCATATATATAATAATATCATTTTAGGATAAAGAGAATCAAATCCTTTCCATAAAGGGAGGTAGGCGCCGATTTCTTCAGTAGCTACAGGCCTGGATGGGCCAGCCCAGGGATCAAATGCAAGGAATAAAGATGGGCCTCAAATAAATTAATTATCTTATGTTCAGCCCGAACATAAATTAATTTATAAACATTCATTCATGCCACTAGAGAATAAATCTTGACTTACCCATTTTTACGAAGTTGAGTCGGGCTTGCACTTAGACATTCTGAATCCCGTATTTAAGATATCGCGTCCATTAATTATTTAGAGCATTACATTGCTTAAAATAATTAATATCTTTAATTCCTTAAGTAGTACCACTCAACCTTATTATTGTACTTGAGCTAACTTTCAACTGCGGGGTTTAGTACAATAAACCTTTGAGCCCCTTAGGGGCGTCATCATCCTAAACGGATACGGTGACTCGATACAAATAACTAGCATGACATATAAGCCTTTGCCACCACCCAAGATGCGGAGAATATTGGGTTAGAACATATAACCCTCACCCATAACAAGTCAAAGTGATGGTCGACCTTTCATACTCACCTAATACCTTATCGGGGTTTAGATCATCGTAAGTCACCGAGATCTAGGTTCTTCACGACGGTCAAATAGAAGAACTCATCTCACTTGTGATCCATCAATACGTCGAGACGCGTGCCAGCATAGACAAGCAACCAAGTCAAGTCACTTCTTATCTATACCGCGGCTATACCGACAACTCGTCCTCAAGTTGTCTCGTTTGTGATTCTTTTTATTTCTCATTAAACTTGACCAATCATACGGACTTACGTGATCTTCTACACCTTGTATGATCTAACTTATATGAGATAAGGGGACACGAGATATATGCAATCAAGTAATCAATTCGGATAAGAGATTGTAATAGTGGTAACGGAAACATTGTATACAAGCTCAACCAACACTTTGTTTCGATAAACAAATCAACAATCTCCCACTTATACTAAAGCAAACTTTTAGTATACAATATGTCTCTCTAGCTATTACAAACAAAACCATCACTTTGCTTCTCCCACTTATACAAAGTTTCCTTTCTAAGTGGGTGCCGTCAAGCATAATCGAGTCCTTGAGCGTGCACCGTAGACTTTTTGCGGCGGGCTCTTTGTGAATGGATCCTCAGGTTATCCGTCGTATCAATCTTTTCAATCGGCATGTCCCTCGTCTCACGATTTCTCGTATGATATGGTACTTTCTCTCTATGTGTTTGGTCGCTTGTGGGTCCGTGGTTCCTTCGAGTTTGCCACTTGCACGAGTTATCACGATGGCTATGATACTCTTGGGCAAGGCGGTACCACGCCTAGATCCATGAGTGGTTGTTGAACCATCTGACCTCCTGCTTGACCTCCAAAGCGGCTACATATTCGGCTTCCATGGTAGAGTCCGCAATGCATCGCCGCTTTGCACTCACTTGAGATCGGCTCCACCTCCCAAGGTAAACACATAGCACGAGGTAGACTTTTTCTCATCACGGTCGACTTGGAAATCCAGTGCAGTATAACCCAAAGGCATTAGACTATCTCGCATGGTAAACCAACCTATAATCTCGAGTCCTTTTCGGTACTTGAGTATATGCTTCTTCGATCCAATGAGCTTATCTGAGGTTAGGCGATATCTAGCTACTATGCTCACCGCATAGCGAGATATCGGGCCTCGTACATAGCATTGCGTACATGAGACTTCCTATTGTCTCATTTCCTCTATCTCGCTGCGGTCATAGGTGATTGCTCCTTAGAATAAAGGAATGCCATGTGCGAAGGTAGCAATCCTTTCTTGGTTGTCTGCATACTAAAGCGAGTAATCACGGTATCGATGTAAGGCGCTTTGAGATAAGCTCAACATTTTCCTCTTGTGATCTCGGTAAACCTTGATCCCAAGAATGTCTGTTGCATCTCCTAAGTCTTTCATTTGAAACGATCGGATAACCAACTCTTTGTAATCGATAACAACTTCACATTGTTGCCAACTAGATGAATGTCATCTACATAAAGTCAAGAAATACCACATCATCGTTGACATCTAAGCGATACACACAACTCTCGCTAAGCATTGGGTAAATCCATAGGACTTTACCACCTCGTCAGCGTAAGTTCGAGGATCGTGAGGCTTGCTTAAGCCCATAAATGGACTTCTTAAGCTTCCATACTAGATGCTCTTCACCCTTCACCACATAACCTTGGGTTCTTTGCATATAGATGTCTCTACCTTCCTCGAGGTAACAGTTTAAGCGGTTTTCACGTCCATTTGCCAAACCTCAAGGTTGAGTGGGTCTATATGGCGGAAGAATTACGATGGACTTGAGCATTGCTACAGGTGAAAAGGTCTCGTCGAAATCGATGCCCTCAATCGAGTGTACCCTTCGACACAAGCACGGCTTTAAAAGCGAAACCTCTCCATCCGAATCTCTCTTTCTTGTATACCCACTTACTACCTATGGCTTCCTTGCCATACGGTAGAGTGTCTTTCGTATACATCCATAGCTGTTATGGACTCAATTTCTAAGTCCATAGCGGTGTGCCATAATCTTGCATCAATGTCTTGTATCGCCTCACATTGTATATCCATGGGTCGATTATTGCACCTCGTTTCACGGGACTAAATCCGAAGATTCACCCATGAACATAAATCTCTCGGGTTGACGAACAACCCTCCCACTCTGACGGGCGCTCTTGGCACAATAGCAGCGGTGGGTGCGATAACTTGGGTTCTCTATCTTGCCTGACTTCTTTGGATAGGAGCCACTTGTCTGTCGGTATATCGATGGAACTCGACCCACTTCAATTTCTTGAAGTATCTAGTGTCGATCCCTCCCACTGAACCACCGACATCTCGTACCTTTGGCTTGTCGGTGGTGGAATACAATCATCTTCTAATTCTGAAGAATGATTTCAACTTTGGTTTATGGTTTGTCGTATAATCCTCTTCTAAGAATAGGGCATTAGTCTTAATAATGACCTTCGATCCTTAGGGCTATAGAATAAACCACCTTCGTCCCTCTAGGATAGCGATAAACGCCTTGTGTCGGATCTAGCCTCCAACATCGGCCTTCTTGTTCGGCCTGGTCTTTGGGCCCCATATCCTTATGTGGCTTAAACTAGGCTAGCGCCCAAACCACAACTTCGAAAAGGGTCTTTCGGTGACTTGGATGGTACTAGATTTAGCGAGATATGCTGCGTTTCTAAGGCATACCCCAAAACGAAATAAGCAATGTTGCATAACTCATCATTGATCTAACCATTTCTAAAAGTCGTATTTCTTGGCTCGACCACCATTTTGTTGTGGTGTGCACGAGAGTAATTTGGGAGGTAATCCCACTGCGCACCAAATAGTCCATAAACTTCGTTCTTGAGGTATTCATGCACCGTGATCGGACCGCGGTGACTTGATACTTTACCAAGCTTCGTCTCCACTTCCGCCTTAAACTCTTTGAATTTCTCAAAGCATTCGGACTTGCGGTGAAGCGGTATATGTATCCGTACCTGAGTGTCGTCGATAAAGTGACAAAATACTCGTACCCTCCACGAGCTTGTGTGGACATAGGTCCACAGTCGAAATGGACTAGCTCAACACTTCTTTGGCTCTATAACCCTTCGCTTTGAAGGGTCAGTCGACATCTTACCTTATCTGAGGGATTCGCGGGGGGGGGAGCAGATGGCTGTGAGATCGCTGATTTCCCATTTTAGCCGGTCTTTGGATCCTATTTAGATTGATATGACCTAATCTAAGATGCCGGAGAGATGTGGTGTCATCTTGAAGAAAACTTTCTCATTTAAGGTTTGTAGAAGATGCGACATAGTTATAGGTATTATGTTTGGCGGAAATAGTATAAAGCGAATTATATAATATGCCGACACGAGATAACTTCGTCATTTTTATGATAGAAACACCACTATCAAAAATAACGAATATCCATGAACAAATAATTTGAAAGCGAAACAAGGTTCATGAAACTCCGGCACATATAAAGCGTCTTTTAAAACTAAAGCTGTTGTCTTAAAACATAAAGTAACATCTCCATTACCATGCGGCCTCGACTTTCGCGCGTTGCCCATGGAGATCGTTATCTCGCCTTCACTGACTCCTTGTCGCGGGAACCCACGCAGGTGTAACAAACATGATCGATCGCACCCGTGTCTACTACCCGAGAATGGGTAGAACAAGTCGCTAAACATGTTTCCGTTACTAAAGCAAATGGCGTACCTTGAGCATTGAGCATAGGGCACTTGGCCTTCAATGCCCGTCTTGCCGCACTGAAGCACTTGCCTCTCTTTGGCTTCTTTAAGCCTCCGGTGGCGAGCATGTTCTTGCTCAATTACTCCCACTATTTCCTTGCCTCTACCACCTTTGGTGCCCTTTTCATTTTCCATTTTGCAACGGAAAATTTGGGCCCCTAGATGTGCTAGCAAGAGCATGTGCTCCTTTACCCATAACTCCTTCCAGCGGTGGCGAGATCATTAAGCAAGCGACTAAGTGTATACTCGTCTTGCTCATGATCGCATTCACGTGAAAATTCTCAAAAGACTTGGGCGGTGTATTGAGAATGATATCGACCTTAACCGCCGTCAATACCTCACTCAATGATCAAGACTATCCATGAGATGAGTCGTGTGGGAGACATGTTCATGGACGAACTTCATTCTTCCATCTTACACGAATTTCTCTCATTGTGTGGAGCGGATTGTCGATTCGATTGCCCAAACTTACTCTCGAGATTTGACCATATTTGATCGCGTCTACCATCGTGATCTGCTGCAAATGCAAGCCTTTGGACATAGTAGTCATCATATAGCATTTGGCCATATTGTTTGACTTATGCCAAAGTCGCTTGACTCTCATTGCTCATTAGTCGATCGTCGATGAAGGGCATCGGGTTTAGGAGTAGTGAGAACAAACATGTGTTCTTGACGATAAGAACATATTCCATGTTTCGTTTCCACTCGATAAAATTCGGACCGGATAAAGGAGTTTTATGCGAGCATATTGATAATCGGTGTAAGAGACATACGAAGGATAATGTAAAACACATAAGCATACGATCGCACATAATTCGTAACAATAATATTGTAACCTTTTGATAAAACAATATTAATTGAAACTTCGATCGCCCAAGAATTCCACATGCGAGCCAGCGCGTGTGGGCGTTTACATGAACCCCTCGACCGGACTAAAATATACCTTTTAGTCGTTTAATTTCAATCCATGTCAACTTATCGCATGACAAATGAAATTAATGATTGGACCTTACTAGACCACATCACTATCGAAAGAAGGGACTTGGCGGAAGTTGTACTCGAGGTGATGTCTAGCAATGATCACAATTTTAACGAAAAATGAATTCTTAGAATTGGCATACTCACTAGGACCATACGCTTCCAATACAAATTCTTTTGTTATCTCATTTAAATCTATCTCTAGAGAACTTATGAAAATCGCATATGCAAGCCACGCGTGTGGGCGTTTACATGAAACTCCCACTTCTCGATAGATTAAAATGTTTTATTTAGAAATCTCATCTAACAAACTTATGACAAATAGTGCAAGCAAGCGACGCGTGTGGGCGTTTACTCACGGTCGTGTCACTTTGTTTAGAGATCAAAAGTGGAGGTCTTGACATTTTAATTTAAAATTAATATGTCGGGTTACTTGCTTAGTCTTTTTGTTCAAAAGGTTTGTCCATGCGAATCACGTAATCTAGCATGCTTTTCTATAGAACTCGACATGTAAAACATGCTCGCAGAAATTCTAAAATATGCTTTGAAAAGCGATAAACCTAGCATGCTTACTATGCGCATCCAATCACGAAAACATATAATATGTTTGTCTACGTAATTAAAACATACATAGCATGCTTCTACATAATTTAAACATCCACGACATGCTATGAGCGATAAAATAAAATAAAGCGTTCATCGCGGCCCACTCGTGGATCTGCACTTTCGCCTAATCTATTACATAGAATTGCAAAGTACGAGATCTTCATAAACTTGAAAAATGGGCCTCGCGTGCAGGCACGGACGAATCGTCAATCTTGGATTCGGGCGGAAAATCGGATCGGTGGAAAATCGGTGCGGGCGGTTGGCCCAAAATAAATTGGGCAGCGCTAGGGCACGACCCGCGCGCCGGTCGCCCTACGTCGCGCGCCTCGCGTACTCACCGGCGGTCGCGGCGACCACGACCAGCCGAGCTCGCGTGCGCGACCATGCTCGCGCTAGCGCGTCGTCGCCGCTACCCGCGCGCAGCTGCGCGCGTTGCATCGGCTTCATTGCGCTTCGCGGTCGGGAGGGTGCTTTCGCGAGGGCGTTGAGGATTTCAGCGTGACAAGCGTGCACCCGTCTCCCGTGCGCGCGCACGATGCGAGCAACCCTACGGACGTGAAGGCTCCGTGAACGCGATGGCGTCGTCGGCCTTGCGATCGATGCCGGCGGTGCCGGCATCCAGCGCATAAACGCGCCCGCGCCCCGGTGCCGAGCCGTGTCGCTGCGTCGCCTGCGACCGCCGAAACTGCGCTCGCCGGGCGTGCTGCGGCGCCGAGCACGCCACGCGTGCCGTCGCCCGCCGTCCTCGCGCCGTCGTGCGGTTTCTCCGCGTACTCCCATCGTCTCGTTTCTTCGTGCTTTCGTCTTCGTTCTTCTTTACGGATAAGATTTACGGGAAAACAAATCTAATCTAACCACAGTTTTCTCGTGGTGAAAAACAAAATCCGACAAAAATAAAACCGAGCCACGATGAGCGACAAATCCAACAATTAATTAATTGCGCGTAATAATCAAGCGTGAATTAATCAGCGAGCGAATCGATCCCGTGCTCGATACAATTGTAGGAAATCGATTTTAACCTCTCCCGATGATCTATCTTGGATGTTTAATTCATCATACATTGATTATATTCCTAGCATGCACCTATATAATTAATTGCAACACGTAGGAGTTTTCTCGTGTTTACTGCGAATCATCGGGGATGAGCGGATCGAGACTCGTGCTTTGATCTTACGGGCGTATCCGGTTGCCCAATCTCCAATATCGAGTGAGGATAATCTATGGAGAATGCTACAGGAAATCACCCTAACCCTCTAGTATTTTCGAGAATCCTCTCCTAATCACACTAAGGAGATGCACGAAAATTGTGTAGGTTTAATTGATGATTAACCTTGATTTTATCTCTTACCTTATATTTATAATGCACTACCATAATCCCATAAGGAAATGATCTATGCATATCCCATAAATATAATAATATCCTTTTAGGATAAAGAGAATCAAATCCTTGCCATAGAGGGAGGTAGGCGCCGATTTCTTCAGTAGCTACGGGCCTGGATGGGCCAGCCCAGGGATCAAATGCAAGGAATAAAGATGGGCCTCAAATAAATTAATTATCTTATGTTCAGGCCGAGAACATAAATTAATTTATAAACATTCATTCATGCCACTAGAGAATAAATCTTGACTTACCCTTTTTTACGAGTTGAGTCGGGCTTGCACTTAGACATTACGAATCCCGTATTTAAGATATCACACGTCCATTAATTATTTAGAGCATTACATTGCTTAAAATATACCACTCGACCTTATTATTGTACTTGAGCTAACTCGACTGCGGGGTTTAGTACAATAAACCTTTTGAGCTCCTTAAGGGGCGTCATCATCCTAGCGGATCGGTGACTCGTCTGAGATAACTAGCATGACATACAAGCACTGCCACCACCCAGATGCGGAGAATATTGGGTTAGAACATATAACCTCACCCATAACAAGTCAGTGATGGTCACAACTCATACTCACCTAATACCTTATCGGGGTTTAGATCATCGTAAGTCACCGAGATCTGGGTTCTTCACGACGGTCGGATAGAAGAACTCATCTCCTTGTGATCCATCAATACGTCGGGAGGCGTACTAGCATAGACAAACAACCAAGTCAAGTCACTTCTTATCTATACATGACTATACCGACAACTCGTCCTCAAGTTGTCTCATTGTGATTCTTTTTATTTCTCACTAAGCTTGACCAATCATATAGACTTCGTGATCTTCTACACCTTGTATGATCTAACTTATATATGAGATAAGGGGACACGGATATATGCAATCAAGTAATCAATTCGGATAGGAGATTCTAATAGTGGTAACGAGAAACATTGTATCTGAGCTCAACCAACACTGCTTTCAGTATACAAATCCAACATGAACTCCTTGTGGCAAGTTTATTTTTTCTTGCGATTATTGGAAAAGGTGTACAGAACAGTACAACTTGTCGGGCGTATTACAACTTGTAACACAAATGTAGGAGATGATCAAAACTAACAATGAACTTAAAACAGGAAAAAATAGAAGAAACTGAAAAACTGTATTCTAATGCCGAGTCGAGGAAGTCTCTTTCCGCAAGATAAAATACGCCCCGGTAGTGCTCTCGGTTATGGTGTATCGTTCCCAAAGATGAAACGGCAACGTCTCGTAGGTGGCAGCACCACAGACCAGCGAGCTCCGTGACTGGAGCGGAGGCGAGGACGAGCTTGGACACGAGCTAAGAATGCGAGAGAGTATCTTTGGTATGCGGGTTGTGATGGTTGGCTTATGCTAGGGAGACATGTCCTATTTATATGCGTCGTCCCCCTCTGGAGAGCATGCTGGAGTCAACACTCGCATTGATGTCGGGTGTTTCGAAGTTATGTCTCAGAGGGGGTTACGCGGCGGTTTCTGGAGACAAGGTGGGAGTTACACCCACGTTTCCCATGAGCTATCATGTTGGAGCGTTACAAGCGATTCGATGAATCGGACAACGTGTGCGTCCAGGTTCATTGGATCTATCCGGACGTCTCTTCAAGTGCACAGCAGGCCCAACGGATTGGGCCACACGAGTTGGGCCTCGGACCAACTCCGTTTTTGAGCTCGATCAAACGTTGATCCAAAATATACGGGCAATGGGCCACAAAACCAGGCCCACGAAACAAGCCCAAAGAATAGCCCAAAGATCAATTGCCAAGATCCACGATCCACGGATCACGGAATCGGAGCGAGGCCGGGCGGACCAGGGGCGAGCAGCGAGCATCGAGCGGCGGCGGCATGCATGGGCTTTCCAGCACATAATTATATTAAGTGTTCAATGAACTATTTATATAGATAATTAATGAAGGTACATTAATCAATGTGGGATAATGATGAATTAATCCCCTTAAGCACATAACTCCATATCTAAGTGATAAATTTTGATCCACTATTTCTCACTCACCGGAAATGAGATTTGAGAATGTGAATACACCACGATCATCTACTCGAAGCGTAGATCAATCCTATGCCATTTAATTTCACAAAATTAAGCGTTCGTCACTCAAAATCTTGATCAAAGTAGTTCGACAACTTGACCATATATATATATATATATATATATATATGAATGTATATAATATGAGAATAGATCATTGTGTGAAAATAAGAATTTTGAGAATTTTAACTAATAATGAGTGTCGATTTCACCACATCTAAATCTCGACAAATAAAATTTAAATGTAATTGTTCATATTATTTTCGATTTTAAAATTGAGGATAATTAAGTCATTTTAATTTTTATAAAAAGGTAGTAGCTTTAATGAAGGGATTAGATATTTAATGAGTTCATATGCATCAATATTGGTGTATCTTTTTCATTAAATGCTTTATTTTCATCGTTTTTATCATCTGTGATAAACAAAACATTTAATGGTTTAGAAATAAAAACAATTTTTTATTGATAAACAAAATGGTGGCATCGTCATGTTTGATTAGAAATTTGTTTTATTAGATTTTCTTTTATTACATTTTATAAACAAAAATGATTCTCATTGTTTGATTATATTTTCTTTTATTTACGTTCATTCATAATTATATTTGTTTAGTTCAATTTGCATCATATTTATTGATAAAATGATTGAGTTCAATGATTAATATAATATGATAATTAACTTTGTGCATAAAACACAATGTTATAATATGCATAATTTAAATAACTTTATGCATCAAATGTGTTACTTAATGATATGCACAAGATAAATAACATATCTATAAGATAAATAATTTAAGATGCATCAACATGGGTAAGGATATGCATAAAATTTAGAGGTTAAAATGATATGCACAAGATAAATAATTGCATAATTATACATATTATAGATATGCACAAGATAAATAACTTCCTATGCATCATCTTAGGCAATTTGGATATGCATCATCGAGTTTTAAGGATATGCACAAGATAAATAAGCGCATAAGATAAATAAATTCCTTTAGATATTGTGTGAAATGGTTTAGATATTTAAAGATATAGTTTACGAAAAAAAATCGACGTTCATTAATATCCATTTATGGGAAGTTAATGTGGGATTAAAAGTTATCTTTTCTAATCAACACGGATATTTGCAAATTTGGTGAGAGTAAAGAAGATAGAAAATAACATCAAAAATGATAATTGATTTTCGATGATTCCATAATTTAGAGGACGGGTAGATGGGGTGGAGTATGCCTTTTTGAATTACATCAATACCATTAAATCCATTTTTTGATATAGAGGATTTTGTAATTAATGCACAAATTAAATATTCACCGTTAGATTAGATGGAATGCAATGGATAGATTAGTTCTCAGTTCTCACACTAAATGGTTCCTCCTATAACCAATCTATATATATATATATATATATATATATATATATATATATATTTGCGTTGATTTCAACACATATGAGCTATGTGGAATGCACATCTTCAGCAATTCAGGGGCTATTACTATTCAAGAAGATGCACACGAGCCACAGGATCTCCATCGAGAGAGCAATACAATACATAGAGAAGAGTCAAGAGGCTGATGGTTCTTGGTAGATACGGCTGTTGAGGCATATGTTATACCCATGCGACATTCTTTGCAGTCGAGCTAGCTTTTTATCTTGTCAAACTTAGGTAATTATTCTTTTGGGTCAATTAATAAGAAATTTTTAAAGATTAGTGGATTCGAATCTGAGATCTTTGGCTTCATGCATTGACTACTCTACCACTAGATCAACATACACAACTAAGACAATTATATTATTGTAGGATGGAGAGCTTGAGGCAACATATAAAATTCTCTTCACGTATTCAGAAGCTTGCTAGCTACGGTTTTCAATACATGTCTCAATTTGTTGTAGCAGAACATTAGTAAATTTGTGTGAAAAGGATTTAGAAGGAGTTAATCTAGAAATTATGATTAGACGAAAGTCTTTTTCAAGAGAGATGGCGGCCAATTTCATTATTTGAATATCATATGCTAATTGAAATATAAATGTTTTGTTCTGATGAGGTGTGATCCTTTGGTAAGAATGTTGTTGGTTGATTCTTCAACTAGACTATTCTTCTTTATTTCTTAACTTTTAAGTTATCATATCTTCTTCATTTTAAATCCATTTTTTATATATTATATATCAAATTGAAACTTGTTCTTAATTTAACATACATATTACATATATTTTTATTAAGAATCAAGATTTTGAAATGAAATTGAAGAAAGAAAGAGAATAGAAAATAGAAAAAGAGGAAGGAGAAACTTTGTGCTTTACCCATCATACTCTTATGTGCTGGGTGTGAGCTTCCGAAAGGAAATGATTCTCCTTTTAGAGCAAGAAAAAGTGGAGAAATAAATTCTGAGCATAACATTTAGGCGTGAAAAAAATGGTATTATTCCGCTTATATATATTTATGTTATAGATATAAATTGGTTTGCTCGCAGAGGAGCTGCTGTTGTAGCTGATACAAATATACACAAGTTGTTCTCCAGATTTACTTGAATAACCTATTTAAAAAGGTTATTGAAGTCCAACTCGGAATAATGCATTTAAATAAAGAAACAGTCCACCCTCACAAAATAAATAGAATAAAGAAAACAGTATAGAAGAATCCAATGAAAAATTAAATGGGATTTTATTCATTTGAACGTGTGATGCTTGTGTGGGTTGAACCTTATGATTACAACTATTTGATTGTTTGCATAAATAGTGAAAGTGGAGTTGAACATTGACAAATATTAGTAGAGTGCCTAACTATCATAATGACCAAGTATAAAGTCAATTAACAGTAATCATTAAAACAATATGGTGGATGAGCAAAACACATAATTTATTTACTAATTAGAGAGCTATATTTTGCTTCCATATAAATATTGTAGATAAATGTATTATAAGATGGGAGAATCTTGTATAAGAAACTCTAATTGGTTAAATTCAGTTAAATAAGATGGGAGAATCATGTTTAAGAATCTTGTATTATCTACACATCTCATCTCAAAGTCCTAATAATTCGTTTTCATGTATATTATATATGTCTTATAATGAAAAAATACTAATCCGTCCCAATATCAGCGTTTTCATTAAGTTATTTCATTAAACACTTTTATATTAAAAATCGCTTTTGACTTATATAAAATACGATTCTCTTTAAAACGTATAAAAATAAAAGGAAATAATAACGACTTGTGACTTTTATGTTTGAATAAATTTGGGTACGTGTGCCAGTGCAATTTCAACCTAACGGATATATTTAAAATTGAATTCGAGTCACCAGTTCTATAAATTAGGTCATAATTTATTACTTGTATTGTAACTTTATTAAATAAATTTGAAAATATAATTATGTAATGTGAGTTATAAGCATGTATACATAAACTAGTGTTATAATTTTATAGAAATATATAAGTGATAATATTTAAAAAGTGCATATGAAGAAATACTACGCGATGTCTTATCGAAATTTGAGTGCATTAATGATTTGCAGAGCTTTCCCATGCCCAAAACCATGATATAATTATGATAAAGACTACCGCTCATAAATATTTGACGGTTTACTAGCGTGGCATATTATTTCTTAAATCGAAAATGAAATATAGTACTAAGTCACGTAAGTAAAAAAATAATTTATGTGATTACGATATATTTAAGTTTAAAAGTATTAGATTTGTCCATCGGATATAATTTTAAAATTTATGTATTAATTAATCAAAATATATATATATATATATATATATATATATGATTTTTTTAAAAAGTAGGTAGGCATTAGAAACAATTTGAGCTCGACTCAGATTGAGTCTAGTATGATACCATTTAGCTGTTCATTGTTAATTTAATTTATGGTTATTGATGCATAAATATATTTACTTTGGATCAATTTTGATTTTTTCCGTGATCTTTAAAAATTATCACAAAATACACAAACTTAAGTCTTTAGTGATTTTACAACGATTTCAAATTCAAACCAAATTAAATCTGACTTGACATCTCAAAAATTTACTATAGACAAAACGGTCAGTGATATAAATGATATCGTAAAGATAGGATATCAATTGTTTTGATCCCAACTAGAACTAGATGATGAAATAAACAAGAAGACTTGATTTTTATAATGAGGGTTGATGCGATGACTCCTAGAAATCAAAAAATCTGGTTTATTTTGATGGAACGACGATGTTTTATGTCATCTCTTTACAATGTCGTTTATATCACTAACAATTTAGTCTATAGTAAATTTCAAGGTGCTAAATTAAATCTAATTTGACCTAAATTTGAAATCGTGGTAAAGACACAAAAGTCATTAAGTATGTCTATTTTATGACAATTTCTAAAGTTCGTAAAAAAATTCAAAATTGACCTAAAGTTGATGTATTTATGCATCAATAACCCTTTAATTTACTTTGTTTGAGCTTAACTAATTCAGTAGTTATATTGGAGTTCTATATTTATAAAAGTTTTAAATTATTTTAAACAATAGATGAATTCAATTAAAATTAGCATGTAGCTATTGCAGCATAGACTATAGAGGTTCACTGCCTCCATATCTCTCCCAATTTTTCGAAGACGAAGCTTACCTCTTTCTGTTATCTGTAATAACTGAACTTGTAAGATAAAATATGTTTTTTAAAAAAGAAAATTTCTGTGTGTGTGTGTGAGAGAGAGAGAGAGAGAGAGAATTTATTTCAGTAAATTAATTAAATTTAAACTTTTAGCTATGATTTGGTCCCACAGAGAGCTGAAACTATTTTCCCTTTTCTTTTAGCGGACAAGTTATAATAATTGATGTTAATTAAACTTGTTCTTACAGTATTCTAAAACCACTTATTATATATACTAGTATGTGTGAATTTTGAGATTGCTTGCAATTTCTATTATTCCAATCGCTAAATACCAAATATTCTATCTCGAAAAAAAAACCATAATCGTGAACCCAATTCCTAATGTCCCAATTGTTGTGTGTTTTAGAACTTGTTTTGGACATTTGGACTTTGGTTTGAATACGTTTAATCATATAAAAAGTTGTCAAAAATGAAAAAGGGGACTGTTATCTATTACAGTAATTATTTATATCTATATGTCATTGTTTTTAATGTTTTACAATCTTCGAGGAAGACTGACAGAGTGGTCAACTGGTTAATTATATTCAATTATTCATTAACTATTGTTCTTACCAAAAAAGTAACTATACTATTGTCTTATTCGACTGCACGTTAGGCTTGTTTTCCAGGTCATGTGTGGAATAAAAGTGGATGTCAAGATTTGATTATGAATAAGTTTCTTCCCTTTTTTATTAACTATCACAAAACGGCAGTTCAAAATCTTGTTCAAGAGGGAAGCTCTCCATCCAAGAGTCTTCATACCCCAGTCCTATAAAAATATGATAGGATAAATCACGGTGACTCAATGGTTAAAAAGCTAGGAGGACTTTTACCTAATGCTCACAAGGAGTCACCCTAAAGAGTGTGAAACTCCCACTATGGCTGTAAGATTCGATCATTGGTTCTTATTCCAAATCTACTAACTCTTAACCAACTGAGCTACGCCCATGGGCGGCAGTTCAAAATCTATGCATATGTATGTTGGAAAATCTTGACATCATCTAATGATACGTAACAGAAAATACAGTCAAGAAACAGATCTAGATATACAATTAAACATGCGATGAGCCCTATGAACACGTTCGATAGAGAACTTACGATTTGCAATGCTTCCAATGGATTTGCAACGCTTCCAAGCTTCCAACGAATCCTGTAAGGTTGTCTCCACAACTATGATATCCACGTATATGCAAATCCGATGCAGGAACAATTCCTCGGTATAAAGTTCAAGCAGAGAAAGCCAAGAAATCTCTGAATGAACTTAACGGTAGTTCTCTAAGAATGATTTCTGTATTACTTCTAACGTCTAACCTAAAGAATGAATTCTCTCTATTTATATTAAATAGAGCAACACATTAAAGCCCTAGCTTATATGGACTTTTATTCTTTAGTCTGCTTTAATTAATTAATAGTCGACCATTAATTAACTAAAGCCCATATATCTAATTTAGCCCATGATCTTTCAATCTCCCACTTGGACTAATATTAGATAACTTACCGTGCACTATGCATACCCTTGAGCGGATTAACAATACACTTGATAGTGTCACCCAATAGGCCCCATTACCGCGATGATATAATCAAAGTGCGCACAAAACTCACGGATTGCGTTGTGCGGCGAACTCGATATATGATGGACGATTACGTGGAAAACGATAAACAAACCTTTACATGAAGTTTATGTAATATCATTTCATTCATGACACACTCGATTGAGCTGGGATTTTGCTATGTGTCTATCGATAGCTCAATCATTTTCTCATCTTTATTATAAGACTCATATGATCATATTCAATTACTTTAATTGAATATATCTCTTCATTAACGATGACTTTATGGTCGAATAATATAGAAAATAAGTGCTCACTCGAAATTCCAATCGAGGAATGAATCTCATTCTTGGCTCAACTACCATTTTCATTTGTCTCATGATACACCAAATCCAAGCCGTGTCTTGCCACTCGCAAGCGTTGTCATTGGTCAAAGTACAACATTCAACAAACAAAATGTGTAATGACCTCAAGTCTAAGGACTATTACATACTCCACACACTAAGAAATCGTAGACATCAAACAAACGATTTAATAGTAGGGTATACCAATACTCTCCAAAGTATTCATGTGTCCATCACGGACATCAAATATCTCGTAGTTGTGAGAACCACTACATTCTCTAAGAATGTGATGCAGACCACATGCTAACCTGTGACATATCATCAATATCTCATTCTTGATGATCATTGGTTAGGGCTATTTTAGAATTATACTATATCATTGATGTCTCACAGCAAAAATGACAGTAATAATTCAAGGAACATATAAGAGAATAACGACAAACATCAAAATAATTATTCCATTAAATGCACAAAACCCATAGATAAAACATTATCTTCGATTGTGATCAAAAGTAAGTATGTCTCAACAAATGAGTTTCTAAAACATACAAACTTTAAACTCCCATTGAATCAAAGCCAATTTTCCACATGTCTAACACACAAGCTCTTACAACGGCTTGGTAAAAGGATCAGCTAAGTAATCGTCAGTGGGTACTCTTTCTAATTTTACATTGCCCATTTCTATTATTTCTCTAATCAGATGATATCGTCTTGGAACATGTTTGTTTCTGTTTGGAAGCTAGCATCAGTGTACCTAGTCACTGATAGCTCTGGCTGCCCACCATAGATTAAGAAGTATTCTTTAGTCCTTCTAAGGTACTTAAGAATAGTCTTAGCAGTTTTCAATGCTCCTCACCAGGATTTTGCTGAAATCTGCCCGTCATGCTAAGCGCATAGGCCACATCTGGCCTAGTGCATATCATGGCATACATGATCGATCCTATAGCCGAAGCATATGAGATCCTTTTCATGCAAGCAATTTCCTTGTCATTAGAAGGACAATCCTTCTTAGACAACATAATGCCATGTCCCATAGGAAGAAATCATTTCTTAGAATTTTCCATTGAGAAACGCCGTAGCAATTTGTCTATGTAAGTGGATTGTGATAGCCCCAACAATCTATTAGGTCTATCCCGATAGATTTTGATCCCAATGATGTAGGAGGCCTCACCGAGATCCTTCATCATAAAGGATTTAGACAGTCGGTCTTTCACGGATTGCATCATGGATCGGTCGCTCCCCATAATCAGAATGTCATCGACATATATGACCAAGTAGACAACGTTTCCATTCTCGCGCTTACTATAAACTGAGGGATCCTCTTTGCTCCTCGATGCTTGCTTAAATCCATAAATGGACTTCTTTAGCCTACATAAAGTCAAACAATTTGATAGCTCACCTTCTAGTTCTCCATTGAAAAATTTTGACAAATATTCCAACTCTTAATGGACTCGATGCTTGCTTAAGTCCATAAATGGACTTCTTTGTTTAATTCCCATACATCTAGCATGCACCTATATAATTAATTGCATTCGGCCTCTCTTTGGACACAAAACCTTTGCCCAATCTCCAGCGTCGAGTGAGGACGATCATGTAGACATCACCTTCCTCTAGTTTTGAAAATCTCCATTGAATTTTCAAATTATGCTATGGATAATTTAGATTTTGACATCCATTTGTCAAATATCAAAAAATTGTAAAGAGGATCAAATCATTGCCTTAGAGGGTAGGGGCGCCGATTTCCATGTGGCTACGGGCTTGATGGGCCGACCCGGTGATCAAATGCAACTATTAATTATCTTATGTAAGTAAGATCTAATGGATTTGATTTTACAAATTATTTAGGTGAAAAGGTCTTATTGTCATAGCAATAAACATTTTGATGGGGCGTCTTCACGTTGACTTATAACCATTTGCCACCAACCTAGCCATTTGCCACCAACCTAGTAGGTTCGTATCTTACCATATGCATCTCTTCTTTTGAAGATCCATTTACGACCTATGGGGTAAGCCCATCTGGTAAGTCAACAACTAGTTCCCGGACTAGATTGAAATACATCGAGTTCATTTCGGATATTAAGGCTTGAGCCACATCTTTGAATCGGTGCGAGACACCGCTTCAGTATAGGTCTTAGGTTCATCATCATCCGACTCGACTTCATCATCTTGGTTCTCAACCATTAGATTCGATCTTTAGGGTGCAAGATGAGTCCTCGTAACCTATTGAGTCGGGTTATTCTTGTGAGTTCATGTTGTTCATTTTGAACGTGAATAGGCTCCTCCGTGTTGACTTCCTCAACATTTTGGAGATTCTCAAGAATTTCCTCATGAATTTCTTGAGGTGGATGTGTCACAACTGTTGTGTCATCTTGTATTTGATGAGTCTCATTGTCTTGAGGTGGCCCTCTAAGAGTCATTTCTCCTCCCAATAGATCGTCAAATACTCCCATTGAATTCTTGTTCACACTATTGAACAATCGTTCGTCCTCTGTGTTGTTTTGTGGTTCTCGAATTTCTTCAAGATCTACTTCATTGTGACCTTGTTCCTTGAAAACATAGGAGTCTTCAAGAAACGTCACATTCCTAGAGATGATCACCCTGTGATCTCTAGGTAAGTAGAATTCATATCCTCTAGTTTCCTTAGGATATCCTACAAGATAACATTTCTCACTTTTCGATTCCAACTTATCAGTCAGCATTTTCTTAACAAAAGCAGGACAACCCTGGGTCTGCAAATAGTTAAGATTTGCTCTTTTCCTATATCATATCTCATTTGGTGTTTTCTCGACTGATTTGGAAGGAACCCTATTCAAAATATGAGCAGCATTAAGTAAGGCATGACCCCAAATGAATAAAGGGAGACTAACGAAACTCATCATGGATCGAACCATGTCTAATAAGGTTCGATTTTTCTCTCGGATACACCTTTCAGTTATGGTGTTCCCGGAGGTATCCAGTCTGATCGGATTCTATGTGATTTCAAGTAATCAAGAAATTCTCGGCTTAAGTATTACCCTCCTCGATCTGATCGAAGATTCTTGATACTTTTACCAAGTTGTTTCTCGACTTCTAACTTAAACTCCTTAAATTTGTCAAGAGCCTCAGATTTGTGTTTCATCAGATACACATACCCAAACCTTGAAAAATCATCAGTAAAAGTTATAAAGTACGAATATCCACCTTTTGCTTGAGTTGGAAACAGTCCACACATATCTGAGTGGATCAACTCTAGCAATTCTTTGGCACGTAACCCTTTCCCAGAAATGGTTTCTTAGTCATTTTCCCTTTGAGACATGATTCACAAGCACCATATGATTCAAAATCAAATGGTGTGAGATAATCTAATTTTATCAATCTTGCTATCATTTTCTCATTGATATGACAAAGTCTATAATGCCAAAGATAAGTAGCATTATTCGTATTACTTAGCTTAGGTCGTTTGTTTTGCACATTGAGAATATCTCGTTCACATTCATGCATATATAAACCATTCGAAAGAAAGGCATTTTCATAAAACATTCCATTAAGTGAAAACGAGCAACAACTGTTTCCAAAATGGAAGGAAAAACCTTCAATGTCTAACATAGGAATGGAAATAATATTCTTTGAAATTTGCAGGAACAAAATAACAGTTATGTAAATATAGTCTATATCCCGAAGGAAGATCTAATCTATAAGTCCACACGCGTTCAGCAGCAACTCTTGCTCCATTTTCTACGCGTAGGTCGACCTTCCCAGGATTCACCTTCCTGACTGTCACTTAGCCCCTTCACATTATTACAAATGTGTGAGCCACAGTGGTATCTAATATCTAAGAATGTGAATTATTTATAGATATATTTATCTCAATGACAAACATACCTGAGCTACCATCCATTGCACCTTGTGCCTTGAATTTTGGGCAGTCTCTCTTCCAGTGCCCCTTCTCATGACAGAATAGGCACTCATCATTTGCTAATGTCGGCTTCTTCTTATGAGCCCCTCCACTCTTCTTAGGCTTAAAGGCATCTGATGCCTTCTTCTTGTTTATCTTTTGCTTTTCTTCCTTTGGAAGATTGAGCGAAAGAACTCACCATGAATCTGAGACTTGCCATTAGAGTAGAGGACTCATAAGTCTTCAACATGTTATGAAGATCGGTCAATTCCACCTATGTGTTGTTCATATTGAAATTCACAATGAAATTAGCAAATGAACCGGTAGAGATTGCAAAACCGGGTTGGTTGAGACATTGGTGGCAGTCGTTCAATCGGCCTTGATCTCTCAATCAATCCAATCATCTTGAGAACATGTTCGGAGACCTTGCTCTATCATGAAGCGTGCACTTGAAGAGATCCGGGTATCTCATACTCCGGTGTTTGTGCTTGTGAGGCAAACAAACTCTTCATGTTGAATCATCTCATAGGGTAGCATGCATTCATGTTGCCTCTGTAGTTCTAAACTCATAGAGATTAACATGATGCCCTAAGCCGACATAGCATCCTCAACGTGCTTCTTATGAGCAACCATGTCAAACGAGGCATACTCGGAGAACGCTCTCGGGGATGGTACTGATTGGTTTATCCAAGACATACTCAATCTTATCCGTCCTTAACACCAAGCACAGACAACGTGGCCAATCCGGATAGTTTGACCCAGTCAATAAATTTATTTCCACCAAACATTTATATAACATAGTCGACATCGTAACTGAACGAAAAATAAAGAAATAGCAAATTAGAACAAAGTAAACACAGATCACAATCGTATCACTAATCAAACAAGGGTTTATTGTATTGATTAGCTCCCACTAATTTTAACATATATTGCACCCCAAATATAATATACGGATTTATACTAAATATAAATCTTAGTGGTACAAGATCCAAGTCAATATTATTGCAGCATCTGCGATGGCTGATGACTACAATAATATCACTCGATGAGCCTCAAAGCGATTGCGTGACAGTTTGCATTGATTTAAGTTCGCATTATTGCGACCTCTGCGGTGATGACCACAATAATGACACTTAATCGGTTTGAATCCGAATGCAACAACAATCCTCAATTCTTGGTTTATTAATCCAATTAATAAGTGTCCACTAATTATCTTGATCACGAGGGCAATACAAAATAATTAAGCAAGTCAACCCCATCACACGATGCTTCTATGCATCTATGAGTGAGTCTTGGCCTTGTAGATTTGGGAGTAAACACGAGGGTGTAAAACTCTTGGACGAAAAGGTTATTGGCCTCAAACAATTATGATGGACGACACGTTTTGTTTCAAAGAAACAAGACTTGTATTTAGTGGGGATAAAACATGTGATACTAATTGTTTATTTTAATATCCAATATTAAATCAAAACAATTACTGGGTGCCGCCTACCCAGGCATGAAATGCGGACCACACATATTGGGTGCCGCCTACCCAAACATAGTAACACGGACTACAAGTATTGGGCGCCGCCTACCCAAACATAAAAGCGGTCTCTAACTACTATAGTTAAAATATAAGCATAAAATCAAATAGCATGCTTATCATAGAACAACAGCAAATAGGGCTCAACGAATAAATTCATTAATCTAATTAATAATTTAATTCTCTAATTAAAAGTGGATATAGACATTTATATTAATTCCAAATAAATATAAATATTCATTTAGTATCATTATTTCTAAAATAATAATCAAATAAGATTTATTAATCTAATTAATAAATCAATTCTTTAATTTATGAACATAAGTAAATTATATTAATTCTAAATTAATATAAAATCAAACTTTATACTATTATTTCAAAATAATAATAAAGTTAAATTTATTAATCTAATTAATAAATTAATGTCCAAAATTATGATTAGATTTATTAATTCTAAATTAATAAAACTAATCCATGTACATTAGTAAATTATACTAATTCTAATTTAATATAAAATTAAACTTTATATTATTATTTCAAAAATAATAATAAAGTTAAAATTTATTAATCTAATTAATAAATTAATTTCTAAAATTGTGATTAAATTTATTAATTCTAAATTAATAAATTAAATCCATGTACATAAGTAGATTATATTAATTCTAAATTAATATAAAATTAAACTTTATACTATTATTTCAAAAATAATAATAAAATTTAAATTTATTAATCAAATTAATAAATTAATTTGTGTAATTGAAAATTTAATTTAATTAATTCTAAATTAATAAAATATTTTTTTTTATTAAACTGTAACAGCCCAAAGGGCTGCCACATTTAATAGGCCCAAAACAGCTCAAAAGGCGTGGCCCAGAGGCCGACCTCCGCGACCAAGCCGCATGCGGCCCAGAAGCCCGCGCCCACGACCCAGCCTCGGTAGTGTAGCGCCCGGCCCAGCGCGAAAGCCCAGCTCACGCGAAAAACGGATGCCCACACACGGAGGCCAACATGGGCGAGACTCGGCAGCCCAGCGCGCGCACGAGGCCCAATGTCCGCGTTAGGGTTTTCGGCGATCGCGTTGCGCCGCCGCCCCTTTCCCCGCGTTCCGCCGCCGTCTCCTCATTCCGTCGACGTCGTGCTCCGCACCGTTGATGTTTCCACGAAACGCCGCGATTCCCAACGCTCCGCAGCTGCCGCGGAAACCTTTCTTCTTCCTCCGCCCGTCGCGACGGCGAGAAGAAAAACTCCAGCAATCGCACAGCCGCGGCGGTGACAACTGCGCTCGCCTCACGCCGTGTCGTCGACCGCCGCTTGTCCGGAATGCTCGAGGGGAGGGTCGCGAAACCAAAGTTCGACGGCGAGGCGCACGCCAAGCGTGCGGAGGAGGCGTGTCCTCTGAGGCGGTGGTGGAGCATCTCCGGCGAGGAGACGGTGGCCGGCGAAAACGATTTCCAAAAACCAATTTAAAATTTTCAATTTTCTTTTCCGTTTCTGTTTTCTTTTTTAAAAATAGATTTAATAAAATAAAATAGAAAAGGAAAATAAGCGAAACAAAATCGAAAAGAATCCGAAAAATTCGAAATTCAAACTTTCGAGAATCCACAATTAATTAGAACACGAATTAATTATAAATCGAGCCCCGGGCTCTGATACCACTGTTGGGAATTCTTGACATCATCTAATGATATGCAACGGAAAATACAGTTAAGAAACAGATCTAGATATACAATTAAACATGCGATGAGCCATATGAACACGTTCGACGAGAGAACTTACGATTTGCAATGCTCACTACAAGAATTTTCTCATGCATGGGCCACGCGTCGTAATCACGCATTAATCTTAAGTGGTATATTATGATATAAACAGCGTGGGTGGTGAAACAGTGTGTTTATGAGACCGCCTATAAACCAGCGTGATCTATTAGCGTTTTTTCATATGATGAACCGCGTGCTCTTGCCGGTGTGGTCTATTAGCGCATAATTTTATTAACAGCGGTTTTTTTCGCGTCGTCAACATCGCGTCGATTAAATACTACGCCAGCTTAGGCGCGTGGTCTTTTACTTAGCCATGTGGTCTTTTAGCCCATCTTATATAGTATAATCATTGTAGTAAATAGTTATTTCCGTTTCTTAATTAACTCCATTATTAGCTAAATTACGGTTCGAATTCTCTCCCAACATTTATGAATCTCACATGTGTCCATTGTCAAATCAATCTTTTAACAATTTTTATTAAAAATAACATTTTATAATATAAATTAGCCCAAATTAGTATCTACTAGTAGGGGTGTCGGCAGGTGGATTTTACCTTTACCGTAACCGTAATTTAGTATTGGTTACGGTTGAACCGGCCCAATAAATACTAAACCGGACCGGATCCCACCGTTAAATTATGGATCAGGATGGGATATTCTCCATTTCTAACAAGACCCATTGGATCTTAATACCCCAAATCCTTACTCGTTTCCAAACCACCTTTCTATCAATTAAGCGTATTAAGTAAAGCAATTACCCAAAGTGTCGTTTAGATGGAATCTAAGTGAAGGACTCATTAATCTTTTTATCAAACACTCATTTCTAAATAAGTATCTCATTATACCAAGTTTTTTGTTATAATAAGATTCTTTTTTCAAACTTTTTGTATTATTAATTTTTTTTTATTTTCAAACTCAAGTACGAACGTACACTTTTACGACAATATTATAGAAATGACCAAAACATTAATAATGAGGTTGGTCAACTTGAGATTTGCCCCATATGAAAATTAATAAAAAAAAGTAACAAAACATTAAAAAAATGCTAATAAATTAAAAATTGTAAAAAAAAAAAAAAAAAAAAAAAAAAATCGGGGTGGGACCGGAGCCGGACAAAGCGGGTCGGTCTTGACCGGTCCGGTCAGCAGTTACAGGCAGGAACCAAACCGGAGCCGTTGTTTTAAAATTTAATGAGCTTTGAGCAGTTCGGGATCGGTCAGGGAAAAAACCACAGTTAACATCCCTATCTACTAATGTGGCGATGCCTAAAATATCATATACCTAACTAGTTCCAATCAATTATTAACTATGTATTGAAATTAAATGCAAAAATAGTTATATGCCGTGACAATTAATAAATTAAATAAAAACAAAGAAATCAAAATTGAAGCAAAAATGAGAAAATAAACTAAAACAATCACTACAACAAAAATTGAATATAGGGACATTTATTTATAGACACTTGTTACTAATTGCCTCCAAAACATATTTTGAGACAATTAATCATATATATATAATTTAGGGGCACAATTTTTTTTGAAAATTAGCTTACACCCAAAACCCTTAATTTTGGGCAAAAAGAGTCATGCGCCTCTTTTTTCTTCTATCTCCACATAAATCACGTCTTCCTCTTTTCCTTCTCTCGTCTTCTCTCTCTGACGTAACATCTAAGTAGTCCCTCGTTCCCACAACATCGTTGTTGCTGTCGCCGAGCCACCGCCACTCCCTCTCTCAAGCAGTCACCGACGGCTCGAGCTACCGGCGGCCAATCCAAGACAATCGACTGTGATTTCTCTCCAATCGGTGGTTCCCCGATTTGGGTGGCGAGACTTTGCCCGACTTCATCGGGATGCGACACATTTTTCCTCGAAAATCAACCTCAATTCTTCCCAAGGTCATGATATACTAATCATTTCTCTCTAAATCAATTTGATACGCGTGAATTTCGATCCTTGCTCAAAATTCCTCCGACTATCTTCCAGCGACTCGATGGGTTATCCCCAATTTGATAAGTCGAAATGGAGATCGACGAGATATTGGGTATAGAGATCTAATTAAGACAATTTATACCAATAGATACGACTAAGGGAACTTGTAATGTTTTGTTTTCACATTGTCACGACTTGACTTGCTTCTGATTAATGGTCACGATTCTTAGAAAATTATAGTGATGCCCAACATATCCATATCTAGGTCTAGCACATGAACTTTATTTAGTTTCTTTATAGCTTCACTACTCATATTTTCTAAAGAATTTACTAAATAACAATGAAGTTATTTTCATGACTCCAAGTCGAAAGATACTATGGTCCTGCTATTGGCGTGATTCACTCCAAGTCAAAAGGTGCTCATAATTGACTTTGCGGTACTTCTTTCTTCTCCCATAGTGGTTTATTCTCCTAGGGTTTTGCATGTATATGTTTATGATGCTCATGCAGATTATGGAAAAATGTCGGGTTTGTTTATTTTATTTAATTATTTCTTGAGTTCTACAAGGAGCATTCGATTAACCCGTTAGTTAATGTCGTTCCTATCTGATGCCGTATTTATCTTGCTTTATGGGATAACACTGGCATTTGAAGGTGGGGTGTTGTTGCCGGTTTGAAAATTTATGTACGTAAATAATTTAAGTGAGTAGGGTCTCATTTTACATGCGAAGAATTTTCATGGTGAGAATTGGAGAAGACCACTAATTAAACAATATAAAACAATGGCTTATTTCATTAACTAATAAAATTTTCAGCACTAAATGGTATTAAGGGTGCTGATATAATTGAACAATTGACGAAGGGAAGTAATTAATCAAATATAAATGAGACCTGTCCAATTGTTTGTCCATTTATTTGGATGTGAATCATTGAGGTGCATATTTTAGTAATTAAATCATTTATTGATGTAATTGTGTCTCAAGTTTGAATGCGTTTTTGGCTTATTATGTTCTATATGCTTATTAATTGTACTAATTGAACAACTTTTGATGTGTTGAGGGCCTTTTGTTCGTATTGGTTAATTTTGTTTAGGTGGAAATATGAGGACCATCGATTCTTTTAAGGCCCTTGTTGATATGGCTGCAGTACACTCATCATATCGTTTATGCATTTACTTGCAAACCAAAATCGAAAAAGATGAAAAGAGACACGAATTTCAAAATCGACACAATTTCAAAATCGTCCACAAGTGTATCAGTGGCTCATAAACCACGTATCACATATATGTCGAGGAGCAGGGGAGGTTTCAATTGGAATCCATTTTCCTAAGGTATGTATTATGTGTGGAATTTCCTCGTGTAATTTTGTTTCGCATTTTTAATCTAATGATACTCATGAAATACTTGAACCTAGTGATTAAGGGCGTGATTGTGCTCTTTGATTGAAATAGCACCTAATTCATCCGAATGCAGGTCGAGCATTTGACTCTCGAGCCTTATCCTCTGTTGTTGTGCAAAAGTTTGGGTCATTGAAACACGTCCCAACTGAAAAGCGAGGCCGAGAGCATAAGGCGGGAATGAGTGAGAATTTGAGAAAAAATCATCTCTGTTATTTTCCTACTTGTTTATTCAAGCTCGATCATCTTGACTGTATATGATGAAACATGTTATATCACCATTTATGTCATTGAGATTGAGAAGTTGCTTCATATATTCAGTTGCACGTGGCATAATGTATCGAGATAATTACGAAAATAGAAAGGAAGATGTTCGAGTGCTTACTTCAGTGAAGATGAACACGGAGGTGTCATAGTGGAATTGAAGGAGGCCATGGATCCCACTGATTTTCTTTGTGATTCTCAAAGTTCACTATCACAATGGAAACTACAGGTAATTATGTATTCATGCTTGGGATCACTCTGTCGACACAACATGGTGCCCAAGCCACTGCATACGATCAAAACACGCCAAATGGATGACTTTTCAATCATCAAAGCGAACTTATAAACTAATGGATCTCAATCATATATTTCTTAGATTGAACAAGATTTTACTGATCTCGAGTTAGTTAAGGCTTTTCGGATAACACCAATGCAATTCCTACTATGGTAATCATAAAGTGACATTTTAATCCATAATTTTCTAAATTCTAATTCTTTACTTTTTACTAATAGAATGTTTATTTTGTTTTAATAGTTTTCTAATGGCTTTTACTAGAAAAAGAAATCGATTAAGCCCGTATAGAGTGGTCCGAGTTAGTCGGTGATTCTATGGTGGTTGTGATGGTAAGTTTCATACTTTTGTTGAACATAATGATTTTGATGTACTAAATTTTATTTCTTACCATTTACATCTTATTCTAATAATGTAGATGAGATCGAGTTAGATGATTGATGTTGTTGAAGCAAAGATGGTGAAATGCTTGAAGATGGTGAAGTTGATTTTTTAATGAATTTTAGTATCTAGTTAGAAAATATTTGTTGTTGAAGATGGTGAGCGGATATTTTGGATAAATTTTAGTAGTTAATTAGAAAATACTTGTAGCTAGTTAGAAAATACATGTAGATTGAGAATTTCCCGGATATAACGTTTTGAATGCTTATGAAATGTGTACCTTGATTTTGATATAAATATTATGAGAAATATTTTATATCTATTTTTGGATTATTATTTTTAATTAGCAGAAACATGCATTCAAATTATGAAAACATGTATTAAATAAATAATAAAATAATAAAAATATATTATTCAGTTATAGACCACGGGAAATGTTCGTGGTCTATTCAGTTATAGACCACGGTGAAAACCGCGTGATCATAATGTCATAGACGACGGGGAAAGGCCGTGGTTCACCTTCGGTGGCCGTTGTCTATAACATTATAGACCACGCGGTTTTCACGTGTTCATAACCGAATAGACCACGGGGAAATCTGCGTGGTCTATAGCCGCACGTAATAGACTACACCTTTGTAGACCACGCGGATTTTTGAAATAGACCATGGGCATTCCCCGTGGTCTATTAGCGAAATTCTTGTAGTGGCTTCCAATGGATTTGCAACGCTTCCAAGTTTCCAACGAATCCTGCAAGGTTGTCTCCACAACTATGGTATCCACGTGTATGCAAATCCGATGCAGGAACAATTCATCGGTATAAAATTCAAGCAGAGAAAGCCAAGAAATCTTTGAATGAACTTAACGGTAGTTCTCTAAGAATGATTTCTGTTTTACGTCTAACGTCTAACCTAAAGAATGAATTCTCTCTATTTATATTAAATAGAGCAGCCCATTAAAGCCCTAGCTTATATGGACTTTTATTCTTTAGTTTGCTTTAATTAATTAATAGTCCAACCATTAATTAACTAAAGCCCATATATCTGTTGGATTTGTATACTGAAAGCAATTTTGGTTGAGCTTGTATACAATGTTTCCTGTTACCACTATTACAATCTCCTATCTGAATTGTTTACTTGATTGCATATGTATGTCCCTTTATCTCATATATAAGTTAGATCATACGATGTGTTGTAGATCACGAAGTCCGTATGATTGGTCGAGCTTAATGAGATATAAAAAGTATCACACCGAGACAACTTGAGGCGAGTTGTCGGTATAGGCTGTGTAGTAGATAAGTGACTTGACTTGGTTGCTTGTCTATCTTGATGCGTCTACGGCGTATTGATGGATCACGGTGAGATGAGTTCTTCTATCGACCGTCGTGAAGAACACAGATCTCGGTGACTTACGATAATCTAAACCTCGATAAGGTATTAGGTGAGTATGAGTTGCGACCATCACTTTGACTTGTTATGGGTGAGGTTACATGAGATAACCAAGATTCTCTGCATCTTGGGTGGTGGCGATCTTGTATGTCATGCTAGTTACCCGTGTTCAGTCACCGTATCCGTTTAGGATGATGACATCCCATAAGGAGCTCAAGGTTTATTGTACTAAACCCCGCAGGTTGAGTTATCTAAAGTACAATAATAAGGTTGAGTGGTACTACTTAAGGAATTAAAGATATTAATTATTTTAAGCGGTCGAGCGCTTGAAAATAATTAATGGACGACTGATATCTTAAATCTGGGGATTCGTGAAGTCTAAGTGCAAGCCCGACTCAACCGGGTAATAAAGGGGTAAGTCGGCATTTATTCTCTAGTGGCATGAATAAATATTTATAAAATAATTTATGTTCTAGGCTGAACATAAGATAATTAATTTATTTGAGGCTCATCTTTATTCCTTGCATTTGATCCTCAGGTTGGCCCGTCCATCCACTGCTAAGGAAAAATCGTCCACTCTCTCGAGTCCCACCGACTCGACGATCATCTCTATCTTAAGTGATAAGATTATATTTATTAGATATGCATAAATCTTATCTTGATAGGGTTTAGGGTTGCATTATAAATATAAGGTGAGAGAAAAATCAAGGCTAATGCTCAAGCAATATTTTAAGAATTATACTTCCAAAAGTGTGAAATTTTCGAAAATTGTGAGAGAAGGAAGAAGCGTTTTCTATAGCATTCTCCATAGATTGTCCTCACTCAACATTGGAGTTTAGGCAAACGGGATACGATCCGTAAGATCAAAGCACGAGTCTTGATCCATTCTACCTCGACAGATTCGCGGTAAACACGAAAACCCACATGTTGCGAATTAATTATATAGGTGCATGCTAGACATATAATCAATGTATGGTGAATTAAACATCCAAGATAGATCCTCGGGAGAGGGTTAAATCATATTTTTCTACAATTGGTATCAGAGCCTGTGATCAGTATCTTGGCTCTGTTGGATTAATTCACGTTTGATTATAACGTGCCCAATTAATTAATTGTGAATCTTTCGTTCATCGTGGCTCGTTTTATTTTTGTCGGATTTTGTTTTTCACCACGAGAAAATCCGTGGTTAGATTAGATTTTTCTTGTAAATCTCATATGTAAAAGAAGAACGAAGACAAAAGCACGTAGAACTAGACGACGGGAGGTCACCAGAAAAACTGGGCGCATGGCGCGAGAACAGCCTCGGCGCCATGCGCATGTTTCTCGGCGGTGCGGGCGGACGAGGCGGCGTGGCGCCTGGCGTCTTGGGGAGTCTCGGCAGCATCGGCGGCTTTGGGCGTGCGGGGCGCGCGATTCTCGCGCAAACGCCTCGGTGCTGAGCACGCGAGTCTTCGGCAGACAATCGGGCGACGCGGCTCGGTAATTTCGACGGGTCGTGCGCTCGACAGTGCCCTGGTGCCTATCGATAGCCTCGGCAGGTCGCTCGAGTAGCGTTTCTCGGCAGCAGCACGCGAGTCGCGCGCGGAATTCTCGGCGCTTAGACACGCCTCGACGGAAACCCTAGGCAGCGCGCGAGACGCGCACGCGTAAGCGTTCTCGCGGCGCTTCGTAAGCGTCGCGGGCGACTGGCGACACGCAGAACCTCTACGGCAACTTCGGCGGCGGCGGGCGGTGGCGCCTGGGGCTTCGGCGGTATGCGGCGACGCCCAGCGCTCTCGGCGGCGCTGGTCTTCTCGGCGAGGCGGTGCGAGTCTCGGCAGTCGTCAGCAAGCGTGAAGTCCTCGGCGTCCAGGCGTCTGTGCGACGAGTAGGCGCGCAGCGGCGGGCTGCTGGCCGCGCGCATGGGTTGTGCCCTAGCCAGCCCAGTCGCTATATCTTGACGGCCAGATTCGATTTAGGCCGACCGACCCGTTTTGGCCCAAATTTATTTTTCGACCGGTTCCCAGATTTTTGCCCGATCCGCCCGTTTTTGATTTTTCGCCCAAATCAAGTTTGACGAATCCGGTCCGTGCCGTGCACGCGAGGCCCGTTCGAGTTTGAAGATCTGTATTTGCAAATTTATGTAATAAATTAGGCGAAATCGAGGATCCAAGTGAGCATGCGATGAGCGATTTTATTTTATTTTATATCGTTCAAAGCATGTCGTGGATGTTTAAATTATGCAGAAGCATGCTATGTATGTTTAATTACGTGGGTAAACATATTATATGTTTTCGTGATTGGATGCGCATAGTAAGCATGCTAGGTTTATCGCGTTTTCAAGCATATTTTAGAATTACGTGAGCATGTTTTACATGTTGAGTTCTATAGAAAAGCATGCTAGGATTACGTGATCTGCATGGACAAACCTTTTGAAACAAAAGACTAAGCAAGTAACCCGACATATTAATTTTAAATTAAAATGTCAAGACCTCAACTTTTGATCTCTAAACAAAGTGATACACATCGTGAGTGGCGCCCACACGCGCATTGCTTGCTTGCTTGTTTGTCATAAGTTTGTTAGATGAGATTTCTAAATAAAACATTTTAATCTATTGAGAAGTGGGAGTTTCATGTGGCGCCCACACGCGTGGCTTGCATGTGCGATTTTCATAAGTTCTCTAGAGATAGATTTAAAATGAGATAACAACGAATTTGGATTGGGCGGTATGGTCTAGTGAGTATGCCAATTCTAAGAATTCATTTTCTGCGGTTAAAATTGTGGTCATTGCTTATACATCCGAAAATTTATTCATGATGCTCTTTATAAAGTTGAAAAGATAAGAAGACATACGCGTTAGTTACCAATCGAGCGTGGAGGATAATCGATCGACTCACGAAATACGCTTATGTTATTCTCGACTTTTATCACGTATGGGTGACAAGTTAGCTCAAGTGTACGTCGAAGATAGTACGCGGTTACGGAATGCTCGTGTCAATCATCTCAAACAGAGACTCGAAGTTTACATCTCGTTTGGACGAGTTATAATAAAAATGGATACAAGATCGAATTACAGTGCAAATTTTATCCGCAATAGATGGTCAATTTAAACGGACTATCCAGACGTTAGAAGACAAGATCAGAACCAAGATTTATATGGCGCTCTACGAAGTTTTCTACGACAGACAGTGCAGATCGTCGTTTATTTAAAACGCATTTGAAGAAGAAAGTGCTTGGACCAGACGTGATTAAAGAGATGGTCGTAATCGTACTACAAGTAAATGCAAGAATCCAAGAAGTTATTGAGATGTATTGAATTGTACGAGACTAAGGAAAGATTGGCTAGTCGCCTACAGATTAGTATTTTCTCCGAGTTTCGACAATATTCGTGAAGTGTTTCATATGCCACAGATACGAAGATATGTGTTTAATCCAAAACACATCATATCTCAAGAGAACAAATGTTCCGGAACAAGATTTAAGCTACGAAGAAAAGTCGAATGCATCTTAGATCGACATGAAAGTATGATGATTTAAAAGAAGCAACATGGAAGTTAAAGATCGGATAAGAAGGATATATTCTCGAAGCTTTTTGTCGACTTACAAAATTTCGAGGACGAAATTTTTGTAAGGGTGAGAATGTAATACCTCAGATTTACATGTAGATTAGCTCGTGATTAAGAGCTTAATAAAAGGGCATTGCATCCTTAAGAAGGATTTGTTTAAGTTAGAAGCTTTTGTGTTAAGCTTTCTCGTTGAGACGATAGAATCGAGGTAGAATCGAGATAAGATTCTCGGATCTTATTTAGGATAAGAAGACTTAGATTCTAAGGGTCTTAAGATTACGATACATGCTCAATAAGTTTTAATTTCGTAAAATTTAGAATTTCAAAATTTACGTTTTTACGACGTTGGCGTTCTTGATTAAGCTCGGAGGAAGAGCAAAATATTGAAAATGGTTTTTAAGGCCAAAAATATTTTTAATTATTATATTTTAATGATATTTGATGATGGGAAAAGTTAGAAGTGATTTTGAAGGATTTAAGAATAAATGGAATATTTAATTCCATTATTTGCATAAAATGGAATTAAATCACTATTTTTATAAAGTGAGTTCCTATTATATATTTTATGATTTTGGAACTTTATATTGATGAAAATGATGAGTTTAAAGTGTTAAGAAAATAAGATTCAATATTGGAATTTTTGGGAATTAATTATGGAATTTTCTAGCATATTTTGGAAAATTTCATGAAAATACATTAATATTATTATTATTGTTATTAATTCCGAAAATCATGGATAAAAATATGGGAAATTATTTTATAGATTTCTCTAGAATATGGTGTGTTAGCACCATTTTGTTTGGGGAAAATAAAAGAAAATTAATTTATAATGTGAAATTACTATTTTACCCTTACTAAATTATTACATAACATATACTTTCAAAACATGATCTTCCTCATTTCTTCCCCAAAACTCACGCAGCACACACACTCTCACACACACATTTCAAATTTATGATCCAAAATAGGAAGATCCTATGGTTGAATTTTCGATTAAATCTTGAACGAGGTATAATCTAGTCTCTAGAACACATCTACGGATTGAAAATTTTAAAATTCATGAGCATATGTTATTTTATATTTTCGATTATATCTGAAAATTTGAAGGACTATGTTACATTTGATTATTTGTTAATATTATGATAGATTAAACATCTACGTATTGTTTAATGTTGAATTTGTAAATCATATGCTTATTGTTTGTAAATTCTTGTAATTTTCAAAATAAGGGGCATTGGATCTTGAATTTATGATATGCATTGATTTGAAAAGTTGATTGACTTGCCAATGTTTTGAGCATGAGCATAAGCATTATCGCACTACCTATCCACGGAAAGAAAGAAAGAAAAAAAAAAAAAAAGAATTTACCGTCGGGTATGACAGTAGTTGAGAACCTTGGGTCCAACTCGGTATGTGATATAAAGGTGTTTGAGAAGGAGGCCTCTTTCCGACACGCAGAAAGAATCCGTGGATATGGGAAGGAGAGAAGAAAGTTGCATGCAAACATGATACATGCATATGCATATGATATTATGATGATATGAAAGTAAGTAAGTATTTATTAATGAAAGTACATGTTATGGCAAGTCAAGTTTATAGCCCAAGGGCAAAGTTTATCTTTATGTTTTTGGCGATACCCACCGAGTGCATTTTGTACTCGCCCGCATATATTTCTAAATATGCAGGTTGAGTGGAGAGAATCTTTGGAATCGAATCTTTGGCAAAGGAGTTTCTCTAAATGTTGATTCATGCTGAGGTTGTTCACTTGTTTGGTCATGTTTATTGCCCAGAGAATTATGTCTTCATACATGATTCTCAACCACGTTCGTTGCCAAACTTTGGCATTTATTTGTTTATGTGTTCATGTTCAACTACTGTGAATAAGGATTTCTCAAATGCTTAGAATTATTTTCGTTGGATTGATATTATTCGGTTGAATGGTGTCATTCCATATTTTAAATTGTTGATAAATCATTCTTGTCGACAAAACATTCTTGAAACCTACCTTATAGTTACCTTTCGAATCAGTAAATATTAGATTCATTCATGATGAAAGTTGTTGTCATCTCTTCTTTGGACATATGTTTGAACGAGTTGTCGTTTAATTTCCTTCTTAATTCCGAGTCACGGCCTAATTATCGGATTAGGTAATCGGGTCGTGACAGAATGGTATCAGAGCGGTTTTGAATTTTGAACCTGTGAAATCCTTGTGAAATTGTGCAGTTTGTGCACAGTTTTGCAATTTTGAGTTTATGAATCCTTATGAATCTTTGAAAGTCTGGTGCGGTTTGTGCACCTCAACACGGAATTCTTTGAAATGATTCTATTTGAGAATTTGAGTTATGAGTCGGTTGTTTGACTCTATTTGAGAATCTGAGTTATAGAATCGCTTGTTTGATTTTGAATTGAGAAAATGAGTCGAAGAGACAATTGTTTATGAGAGAAGCTCGAGATTCGATTCCGCTATCTCTAGCTCACGGGTAAAAGCTTATGCTTATGATTATGTTTATGAGTATGATGATTATGGTTATCTCGTAAGATGTTTGAGTGTACGCCGTAATGAAGGAATTGTTATATGAAAATGTGAGTTTGAAATGAGCTATTGCTCATGAGCTAAGTTGAAAAGAAGTTTTGAGAAGAGATGGCGTAACAATATGAATAAGTTTTTCGCAAGAGTTCGAGTATTGTTTTTCCGCGATGACGAGAATCGTCCAGACATTCGAAAAGTACGACTTGTTTGTCGTCAGTCCGTGGTTGTTATCTCGTTGTCATCATTACGTTGTCATCGTTTCGTTTATATTCATCAGCAAAGATCAAAGATAATTTATATCTATATGCATCAGACGAGTAGCTTACCTTAAACGAATTTCTTGCTTGATTCCATCGTTTGTGGGAGAAACATTTGGAGCAAGGCGAATCGAGATTAAATGGAAATTTCAATCGATTCCTTTATTGTTTAAAGAGTGGCAAGCTTGGGTTGTTGCTGTTCCCATTGATCATATTGAGTATGGTTTCGTTGTTTTGAGCAAATTGATTTCCCAGACTCCTAGTCACCATCAAATTCCAATATTATTTACACTCGAACCCCTTCTCTCGATTCATTTCTCCACATTATTAAATCTATTCCATTGTTCACCACCATTAATTGATAATTTTCCTCTCTATTTGAGGATGATGATGGTGAAAATCTTGAACTCATAGATGTTGATTCTTATATGCACGAGCATGATACTAGTCCCTTATTCTAAAAATAGAGTCTTCCTTATCAAATGCTCACTAATTATCCACGAATCGATGTAGATCTTGTATAATTTGATTACTCTTAAATTGATATTGAGATGCTTCTTATTAACTTGATTAATGCAATCAACCTTCGCGTCTCTTGAGATTCCTACATCGATTCGGTTTGTTCTATTTTCTTATGTTTCCAAGACCTTTTCTTTGAAATTAATCAAGAATCAAACTAGTTTATCGAGACCTTGGATGCCTCGAGATTTTGTATATGAACTTAAGTTGTACAAGTTGTTGGCACAAAGACAACTACAACCCTAGATATCGGTCATTTGCCTTTCAAAATAGCTTATCGTGGATAGAGTGGAAGCTGATAGTTATAGATTATATCGGATGTGGTTGCGAGAGATATTAAAGAATTTATATACCTGAAAGCCCCAGATAGCAAAGTTTTCCTTGTTTTGTAAAAGTGCTTAGAGATACAAATTTCTTTCATTGATATCTATACGATCATTTCGCTATCCAACTGTTTCATTTCACATCATAACTTTGTGCTAAGCAATTTTGAAGACCTTTGAGATCTGAGTTTGCTTATTGATTGAAAACCTATATCCTGTTATTGATAAGCAAGATATCTGCGGTTTGGTATTCAATTGCAATGCGATGTCACCCGTAAGAAGAAATCCTCGGTCTAAAAGAATAAGAAAGTACAATTTTTTCAAGATTTACTTGTACTTTCTCCCTTAAACCAATTGCGAGTGCGTAGTTTCTATACCGCATCCTTTATCTAATGAAGTTGATAACCCAAATTAAGCTAAAGAATGAGTTCGTTTCATTGAGCGAGTTTTCGGTGGTGGAGAGTCTACTCAAGAATATCTCTATGTACATCTTTGATGTTGAAGGATCACCAGCTTTGGATAAAGATTTTGTCGAAAGAAATTGGTTCTGAGCATGAAGCAAAAAAGAAGATTGTCAGCCGTATATGGGTGTGAATTACGAAAATTTATTCATGATGCTCTTTATAAAGTTGAAAAGATAAGACATATCGCGTTAGTTACCAATCGAGCGTGGAGGATAATCGATCGACTCACTAAATCGCTTATGTTATTCTCGACTTTATCACGTATGGGTGACAAGTTAGCTCAAGTGTACGCGTCGAGATAGTGCGGTTACACTAATGCTCGTGTCAATCATCTCAAACAGAGACTCGAGTTTACGTCTCGTTTGGACGAGTTATAATAAAATGGATACAAGATCGAATTACGGTGCAAATTTTATCCGCAATAGATGGTCAATTTAAGCGGACTATCCGGGCGTTAGAAGACAAGATCGTAACCAAGATTTATATGGCGCCTACGAAGTTTTCTGACGCATGATGCAGATCGTGGATTTATTTAAAACGCATTTGAAGAAGAAAGTGCTTGGACGGGCGTGATTAAAGAGATGGTCGTAATCGCACTACAAGTAAATGCAAGAATCCAAGAAGTTATTGAGATGTATTGAATTATGCGAGACTAAGGAAAGATTGGCTAGTCGCCACTGATTAGTATTTTCTCCGAGTTTCGACAATATTAGTGAAGTGTTTCATATGCCATGAGATCACGAAGATATGTGTTTAATCCAAAACACATCATATCTCAAGAGAACAAATGTTCGCGAACAAGATTTAAGCTACGAAGAAAAGTCAGAATGCATCTTAGATCGACATGAAAGTATGATGATTTAAAAGAAGCAACATGGAAGTTAAAGATCAGATAAGAAGGATATATTCTGAGCTTTTGCTGACTTACAAAATTTCGAGGACTAAATTTTTGTAAGGGGTGAGAATGTAATACCCGTATTTACATGTAGATTAGCTCGTGATTAAGAGCTTAATAAAAGGGCATTGCATCCTTAAGAAGGATTTGTTTAAGTTAGAAGCTTTTGTGTTAAGCTTTCCGTTGAGACGATAGAATCGAGGTAGAATCGAGATAAGATTCTCGATCTTATTTAGGATAAGAAGACTTAGATTCTAAGGGTCTTAAGATACGATACATGCTCAATAAGTTTTAATTTGGAAAATTTAGAATTTCAAAATTTACGCTTTTATGTCGTTGGCGTTTTGATTAAGCTCTGAGGAAGAGCAAAATATTGAAAATGGTTTTAAGGCCAAAAATATTTTTAATTATTATATTTTAATGATATTTGATGATGGGAAAAGTTAGAAGTGATTTTGAAGGATTTAAGAATAAATGGAATATTTAATTCCATTATTTGCATAAAATGGAATTAAATCACTATTTTTATAAAGTGAGTTCCTATTATATATTTTATGATTTTGGAACTTTATATTGATGAAAATGATGAGTTTAAAGTGTTAAGAAAATAAGATTCAATATTGAAATTTTTGGGAATTAATTATGGAATTTTCTAGCATATTTTGGAAAATTTCATGAAAATACATTAATATTATTATTATTGTTATTAATTCCGAAAATCATGGATAAAAATATGGAAATTATTTTATAGATTTCTCTAGAATATGGTGTGTTAGCACCATTTTGTTTAAGGAAAATAAAGAAAATTAATTTATAATGTGAAATTACTATTTTACCCTTACTAAATTATTACATAACATATACTTTCAAAACATGATCTTCCTCATTTCTTCCCCAAAACTCACGCAGCACACACACTCTCACACACAATTTGAAATTTATGATCCAAAATAGGAAGATCCGGTAGTTGAATTTTCGATCCGTCTTGACGAGGTATAATCTCGTCTCTAGAACACATCTACAGATTGAAAATTTTAAAATTCATGAGCATATGTTATTTTATATTTTCGATTATATGCTGAAAATTTGAAAGACTATGTTCTGTTTGATTATTTGTTAATATTATGATAGATTCGACGTCTACGTATTGTTTAACGTTGAATTTGTAAATCATATGCTTATTGTTTGTAAATTCTTGTAATTTTCGAAAATAAGGGGCTTCTGGATCTTGAATTTATGATATGCATTGATTTGAAAAGTTGATTGACTTGCCAATGTTTTGAGCATGAGCATAAGCATTATGCACTACCTATCCAAGGGAAAGAAAGAAAAGAAAGAAAGAGAAAGAAAGAATTTACCGACGTCGGGTATGACCGTAGTTGAGAACCTTCGGGTCCAACTCGGGTATGTGATATAAAGGTGTTTGAGAAGGAGGCCTACTTCTCAACACGCAGAAAGAATCCGTGGATATGGGAAGGAGAGAAGAAAGTTGCATGCAAACATGATACATGCATATGCATATGATATTATGATGATATGAAAGCAGTAAGTATTTATTAATGAAAGTACATGTTATGGCAAGTCAAGTTTATAGCCCTAAGGAAAAGTTTATCTTTATGTTTTTGGCGATACCCATCGAGTGCATTTTTGTACTCACCGCATATATTTCTAAATATGCAGTTGGTTTAGAGAATCTTGAATCGAATCTTTGTGCAAAAGGAGTTTCTCTAAATGTTGATTCATGCCGAGGTTGTTCACTTGTTTGGTCATGTTTATCGCCCGGAATTATGTCTTCATACATGATTCTCAACCACGTTCGTTGCGAACTTTGGCATTTATTTGTTTATGTGTTCATGTTCAATACTCGTGAATAAGGATTTCTCAAATGCTTAGAATTATTTTCGTTGGATTCAATATTATTCGGTTGAATCGTGTCATTCCATATTTTAAATTGTTGATAAATCATTCTTGTTGACAAAACATTCTTGGAAACCTACCTTATAGTTACCTTCTTGAACCGTAAATATTAGATTCATTCATGATGAAAGTTGTTGTCATCTCTTCTTTGGACATATGTTTGAACCAGTTGTCGTTTAATTTCCTTCTTAATTCCGAGTCACGGCCTAATTACGGATTAGGTAGTCGGGTCGTGACATATGTCAACACAAGCTCGTGGAGGTGCGAGTATTTTGTCACTTTCGTCGACGATTACTCAAGAGTGCGGATACATAGACCGCCTTCACCGCAAGTCCGAATGCTTTGAGAAATTCAAAGAATTTAAGGCGGAAGTGGAGACGAAGCTTGGTAAAGTATCAAGTCATCAGTGGGTCCGATCGCGTGGCGAATACCTCGAACGTGAGTTTATGGACTATTTGATGCAGTGTGAGATTACCTCCCGATTCACTACAAGACACACCACAACAAAATGGTGTGTCGGGCGAAGAAATAGGACTCTTTAGAAATGGTTAGATCAATGATGAGTTATGCAACATTGCCTATATCGCTTACGGGGGTGTGCTTGAAAGCAGTGACATACTTGCTAAATCTAGTACCATCAAAGTCGATCGAAAAACCCTTCGAGTTGTGGTTTGGGCGCAGCTTAGTTTAAGCCACATAAGGATATGGGGCGATCCAGCACATGTCTTTGAACAAGAAGGCCGACAAGTTGAGTCTAGATCTCGAGTAAAGCTATTTATTGGCTATCCTAGAGGAACGAAATGTGGTTATTTCTATAGTCCTAAGGATCGGAAGGTCATTATTAAAGACTAATGCCCGATTCTTAGAAGAGGATTATATGAAAACCATAATCGTATTCCACCACCGATTAAGCCAAAGGTGCGAGATGTCATGTCTAGTGGGAGGATCGACACCGATACTTCAAGAAATTGAAGTGGGTCGAGTTCCATCGAGATACTGGTCGTCAAGTGGCTCCTATCCGACAAGTTGTGCAAGATAGAGAACCACAAGTATCGCACCCACTGCTACCATTGTGCCGAGGCGCCTCGTCAGAGTGGGAGGGTTCTTCGTCAACCCGAGCGATTTATGTTCGATGGGTGAATCTTGGATTTAGTCCTGTGAAACGAAAGCGAGCAATAATCGACCCATGGACATACGGTGAGGCGATACAAGATGAACACGATGTAAGATCATGGCACACCGCTATGGACTTAGAAATTGAGTCCATAACAACTATGGATGTATACGAAAGACACATCTACCGGATGGCAAGGAAGCCATAGGTAGTAAGTGGGTATACAAGAGGAAGAGATTCGATGGAGAGGTTTGGCTTTTAAAGCCGGGCTTGTGGCGAAATGATACACTCAGATTGAGGGCATCGATTTCGATGAGACCTTTCACCTGTAGCAATGCTCAAGTCCATCGTAATCTTTTGCCATATCATCCCACTTAAACCTTGAGGTTTGGCAATGGACGTGAAAACCGCTTTTCTAAACGGTTACCTTGAAGAAGGTAGAGACATCTATATGCAAAGAACCCAAGGTTATGTGGTGAAGGTGAAGAACATCTAGTATGGAAGCTTAAGTCCATTTATGGACTTACAAGCTTTTACGATCCCGGAACTTACGCTTTGACGAGGTGGTAAAGTCCTATGGATTCACCCAATTGCCTAGCGAAAGTCAGTGTATCGCTTAGATGTCAAAGATGATGTGGTATTTCTTGCACTTACGTGATGACATTCTTCACTTGGCAACAATGTGAAGTTGTTATCGATCGTAAAGAGTTGGTTATCCGATCGCCTTCAAATGAAAGACTTAGGAGATGCAACAGATATTCTTGGGATCAAGGTTTACCGAGATCGCAAGAGAGAAATGTTGAGCTTATTTCAAAGCGCCTTACATTGATACCGTGATTACTGCTTTAATATGCGCATCGCTAAGAAAGGATTGCTACCTTTCGGACATGGTGTTCCTTTATCTAAGGAGCAAGCCACCTATGATTGCAAAGGAGATAGAGGAATGAGACAAGTTCCTTACGCTCACCGGTAGGAAGTCTCATGTATGCAATGTTATGCACGAGGCCCGATATACGCTATGTAGTAGGCATAGTAGCTGATATCGCCTAACCTCGACAAGTTTCATCGATCGCGGTAAAGCATATACCAAGCACCGAAAAGGACTCGAGATTATAGGCTAGTTTACCATGCGCATAGTCTAATGCCTTTGGGTTATTGCACTGGATTTCCAAGCCGACCGTGATGAGAAGAAGTCTCACCCTCGGGCTATGTGTTTACCTTGGGAGGAGGAGCCGATCCCGCGGAGTGCAAAGCGGCGATGCATTGCGGACTCCACCATGGAAGCCAATATGTAGCCGCTTGAGGTCTGCTAAAGAGGTTGTATGGTTCAAGAACTACCTCATGGATCGGATGTGGTACCGGTTTGCCCAAGAGTATCATAGTTCTCAGGATAACTTTCGGTGTGATGCAAACTCAAGTAACCACGACCCACAAGGCAACGAAACACATAGAGAGAAAAGTACCATGTCATACGAGAAATTGTTAGACGAGGGGATGTGCTGATTGAGAAGATTGGTACTGCGGATAACCACGCTGATCCATTCACGAAGAGTCTGTCGCAAAAAGTCTACGAAGAGCATATTCGAGGACTCGATTGCAAGAAGATGGCACCCACTTAGAAATGAAACTTTTGTATAAGTGGGAGAAGCAAAGTGATGGTGTTGTTTGTAATAGCTAGTAGAGAGACACATTGTATACTAAAAGTTTGCTTTAGTATAAGTGGGAGATTGTTGATTTTATATCTTGAAAGCGCTTTTGGTTGAGCTTGTATACAATGTTTCTCACTACCACTATTACAATCTCCTATCCGAATTGTTTACTTGATTGCATATGTATGTCCCTTTATCTCATATATAAGTTAGATCATACATGTGTTGTAGATCACGAAGTCCGTATGATTGGTCGTTTAATGAGATATAAAAGTATCACAAACCGAGACAACTTGAGGACGAGTTATCGGTATAGGCTCATGTGTAGATAAGAAGTGACTTGACTTGGTTGCTTGTCTATACCGCACGCCTCCGACGTATTGATGGATCACATGAGATGAGTTCTTCTATCGACCGTCACGAAGAACCCAGATCTCGGTGACTTCACGATGATCTAAACCTCGATAAGGTATTAGGTGAGTATGAGTTCTTGACCATCACTTTGACTTGTTATGGGTGAGGTTACATGAGATAACCCAAGATTCTCTGATCTTGGGTGGTGGCGGTCTTGATGTCATGCTAGTTACCCGTGTCGAGTCACCGTATCCGCTTAGGATGATGACGCCCCTTAAGGAGCTCAAAAGGTTTATTATACTAAACTCGCATGTTGAGTTATCTCAAGTACAATAATAAGGTCGAGTGTGTTGGTTTGTATATCAAAGCATTTTGGTTGAGCTTGTATACAATGTTTCTGCTACCACTATTACAATCTCCTATCCGATTCAATACTTGATTGCATATATATCGTGTCCCCTTATCTCATATATAAGTTAGATCATACAAAGTGTAGAAGATCACGTAAGTCCGTATGATTGGTCGAGCTTAATGAGATATAAAAGTTTCACAAACCGAGACGACTTAAGGACGAGTTGTCGCTTTAGGCCGCAGATAGATAAGAAGTGACTTGACTTAGTTGCTTGTCTATGTTGGTACGCCTCGACGTATCAAGGATCACAGTGAGACGAGTTCTTCTTTCCGACCGTCGTGAAGAACCAAGATCTCGGTGACTTACGATAATCTAAACCTCGATAAGGTATTAGGTGAGTATGAGTTGTCGACCATCACTTCGACTTGTTATGAGTGAGGTTAGATGTTCTAACCCAAGATTCTCCGTGATTCGGTGGTGGCAAAGCTTATATGTCACGCTAGTTATCTCAGACGAGTAACCGTATCCGCTAGGATGATGACGCCCCTTAAGGAGCTCAAAGGTTTATTGTACTAAACCCCGCAGTCGAGTTAGCTCAAGTACAATAATAAGGTCGAGTGGTACTACTTAAGGAAATAAGGATATTAATCGCTTAAGCAATGATTGCTAGAAATGATTAATGGACGCTCGATATCTTAAATACGGGATTCGTGAATGTCTAAGTGCAAGCCCGACTCAACTTCGGTAATAAAGGGTAAGTCAACATTCTTTCTCTAGTGGCATGATCGAATGTTTATAAATTAATTTATGTTCGGGTCAACATAAGATAATTAATTTATTTGAGGCCCATCTTATTCCTTGCATTTGATCCTGGCCGCCCATCCGTGCCCGTAGAATGTAAGAAAATCGGCGCCCGTGTCCTCTCTCAAGGAAAGATTTTATTCTCTTTATCCCACAAGGATATAATTATATTTATGGAATATGCATAGATCCTTTCCATATAAGATTATGGTAATAATCTTGAGAGTATGGAAATAATCCTAAGAGTATGGAAATAATCCTAAGAGTATGGAAATAATCCTAAGTGTATGGTAATATTCCATATAGATTATGGTAATATTCCATATAGGATTATGGTAATATTCCATATAGATTAAGGTAAAGCATTATAAATATAAGGTATGAGATAATGTCTAAGGTATGCTCACGATTGAAAGCTAGAATTTTCGGCCTCTCTAGTATTAAGAAGAGAATTTTGAAAGTTGTGAGTAGAGAGCATTGGGTGATTTTCCAAGCATTCTCCATAGATCGCCCTCACTCGACGCCGAGATTGGGCAATCGACATGTACCCGTAAGGTCAAAGCACGAGTCTCGATCCATTCGATCCGCTCATCCCGCTCGATCCACCCCGATGCATCCAAAGGTAAACACGTGAAAACCCCAACGTGTTGCGATTTAATTATATAGACGCATGCTAGGTTTATAATCAATGTATGGTGAATTAAACACCCAAGATGGATCCTCGGGCGGGGTTAACATACGCTTTCCTACACTGGTATCGAGCCCGGGATCGAATCTTGCTCATGGGATTAATTCACGCTTGATTATTACGCGTTATTATAATTGTGGATTTGTCGCTCATCGGGCTCGCTTGTTTTGTTGGTTTTGTTTTTACACCACGAGAAAATCCGTGGTTAGATTAGATTTTATTATGTAAGTCTTATCTGTAAAAGAAGAACGAAGACGAACGAACGAAGAACGAAACGACGGGAAAAACAGGTAGCTCGGCAGTCTTCTGGGTGGTTTCTCGCGAGTGAGTCTCGCGGTCGCTATAGGCGATCGCGAGGGCTGCGGGCGACGGGGAGCGCGCGTTCTCGCGCGAGATCCCTGGCGCTTAGCGAGCGAACTCGCGGTCGCGAGGATTACCCGCGAGGCGCGCGCCGCGGCGAAAGCGAAGCGGCGACGGCGCGTCACAGAAAACCCGCGCCATGAGCGCACTCATGGTCGCGAGGTATGGCCGGGCGACGATGTCTCTACAGACGCTCGGCGCTGGGCGTGGTCACGACGCGTGCTCCGACGGGTCACGGTCGCGTTAGCGATCGCGAGGCAGCCATGGAGAGCCGCAGGCGGCGTTAGCGGGTGAGGCGGGTCGGCTTTGCCTTTCAGCGCCGCCCAAAGACATTTGGGCCGACCCGCCCGCACCCGCTTCAGAGATTCCGCCCGCGCCCGCACGCGAGGCCCAATTGTTGAATCCGTCCGCGCTCGCACGCGAGGTCTGCCAAGTTTAAATATCGTACTTTGTAAATCTATGTAATAGATTAGATTTTATTGTGCGTTTCACGATCGGGCGCGATGAACGCTTTATTTTATTTTTATCGCTCATATGCATGTCGTGGATGTTTAAATTATGCAAGAGTATGTTATGTATGTTTAAATTACGCCGACAAACCTTTAAGTGTTTTACGAATTGACGCGCATAGTAAGCATGCTAGGTTTATCGCGCTTATCAAGCATATTTTAGAATTTCGCGAGCATGTTTTACATGTCGAGTTCTATAGAAAAGCATGCTAGATTACGTGATCTCGCATGGACAAACCTTTGAATAAAAAGACTAAGCAAGCAACCCGACAAATTAATTTTTCAAATTAAAATGTCAAGACCTCCACTTTTGATCTCTAAACAAAGTGAGACGACTGTGAGTAAACGCCCACACGCGCGGCTTGCTTGCACTGCTTATCATAAGTTTGTTAGACGAGATTTCTAAATAAAACTTTTAAATCTATCGGTAGTGGGAGTTTCATGTAAACGCCCACACGCTGCGGCTTGTATGTGCGATTTTCATAAGTTCTCTAGTGATAGATATAAACGAGATAACAAAAGAATTTGAATTGAAGCGGTATGGTCCGAGTGAGTATACCAATTCTAAGAATTCATCTTCTCACGTTAAAATTGTGGTCAATGCTAGACATCACCTCAAGTACAACTTCCCGCCAAGTCCCTTCTTGTGATAGTGATGTGGTCTAGTAAGGTCCAATCATTAATTTCATTTGTCATAAGGATAAGTCGACATGGATTGAAATTAAACGACTAAAAGGTATATTTTAGTCCGGTCGAGGGTTCATGTAAACGCCCACACGCGTGGCTTGCATGTGGGATTCCTCGGGCGATTGGAGGTTTCAATTAATATTGTTTTATCAAAAGGTTACAATATTATTGTTACGAATTATTTGCGATCGTATGCTTATGTGTTTTACATTATCGCTTCGATATGTCTCTTACGCCGATTATCAATATGCTCGCACAAAACCGTTATCCGTCCAAATTTTATCGAGTGGAAACGAAACATGAATATGTTCTTATCGTCAAGAACACATGTTTGTTCTCACTACTCCTAAACCCGATGCCCTCATCGACGATCGACTAATGAGCAATGAGAGTCAAGCACTTTGGAATAAGTCAAACAATACGGCTAAATGCTATATGATGACTACGATGTCCAAAGGCTTGTACCGCAAAGATCACCGATGGTAGACGCGATCGATATTTGGTCAAGTCTCGAGAGTAAGTTTGGGCAATGGATCGGACGATCCGCCCACACAATGAGAGATCTCGTGTAAGATGGAAGAAGGAAGTTCGGTCCATGAACATGTCTCCCACACGACTCATCTCACGGATAGTCTTGATCACTGGGGAGGAGGTATTGACGGCGGCCAAGGTCGATATCATCCTCAATACACCGCCTAAGTCTTTTGAGAACTTTCGCGAATGCGATCATGAGCAAGACCGAGTTTACACTTAGTCACTGCTTAATGATCTCGCTGTCATGAAGGAGTTATGGAAAAGGAGCACATGCTCTTGCTAGCACATCTAAGGGCCCAAAATTTCCGCCGTAAAATGGAAATAGAAAAGGGTGCCAAAGGTGGTAAAGGCAAGGAAATAGTGGGAGTAATGGGAGCAAGAACATGGTTGCCACCGAGGCTTAAAGAAGCTGCAGGAGAAGGCAAGTGCTTCAAGGCAAGGCAAGACGGGCATCAAGGCCAAGTGCCCTATGCTCAAGGCTCAAGGTACGCTGCTTGCTTTAGTAACGGAAACATGTTTAGCGACTTGTTCTACCCATTCTCGGGTAGTAGATACGGCGAATCGATCATGTTTGTTACACCTGCGGGGTTCCCGCACAAGGAGTCGCTTGATGGCGAGATAACGATCTCCATGGGCAACGCGCGAAAGTCGGGTCATGCAGTTGGAGATGTTTTTTATGTTTTGGGACAACAGCTTTAGTTTTGAAAGACGCTTATATGTGCCGGATTTTCATGGAACCTTGTTTCGCTTCAAATTATTTACTCATGGATATTCTTATTTTTGATAAGGGTGTTTCTATCATAAGAAATGACGGTTATCCGTGTTGCACCTTATATAATTCGCTTTATACTATTTCTCGCAAAACATAATACCTATAACTATGTCAGATCTTCATCAAACCCTAAAAGAGAAAGTTTTCTTCAGAAGATGACTCTACTTTTCTCTCGGCATCTTAGATTAGGTCACATCAATCTAAATAGGATCCAAAGACCGGCTAAGAATGGAGCGCTGGGTAATCTCACGCTATCTGCTCCCACCGCGAATCCCGATGAAGGTAAGATGTCGACCCGCACCCTTCAAAGCGGGGTTATAGAGCCACGTAAATGTCGAGTTAGTCCATTCGGACCGTAGGACCAATGTCCACACAAGCTCGTGGAGGGTACGGTATTTTGTCACTTTCATCGACGACACTAAGGTACGGATACGATACCGCTTCACCGCAAGTCCAATGCTTTGAGAAATTCAAAGAGTTTAAGGCGGAAGTGGAGACGGGCTAGGTAAAGTATCAAGTCATCATGGCCTGATCGCTGGCATAATACCTCAAGAACGAAGTTTATGGACTATCTAGTGAAGTGTGGATTACATCCCAACAAGATTTCACCGGGCACACCACAAAGAAATGGTGTGTCGAGCGAAGAAATAGGACTCTTTCGAAATGGTTAGATCTATGACGAGTTATGCTACATCGCTTATTTCGCTCGGGGTATGCCTTAGAGACGGCGGCATACTTGCTAAATCTAGTACCGCCCAAGTCACCGAAAAGACCCTTCGAGTTGTGGTTTGGGCGAAGCCCGCTTTAAGCCACATATGATATTGCAGCCCAAAGACATGTGCCGAACAAGAAGGTCGACAAGTCGAGGCTAGATCCGACGCAAGGGTCGTTTATCGCTATCCTAGAGGAACGAAGGTGGTTTATTCTATAGTCCCAAGGATCGAAGGTCATTATTAGACTAATGCTCGATTCTTAGAAGAGGACTACATGAAAATCATAAGTCCAAAGTTGAAATCATTCTTCAAGAATTAGAAGACGATCGTATTCCACCACCGACAGCCAAAGGTACGAGATGTCGAGTCTAGTGGGAGGATCGACACCGATACTTCAAGAAATTGAAGTGGGTCGAGTTCCACCGAGATACCGACCGCATAAGTGGTACCCACACGCAAGTTGTGCAAGTTAGAGAACCACAAGTATCTCGCACCCACCGCCGCCATTACGCCCAGAGAACCTCGTCAGAGTGGGAGGGTTGTTCGTCAACCCGAGCGATTTATGTTCGTGGGTGAATCTTCGGATTTAGTCCCAGCATTTAACATGCAATAATCGACCCATGGACATACAAGGAGGCAATACAAGATATTGATGCAAGATTATGGCACACCGCTATGGACTTAGAAACGGAGTCCATAACGCTATGGATGTATATGAAAGACACCTCTACCAGATGGCAAGGAAGCCAGGTAGTAAGTGGATATACAAGAGGAAGAGAGATTCCGATGGAGAGGTTTCGCTTTTAAAGCCGTGCCAGGGGCGAAAGGGTACACTCAGATCGAGGGCATCGATTTCGACGAGACCTTTTCACCGTAGCAATGCTCAAGTCCATCGTAATTCTTCTAGCCATAGCAGCCCACTTGAACCTAGAGGTTTGGCAAATGGATGTTAAACCGCTTTTCTAAACGGTTACCTCGAGGAAGGTAGAGACATCTATATGCAAAGAACCTCGAAGGTTATGTGGTAAAGGGTGAGAGCATCTAGTATGGAAGCTTAAGTCCATTTATGGACTTAAGCAGCCTCCCGATCATGGAACTTACGCTGACGAGGTGGTAAAGTCCCATGGATTTACCCACTGCCTAGCGAGAGTTGTGTGTATCTGCTAGATGTCAACGGTGATGTGGTATTTCGCACTTTATGTAGATGACATCCTTCTAGTCGGGCAACAACGTGAAGTCATTATCGCACGAAAGAGTTGGCTATCCGATCGCTTTCAAATGAAAGACTTAGGAGATGCGCAGACATTCTTGGGATCAAGGTTTACCGAGATCGCAAGAAGAAAATGTCGAGCTTATCTCAGCGCCTTACATCGATATCGTGATTACTGCTTTAGTATGCACCGCCAAGAAAGGATTGCTACCTTCGCATATGGCGTTCCTTTATTCAAAACGCAATACCCATGATCGCAGCGAGATAGAGGAATGAGACAAGTTCCTTACGCCCGCCGTAGGAAGTCTCATGTACGCAATGCTATGCACGAGGCCCGATATCCGCTATGCGGTAGCATAGTAGCTAGATATCGCCTAACCTCGACAAGCTCATCGATCGCAAGAAGCATATACTCGGCACCGAAAAGGACTCGAGATTATAGGCTAGTTTACCATGCGAGATAGTCTAATGCCTTTGGGTTATATGCACTGGATTTCCAAGCCGACCGTGATGAGAAAAAGTCAACCCTGCTATGTGTTTACCTGAGGAGGTGGAGCCAGATCCTCATGAGTGTGCAAAGCAATATGCATCATGGACTCTACCATGGAAGCCGAATATGTAGCCGCTCTGAGGCTTCTAAGGAGGTCAGATGGTTCAAGAACTACCTCATGGATCTAGACGTGGTACCGGTTTGCCCAAGAGTATCATAGTTTCATCGTGATAACTCAGGTGCAGTGGCAAACTCGAAGGAACCACGGACCCACAAGGCGACTCAAACACATAGAGAGAAAGTACCATGTCATACGAGAAATCGTTAGACGAGGTGACGTGCTGATTGAAAAGATTGATACGACGGAAAATCTAGCGGATCCATTCACGAAGAGCCTCGCCGCAAAAAGTCTACGATGGTCACGTTAGAGGACTCGATTATGCTTGATGGCACCCACTTAGAAAGGAAACTTTTGTATAAGTGGGAGAAGCAAAGTGATGGTTGTTTGTAATAGCTAGTAGAAAGACACATCAGATACTAAAAGTTTGCTTTAGTATAAGTGGGAGATTGTTGGATTTGTATATTGAAAGCATTTTGGTCGAGCTTGTATACAATGTTTCGCTACCACTATTACAATCTCCTATCCGATTAATACTTGATCGCATATATCCGTGTCCCCTTATCTCATATATAAGTTAGATCATACAAAGTGTAGAAGATCACGTAAGTCCGTATGATTGGTCAAGCTTAATGAGATATAAAAGTTTCACAACCGAGACGACTTAAGGACGAGTTGTCGCTTTAGTCAGCAGATAGATAAGAAGTGACTCGACTTAGTTGTTTGTCTATGTTGGTACGCCTCTCGACGTATCAAGGATCACAGGAGATGAGTTCTTCTTTCGACCGCCGAAGAACCAAGATCTCGTGACTTACGATAATCTAAACCTCGATAAGGTATTAGGTGAGTATGAGTTGCGACCATCACTTTGACTTGTTATGAGCGAGGGTTATATGTTCTAACCCAAGATTCTCCGCATCTCGGGTGGTGGCAAGGTTTATATGTCACGCTAGTTATCTCAGACGAGTAACCGTATCCGCTAGGATGATGACGCCCCTTAAGGAGCTCAAAAGGTTTATTGTACTAAACCCCGCAGTCGAGTTAGCTCAAGTACAATAATAAGGTCGAGTGGTACTACTTAAGGAAATAAGGATATTAATCGCTTAAGCAATGATTGCTAGAAATGATTAACGGACGCTCGATATCTTAAATACGGGATTCAGAATGTCTAAGTGCAAGCCCGACTCAACTTCTGTAATAAAGGGTAAGTCAACATTCTTTCTCTAGTGGCATGATCGAATGTTTATAAATTAATTTATGTTCGGGTGAACATAAGATAATTAATTTATTTGAGGCCCATCTTTATTCCTTGCATTTGATCCTCGGCCGGCCCATCCAGCCCGTAGTGTAAGAAAATCGGCGCCTCGTGTCCTCTCAAAGGAAAGATTTTATTCTCTTTATCCCACAAGGATATAATTATATTTATGGAATATGCATAGATCCTTTCCATATAAGATTATGGTAATAATCTCGAGAGTATGGAAATAATCCTAAGAGTATGGAAATAATCCTAAGAGTATGGAAATAATCCTAAGTGTATGGTAATATTCCATATAGATTATGGTAATATTCCATATAGATTATGGTAATATTCCATATAGGATTAAGGTAGTGCATTATAAATATAAGGTATGAGATAATGTCTAAGGTATGCTCACGATTGAAAGCTAGAATTTTCGCCCTCTCTAGTATTAAGAAGAGAATTTTCAAAGTTGTGAGAGAGAGTATCAAGATTTTCCAAGCATTCTCCATAGATCGCCCTCACCGACGCTGGAGATTGGGCAATCGGGATACACCCGTAAGGTCAAAGCACGAGTCTCGATCCATTCGATCCGCTCATCCCGCTCGATCCACCTCGATGCATCCAAAGGTAAACACGTGAAAACCCCAACGTGTTGCGATTTAATTATATAGACGCATGCTAGGTTTATAATCAATGTATGGTGAATTAAACACCCAAGACGGATCCTCGGCAGGGTTAACATACGCTTTCCTACGAGTGGTACTACTTAAGGAATTGAAGATATTAATTATTTTAAGCAATGTAACGCGAAAATAATTAATGGACGCACGATATCTTAAATACGGGATTCGTGAAGTCTAAGTGCAAGCCCGACTCAACTCGATAATAAAGGGTAAGTCAAGATTTATTCTCTAGTGGCATGAATAAATATTTATAAATTAATTTATGTTCTCAATGAACATAAGATAATTAATTTATTTGAGGCTCATCTTTATTCCTCAGATTTGATCCACGGGTGGTCCATCCGTGCCTGTTGCTAAGGGAAAATCGTCCACCTCTCTCAGAGTCCCACCGACTCGACTGGTCCTCTCTATCTTAAGTGATAAGATTATATTTATTAGATATGCATAAATCCTATCTTGATAGGGTTTAGGGTCGCATTATAAATATAAGCAGAGAAAATCAGCGCTAATGCTCAAACAATATTTTCGAGAATTATACTTCCCAAAAGTGTGAGAATTTTCAAAATTGTGAGAGAAGAAGAAGACGTTTTCTATAGATTCTCCATAGATTGTCCTCACCGACATTGGAGTTTAGGCAAATGGGATACACCCGTAAGATCAAAGCACGAGTCTCGATCCATTCTACCTCAACAGATTCGCAGTAAACACGAGAAAACCCCACGTGTTGCAATTAATTATATAGGTGCATGCTAGGCATATAATCAATGTATGGTGAATTAAACATCCAAGATAGATCATCGGGAGAGGGCTAAAAAATCACTTACGAACTAAAATTGTCATAAATTTCAATTTATTAATTAGGATTGTTTAAAGTATTATTGATTTATTAAACTAAAATTATCACAAAATCAATTCATTAGGTTAAAATCGTATGTTTCCCTCAAATGTATGTTAGGGTGTCAAACTTAAGCCTAATTGTTTTTCTCTAAAACAAGGTGTTTTATTTTCTTTCTTTTTTTGAATTAGCAAATGAAGGAGTTGGGATTTATACCTTTATAAATGGGATGAATACTTTATAAATGGGATGAATACTATTGATCTATAATGCTTGAACAAAATAAAGTTATTTTTGGATCTGTGTTTGGACCATATTACCTAAATATAAATTTATTATTTTTTAACTTTTGTTTAATTATATTTGTGAATTGTTGTTTAGTTAGGAGAGACAGCACACGTCCGTGGTACAACATGGACATAAAAGGTTGGGATTAATTGCCAAATAATGTACTGACTTTTTTAGCCAATTTGCAATTAAAACATGCGCGAGTTTTGAAATGTTTCATTAAGATCACATGTTTCGATTTGTAGCAAATTTAACCCATTCTAAAATTTTGAGTGATCGAAAAAATGCCTTGACCAATATTTCTTTTCCACGTGAAAATTTTTTATGACATTTACATGTCACGAGTAAAACAAATAATCTTGCCATAGCAATTTTGGGATGTCTACATTACAAATTGACTGAAAAGTCATACTTTATTTGACAATTAATCCTAAAAAGTTTTTTTTTTTGGATCAATTAATACATTAATCCTAAAAAGTTGATAACTCTTAATGTTAATACGATCCAAGAAATTCAATCTTTGTCATTTTTATTTCTTTTAATTTATTTTATTTTGTTAATAAACAAGCAGTCGGTCTATGAAACAAGTTGCAAGCTAGGAAAAACTGTATATTCAACATGGACAGCATAACTTATATAATCAGTATAAAAATTGAGTCGAATACCGACGGTATTTAAAAAAAATGTTACATTACATGCGTTCGTGATTGTTAATGTCTAGTTATCAAACATGGAATAAGTGCTTATAGTCAAGAAACAGAATGTTGAAATAATCTCAAATACAAGTTGAACTTACCACTTACATGTCCCATAAACATGAAAGTGTGTGTGCACACACACGCTCATCACAAGACCACCTTGCTAGAAAAATAAACATAGAATTTTGAAGACAATTGAGGAACTACATGTAATTAAATTGGTAGTGCATTGCAAATTGGAAGACAATCAAAAAATCACAAGAGGAAATAACCATTCGTGGACAATAATAAATGATCATTTTGCTTGTATACTCATCAACTCTGTAGCAGATTGACAAATGACAACCAAAGGAAGTATCCATTTAAGATCCACATCTTATTAGCTTTGTCAAATCTAAAATAAACACGTAGATATATATATTACTTTGACTCATTAAGTTTTATGCATACTAAAATATCTCAATGTTTGCATAAACACTTTGGCACATAAAATTTTATACATAACAAAATATTTCGATGTTCATAATGACGGACTTGGAAGTCGGAATACTCAACGGTGGTGTCGGTGATAAGAGGATCTGAGAAAGAGAAGCAAAGAAGGTATTCGCCTCTGCACTGTACACACTTCAACAACAACTTTATTTTGAATTTGTAATCATTTTAGCCTTGGCTAATTTTAGATTTGGCTTAATATAATGTTTGGGTATAAGGAAAAAAAAAGTTGAGCTTACACTCGACTGAAGCAAAGAACAACCCTTGCGTAGATCCGCCCCTAATATCTAGTGTCTTGGAAATTTAAAATCTACCATATTTTACTATTAAGAATTCACGAAAATGGCAATATTTTGTACATATAGAAAATAATTAAGAACTTCCATAAATAAGAGATGACAGATTTTTAATTAAATACTAAAATTCATGGAAGATGAGCAAAGATAATCGCTCAATCCGTTCTTTTTAAGGAATATGCTCGAGAAAATAATACAATATAGAATCTACGAATCGATCGATCTTAATTTCGTAAGGGAAATAAATGCTAAGAACACCAAGGATTTACGTGGTTCGATCTATGAATAAGATCTACGCCCACTTTAGAGAGAGTATTCGTATCGAATGTGTAAGAAGCGATTACAAAGAGTCCGAATGAATCTATGTCGCCTAATCTAGCCTCTATTTATACACAATGTATTGACCTCAGATCTCGAATCCAAGTCTTCTAACTAGGATTCGAGATCCTATCCCTTCGAATTAGGATTCTTTAGATATGGCCGAGCTTCTGCTCCCACCGCTTCAGAGTCTTCATGGGCGAACTTGTCCAGCCGAGCTTGATGTCGTTTACTTGTATTGGGCCCGATGCTTGGGCCTCGTAGTTGGGTCAGATCCTATCACAACCCCCGCCCAAAAAGACGCAGAAAACGAGGTCATGCCGGATTGGGGTTGTTGTGACGGCGGGGTTTGACGATCTTACACATTCTTTTCATTGTCTCGACTTTGTGTGTGTCAATGCTGACGTCAGATATCGAATGTCGTATGCGCGGATGTGTCCGCCGAGGTCTTCCGCGGGCTTCACCTGGGAGGCGTTCACCAAGGTCTTCGACGGCTTCATTTGACAAGCGTTAGGCGAGGTCTTCTTCGCTTCTCCCGACGAGGTGTTAGCCGAGGTCTTCATCGCTTCACCCGACGGTGTTAGCCGAGGTTTTCGACCGGCTTTACCGACGGGCGTTATGCCGAGGTTTTACGACCGGCTTCACCTAACGAGGCGCTTAGCCGAGGTCTCCGATCGGCTTCGCCGACGAGGCGTTAAACCGAGGTTCTTGTGAATGGCCTCACCGCCGAGTGTTAGCCGAGGTCTTCATCGCTTCACCGACGAGGCGTTATGCCGAGGTCAAGACGGATTTTCTGCCGCTGTTTGAGTATCGACGCTGGATACGATTTAATGCGCATTAAATTGGCAACGGTTGATTCCCGATAAAGTGCATATTAGGAATGTCTTCCTCGATACGCAATATCTCTTATCACTTGCCTTCTTCATTTTTCTCGATTAAAAACCTCCGCCATCGCGAGAATCACTTTATTCCAAGCCATCGACGATTCAAGCTTCGCCTTGTTCATCGATAAACAAAAGTAAGTAATGGCTACCTCTTCTCCTAACGAGTCGCTTGAGCGCCAAATCGTGTCTGCTTCCCCGTCCGATTTAGTGTCTCGCCATTTTTACCCGTGTCCATATGCCTCTTGCCGAGTGTAGTCTCTTCTCTCGCTGGGGATCATGCAAAGTGTCTTCTTTTCTTCAATCCTAAGTATTTCGACATTAGGGATATATGTTTTCAATATAGTATTCCTCTAGTATTGAGCTAGTTGCCCCGTCCTAGGATAGGGCTTGTGCCTCCTGATGGTTTTATTGCTTGCACGAGACACACCTCAAGGTCGGTCTTCGCCTTCCTTACCCTTATGTACATGTTGAGTTCCAAGAGATGTTCGCCTATCTCTCGCCCAACTCTCGCCGAACTCATTCCGGATATGATCGCTTCTAGGTGTCTATGCCTATAGCATAATTTTCCTCTTACCTGGGGCTTGTCCTTCGCTTTGCAATCGAAGGGCGGCTCGGGGTGGTATTATCTATCACCCCGTAGGAAATTCAAAGCCAAGATTAAATCAAAGATCTCCAACCGCGTAAGTTCTTCTTCCGTCGGTTTGAGGACATATGGAGTTCCCATGGCGATCCGATAAGATCGCCACGTATGTCGACAAGGGCTTCGTGACTTGGAGGAGGCGCCGACAAAATTGGCCTTGTTGACGAGGTCTTCTCCGAGGCCGAGCTTGCAGGCGGGCTTAGCCCTTATGATCCTACCTCCGGTGGTGGAGTCGGTGAAGGGTGAGGCCTCTTCTTCTCCTCTTTTTTTTCTTTATTTCATGAGTTACGATTGATGCCGACCCATGTGTTTCCTTGAAGTGAACTCTCAAGGAAAGGAAGAAGAAGGAAGGAGCCGATCTCCGGGTCGAACCGATCTCGGTGGTTGAGCCGAGGTCTCCGACTGAAGGATTTCGAGGCCATGCCCGAAATGACTATGGGCCTTCGAGATCCCCTTCGCCGCAGCCACCAAGCGCTTGAAGAGGCGGAAGGATGAAGTCCCCGAGTCCCTGCTGTCGCCGAGGCCGAGTGCAGATCGCTTGCCCAAGCCGCCTCGCCTCTTTCCCGAGGTTTTGTACCGTCCTTATACTTTGTGCGAGAGTAACCAAATTGTGTTCTTCCGACCTGATGTATATTTTGTATAGGGGTCGAGGACGGGCGGCCGAGGTGTCAAGAGTATCCGATCTTATATCGGATTACTTGAAGCGGCGCCGTGTCGCAGCTTGACGTGGGTGGCCCAGATGCTCGGGAGGTGGAGGAGTCGAATACCCTCCTTGCTCAAGAAATGTCCGAGGCCGAGGCTAAGATCCGGACCCGTCAAACAGAAGCGGCGGATGCGACGGCCATTGAGGCAATGCGGCGGCCAGGCTGTGTCGGCGGAGGCACTGTATCGGCGAGGCGGCAAGGCCGAGGCGGCGAGGGCCGAGGTTGCCTCGATGAAGGCCGAGGTGGAACAGTTCGCTGTCGGGAGGTGGACATGGCGAGCTCGTGAGAACGCCGCGCCTTCGCGAGAGGCTGCTCGCCGGCGGCTTCTGGGATGGTCTCGACGCGGGCCGATGTGCTTAACAAGCCGCTGCCCTGACGTAATCAAGAGGTCGCCGAGACTACCCGATCCGACAAAGCCAAGTATGGGTACGAGGAGACCGAGGATGCTATCCCGAGACGGCCTACTTTGATGTGCTCGCCCGCGCCCGGCGGAGCTTCCTGCCGCAGCAGCCTCGCCTCCTCCGCTTCTTTGCTCATGGAGTTCAGGCGCGCCGTCCGTGGATCGATCCCCCGACCGGTGCTTTATTGGCTGATCATGCAAAGGGTCGGGAGACGGCCGATGCTTCAAGGCGCCGAGACTCGTAGTTCCCAAGAGGTCGGGTCGAGGCTATCCAGTGCTTGACGCGCGAACGTGGACATGGCCAAGCTTCCGGAGGGTCCATGATCCTCAGATTTTTTTTTTTTTTTTTCAATGTAAATGTACAACAATTTTTACCTAAGGGCATGTTAATAAAATCACAAGTTTATGTCAAGAAACTTATCTCTTTTTTTTTTTTATTCATTGTCTCGAAATGTTTGATGCTTCTCCTGGTTGAACCGAATCAAAGACCTGTCATGAGCTCGAGTTGAAAGAGGTCGAACTCCTCCATATAAAGGGGCAGCTCGGGCCACGACAAAGCGGAGTCCGATGTCACATAGAGCCGCCAGAGAGCCGTGACGAGCCCGTGCTCGCTTTTGAATTGGAGGAGGCGCTCGAGGTCGCCATGAGAAGGCCAAGGTGATAGCCGAGGAGCATGCCGAGTACGAGGAGGTTATCCACCGAAATGGTGGGATGACGATCCCGAAGTAGAAGCCAAGGTTGTCGAGGTCGCCGCCCGCTGTTCGAGGTATAGCGCGAATACGGCCGGACCTCCCGGCAATTCACGGAGCAAGACGTCAATTAAAAGGCTCGGAGCATATACAAAATCATATCGCCGACAACCACACCGACGACATACTTGACGGGATGCAGAGGCTCTTCTTCTCACGGAGCTTCGCCTAGAATAAATGAACCACATTACGACGATCCGGAGTGGCGCGCACAAGAGAGGCGTGCTATCGCCTCGAACGCCGTGGACCTCCATGCGCCGAGACCGAAAGGCCATCAAGTGGCCGAGGCCGAGCTCGCAGAGCTGCATCGCTGTGACCGAGGTCGCCCGGCCGCCCGTAATATAGACCGAGGACGAGGTAGAGGTAGGATTAGCATAGACGAGTCAATTCCGATTTTTCTAGGATCGCTCACTTTTCCCGATCCGCCCGCCCTCGTAAAATGTAACCCGTATATCTTTTATTTAATAAGAATGGTTTCTTGTTGACTTTGTATTTGAACAAGAGTAATATGCGAAAGTAGTTCGTCTCGTGAGAGAATTCCGCTTTGAAAGAAATCGCTGCACGAAGGTGGGGTTCCTCGCTTTTTGCCGAGGTCGCCCCTTCGCTCACATAGAGAGAACGCTCAACTAAACGAAGGTAGTCCGATCTCGTATGTAGGAATGGTTCCTCGCTGCCGATGTCGCCGGGAGGGTGGTCCCCTTCGCTCACATAGAGAGAACGCTCAACTAAAACGGGCGTAGTCCGATCTCGTATGTAGGAATGGTTCCTGCTTTTGCCGAGGTCATCGGGAGGGTGGTCCCTTCGCTCACATAGAGAGAACGCTCAAATAAACGAAGGTAGTCCGATCTCGTATGTAGGAATGGTTCCCGCTTTTTTGCCGAGGTCATCGGGAGGGTGGTCCCTTCGCTCACATAGAGAACGCTCAAATAAACGGGCGTAGTCTCGATCTCGTATGTAGGAATGGTTCTGCTTTTTCGAGGTCATCGGGAGGGTGGTCCCTTCGCTCACATAGAGAGAACGCTCAAATAAACGGGTAGTCCGATCTCGATGTAGCATGCTGTTTAGATTTACATTCGTATGAAACGAATGTAATCGAATTCCGCCGAGGGTAAATAATGTGAAGATTAATTATGCATTAGTGACAAGTAGAACTCAGAAAATAAAGATTTTATTGATAAAAGATGACGCGACCACCAAATAAGACAGACTCTAAACAGACTTTAAAATACGACCGAACAAGACCCGACCTCGACACTTATGCATAATATTTCTTCGTATGGACGATGTGCCATCGTTGGGTAATTGCTCACCGGACAATTGAGCGAGCTTATAGCCCCTTTGCCGAGGACTTCGTCGACCCTGTATGGTCCTTCCCATGTGGCTTCCACTTGTCGAGCCGCGGCTTTGCCGACTTCATTATGTCGGAGTACGAGGTCGCCCACTGAATTGTCGGTTTTAACGCTACCGGTTGTAATACCGAGCTACTTGTTGCTTGCACCGAGCTTCCTCGATGTAGGCGAGGTCTCTTTCTTCGAGTAGGTCTAGATCAGCTCAGATTTTCCCCATTTGCTTCGGCAGAAGTCAATGGTACGAGGACTCAGATCCGATCTCGCAGGATCATCGCTTTGCCCATACACCAAACCGTATGGTGTTTCTCCGCTCGAGGTCCGAGGCGTTGTTCGGCACGACCATAGACCATGCGGTAAATTTTCCACCCGAGGCCTTTAGCTCGGTCGAGACGAAGTTTTAGACCCTTTACGATGGTCCTGCTGGTAACTTCGGTTTGACCATTTGCTTGATACGGGCCACCGAGGTGAACTTTGTTGATCCAAGCTCGACACCAATCTTTGAATGTCTTATCCGTGAATTGTGTTCCGTTATCCGAAAGGAGGATATGGGGATGCCGGTCACACACTATGTTCTTCCATACGGTTGAGGGTTTTGCTTGTGATTTTCGCCATGGCTCAGCTTCTACCCACTTCGTGAAGTAGTCGATCGCAACAATTAAAAATTGGAGCCGCCCCGGTGCTTTACAAAGGGGCCCACAATGTCAATCCCATTGCATAAACGGCCAAGGGCTCTGACGGAGGTGAGGTCGGTCTGGGTAGCCTTGGTACGCTCCCATGAATTCGACACTTGGACACTTTTTACGAGGTCCATCGAGTCTGGAACATTGTCGCCAATAGTATCCCCATCGCACGACTTTCTTCGACAAGGCTCGGGTCCGATGTGGCTTCCGCACTAACCTTCGTGTATTTCTCGAGAACGAATTGCCTCGGTTCGACCCAAGCACCTTAAGAGAGGTTGGAGATATGACTTCAGACAGACTCCCCGCCTCAATTGTATATCGCAGATTTGTTCAGATCCTCCTAGCCTCCGCCTTGTCGTGGGCGCTCGCCTTCTCCGTGTACTCTCGAATGGGAGTCATCCAATTGGGTTCTTCATCCGAGACTATGTTGACCTCGGCCCGCCATCGGCATCGCTTATGCTCCCGCTTGACTTTCATCGGGCGGGCTCGCTGATGACGAGGCCAATTTACTTAAGATGTCACCGCTATTTTGCTCCTCGATGCGAACTATCCGGAAGTGTGAGAAAGTCCGCTGCGTGCTTTTTGCTTTTCAAGATACTTCTTCATTCTCGCCGCTACCGTATTTTCCCAACATTCGCTTACGACGACTTGAGAGTCGCCAGAACTCTGCACGGCTCGTATCTCGAGACTTTGAGCGAGGCGAAGTCCCGCGATCGATGTTTCATACTCCACTTCGTTGTTCGATTAATGTGAACCGGTGAGTAGGCGATCTCGTCGTCCGCCCATGAGTAAGATACCGCCTCCGCTACCTTTGTTTCCCAAGCCCCGCTCAACGAGTTGCCGCAAGACCTCGGTGTTTCAACCATGGGTTCGGCTTCGCATCGTCCGATACGGACTCAAAGGGCTTCGGTTTTCGACGGTTAGACTCGGCAAGGAACCGCTAGGGCTCGACCTTGATGGCTCAAGCGGGGCGTATGATATATCGTGCTCGCCAGCCTCGATTGCCCATTTCGCGATTCTCCCGATGCTTCGGCTCACAATACTTGTCGAAGTGGGTAGTCAATGAGGACTCAGTATGCGATGTGCATGGAAGACGGACGTAGCCTCCTCGCGGCATTTACCAATGCTAAGGCAAGCTTCTCCGGGGCCGATACTGCTTCCGGCCTTTAGTGCTCGGTGATGAAATACACCGAGCCGACGCCCTTCTTCTCGCATCAGATCTGCACTTATGGATTCGTCCGAGGCGGCGAGGTAGAGGAAAAGGACCTCTCCTCTTTGGGACGGATAGAGTGGGGAGCTTGGCGAGGTAGCTCTCGAGGTCTTCGGCGGACTGCACCTCATCCCATGAGAATTTCGGCTTTTTGAGTATCTTGAAGAAGGGTAGCCGCTATCCGCTGCTTTTGAAAGAAAGCTTAGTGCGGCTATGCACCGTCACCAGGTACGCCATGGATGGTCTTCGCATCTTCATTTCCAAAATGGTTTGACCTTGGTCGGTTTGCTTTTAGCCCTTCAGGAAACCCAACACCCTAAGAACTTTCCGCACCGATCGCAAATGTGCATTTCGGGATTCACTTTAGGTTGATTTTTCCGAAGGCCGAGGACGATCCGGAGGTCGGCCACGCATGCGGCTTCTTCCTTGCTTTTGACGACGATGTCGCTCACGATACTCCACATTCGACCTATGTAGGGCTGAAATATTTTGTCCACCATCCTTTGATAGGTAGCCCCGTGATTTTTAAGGCCGAATGGCATCTTTTATATGCGAAGACCCAAGTCGGTAATGAAGGCTGTCTTGGCCGCGTCTCGTCGTCCATCGACTTGGTGATACCTTTGTATAAGTCCAAGAACCGATGACTTCAGCACCGACCAACGCGCGACCTTCTTGTCAATGTTGGAAGGGATAGCAATCCTTCGGGCAATGCTTGTTGAGGTCGGTGTAGTCAATACACATTCGCCATCCTCCTCCTTTCTTCACCATCACCGGTTGGCTATCCGTGTCGGATATTCGACCTCGAACAAGATGCGTGCTTTTAATAGTCGGTTCACCTCGTCATGAATGACTTGGTTTCGCTCGTCGCGAGATTCTTTGCTCACGAACCGGCTTTATGTTCGGGTCGATGTCGAGCCGGTGAGTGATGATACTCGTGAGACTCGGTCATGTCGAGGGAGACCAAGCAAACACGCCTCGAATTCCCTTAGAGTTGGATGATCCGATCCTTCACTTGTGTGTCGTGGTGAAACCAACCGACGACCTTCAATGGCTCATCTGTATAACGCGACCTCTTCCACCGACCGCCGTGTGGCGATGTACTTCCGACTCCAACTCTTCGTGTTTCTTTAATTGCTATGCCTGGGTGTTGGACCGAGGTCCCGCACTCGTAAGGCAACTTGCATACACTCGCTTGCTTTCGATCGCCTCGATCACGGCCGCCCCCTCGTGGTGGGTATTTTTATCGTCAGTGGTACGCTGAGCATACCGCTTCATACAGCTCACCAATCTCGCCTAGTATGATGTTATACGGCGAGTTGGCCTTCACTACGAAGAACCGCACCACCTTGGTCGAGGTCGCTGGTGCTTCCCCACCGTGACGGTAGCTCGATTATTCCTTCCGGGCGCTCTTCCCGGACGAAGCTTCGGAGCGGCAGGGGCTTGTGCGAGCGCGCGCCTTCCACTCCTAGCTTGTCAAAGCATTCCTTAAAGGATGCTCACCGACGCCACCGCCGATGTAAACGCTTCACCAACTTATTTCGACCACCACCGGATCACCAACGCATCCCGACGGGTACTGTCATGAACGGGTCGCCTTCTAGAAGGTGATCGCCGTCCTTTCTCGAACCTCTTATTGGTAGGTTCACGGTTCTAGGACTTCGGCATCGGCCTTCAGGAGGACTTCGTGACTCCACGGGGAGCCCCGTAATAGTGGACCACCCGTCATATTGGGGCTCATCATCTCCTTCCTCGCGGGTCTGCGCTTTGTTTTTGTAGGCACAATTTCCTCTTCCTCTTTTCTTCTTTTCGACTTTGGTCGGCTTGGCGACTGCCCTCGGTATTTCTTCGTGGATCCGTCTCAACTAGCATCTCTATTTCACCCATGAGCTCGTTGCACTCTTCGATGTCGTGCCTGTAATCATCATGGAATGAGCAATATTTATCCGTAGGTCGGCACCTCTTCCTCCCGCCATCTGGCCGAGGCTTCTCGACAGTTTCATGTGGAGTGAGATTTCGCTCTCGGCTTCGTCAACGGGTATACCGAGGTTGTTCCGAGGCGCGCGGACCGAGCTCGGACTTTATCGGACGATGTATCTGCCCGGCGCTCACCGCCTCGTTCCGATCTTCCTTCCTTCGCCTCTTCTTCCTCTTCCGGTCCCCCCCTTGTTCGCTTCGCTTTTTTCGTCCCGTCCCGCTTTGGCGAACCGGTTGGCTATGCGCCACAACTGCTGGCAAGACGAGGTTCGATTGACGATCTCTCAGATAAGGCCCCGCAAGATGCCGCTTTGGAAGGCCGAGATGACTAACAGTCGCTCACGTCTTCGACCTTCGTGCACTCCTTGTTAAACCTTGTCATGAAGTCGCCGATGGACTCATTACGGCTTTGCCTTATGGTGAGGAGGTGTGCAGATCACGACGCTGATTCCGCTTTTGAAGAACCTTCGTGGAAGGCACCATCGGTCGCGATAGAGCCGATGCTTCCAGTAGGTAGATCCGTCGAACCACCGCGGGCGTTGTCGACTTAGTAACTCCGGAAGAGTTTACACATGTGAACCGAGCTGAGCTTTGGTTGATCATGTTGTATTGAACCGCGAGAGGAAGTTCTCGGGATCCTCACCACATATGGGCGATGCTTGCACCGTATTTATCCGGAGAAGTGTTGAGTATTCTATTTGAGAACGGGTGGCTATCTTCCGTATCCATCGAAGCCGCCCTCCGAGATCGGGACGGAGTTCGACGATCGAACTCGCTTAGGTGACTCGGACCGACTTCGCGCGGCCATGATGCTCTTCCTGCGCTGCTCGTCCCCGAGATCGGGCGAGTTCGCCGGATGGATTTCGCGATCGAGGCCGCCTTCACGACGATCTCGACGCCTCTCCCGCTGCTCGTTCCTCGCGCGGTCGGCTTGGGCCCCGACCTCGTTGTGATGCCTCGTATCAGACGAGGCTTCGATACCGCTCTTCGTGACGTGGTCGACCCTGCTTCACCGAGGAACCGGAGAAAGCTCTCCTTGTTTTTCTCGAGAAACCTCGACGACGCCGCCGGCGTTTACTTATGAGCCGAGTTTCCGGATTATTGCTACGATTGTCTTCGCTATGGTAACCGCCTCCGCAGGCGGGTGTCCGTGCTCGTCGAGACTTCGATATGCCCCTGGGTTTCTTCTCCGATTGGGCTCTTCCCGAGTCGAGCTCGGCGCCCCTTCGCCGCCGCGTTGTTGTTGCCGACGGTCCCGAGGGCATGGCTTCGTGTACCGTCATGATTACTCGTAAACGGTGGTTGATCGAAACACAAAATTTCGCTTCCCATGCACGGCGCCAATGATCGATCTTAATTTCGTAAGGAAATAAACGCGCAAGAACACCATGATTTACGTGGTTCGATCTATGAATAAGATCTACGCCCACGGGGAGAGAGTATTCGTATCAATGTGTAAAGCGATTACAAAGAGTCCGAATGAATCTATGTCGCCTAATCTAGCCTCTATTTATACACAATGTATTGACTTGATCTCGAATCAAGTCTTCTAACTAGGATTCGAGATCCTATCCCTCTCGAATTAGGATTCTTTAGATACTACCGAGCTCAAGGCTCCCACCGGCTTCGAGAGTCTTCATGGGCCGAACTTGTCCGTGCCGAGCTTGATGTCGTTTACTCAGACGCCCGACGCCGCCGCAGTAATTGGGCAGATCCTATCAAGAATATATACATATTCTTAAAAGTACATCATAAAAGATTACACGAAAAAAATTTATTATATGTATAATATAATACACACATTATATCCAATAACAATTTCAACTTTTTCATTATCAAATGTTTTATTCCATGAATATTCAACAATCAGAGTGGCGCAGCGGAAGCGTGGTGGGCCCATAACCCACAGGTCCCAGGATCGAAACCTGGCTCTGATAGAGTTGCTTTTATCTGATTTACTTTTAAAAATTTTCGTATTTTCACATTTTTTTCCAATTTCCCATATTTTCTTTCCTTTTATTTTTTTCCTAATTTTTCAGATTTTCCAATTTTGTTTCCTATAAATTTTGACATGTTTATTTTATTTTTCATATTTCCCAATTTCCTTTCCACTTTTATTTTTCTTATTTTAGAGAAAATAAATGTCCACTTAATTAGTTTTTCTTCCTATTTTACAGAAAATACATTTGCACTCTTATTTTTCCTATTTGATCCAGAAAATATATTTCCCAGTTGATCTATGTTTGAAGTTAAACATGTTTAGAATTTAACCCATTTATAGAGAGGAGAGGTCCGAACATTGGTGAAGCATTTTGCGTATAAAGTTTGGAGTGGAATGCTCAATATTAAAGAGCAGAAATTACAACAAGTTGCAGTAATGCTACAAGTCCATCGATCTATTGTTCAATAATACACGTATTGCTCAGTGTTTGCATACTGATTTAACTTAAATTTCCCTTTTTCTCCTTTTATTCATATATTTCCAGAAAAGATATTAATTAATTGATCTGTGTTTAAAGTTAAAATTGTTATGAAATTTACCCATTTATAAATTCCTCCCTGGTAAGAGAAACACAGGAGTCGTACATTAGCTATCCATGTTAGATACTACATTTCTCACATACAAAATATGGAGTATTACTCGTAAAGTTTAGTCATCATGTTGCTGCCTCTCACATGTTCAACGTTTAAATAGAGAAATTATGAGAAGTAGACATTAATTAATTAAGTAGGCAATAGCATAACTCAAACAACTTAATTTCATAAGGGGTGGTCTCCTGTGCGCGCCTGCGCTAAGACCCACCCTTATTAGTTAATTAGTTAATTAAGCTTAATTAATTAATTAATTAATTAATTTGATTCTGATTAAAATTAATTAGTTTAATAAACTTTAATTGTAAATTAATAAATAATAATTTTGGATTAATACATCTTAATTTTGAATTAATAAACTCTAATTATGAATTAATAAACCTTAATCATGAATTAATTAATCCTAATTTTGAATAATAAACCCTAATTTTGAATTAATAAACCCTATTTGGAATTAATAAACCCTAATTTTGAATAATAAACCCTAATTTTGAATTAATAAACCCTAATTTTGAATAATAAACCCTAATTTTGAATAATAAACCCTAATTGTGAATTAATAAACCCTAAGTATGAATTAAAACCCTAATTATGAATTAATAAACCTCAATTATGAATTAATAAACCATAATTATGAATTAATAAACAATAATTTTGAATTAAATTATAATTAAAAATTAATAAATTTAATTATAAATTAACAAAATCTAATTATCCTTACTTATTATAATTAATATATAATTATTTTAACAAAAACAAGCATGAAATTACCAGGACGTGACGTTTCACCCAAGTTTTTGTCATTTCATAATATGTAGCAACTAGCACATGCCATGAGTAGTTACATGTTATAGGAAGCCACCTATAATAGTTCTAACAGACATTTTAAGTTAAGACCAAACTTGTCCTAATATGCCAGGCTTCATTTTTTTGGAACACCCTCAATTATTTGATACATTTCTAAAGTTTTTTTGTTGAAAAAAAAATGAAACGTTATGCATCAATTTTTTTTTTTTTTGGTAATTTAATACAGAAATTTTTAAAGGCTGTGTCACGGTGGATTCGAACTCGAGACATTTGGCCTCGGACATTAACCACTTTACCACTAGGCCAACACACACACGTTATGCATCAATTTATCAACTTCTAATGTTATCACTCTATTGCAAAAGTGGTTATGACAATATAGTCCTTAAAATAAATAAATAGATAGATCATATTAAGATAAGGCAAAAGTCATGGGATCGAATATGGATAAATTTATAAAGTTAAAGGTAAAAATTTAACATCTGGTAACTTAAAAATAAAATTATTAGTTTTTCCTAAAGAAAATTAAATTCCATGTTCCTTACATAATATATAATGCACTAGAAAAAGAAAACATGAAATACTATTATTATAAATCATAAAACCATCAAATGAAATAATATATATGAATAGTCAAGATATTGCTTAAAATGATTTAATTGCACAGTTCACCCTCTTTAGTGGATGCGAGTTTCCTTCTTCAACAAAAATATATTGCTAAAAATCACACAGACGAACAAAAATGATTGCTTAAGGAATAAGTTTAATTATATCAGATGGAAGCAAAATTTTCAGGCTTTATTCTAATAATTTATATCAATGAAGATTTTGATTTAGAAAAGAAAACACACGGGTCTATGCTAAAAATAATTCAACTCATAAAAGAATTAACTAAAATAAATGAATAAAAAGTGTAAGTTTAAATTCTATTGTAATATAGAGATATAGCGATTATAATTTTATCAGATAATATTTTATAAATAATATATTTGGGGTTTTACATGATGACGTTTCTGTATATAAATTTTGTTAATCAAAAGTTAGAGACTGAGCCAAACATACTTTCTTTTTGTATTTGATCTAATTCCTAATATGTATATATAGTGATATTATAGTATTTTATTTATAATTAAAATAGAATATAAATTCCTAATATGTATTTTATTTTATATATGAATTTGGCCAAAAATAGAATATAACACCATGTTTTATAGCAATATTTTTGAACAAATGATCCTATCTCTTTCTCTTTCCTCGTGTTGGAATATAATCGGTTCCTTAGTCGAATACAATCGTACTTGATGGAAAAATTTTTTAATACACTAAAGAAGTCACATAGTGTATATAGTTTCAAGAAAGTTCAACATAAAATATTATCATACTGTACTAATTGTATTTTACTGACATCATTTTCAACAAATCAGAGTGGCGCAGCGGAAGCGTGGTGGGCCCATAACCCACAGGTCCCAGGATCGAAACCTGGCTCTGATAATAAAGAGTGGCTTTCAACTGATTTCATTTTTATTATTTTTATTCTCAGAAAACATATTCCCTTTATTCATTGACTTGCTTTTTTTTCGATTTAGGTTTTATATATGATAAAAGAATCTAAATTCAAATATGAACTTACATTAATTTTTCATACATCTCTTGAAATAGATGTTTTTTTATTTCTTTATTCCCAAAACATATTCCCTTTATTTATTATCTTACCTTCTTTTTTTCCGATTTTGATTTCATAATCTGATTACAAAAATCTAAATTCAAATATTAAATTGCATCATTTTTTATACATCTCATGAAATAATAATGTTTAACGAACATATGTTTCCCAGCTGATATATGTTTATATAAAAATGTTTATGATTTTACGTAGAGGAGTGGAACGAACATTGCTAAGCATTTTGTGTAAAATTTGGAGTGCAACACTCAATATTAAAGAGTAGAAATTATAGCAAGATTCCATTGTCGAATAATACATGTATGTATTTCTCTACACAATCTAAACTCACCATCATTGCTTTGATATTAAACAAGTGAATAATGCACAAATCCTAATTACTGCTTCCTGCTTCAACAACAAAAGCTTCTTTACCTGTCTTCAATTATCTTCCTCACCAATTCCTAATCACGCAGATGCACAAATGGCTCCTGCAAACAGCAGTATGCAACCATTATTAGCTCTTCATTTTACAAACAAAATATTATTGGATCTTGCAGCTCTTTCCATGTGTTAGATCGAAAGTTTCGATAACTTTTCAACGAATAAAGTAGAGAAAATTATGAAAATTACTAGTGTTGGGAATGCTATATCATGCCAATATGGGAGTTTCAAATGGTTTTTAGAAAGGAATGATGACAACCTGATGCCCAGGAGGAGCAGCAAACTTCCTTCATCAACATGCTTCACATCAAGCCCAATAAACCACGATCCAACGCTGACATCGTCGTGAGCATAAGTGCGGAGGACCAATCTGCAAAATTACATGATATTATAGTAATTTCACTAAGTCATGGCAAATCACTTCATAGGAAATGGCCGAAAACAAGTACCTGTTGACCGAAACAAACTGAGCTAGTGGTTGCGATATAGCAAACACTTCACCTGAAGCATGTCGAAAGTATCTATTTATAGGAAATAGTTAACATTGCAGTCAAATTGGAAAGGCAGCATCAACTCCATAAGCAAAGAAAGGGAAAATGAAAGCCGGATCCTCGTATTCTAGGGAGACTAGATTCAAAAGTTAAAGAAGAGCATCTATACTTACGATTTTCCATCCCCAAATTTCCACCAGTCAGGTTCATACCATTTTTGTTTCCTGCACATGAATGAAATTTATAAGCATAAGCAACAAACACTAAAGATATTTCCAAGATTCAATCCCAAAGAAATGACTTGATTAAGGTGTCCAATTAACTCACGGCTGAGAAAAAACTTCCCCCGACTTCATACATCCAATATAAACACGGGGCTTATCCAAATGACTTGCAAGCACAGATCCAAGAGCATCTGTACAAGGTGTCCTGAGTAAGTGGAAAAATGACAAAACTATAGCTAATTTTCAAGTTCTAGAAGGTTTTGCAAAACATGGAGCAAGCTTAGAAGGGCCTCGTACAATATTCAGGGAGATCTCTGGATATGAATTTCCTAGTAACATTTATTGTAGGAATTTCGAAGTCATTTAGAAATACCTCAGATGTTAACAAGAGAAATTTTGTAGTAATAAAATAATTGACATACTCTAAACCCGAAATAAGAAGTTTATTTAGAAACCACAGTCAACAATGAATGTATAGATAAACCCGTGGCACCATATGTATCGTGTTAGAGCAAGCACTGACAAATTTCTTAAACACTTAGTAGTTGAAGGAACACATACCGATATTAACGTACACATCATCATTGATCTTAACATAGAACTCAGCATCCCAGTGCTCCATAGCATGAATCAGGAACAGTTTTGTCTTCTTTGCTCGCTCTTCAGGTGTCTCGACATGATTTTCCTGACAATAAGAACATTAACAAATTCAACCAATTTATACGTTCATGTGTCAGATGGAAAATAAACAGAAAAAGGGACTTTACTGAAAGATCTATTCAATCAGCTTTTCTTTTTAAATTATCGTAAAAGCTTAAAAACAACACAGAAAAGCAGTCCTGCAGTTGAATTAAAGTGATCTAGGACAACCGTTAAATTAGAGCGACTAGGATCCAAGAAAGGAGAACTAGGTGAAGGTTAAATGCCATATTTGATTTGAGAGGACACTTTATCCAGTATAAAAGATGCCCAAATATAATTGATCAAGGATCTTGACATCCATGCATTCTCGCAATGGACAAGTGTAAGTTATTTGTGTGAATTAAAAGCCATTCCGTCATGAAGTCCACTTCTCAATAAATATTTTTTCAAAGATAGCAACTAGAATATTAGCTGGACCTCTTCTTGTTGCGTAAGGACTCGAACCCAATTAAGACTAGATAAGTAAAATTCTGACATACAAGAATCATGAAGTCATTAGCATCCCTATTTTCATTGTCGATCTCCCTGTCTGAACTGTCACCTTGATTGACACTGCATTGATGTGTAAAAACAGTCAAAACACAGCACTCTAAGGTACTCTTCTATCAGTTTCGTATCAGCAGTACAGAGACCTTCTCCCTATCACAAATCGGATGACGATCCCTTTTTCTGCCTCCAGTTTCTTGAGAGCAGTGCCTACATAGAAAAAAATTCAGGATAGGCAATATTCAGGAAGCAGACACTTTAAAAAGTGGAAAGCATTACTAAGGGCGTACTGAAGGAGTGAAAAAATTCACACTTCAAAATCTCTTTCTCTGCCCAGAGAATATAGACAAAACTACATGTAAGAAAGGCGTACCGGTAGGCATCCAGGCCTTACGAATTGCTTCTCTGTTGTTCTTGCGTCCAAACATTGTAATTATCCCTACAACAGCCAAAAGTTTTTTCTTTGTGGTTACACTATTTTCTAGGAGATGCTTAGGCACAAAACCTTCCTGCCTAGCTTTTTCCAGATCCACATTAAGAGCAGCTAATTTCTTCTGATATTCCCTGACAAACAATGTATCATCTGTGGGGGGCTAATATATTCAACTGGACACAAATGTAACACCAAAACGCAGTGGATATTCAATAAAAAACTACCTGCAAGTAATGATCTTCATCGTGTCATCTACAGAAATTGAAGACTTTCCCTGACACAGAACACACAAAGATGCCATCGCTTGGTCAGTTTGGCGTTAGTGCAAGTTGGTTGCAGAGTGCAGATGAAACGATGGTTTCTGAAATCAGTCATGAGCTACATGTTTTGAATTGCCACCACTGGTTGTAACTATGATGCAATATTGCAAAAACATATATGCATATTGCGTTGTGCGGAATTGTTCAAACAAATCTTACACCTTATAACTAGAACTACTATACTCTAAACTCTAACTCAGTATAATGGTAACCTATTATCTATCTGGTTAGTTATCATCGTGGAAGCAAGTAGCATTATTTGTCTCTTTATCATATATATTTTTACACAATTGATGGACTATAACTATCTGTTATCATATATATTTACCCAAATTATTCAATCTATAGAGCTCAATGTTAAGCAAATGTTGCAATATACTAGACTTTTAAGAGATCATATCTTATCAAAAGAGTAGCACAAATGAAATGCCCATCAGCCCATTACAATGAAGCTCATCCAAATTAAAGGCTAACAAATGAAATATTTGGCTACCAAAAAAATGCTTAGCCCAAAAAAGATAAAACTTTATTCACTAAGAGTTAATCAGTTAATACAGAAATAAACCCATATTTTATTATTCTTCCTCCATCTGAACCAGAAAAAAGTAGGGAAAGAAATTTCACCTGGCCAGTTCTCTTATCCAGCTCGTTAGCTAAATAAACTCTACTCTCCGCATCCTGCCACAATCTACATAAATCCATCCATCAAAAGTATTGAAGTCCAGAGAGAGAGACGAGAAATTGAACAAATTGCAGAGAAGCTGATCTGAGAGAAAATGAATACCGGCCGGCAACATAGAACCAAGCCATGGTAGCAAACATGGATAGCATCAAGAACGACATCCGGTTCCCGAAATTCGATCCTCGGCTACCCATTTCTTCGAATACGCCTTTGTTTTTGCGGACAAAATCAAGTCTTCTTTCGAGGGAAATTTGATGGGATGTACTGCAAATAGTTTGAATTTTGATTAGCTAAGAATCTGCTCGAGAATGAACTTCTTTCTCCTTTTTTCCCCTTCTTTTCCTTTTTTGTTGTTGTTGTAGATATGAATTGACTCGATTACGCTTCGTCTACCAGGTGTGCGCATATTACTCATTTGCTTTTTCTTTTCCTTTTTCAAGTGAGATCCAATATATCGAGTCGAATCGAATATCATCGTGCTCAAACTTGATTTATTTAATATCGATCAGAGTCTCAAATTTTAGTTATCGAATATTTCAAACTCACGAACTTATTCGAGTTTTAATCGAACCCATACAAATTTTTTAAATTTAGATATATTAGAATATTAATTATTTTATTTTATCCATAATGTTAGATTCAATGTTAACTCCAATGGATATTGGATAGGATGTTGTTAACATCTCATATGACAACAATTTGGGTAACAACCAATGTTCTTGGGTCTACCTTGACGTTGAACTTCGACTTTCCAAACGTAACTGTAAATATGTAATATTTTCATTCATTTATGTTTTATTATTCTTTGTTACACTAATAGCGGTTGCTACAGTTAGAACTCGTTTTGAATAAGTGGAAGACAGTGAGATCATGGAATGAAGATCATGGATGGTTTCTCCCTATTTTTCAGGAACATGATCTCCACTAACATTCTCGCAGTAGCCTGAGCAATGCTTCTTGGGTTTACAAAGAATTGTTGGAAGGTTATGAACGTGAAAAATGGAGCTTGATGACCACGGAATACACCTCTATACAAGCTACAAGCTCATTCATTCTCTCGCACGATTTCGGAAGGATAATTTCTGAGAGAAATCATACACTTCAATTTTTCCATCATTTACATGGTAGTTGAAGAAATGACATCTTCGACATTGTTTAAATTGAGGCGGTGTTAGGCAAACAATCTGTAAACATCGATCACGATATTCCTAGGCGATTGCTGAAGATTCTCGACATCTTTATACTGCTCAGGTTGTTTGTTCGATCTACCTCCAAAAGTTGTATCTACTGATTTACTATATTGTAACATTCAGTTTGCAGTGTTAAACTATGCGATTTTTCATAGGCGATAGTGCAATCCGTAGGTAGATCTCATTTTATAATTCGTGTAAACTGAACTTAAGTTTCAATATAGTTGGTTGTCTTGAGACAACGTGAGTTACTCTTAACCCACATAAATTATCATGTGTGTTCTTTACTTTCTGTTCCGTTTTACTTGGAATGTTATTCACATTGTGAGTAACATTACTCCAATAATATAACACAGTATTACTTCGTAGTAATTCTGGCACTGAATTCTTTCACATAATAACACAATATATTTATTGATTTCTCATAACAAATAAAAATAATTAAGAGATTTAACACAATAATTACTAATTGTATCTAATTATTAATTTTATATTTTTAAGCTAAATCAGTTAACGAACTTATTCACGAGCTAACGAACCGAATACTATCATGCTCAAACTTGGTTTGTTTAGCTAACGAGCTTCACTAAACAAACTCGAACGAACTTTTATCGAACCGAGCCCCGAATAGCTCACGAATAACTTGGCTCATTTACAGTCCTATCTAGAATATGTCGAAATCAAAAATTGAATCGAATTGAACATATTTCGATCAGAGGGATCGCTAATTCGGATTTTGGATTTAATTTGGTGGATTAGTATTTAATAGAAATTTCAGAATTTGGGTTCTCGATCTTTTTGGTCGGATGAGTATTATCCAAATTTAATTGAATCATTTTAATCGATTTTGATGAATTATAAACTATTTTGTAATGGTTATGAACTCTTTGTTGGTGATGGTAATGGGCCTAATGGCGATGATCTTTTCGTTAAGGTTGGAATGTTAAAATTTCTCATTTTACTTTTATCAATGATGTAAGATGTTGAAAACTTGAAATTGAACATATTTCGATTTCGATTCAACGGATCATTATTCGATTTTCTATTCAATTTGATCAGTTAGTATTTAATAGAAATTTCAAGATTTCAGTTTTCAATCAGTTTGGTGTGAATTTAACCAAATTAATTGAAATTTTTAATCGCCTTTGATGAATTCTAAATTATTTTGTGATGATTAGGAATTCTTTGTTGGTAATGGTCTTTTTATTAAATAGTTAAAAAATATTGTTAGTTTCGTTTTATTAGTGATCATGTGGATTCATGATGTATGACTTTATTGATTGTTGAATTCGCACTATTATTTATTAAATAGTAATTAATTTGTGAAGATTTGTATTGCTACGAGCCTATGACATTGATTAGTAGGAGTATTAACTAAAATATTTCGATTAATTTGACTCGGTAACTTTTCAAAGCAAAATCAATTGAATTATCTGAATACTTATTTCAGTAATAAGATTTACAAATCTATCAATTTTGCTTATGAAAATTCTTAATGATTTCTATATATGTAAAATCTTATCATTTTTTTGAATTTTTTTCACAAACAAAATTTGGTAAATTCGTAAACTATTATAACATGTAGCAATCTTAATAAATGCATTAGAAAATATTGCACAATAATAAAATATTGAATCTCATTTTTATTTTATTTTTGTTGGGTGGGGTGGGGGTGGGTTTGAGTTGTGTGACTCGTGTCATAAATTATAAATTATTGTAAAGGACAAATAGAGGCAACTGTAATTTAGGCATCCGTCCATTTTTAGTCTGTTCATTAGGTTGGGCTAAGATATAAGATGGGAACTTTATATATAACCAAAAGCAATAATAAGAAGAGTTTTATATTCACATAAATAAAAATATGAGTTTTATAACCATTTTGGATTAAAAAGATATAATTATCTCTGGACCCATCATTTAAAATAATTCTTCTCTCTCTTCTCTCTCTCTCGAAAATGAGAGCTCTATAAATTTGCAAAATCTCTCATCTATCTCTCTGCCGAAAATTTGATGATAATTGAATGAATTGAATTAAAGTTGGTAAACATTAATCGTAAAAAGTGTTAGACATTGAATTCAAATCACAAAGGAATTCATTTGTAACATTACAATTTCAAAGAGAGGAGAGGCGAAAATAATTATTAGAACAAGTTACCTGCGTTTTTTCAATCAAATAGTGAAAATCGAGCATTACTAGCTGGATTAAGGTAAATTAATGTACGTATAATTTTTTTTACATGTTCTTGAGTACACGGTTGTACACGATTGTACACTTACAGCCTAAATATGTTTTTCTTTATAATTTTATGTTACTGGAATGATAAATTTAATATTTTGAAGAAAAAAATACGTTCTTGAGTACACGGTGGTCACCATGTACTGAAGAACCGTGCACGGTGACACACCGTGTACTGAAGAACCGTGAACGATTTTTCAATACACGGTGACAACCGTATCTTTGAATAACTTTCGATGCTCCGTAAGAACAATGTGTTCTTCAAGACATTGTTGTCACCGTGTACACTACACTGATGCTAAGAGATAGAGAGTTCTTGGGTTCTTTGAGATAGAGAGAGAGAGAGTATGGCACGCTGAGAGAGAGAGCGCATAAAATTCTCTTTTTTTGCGTAGAGAGATAGAGAGTTTTGCGTAGAGAGAGAGAGAGAGTTTGTTGGATTTGTTGAGATAGAGAGAGAGAGAGAGTATGACACGGTGAATTTTGCATAGAGAGAGAGTTTGCTGGGTTTGCCGAGATAGAGAGAGAGAGTATGGCACGTTGAAAGAGAGAACATAATATTCTCTTTTTTGATTTTTTTTTAATTGTGGGTCCAAAAATAATTTTATCTTTTTAAATCAAAATGACTATCATGTTTTTATGGATTAAGCTATAAAACTTCTACTCCTATTTTTTTTTTGCTACTTACATACATTAACACATATAAGATCAACGTAGGAAATTATATGTAACATTGTTAATTGTGTCATTTATTCAGTTTTTTATTTGGTAGTAATAAAAAAATTACTTTTAAGCGGAAGTGGTGACTAAAAATAATTCTTCTAACAATATTTTAATGTTTAACCAGTCAGACAGTAGACTGTTCATGGAAATATGTTTTTTAAGGATCTTGCAATATGAATATGATGATGAAACCCAACTCAGATAGTAAAATATTTATACTCTAATCATTAGATCGAGGTTTACTTGACTAAAAGATGTGCTCCAAATCTTCAACAACATTTTCATATCTCAATTGGTTAATAATTAATAGATTTAAACAAGGATCAATGATCGAGTCCTGACAATTGTCTTGTGAGATTTCATATTTTTTAGGGTAATTCATTGGGAGGCAAAGTCTTCGTAGCTTCTTAATTATTAAGTCATCGTGATTTATCCACTCATATTTTCATGGGATTGAGATATGGGAGCTCCGAGTAGAAGAGCTTCTCTTTTGGAACAAGAATAAATGGATCAAATCGAATACCTCTCGCTTACAATTTCTTTTTAAGTTTGGCAGATTGAACACACGAATGAAGATTTTGGTTTTTTGGTGGGATATTTGAAGACCGAAACGACTTACAAGGGGGTGTGTATGGGAAGAAGAAGAAGATTTTGATAATACAACATTTTTAAAATTCCAGAACCGATTTTTAGCAGTAAAGCATCATATTTCATGAAGATCCATTTGGGCAAATCTTGAATGTTGAGTTGGTTGTGTTGTCCCGATGTAGATAGTTTAGTAGCAAGGAAACAGGTCAGTCCCACTTGGAACGGCGTCGTTTGGAGCGCATGGATATGATCGCAGACAACCCGTTGCCACCTCACTCACCTACCCTTTCACTTCCTCGACGGGTCCGCCCAATCCCTTTTTCCATTAGTCAAACTTCGAGGACATTTCCGTCATTTCACCCTTCACTCCGGCGGCTCTATCTTGTACTATATTTCACTCACTCCATAACTGTAACTTCCCCCAAAATCTACTTTCTTTGCGATTTCGCCGTTGCTTGCCTAATTCCGGGAACACCGGCGCCGCCACCACCAAGCTTCAAATGGAGTCAGCGACGCTATCACAAATCGGTCTCGCCGGATTGGCCGTGATGGGGCAGAACCTAGCCCTCAACATCGCCGAGAAAGGCTTCCCGATCTCCGTCTACAACCGTACCACCTCCAAAGTCGACGAAACCCTAGATCGCGCCCACCGCGAGGGCCAGCTGCCCCTCACCGGCCACTACACGCCCAAGGATTTCGTCCTCTCCCTCCAGAGGCCCCGCTCCGTCATCATCCTCGTCAAGGCCGGAGCGCCGGTCGATCAGACCATCGCTGCCCTCTCCGCTTACATGGAGCCCGGCGACACCATAATCGACGGAGGCAACGAGTGGTACGAGAATACCGAGCGACGCATGGTCGACGCCTCCGCCAACGGCCTACTTTACCTGGGCATGGGCGTCTCCGGCGGAGAAGACGGCGCTCGGAACGGCCCCTCTCTGATGCCCGGCGGCTCGCACCGCGCCTACTTGAATATCCACAATATCCTGGAGAAAGTCGCCGCTCAGGTCGACGACGGCCCCTGCGTCACGTACATCGGCGAAGGGGGTTCCGGCAATTTCGTGAAGATGGTCCACAACGGGATCGAGTATGGCGATATGCAGCTGATTTCGGAAGCCTACGATGTGTTGAAGAACGTTGGGGGTTTAGGAAACGACGAGCTAGCCGAGATTTTCGGGGAGTGGAATCGCGGCGAGCTGGAGAGTTTCCTGATCGAGATCACATCAGACATTTTTAAGGTAGAGGATGATGAATCCGGCAAGGGGCATTTGGTGGATAAGATTCTGGATAAGACGGGGATGAAGGGAACAGGGAAGTGGACCGTGCAGCAGGCGGCCGAGCTCTCCATCGCAGCCCCCACCATTGCTGCTTCATTAGACAGTAGGTATATGAGCGGGTTAAAAGATGAGAGAGAGGCAGCCGCGGAGATTTTCAGCAAGGAAGGGTTGACGGAGGAGATCAACAATGTGGGGGGAGTTGATAAGAAGAAGCTGGTTGATGATGTGAGGCAGGCACTGTATGCATCCAAGATTTGCAGTTACGCGCAAGGGATGAATCTGTTGAGGGCCAAGAGTTTGGAGAAGGGTTGGGGGCTGAATTTGGGGGAGCTGGCGCGGATTTGGAAAGGTGGCTGCATTATCAGGGCCGTGTTCTTGGACAGGATCAAGCAGGCTTATCAGAGGAATCCAGGGCTAGCTAACTTGCTAGTGGACCCCGACTTTGCTAGGGAGATGGTGCAGAGGCAGGCGGCTTGGAGGCGGGTTGTGGGGTTGGCGATCCAGAAGGGCGTTAGTGTGCCTGGAATGTCCGCAAGTTTGCAGTATTTTGACACCTATAGGCGCGGGAGACTCCCTGCTAACCTTGTGCAGGCGCAGAGGGACTACTTTGGGGCGCATACCTATGAGAGGGTTGATCGCCCGGGAGCCTATCACACCGAATGGTCCAAGCTTGCTCGTAAAGCCAGAGTCTAGTGGAGAAGGCCTAGCTTGAGGTTTGGTTGCTATTTTCCTATGGTCTTCTTGAGGCATTAAGCTTGATTTGAAGTTGTATCCCTTGATGAGAATTTGTTGTTCACAAAGAATATTTTGTAGCTTTGAATTGTTGCGAATGCAATTAATAAGAGAAGCATGCCTTTGATATTTTGAAATGATCTTCTTGATTGCTTTGAGTTGTTTAGTTCCTCCACGACCTGTTTTATGTGATTTTGCTATTAGGAGCTGTAGTTTCAAATGTGGTTTGGGATATTTTTGGCAAATCTTATTACAATTATTTACATGGGACTGCAATTCTGGTGATTGACCATGAGATAGATGCTAGTATCTTCTCCTTCCATCAAAGATAACTGGATATGATAGATTGATTCATATATAATCGGCATATATTCATTCTACTATATTATTAGGAATCTCAATTCAAAACTTAGTGTGGTCAAGTATGTCGAAACATTGATAGATTACAAAAGCAGGGAGATCCTTGAATGTGAAGAGTATTCTAAGGGAAAGTGAAAGAAGAGTCAAAGCATACCAAGACATTTTTGGATTTGGAAGGATTTTACTCTCAAGAACAGGCTGAGTTCTCGTCACTTGAGCTCGTGGCATTTTGCTGCTGGCAATCCAGTAAGTTTCAGAAACTCTCTTTCATCTGATTCTCTCTCCAGTTCTGGACTTCTCTTACAAAGTAAAGATCTCACTGCCACAGTTCCTAAGACGACCCCAAAAAGCCCGCCACAAACCCTCGAATCCACAACAGCGACATCCTGTGCCTTTTCTTGATTGGAATTACTATAGAGAAATGGCCTTGACTTGTGCTGTAACATATATTAGGTGAGCTCAGTTTACTTAGGAAGACGCCCCCAAGAGCCCCAAATGCAGCACATTTCACCCCCTTGTTGCCTCTAGCTGATGATGAGTTGTTAAATGCAATAGATAGTCTCCCCATTGGTGTTGAGCTCAAGCTTTGACAAGTTTTCGCTGCTCATATAGGATGCATTGTAGACCAGAAAACCAACAATGGAGGTCAAGAGTGTGTAACCTGGTAAGGTGTAGTATGAAGAAGAGCAGTTACCAAGATTATGGTAAACTGAGGATTCTCTTGACATAAGGCACAGGAAGCGTCTTTGGGGGAATGAAGAAGCTGCTGAAATTGGCTCCTTTTCTCCATAGAGTTCTGCTTCTGAGCCCTACCACAGAACCTTCATCCCGGCCAGATATTTAGGGAGTCTAGCATCATAGAGCTCATATGAGTGCTGTTGCTGCTGGCTCATGACCCTCAGAGCATGGTCATGAAGAATGATGTCCAAAGATTCAGCAAAGCAGTGGATCAAAGAGGTGAAGTGCAACAACAAGATAAAGCAGAGGTTGCTTTTCTTCTGTCACATGAGGAATTTTTCTGAATTTTTTCTGTTGCTTGTTGGCTTATATACTGTAGGTGAGAGACTGCATCATATAATTATATATTCTTTTAAGAGAAAGTTTTATATATATCAGTTAAGCTTGTTGGCTTATATAGGTGAGAGACTGCATCATATAATTATATATTCTTTAAATGTCGAAGAAGTTATCCTTTCATAAGTCAAGCATGGACCCAAGTTACTTATATGGTTTCCTAAGTAGAGGTGTGTGATGATAAAGAGTGAGGTGTTAGCGCATGCTGCTGTTGCTTTTTGGTCCACCTTGATGCTGAATCAATGGAGATCAATTTAAAATTACAAAAGTTGATTTGGTAGTTCATCTTTAAGCATAAATTTCTAGATCCTAAATCATGCCGTAGATGGGATGTAGTGATGATGTACTCCTCTCACCTTTAGACATGCATTAACCATTTAGCTCGTATGGAGGGGGCTGAGGGTTGTAAATAGGTCGAGCTACTTAGATTTCAGTTTCGAAATAGTTATTTCGAGCTCATTTAGTGAACTTTTTTAATAGAAAATGAATTATGTTTGAGTTTGATATTGTTAGCTAGTTCGAAAATATAAAATTATTTATGTAATATTTCTTTTGCAATCAATTATTAATTTAAAATTTTATCTTATATTTTTAATAGTGATAAGTATATAATTAGTTATATTTTTTATAAGAAAATAATGAATTTAAGTCAATGAATTTTAGATATGTTTAAAATGATTGAATCATTAAAGAAATTATGAATATTCAAATTCAGATAATATATTTTCAAAGCTTGTATGGAGTATATTAAGTTTGAATAAACCCGTGATTGGTGAATGTATTTATTTGGCTCGATTCATTTACATCACTAGCTACACAAATATTAAATCCTAGAAGTTAAGTCTCAAATGTTCACTTTCAATATTCTGATAAAATAAATTATTGTCTTCAAGTTATTGGAGACTTGGCGTGGATGGACTGCCTACTTTTTTTTCCAAAAGAAAAGAAAAATACAAGATATTTTGAAATAAGGCCTACCAATTGATTCAACGACTGGCCTTTGAGCTATGTGCTCATTGATCGTCTTGTAATCAAGATGGCACAAATACAGAGAATTCTGCATTTCGGTTTTCACGTCGTCTTTCATGTTTCTTTTAATACTACCTCCGTCGTCTTTCCTAAAAAGGAAACAATTTTACACTAAAAATATCTCGAATTTCACTACTTTACATCCTTAATCTCCGCAAGAAAGAAAGGAGCCATGAATGGCGGAATATTAAATTGGTAAAAAGATATTTCAAAGACTATCATTGCTTAATAGTATTAATCCATCTTATATTAGGATTTACAAATTTTATTTTGTTTAACATTTAAAAAAAATTATTTTTTTCAGGATGAATGAGAATTGATAATACCATGATAGAAATTAACTATCATGATTGGAACGAACGTTCCTTCAAAAATAATATATAAATCATAAAATTTAGAATATATTTAAAATTTATAATTTCAGTTTTACATACCAATCATCACCAAAATGAAATCATGTCCATGAGTTAAGACTTTCTCTAGAGTACCCTACTATTTTTAATTAATACTCAGCTATTACTATTTTGAGATATAACAATAACAATTTCAATAATAATAATAAAAAAGAATGAAAACCAATAATCAAATAAATCAAATTTATATACTTGGAAGTTGAAATCAAGGATGTGCATCGGGTTGGTTTGATTTGGAATCAAACTAAATGAGAAAATAAATAAACCGATAATCAGGATAGTTATGAAACCCAAAGTAATTTGGCTTTCAAATTCCATCAAACCAAAATTTAGGAAAAAAAATTGATAGGCGGAACCGAACTTAGAAAATAATTGGAGCAAATTGTAAATTTCAATTTGATTTTGACAGTCCAATTTAAACGACTCAACCAGCTGGACCGAGGATCACAGGCACGACCGCACAAGAAAACAAAATAATAGACAAACCGAGGGTGGGACTATTTCAAGAATCAAGATCCATAGGATCCAGTGTAATAAAAAATCAACCAATTAACAAATATAAATTAGCATTCGAAGTACCATCTTAACACGTGATATAGTCTTGTGAGATAGTTTTGTGCAAAACAATTGATGACTAACAAACAAGTTATGTGAATTCTAAATATAATCCAAAATTAGCTGTTTGCTCAAAAGAAATGAAATTAGTAAGGGTAGAGTTGAGAGATCTAATGGATTCTCCAGCTAACTACTGCATATAGTATTGGGAAATACCAAGAGCGAGAGATGAATATGTACATGGCTTCAGGAGCAGTTATACTCACAAACACACATGGCTGAATTCCATTAACAAAATGTGACCAAACCTTGAAGATGTTGTCATTTCTTGATTGTGAGCTCCGCCCTAAGATGAAGAACACCATTGATGAAGTAAGGGCTGTCATCGGCCATAAATGCAGTCCATGGCGTCGTGAAGAGGTTGCGGTACCCAACGGCCTTCCCCCCCATGAACATGTACTTCCCTTTGTACTTGCTCACAAAATCCTCCGATGGCTTCATTCTTGCTGCAAACTCGTAGTCAACGGTGAAGGCTACCGAACCCTTCTCTTGCATACCCAGAAACAGCCCAAAGCAGTGGAAAGAGCTATTCTGATCCATGTTGCAATGCCCTGACAAGAAAAACCCTTGCCCTCCCAAGTGAAAAGCCTGTGAGTAGATACGGCCAGAGGAGAAGAGCTGCGCGCATTCCTCTCGCTTGAGATCTAGGTAGACTACACACTGCTGGCGAGGTGATTCAAATTCAACCACCTTAACGGGTCGGTATTTATACGATCTCTCCACAAATCGACGGAATGAAGCATTGGCGTCCTCTGCCAGGAGCGAGCGCTGCCTATAAGGAGCTTCAGCCTTGAAAAAGAGGGCGTCAAGAACGACTTTGGATGCCAATTCGGGGTCGATGTCACCACAAGTTAGGACTTTCTTTAGCTTTCTGCAAGACATGCATGGGAAACGAACAAACCGAAGTAGACGTTTGCTCAGAATCTCTCGTCGTTCATCCAGCTTTGCATAATGTACCCGGGCCCACTTCAGCACAATATCATAAATGACATCCTCAGAGGCCACCTGCAGATCATCACTAGATAGAACTGCCTCAATACCAGCTAAAGGCAGGTTCATAACCTCTTCCTGATACCTGACAAATAACAAAAAATAACATCATTGAAGCAGCGAAACCTGATGAAAAAATGAAGGTTAAAAAATCTAAAGATAAAACCAGGAAAGGATGAAGAACGTAGGGATGTTTGGTCATGCTCCCCTTAGACAACCATAATCTCAATTCACCACCACAAAATATGGTCAACTTACATAGCATATTCCGCAATACATAGTGCATAATGCAACCCCATGATATTTTTGGCTCATGATATTTTTCTTCCTTAGTACGAACCTTCTTTTCCTCACACATCAACTTACTAGACACAAATTCTACTACAGAGATAAAATGCTCATAATTGTTTGTTCAAGAAAGTCCACAACTGAAATCCCTTTCTAAAATAGACTTCTGTCTGATTACAACATAGCTATAATCATAAAGGTACTTCAAAGTAACATTGTTCTTTAGTCATACACAAAAACCAAATATATGAATAAAGCAATCAACCAATGCAAGTTGATAGTCAATTGCTGAAGGATATGCTTCATGCAACAGTAATATATAACTTTGGACACAGGGCTTACTTGCTTAAGTCCTTGAAGCGGGCAGCAAGGAACTGTTTGGCAGCATCTGTTAGTTGCTGAACTGTATCAGCCATTAAAACAGTTGAAGGAAGATCCAAGTAAAGCAAGGCTGATTCACAAGTCATAGGCAAGCTGCGCAGTAATCGGCTGCAATATCTCATGCATGAAGCAACCTCGAATTTATCAGCAGCCATCAGTACATCCAATAAAGCATTCGGATTAGTTCTTTGTAATGTATTGCTATACATAAAGTTTAGCAAATCCATAAGGGCAGCTTCCTCTGCTCACCAAAGAGGCAACCAAACAATCTCAGTAAAATGCAATAAATCAAATAGGGACACACATGAGAGAGAGAGAGAGAGAGAGGAATAGAGCTTTTGCCATGTACATTAACCTGTAGAAATCCATAACATATATAAAAATAGAAAACACTAAAAATATTTTCCTTGAAATGGCATGACCGCAAGATGTAGGAGTTGAGAGATGTAGGACTACTAAGACAGACCAAATTGCGACAAAAATACCGAGCAAGCACTATATAAAGCAAACTGAACCTTCCACAAAATTGATTCAACAAGGGTGTTCAGCTAATGCTTACCTGAGACTTGAATTCGTAACGTTACATGTCGCTGCTCCGACTCCCTCATTCCATTTGAGAACAACTTGACAACACAACACATAAAGCATTAGCAGAGAGAAATCAAAAGAGCTGGGAAAAGAAGCAAAGGTCCCTATTACAAATAACTTACCTTATAGAAAAAGGGACTCTTTGCAGCCAAAATAGGAGAGCTGATGTGTACAGTCCTAACTTGAACTGGTAAATATTCCATGCTAGATGATGGTTCATTATCCTTAGCAACTTCGGGACCTGTGAAATTATAAAATTAACCTTTTTACAAACAAAACCATAGTCTCTAACACTCAACTCCCAAAATCAATGTAATGAACTAAGTCCAGTTGAGTAATTAAGGTACGATAAGCATTCAAATCTTGTGCTACTGCTCTAGATGAAAAAACCTGTGTTGAGATTTTGAGATAATTAAGTAAAAAAAAATCTAAAAAGCAAGTTATATCCCATCAGCACCTGCAAGACAGCACAAATGGGTCTCACTGGATTGGTTCACAGTCATTTCTGCACCCACAGGTGACTCCTCGATCATTGCAACAGCTTCCTCTTGGTTTTCATAAGTAACACCATCTTCCAAATCCAGCATATTGCTATTCAAGATCTGCTCTTCACTTTGTTCTGCCAGGTCTACACATTCCAAAACAAAAAACAGACTAAGCAACCTTTGACTTCAGAGGTAAGACATATTTGCAATGCATGTCTAAAGTCACATAAGCTTTCATAAGAAGACTTCCTTCTCTCTAGGAGGACCAATCTGCAAAAGGATGTATACAGAAGTACTTCTTCATGCCTAAAGCAAGCAAAATATCATCCCATTATCATTTCATGCAAATCAACCAACCTAATACATAAATCAGATGTTGAAGTTTGAATAGCCTCCCAGCTGTCAATAAAGGCAGGGAGAGAAAGGCCCAGATGATAATGAAGATTCACTGGTATCGTCATGCCGATGCCGAGAAGAATTAGAAAAATAGCGACCAAAGGTCGAAAAGGGAAGCCAAGTAAAAGATCACTACAGCAAAACCACATTTCTCAAACCAAATAATTTTTCCGTTCTCTTATACTATCTACTCGCACTCACTTATCAATTCGTGGAAACTCAAAGGACAAAATGATAAGCATGTGACTTTCGAGACTCCCCTATGTTTTATCTCCAAATACAACTATTTTTGACAGTAGGCTGGAAATGTTTTTGGCAGGAAGAGTTCCAGCCCTTGTTGCCCCTCGGTGGAGTGAGTCTACTTAGCGAACTGGTAGGATGCAGAGATCAATTAATCAATATGAATCTCGAGAGTGGATGTGGATGGTTGATCACTGCCTCCTTGTCCTGGAGGCTCTCCGGCCGGGGAGGCGCTTGCTAAAACCAAAAGCTGGATGACATAATCCCTTTTAAGCTAATCTACATACTCTAATCCTGATGAGCTCAAAAGCAAATATTACTCAGCAGTAATATCAAATTCTACAAGTTCCAGGAAGAATATAATCAAATGCCCTTTTCATATCCTGGATAAATAATAGTTAAGAGTCATTCCTAAAATCCATAGCAAAAGTTAATTCCCCTCCAAAGTGAAATGCATAACAAAACAAAAAACAAGACAATATGAACCTCAATTACAAAAGAAAGGGAAACAAATACACAACAAATCACACACGTTGAACTCATTAAACACAAAGGTCCACAAATTTAGGGAACAAACAACGAGTATCTCCGCACCATTTGCGTTAGAGAGTGGGTCATCGCGGCGACGCTTCCGATTGCGCGCCCAATCACCGATGTTGTCACCCAGGTCGGGTTTGGGTCCTGGTAAATCGGGTAAGATCTCGATCCGCATAACCCTATCTGAGAAATTCACATCGTCGAAGGCGAACCCGAAGTCGGATGACGGGGACTCAGGCGAACCGGTTTCTGGCGAGGCGGTCGCCGCCATTAAAGTAGCTGCTTGGGACAAAAAAATGCACCTTTTTCCCGCAGTCCCTAGCGATTTTGATGTGCCTTTTTATCGAACAAATCCGTGTCCTATATGGAGCAGATTTCAGGAGGAGGTGTAAAGGGGAAGAAGATAAAGATGACGAGATGAAAAAAAACCAAATGTTTTGTGAAATAAATAACTAAACTTCGCTTGTTATTTTGGAATGGGGGTTTTGATTCTTAGATTTATTGGGTTTTTCAAATTATTTCAAATATAGAGCAAAGGATGTCGTACGATTTGTGAAATTACTCATATGCTTCTGTGAAGGATTTTTTTTTTACATTTGGCTTCATACGAATGAAATGAGTATATATGGGTCGGTTGGGTTTCTTGTTTCACAAACTAGGTCGATCCATTTAATTTTTGAGTTGATTAGTAGGAGGAGGTTTAAAAGTCGTTCCAATTTTATTTAGAGTACAATCAGGTCTTAAACCTATAAGTGCAATTCTTAATATATATGAACGATTCCTATCCCTTTTTTTCGACTAAATTCCACCACCATAGTCGACTAAATCTATCTCAATGTTGCAGGATTTAATATCGAAATCTCACATTCACGTCATGCTAGAAATATAGACGCTTCATTCCACCATCGTTCATAAACAAACCAAAAAAACTCTTCCACCATTTCATAAAAAAATTTTTTATTTATTTAAAAGAAGAGAAATTCAAATGTCAAACCATAGTACATTCTAGAAAAGAGGAAAACTCAAAAGGATGATTGTAGTAAATTTCTTGTAGCTAGATGACGACTGCAAGTAAGTTATAAAACGCATACATACAAACACAAAACACTTGCCACCAATTATTCTCCGTCCAATTATACCATCACATGACACTTACCCGTCAAATTGAAGGTACTATTGGAAAGTTTATGACAATGGTTTCTGATCGATCTTAATTTCGTTAGGGAAATAAATGCGAGAAGAACACAAGGGATTTACGTGGTTCGATCTTTGAATTAGATCTACGTCCACGGAGCAAGAGAGAGTATTCGTGTATTGAATGTGTAAAGAAGCGATTACAAAGAGTGTGAATGATCTATTTCGCCTAATCTAGCCTCTATTTATACACAATTATTTGCACCTAGATCTTAAATCCGAGGTCTTCTAAATAGGATTCGAGATCTTGATAGGATCTTAATCCTATCCATTCTCGAATTAGGATTCTTTAGATACGGTAGAGCCTACGCTCCCACCGGTTTTAGGGTCTTCGACCGAACTTGTCCAGCCGAGCTTGACGCCGCTTTACTTGTATTGGGCACGATGCTTGGGCTGGCGGTTGGGTCATATCCTATCACAACCCCCAAAAAGACGCAGGCGAGGTCGTGTTGGTTTGGGGTTGTTTATGCCGAGGCGGGCGCGAACGATCCGACTTTGTATGTGTCAATGTTTTCGGGTCATATGCCGCGTTTGCAGAGGCATCTGCCGAGGTTGTGCGCACTGTTACTATCTCTTGCCGAGGCATTAAGTCGAGGTTTTTGTTTAGCTTCACCGACGGCGAGTTAAGCCGAGGTCTCGGCCGACCTCACCGGCGCGGCGTTAAGCGAGGTCTCCCGGCCGACCTCGCTGGCGGGCGTTAAGCCGGGTCTTCGTCCGCTTCACCGACGAGGCGCTTATCCTAGGTCTCGCCGTATGGCTCAACCCGACGAAGAGGCGTTAAGCGAGGTCCTCCGACCGACTTCACCGACGAGGCGCTTAACCCAGTTCACCGTCGGCTTCACCGACGGGCGTTAAGACGAGGTCTTCGTGCAGCTTCACCGACGAGGCGTTAAGCCGAGGTCGCCTGTCTGCTTCACCGTCGAGGCGCGTTGGCGGGGCAACACGTGATTTTTCCGCCGTCGTTGAGTACGTGACATAGGATACGCATTTAATGCGCATTTAATCTGGCGGTTCGATTCCGATAAAGCGCATAATGGGGAATATCTTCCCGATCGCCATTTCTCATATCACTTTTGCTATTTCAAAATTTCGGACTTTCAAACTTCAAAAAAGTAACCGCCGCCATTGTTGTCTGAGTTCATCACCATCATCCTCGATAAACCAAAAGTAAGTTATGGCTTCTTCTTCTAGTAAATCTTCCAGCTTCAGATTAGGTACGTGCGTAGTCGGATTCGCGGCGGTTTTGCATGTTCCCTTTCGGGATTTTGGTAAAGTGTCTTCTTTTCTTCTATCTTAACAATCTCCGATGTAAAGGAGATTGTCTCCCAATACTATATTCTTCTCGATATTTTTATGTTGCCCCGTCCGAGAATAGGGCTTGTGCCCTCCGGTGGGTTTGTCAACGCACGAAGACGACCTCCGGGCTGGTCTTCGTGTTCCGTATCCTCGTGTATATGTTGAACTTCAACAGATGTTCGCATATCACTTGCCCAACTTACGCCAAATTCTTCCCAGCATCCGGTGGGCTAGGTGTCTATGCCCATCGGCATAATTTTCCTTTCACTTTGGGGCTTGTTCTCGGTTTTGCAATCGAAGGGTGGTTCGGGTGGTATTATTTGTCACCCGTCGCAAATTCAAAGCGAAGATAAAATCAAGATCTCGGTACCGCGTAAGAAGTTTTTCTTCCGTCGGTTCGAGGATCACTGAGTTTATATGACGATCGGAGAAGATCGCCGATGTGATTGTTGACGAGATTGACGGTGGCCCGGAGGAGCAATCGGACAAAGTAGGTCTCGTGGATGAGGCCTTTACGAGGCCGAGCTTGCATACCGCGGGCTTAGCCTTATGATCCCGCCACCGAGGTGGAGTCGGTGAAGGTGAGGCCCTCCTTCTCTCTCGCCTTTTGTTGCATGATTATCCGTGTGTGTATGCGACTTCTTGTATTTTTGTAGTGAACTTGATCGGGATAAGAAGAAGAAGAGGAAGAGTCGAGCCGGTGTCGAGCTCCTCCTCGATTTTGAAGGATGTCGGGATATGCCCAAGCGAGCGAGGAGGCTTGAAGTCCCCGAGCCGCAGCCTCTTAAGCGCTTTAAGAGGTTAAAGCGTGCTATCCACGAGGTCGCGATTCTTGCCGACCCGAATGTGTCGTCGTTGGCACTTCGCCGAGCTCCCTATCTTTCCGAGGTAGCGACTTATTCTTACGCCTTGTGAAGTAATATAAATAATGTATTCTTCTCGACTGATGGGATTCAGATAGGGGTTGAGGTCGTGTCGGCGAGGTGGCCAAGATGTTCACGGATGGCCCGGATGTCCGGTCTCATAACGGACTTCTTGAAGGTCTTTGTTAGCCGGTTTGACGGGTGGCGGTATGCTCGGGAAGTGGAGGAGGAAGACTCTCCTCGTCGAAGAGATTAGCGAGGCCGAGGCAAAGCTCCGGACCTCGTCAAATGTAGGCGGCGGATACGGCGGGGTCGCCGAGGTGGCGGCGGCGGGCGGCGGCGGCGCGGCGATGGAGGCGGCAGGGGCTAGGCGGCGGAAGCCGCGACGGAGGCCAAGTCGCTTTAATGAAGGCAGAGGTGGAGGAGGCTCGCCGTCGGGAGGCCGAGGTGGCGAGCTCGCAGGGGGAGATGCTTCGGGCATTTGCGGAGAGGCTATTCATGTCTGGGGGCTTCTCCGGGATGGTCAGTGAGGCGATCGAGGTCCTCAATAAGCGCGCCGTCTCAGATGCAATCGAAGAAGTCACCGATGACTACCCAGAATTGGATAAATCCAAGTATGGGTATGAGGAGATAGAGGATGATGTCCTGAGGTGGGCCTATTTCGATGTCCTTGTCCGCGGCCTGAAGGAGCTTCCCGTGCTGCAGAGCGACTTCGCCTCGGCTCGCCGACCGCGAGTCTGCTCGCGCTTTGTCCGTGGACCGAGATCCCCTGACCGACGCTTTAATGGCTGATCGTGCAAAGGGGTCGGGGGAGGCAGCAGCTGGGGCTTCCAAGGGCGACGAGGCTCCGGGAGTTCCTGAGGAGGCCGAAGCCGAACGAGCCAAAGTTAGGGCGGAAGAGGCCGAGGCTTTCCAGTTCGGGCGGGCCGAGGTGGACAGTTCCGAAGCTTCCGGAGGGTCGATTGATCCCCTTCTCTTTTTTTTTTTTGAATGTAAATGTACATTGGTTTCTGCCTAAGGGCATATTAATAAAATCACAAGTTTATGGAAGAAACTTATCTTTTTATTCAGTTATCGCCTGAAATGCTTGATGCTTCTCCTGGTTGAACCAAATCAAGACTTGTCGCGGCTCTGAATTGAAAGAGGTCGAACTTCTCCATATAAAGGACACCGGGCCATGCGCAGCGGAGTCCGATATTAAGCATAGAGCTGCCGGAGAGCCGTGACGAGCTCCAGGCTCGTCTTTTGCAATGGAGGAGTAGTTCGAGGTCGCCATGAGAAGGCTAAATTAATAGGCGAGGAGCATGCCGAGTACAAGGAGGTCATCCATGGAAATGGTGGGACGACTATCTCGGATGTTAAAGCGAGGTTGTCGAGACCACGCCCGTTGTGCGAGGTACCGGCGTGAATATGGTCGGACCTCCCGCAGCGATTCACGCAGCGATTCGGCTGAATTAAAAAGGCTCGGAGGCATATACAAGACCGTCGTTGCCGACAACCACAAACAAGAACTGCTTCGACCGGATCAGAGGCTCTTCTTCTCGTCGGGCTTCTATGCCCGCCCGACTACAATAAATGCTTCAATTTTGACGATCCGTGGATAGCTCAAGAGAGCGCGCGCATGGCCCAATAACGACGTGGATCCTCAAGGGCCGAGCCAGGCGCCATCGAGCGGCCGAGGTCGATCTTGCAGTCAGTATCGTCGAGTGGCCGGGTCGGTGGCGAGCTCATAGTGTAGATCGAGGACGAGGTGAGGTAGATTAGTATAGATGAGCCGTTGAATCCCGATTTTTCTAGGATTGGCTCGCTTTTCCCTTGTCTCCTCCGCCTCGTAATATGTAACTGATAACTTATTTTGAAATAAGAAAGATTTATTTGCTTCAGTATTGACTTTATATTGAACAAAAGTAATATATGAAGGAGTTTGTCCTTGTAGAGTTCCGTCTTGGAATAAACGAAGAATCCGTTCTCATACAAGGTAGCTCGTCCTCGTAGAGAATTCCGTCTTGGAATAAGCGAAGAATCCGTTCTCGCATAAAGGTAGCTCGTCTGGTAGAGAATTTCATCTTGGAATTAACGATTTTTGCCGAGGTCATCGGGAGGGTGGTCCCTTATTTTGTCTACATAGAGTACCGTCTTGAAGGTAACTCGATCTCGTATGTAGGAATGGTTCTGTTTTTGCCGAGGTCATCGGAGAGGTGGTCCCTTATTTCGCCTACATAGAGTACCGTCTTGAAATAAACGAAGGTAACGATCTCGTATGTAGGAATGATTCTGTTTTTTTGGAGGTCATCGGGAGGGTGGTCCTTATTTCGCCTACATAGAAGTACCGTCTTGAAATAAACGAAGGTAATCGATCTCGTATGTAGGAATGGTTCCTATTTTTGCCGAGGTCATCGGGAGGGTGGTCCCTTACGCGTTTAAATTCATCTTCGTATGAAACGAAGGTAATCTGACCTCCGTCGAGGGAATTTGTCCTCCGTAGAGGGTATAGAATAATGGTGAAGATTAATTATGCATTAGTGACAAATAAAACATGCAAAATCAATAAAATTTTATTGATAAAAGACGACGTAACAAAGTAAGACTCGGACTCGATTAAGCAGGACTACGAAAACACGACCAAACAAGACTGACCTTTGACACTTATGCATAATATCTCTTGGATGAATGATGTGCCATCGTTGGGTAATTGCTCACGGACAATTGGGCGACTTATAGGCCCTTTGCCGAGGACTTCGACGATCGTGCAAGGTCCTTCCCATGTGGCTTCCACTTGCCGAGCTGGCTTTGCTTTCTTGACTTCATTATTTCGAGTACGAGGTCGCCTTGTTGCTTGTACCGAGCTTCCTCGATGTGGCGAGGTCTCTTTTTTCTTCGAGTAGATCTAGATCAGCTCGTAGATTTTCCCCATTTGCTTGGCAGAGAAGTCAATGGTACGGGGACTCGGTACTCCAATTTCTGTCGGGATCACTGCTAGGTTCCATACACCAAACTGTAGGGCGTTTCTCCGTTCGAGGTCCTGGGTGTTGTTCGGTATGACCATAAGACCTGTGGTAAATTTTTCACCCAAAGGCCCTTAGCTCGGTCGAGACGAGTCTTGATCCCTTCACGATGGTCTGTTGGTGACTTGGTCCGACCATTTGCTTGAGGATGGGCCACCGGGTGAATTTTGTTGGATCCAAGCTCTTGACACCACTCTCTAAATGTCTTATCGGTGAATTATGTTCCGTTGTCCGAAAGGAGGATATGAGGGATGCCGGCGACACTACGTTCTTCGCACGAAGTTGAGGCATTCTTGCTTGTGATTTTGCCAAGGCTCGCCTTCCACCCACTTCGTGAAGTAGTCAATCGCAACAATTAGGAATTGGAGCGTCACGGTGCTTTACAAAAGGGCCTCACGATGTCGATCCCCATTGCATAAGCGGCCAAGGGCTCTGATGGAGGTGAGGTCGGTCTCACGGTAGCCTCGGCACGTTCCCATGGAGTTGACACTTGGACACTTTTTCACAAGGTCAATTGAGTCCGGAACATCATTGCCAATAGTATCCCCATCTCACGACTTTTTTTCGACAAGGCTCGGGGTCCGATGTGACTTCGCATGATCCTTCGTGCACTTCGCATGAGCGTAATCAGCTCGGTTCGGACCAAGCACCTTAAGAGAGGCCGAGATATGACTTCTGATAGGACCCCCGCTCAATTGTATATCGCATAGATTTGTTCAGATCCTCCTAGCTTCCACTTTGTCATGGGCGCTCGCCTTCTCCGTGTGCTCGAATGGGAGTCATCCAATCGGGTTCTTCATCCGAGACTACGTTGACCTCGGCCCGTCATCGGTATCGTCTATGCTTACTTTTGGACTTCTTCTCAAGGCGGGCTCGTTGACGCAGGCCAACTTACTTAAGATGTCACCGCTATTTTGCTCCCTCGATGCGAACTATCCGAAAGTATGAGAAAACCGTTCGTGCTTTTGCTTTTTCAAGGTATTTCTTCATCCTGTTGCTTTTTTCTTCAGATTTCAACATTTGGCTTACTACGACACGAGAATCACCGTGAACTTGCACGGCTCGTATTTGGAGATTTTGAGCTAGGCGAAGTCCTGCGATCAAGCTTCATACTCTACTTGCGTTGTTCGTATTTTGAATGTGAACCGAAGTGAGTAGGTGATCTCTTGGCCGTCCGGCCTAGGAGTAAGATTCTGCTCATTACCCGTTTTCCCGAAGCCCGTCAACGAGAGTTGCAAGACTCCTTTGGTATTTCATCCATTGGTTCCGCATCGTAAATCGACACTGACTCGGCTTGGAGTTCTCGACGAAGTTAGCTTGAAGGAAATCCGCTAGGGCTTGACCTTTGATGGCTGGCGGGGCCAGAAGGATATATCGTGCTCACCTAGTTCGATTTCCCATTTCGCGATTCTCCCTGAGGCTTCGGGCTTCGTCAATACTTGCCGAAGTGGGTAGTCAGTGAGGACTTGTATGGGATGCGCATGGAAGTATGGACGTAGTCTCCTTGCGGCGTTTACCAATGCTAAGGCAAGCTTCTCAAGGGTCGATACCTCGTTTCGGACCTTTTAATGCTCGGCTGATGAAATACACCGGGAGCTGACATCCTTCCTCTCGTACCAAGACTGCACTTATGGATTCGTCCGAGGCGGCGAGGTAGAGGAAAAGGACCTCTCCCTCTTTCGGGACGGATAGAGTGAGGAGTTTGGCGAGGTAGCTCTTGAGATCTTCAAAGGCGGACTTGTGTACATCATCCCATGAGAATTTCGGGCCTTTTGAGTATCTTGAAGAAGGGTAGTCGCTTATCTGCGGTTTTGAAAGAAAGCGGCTCGGTCTATGCTATCGTCACCACTGTATGCGTCATGGATGGTCTTTGCATGTTCATTTCTAAAATGGTTTGGACCTTGGGCGGGTTGGCTTTTAGCCCTTCTTGAAACCCAAAGACCCTAAGAACTTTCCGGACGGATCGCAAACGTGCATGGGGTTCACCAGTTGATTTTTCAAGAAGGCCGAGGACGATCCGGAGGTCGGCAACACATCGCTTCCTCCTTGCTTTTGACGACAATGTCGCTCACGATACCTCCACATTCGACCTATGTAGGGCTAAAATATTTTGTCCACCATCCTTCGATAGGTAGCCCTGCATTCTTGAGGCCGAATGGCATCTTTTATACGCAAAGACTCAAAGTCGGTAATGAAGGCTATCTTGGCGCGTCTCGTCGTCCATCGGGACTTGGTGATACCCTGTATAAGTCCAAGAAATCAAGACTTCGTATCCCACCAGTAGCGTCGACTTTCTTGTCAATGTTGGGAAGGGATAACAATCCTTTGGGCAATGTTTGTTGAGGTCGGTTTAGTCAATACACATTCGCCATCCCCTCCTCCTTTCTTCACCATCACCGGGTTGGCTATCCGGTCGGATATTTGACCTCGAGCGATGCACGGGCTTTTAACAAATGGTTCACCTCGTCATGAATGACTTGGTTCCGTTCATTGCAAAATTCTTTGCTTCATCGAACCGGTTTTATGTTCGGTCGATGTTGAGTCGGTGAGTGATGATACTTGGTGAGACTCGGTCATGTCGGGGAGACCAAGCAAACACATCTCGAAATTCCGTAGAGTTGGATGATCGATTCTTTATTTCAGTGCCTTGGTGAGACCAACTTTGGCGACCTTTATGGCTCATCTTCGTACAATGCGACCTCTTCCTACCGGTTGTCGGGGGTGGCGATGTACTTCTTGACTCCAACTCCTCGTGTTCCTTTAATTGCTATGCACTGGGTCTTTGGACCGAGGTCCACTGCACCGTAAAACAACCGCATACATTCTTTGGCTTGCTTTTGATCACCTCGGATCACATTTGTTCCCCTTGTGGTGGGTATCTTCATTGTCGGGTGGTGCGTTGAGCATACCGCCCTTACAGTTGCTCACCAATCTCGCCTAGTATGATGTTATATGGCGAGTGGGCCTTCACTACTAAGAATTGCACCACCTTGGTGGAGCTCGTTGGTGACTTCCCCACCGTGACGGGTAGCTCAATTATCCCTTCCGGGCGCGTCTCTTCTTGGACGAAGCTTCGGAGTGGCGGCGCGCTTGTGGCGCGCTTCTTCTATCCCTAGCTTGTCAAAACATTCCTTTAAAGGATGCTTACCGACGCACCGCTATCAATGTACACGCTCACCAACTTATTCGCGACCACTGCATGGATCACCAACGCATCCTGGTGGGGTACTATTGCGGGTACGGGGTCGTCCTCGGAGAAGGTGATCGCCTCGTCCCCCGAACCTCTTGTTGTTAGGCTCGTCGGTTTTAGGACTTGAGCCGGCCTTGAGGAGGACTTCGTGACTCACGGGGAGCCCCGTAATAGTGGAGATCACCCATCATATTGGGACTCGTCGTCTCCTTCCTCGTCGATTGTCGCCGCTTTTTTTTGTAGGCGCAATTTCCCTCTTCCTTTGCTTTCTCTTCTCTTCTCTTTGGTCGGCTTGGTGACCCCCGTCTCTTGTACTTCTTGGGGTCCATCCCGAACCAACATCTCTATCTCCCATGAGTTCTTTGCACTCTTGATGTCGTGCCCATAGTCTCCATGGAATGAGCAATACTTATCCACAGTTCGGCGCCTCTTTCCTCCCCGGCCATCGGTCGAGGCTTCTCGAGCAGGTTCATATGGAGTGCATAGATTTACGCCTCGGCCGTCGTCAATCTGGTGTATTGAGGTCGCTCGAGGTGTCACGCGGACCGAGCTCGGACCTTATAGGCGATGTAATCTTTCAGCGCTTCACGACCTTGGTTCCGATCTCCTTCCTTCATCTCTTCTTCCTTTTTCCGGGGCTCTGCCTGCTCGCTTCGCGCTTTTTCTTATCGCCTCGTCCGCTTTGGCGAACCGGTTGGCTATCGCCACACTCCCGTCGCGATCACGGGGTTCGTGAGCGATCTCTCGGTATAAGGCCCCGACAAGATGCCGTTTTGGAAGGCCGAGATGACTAACAGTCGTTCACGTCTTCGACCTTCAAACACTCCTTGTTAAACCTCATCATGAAGTCACCGATGGACTCGTTACGGCTTTGCCTTATGGTGAGGAGGTGTGCCGACGATGTTTTGACTCCATATACGGAAGAACCTTCGATGAAAGGCCTTCATGAGGTCGCGATAGGGCCGATGCTTCCGTGGCGGATCGTCCGAACCACCGTGGGCGTTGTCGACGAGTAACTCGGGAAGAGTTTGCACATATGAACCGTCTTTGAGGCGTTGGTTGATCATGTTGTATTGGGCTGCGAGAAAGTTACGTGGGTCCTCATCCGTCGTAGGGGCGATGCTCGGTACCGATATTTATCCGGAGGCGAAGTGTTGAGTATCTGTTTGAGAACGGGTGACTATTTTCCGTACCCATCGGCCGTCCTCGGAGATTGGGACGGAGTTCGACGATCGAACTCGTTTTGGTGACTCGGACCGACCTCACGGCGGCCATGATGCCTTTTCCGCTGCTCGTTCCTTGGAGGCGGGCGAGTTCGCTGATCGAACTCGTTACGCGATCGGGGCGGCCGTGGCGGTCACGACGTCCTCTCCGTCGCTCGTTCACTTACAGCGGTCGGTTTGGGCCCCGACCTCCGTTGTGATGCCTCGTACCTAGATGAGGCTTGGCGCTTCGCTTTTCGGGGCGTGGCCGACCACACCGAGGTAAGTCTTGGAGAAAGCTCTCCTTATTCTTCTCGAAACCCCTCGGCGTCGTCGAGGTTTACTGCGGAGCCGGAGGTTCCCGGATTGTTGCTTGCGATTTCCTTCGCTATGGTATCCTGCCTCCCGCGGGCGGAGTGTCCGTGCTCGTCGAGACTTTGGACATATCCTTGGGGTTTCTTCTCGATCGGGCTATTCCGAGCCGAGCTCGGCGTTCCTCTTGCCGTCGGCGTTGTTGTTGCGGCGACGATCCCGGATACATGACTTGGTGTACACGGTCATGATTATTTCCTATGGCGGTGGTTGATCGAAGCACAAAATTTCGTTTCCCACGACGGCGCGATGATCGATCTTAATTTCGTTAGGAAATAAATGCGAGAAGAACACAAGGGATTTCGTGGTTCGATCTTTGAATTAGATCTCGTCCACGAGCAAGAGAGAGTATTCGTGTATTGAATGTGTAAGCGATTACAAAGAGTGTGAATGATCTATTTCGCCTAATCTAGCCTCTGTTTATACACAATTATTTGAACCTAGATCTTAAATCAGAGGTCTTCTAAATAGGATTCGAGATCTTGGATAGGATCTTAATCCTATCCCTTCTCGAATTAGGATTCTTTTAGATATGGCCGAGCCTACTGCCACCGGTTTTAGGGGTCTTCTTGGACCGAACTTGTCGAGCCGAGCTTGGCGTCGCTTTACTTGTATTGGGCACGATGCTTGGGCACGCGGTTGGGCCATATCCTATCGGTTCAATGATACTCACATTCTAAGTATTTTCGCTAGGCACGTGCATCGGTCGGTCGGTCCGGCCGACCGACCAAAAAACTATAAACCGAAAACCGACCGCTCACTTTACTTATTGGACCGAACCGACCGCCAATTCAAATCAAACCGAAAACTGATCGAACCGATCGAATATATATAAATGGAAAGGGTGCTCTCAACATCATTAAATGGATGCACATAAAATGCAAGCATCGCAAAACAAAGGCTTGTACATATTAGAAGAAAAAACATGATGGTATGGATCTCTCAAAATCTTGATCGGTTATGCAAGCAAATAAGAAGACTAAAGGACTTACATTTGGCGATGGTTCATGACATAACACAAGGACATCCAAAGATATAGTCGAGTTTAAAATGAACACCAATTACTTCAAAGTTTTAACAAGACAATTATTAAATATTCACGACCAAATATTGGCGAGTCGAAAGAATGGTTTCGCAAGTAAATCTTAATTTGCAATGCATTTGAATGATTAGTTGCTACAACAAAGAACAATTAGCTAGACTCATGATTTGACACAAGAAGTCAACAAACGGATGTATTTAATGTTGGCATACAATTGGAGGCGAAATGTCGATGTAATTTCACGCCTAGGAAAACCGTAAAATCGCACCAAAATAAGTGGTCGGGCGTTGCAGCGGTGGTGAGCCGACGGCGGCGGCGTAGCTGCGACCGCGATGATTCGACGATGGCAAAGGAGATGGGGACTATCGCCGTGTGTGAGGTGAGCCGTAGCTGCCGATTATTGTGTTGTGTTGTGCCGTGCGAGTGCGACTGTGGTCGAGAGAAAGAGAATAGATAGGGGAAAATGTGAGGTGAACGAAGAGAAGGAGAAATGCGGCGTGTGAGTGAAATGGCTGAAAGAGAAGGAGAAGGGATGGAGGAATGCGGCGTGTGAGTGAAAGAGAAGGAGAAGGGATGGACGAAGAGAAGGAGAAATGCTATGTGGCGTGTGAGTGAAAGAGAAGGAGAAGGATGGACGAAGAGAAGGAGAAATGCTATCTTGTGTGAGTGAAAGAGAAGGAGAAGGGATGGAGGAATGGTGAAGTCAAATTAGATTAGGGTTTTCCAAATAATATTAAAATATTAATTAATAAATTTAAATAATATATGCTCGGTTGGCTTATCGACCGAAGCATAATTTATAAAACCGAACCGACCGATGAACCGAATTTTTTTAGGAAAATTAAACCGAACCGACCGCAACGGTGTATAATAACCGACCGAAAACCGACCGTCTATGTCGGTTTCGGTCGGTTTTATCGGTTCGGGCGGTTTCTGCACACCCCTAATTTTCGCTATAGGTGGAATGAATTTAGTTGTATAAATCACTCTACACATAAACTCACATTTCTACTTGACTTTTTCGATCAATTTCAGAAATTCTTGCAAGGATACTTGGAGATATGACTACCATTAGAAAACTTGTGTCATAGACTTTCCAACTGTTCATTCAATTTCACAATTGAATGTGAAAATTATAGGGAAATTGGATGGAGATTTTGAGGTGATGCACATGTACCACTGCATGATTTGAAATTGGAATTCAATGTCAATTTAGCAATGTTTCATGTAACCGACAAAGTGTTTTGAAAACACAAAGTATGAGATGTTCATCGATGAGATCGATTTAGCCGACCGACGGCCAACAAATGGAATTGTGCCGAGCAAGTGACGGTAGAAAACTGCACATTTTGTCGTAAACGGTAATGAACGTCCGTTTGGAGGGCGAGCTTAATAGCACTATTACTAAAGTGGGGTTTTGGATTTAATTATACTAGTAATTTTTAAGGAGAGACATGCACTCCAAAATAATCTTTTGGAGTGTTTATACACCTTTTTCTTAACTTAATAAATATTATAAATATAATATATATTATATATTCAAATTTAATCTAAATTATGGTTTGTATATGGAAACTAAAAGGAAAAAGAAAAACTAAATGATTGTTGGTTTACATATAGTTTTAGGTACAATTGCAACAAATTTTTAGGTCGGACATTTATTTAATTATTGTATCACAATATAATAATATATCTTGCAGCTATTATAAGATTTATAAAAGTTATATTACAAATGTACATTGTATCTAAGTGTATAATTACTCTAGAAACGCATATACACTAAAAAAATCCAGTCCAACAGCTCGACGGAATATTCTGTTGATAAATCTCAAAATTTTGTCGGTAATTGACATCTCCGGCCAGTTTTTTTTTTGTAGTGATATCTTTTAAAGAAGAAAATTGAAATGAGATCAAATTCTAAACCCGTGAACTTTGGGTTGCCGCAAGCGTGATGGAGTGAATAACATATACACTTATTTCCTATATATATATATATATATATATAGGGGAGGGTTAACGTGAGAACCATTTTTATTGTGAGAACGTGAGAACAAAAAACTAATGAATTCATAGTAAAAGTTGATGAATCCGTTGGGAAAATTACTGAATCCAAAAAAATAGAATTTTCGCGTCTCATGGGATTCGAACTCGGGTGAAAATTTCTGAATTTTTGAATTCATTAACTTTCTCAACGGATTCATCAACTTTCATAACGAATTCATTTGGTTCTTAGTTTTTAGGATAAGAATGGTTCTTATTTGAACCAAACTCTATATATATATATATATATATATATATATATAATTATGTCTCCTGATTTATGGATACTAGTTTTTTAGAATATTCTTAATATTTTTTTTAGTATCATGGGAACATGTAGCCGTTACCTTGTGTGCTTGTAGGTAAACCCTGTTTCTGTCTGCAGGTAAACCACACTTTAAAAACCAGATGTGACAGACTCAAACCAATAAAGGCGTTTGGTGGGTTCGAACATGTGACCTCTCGGCCATAGGAACCCACTTTAACTATTGCGTCATCCCTAGGGGACGAATATTCTTAATATTTATTTGAATAAATGTCGTTTTAGCACATCTTGCATCCATTGATATCATTAGTGGTGGAAATTAAATGAAAAAGTGACCTAAAGAATAAAGTTGACAATACTGGATGGGAAAACGAAATAAATGTATATGAAATTAATAGTTTCTTTTTGTAGGTCATGGATTAATAGGTAACTTATCTTTTGTATCTTATACTGATAAGATTCTATACGATAGTTTAGTATTAATAGTTATAAATACTCATTTAGGTTAGTGAAAAATATAAAAATGTCTACAAACTTAAAAATATATAAGTTCTACCAAAATTTAGAGTGCATATTAAAATAAATTCTAAAAAAGGTTAAAAATGCATATTTTTAGTACTACAACTAATACGTCATCTGTCCTCGTAATCAAAATGCACAATTCAGTCAAGCCGACTTCAAAGTTGTTTGGATTGAAAAGGTTTGGAGCAGCTCAAACGAGGAAGTGGAAACTTCTTGATCTATGCCATCGGGCAAGCGAATAATGTCATTTCTCCTTTCTCTCGTCTTCAATGCCGGAAACTTCATTCTTTAAGTACTCGAAAACCTCATTTCATTTGATTCGATATTATATTTTGAAGAGCTTCAATAGAAATGATACAAATTCAAATTTCGAATTTTGCACTACTGCATGACTACAGTTCCATCGTACAAACATCACATTTTGTGTAGTGAATTTATATGTGTTATTTTTTTTGTCAATTTAATATAGAAATTTTAAAGGCTGCATCACGATGGATTCGAATCCGAGACCTTTGGCCTCGGGCATTAACCATTCTACCACTAGGCCAACACACACACGAATTTATATGTGTTAACGAGCGCGACATTCATGCATGTACCATCCATATTGTGTTGTTGTGCGCCTCCGCCATCCACTACCGTCGGATATTTTCTGAAATTGTTCAGAAAAAATGCGGAAAGATGAAGATGTTTAGGTAATTTTGTCAATATTGATAGTTTTGTTATATTTTAAAAATTGGATATTTGCTTTCCATGTTCCAAATTTGAAAGTGGATAAAAAGAAATCTTGCTTCTATAATTTAATTGGAAAAAGTTGGGAATGACAATATTGATATGATAAAAAAAATAATGAGTTATTTTCTACGAACTTACCTCAATTGGTTAAGAGCTAACAGATTTAGAATAAGAAAATAATGAGTTAACTTAGCGTTTGATATTCTATTTGCGTCCTTATCATGTTGATTTCATAAAATATGAAAGTTTTTGTGTTATGTCATGTTTGTGCTAACAAATTAAATACGAAAAACTAATAAGCTATACAATAACCTGTAATTAGTAACTTGATAACCTATAATAACCTATTTATGAACGGATATGAATCATATGATAATTAATTATTTGCTTGTGATCAGTTGTCAATTCCCTAATACTATATGCAAAATCTTTGGAGATATTAATGAATACATTAAGGCATTAACACTTTTGGGACGGTTAGCATTTAAAAATACATTTTATTATTGATCTGATATTCATTATCCATATTAATGATTAAGTAGCAGTACCATACAGTCCATACTTAAGTTCCGTCATATGATAATGTCGTCTGATTTTAATTTATTAAGTTTTGTTTGTTTCGTTCCTGTCGTGATTGAATTGTTTGTGTCAGTCACGATTAAATTTTTAAATCTATATTACCTCCGTTAATTTTTAAGTATCCATTGTCATTAAATCACAAGTCGGTGGGTAGATTTATATTTATAATCTCATTAATTATCATGATAAATATACTTATACAATTAATTATTAAATTCTAAGAGTATTAACTAAGGATAAATATGAAATATATCATAATTATATTTTCAAATTGTAAATTATGACACTTATTAAGAAACAAGAACACAATCATAATGGGAACACTTATTTTCAAATTGTTTGTAAAATACAGAATTGATGAGCTCCCTTTAAATTCTTGTTTATTATTACATGCATATATTAAGCATGATATACAACAATATTTTATTTTATAATCTCAACTGACTCGCATGCAACATCTTAATTTGATCTTACTGTACTCGATTGGAGATGCATGGTCGCATGACTCGCATCAAATGATCATGCATACGAAAGGTAAAATGCATGTTTTATTAACTTATACGGCGAAGGTTTAAAATTTTGGTCTTAGTATTTTTTATATTTTATTTTAATTTGCTTTTTTCAAGGTCAGTACGTAGTGGAAAGAGCACTGGCCACTGTCCCTGCTGCTCTTCTTCTTTCCCTCCAGCGGGCATTGAGGTATGAAATGCTTATGGAGTTTTAGCGTTAAAGAGTAGGTACAAAAGACAGGCGTCTATCATTTCGGTACGTAAAAGAGGGGAAAAAAAATCAATTTAGGACATGAGTTATTGAGATTATTTATCTATGACTAAAAAAATTCATAATTTGTGTGTGTGTGTGTGTTGGCCTAGTGGTAGAGTGGTTAATCTTAGAGGTCGAAGGTCCGGTTCGAGTCCACCGTGACGTAGATTTTAAAATTTTGTATTAAATTACAAAAAAAAAAAAATTCATAATTCGTTTCCTTTTATTTTCAATTATTTTATAGTAATTTGTTGTAAGATATTACTAGATGAATAATCTATCTCGAATTAATAGAGCATTCAATAAGACAAATATTAAAAAAAAAACTAAAAAGAATCAAAACATATGTGATTTAGTAGCCCTATATTGGAAATTTTCAGTCATCAAAACCCTATGTTGAATTTATTTTCTCTCTTTTATGCCCCAATTGATTAAAAACCCATTTATTTGATGTTGAATCTACTGAACTCTAATCCTTTACAGACATTGAAGCAGGATCTCCCACATGTAAAAGAGAAGAGGTAGTGAGTTCATTCCCGAGTACTCTTTCATCTTTGAAAAAAAAATGTTGGAAATTTACGTACAGAATTTGCCGGGCATATTACAATTCAAAACAAAAAAGTAGAAGAAGATCAAACTAATACAGTAATTAACTTAGAACAAGAAAAACTGAAGAAACTAAAAAACCGTATTTTAATGCCGAATCGATGAGGTCTCTTTCTGCAAAACGAGATACGTCCCGATAATGCTCTCGGTTCTGGCATATCGTCCCCAAAGATAGAACGGCAGCGTCTCGAAGGTAGCAGGACACGAACTATGGATGCAGAGAGTGCTTTGGAATGCAGATTGACAGTAGGTGGTGATAGGATACGGCCCAACTACTAGGCCTAAGCATTAGGCCCAATATAAATGGGCCCCGACACTAAGCTCGGCCTGAGCAAGTTCGGCCCAAGAAGACTCCTAAACCAACTACAACTCAAATCACAAGTGGAGACGTAGAAGATTCGGATATATCCAAAAGAATCCTATTGAGAGAAGATATCGTATTAGAGTCAACCTCAAAATAATGGTGTATAAATAGAGGCTAGATTAGGCGGAAAATGATCATCTACACTCTTTGTAATCGCTTCTTACACACTCAATACACATATACTCTCTTGCTCCGTGGACGTAGATCTTTTCAACAGATCGAACCACGTTAATTCCTCGTGTTCATTGCGCATTCATTACCCTGCTAAATTAAGATCGATCACTGGCGTCGTCTGTGGGAAGAGAAATTTTGTGTTTTCGATCAACCTTTATTTACAGGGAATCAATCATGACGATGAATACAAGAAGCATTACATCCAGAGCTGCTATCGGCAACAACAACGACGGCGGCAGGATGCGCCGAGCTCGGCCGGGGAAAAGCCCGGTAAGAGATACGACCCCCGAAGGGCAGGTTCAAAGTCTCGATGAGCGAGGCCATCCAATCCTGCGTGAAGACGAATACCATAGGGAAGGAGGTCGCAATAGCAACCGAGAGGAACCCCTAGCACCACAGTTAAACCTTGACGGTGCGGTTAAAGGGTTCATCGAGAAGAATAAGGAGAGCTTCCTCCAGTACCTCAGCCGAGAACAAGGTCGGCATCATCACGAAGAAAAGGACGCCGAAGCCTCATCAAAGCACGAGGCGGCACAGCGAGGTGAATCCCCTAGCCTCCGGATGATAGGCGCTCGCGCTGCGGATAATACCTCTACGCGGGTTGGGTTCCAAACCGACCGGGCAAGGGATGAGCAGCGTGGGACAGGACGTCGTGATCACCGCGAGGTCGATCCCCATCATTATAACGAGTTCGGCCGACGAACTCAGCATCGCTCTCCGGGAGGCGGGTTCGATGGATACGGGAAGATCAGTACCCCTTTCTCTAATGAAATACTCAACACTCTCCTCCCGGACAAGTGCAGTCTTTGAGCATCGCCACATAACGAACCGAGGATCCGTAAAACTTCCTTTCACAATTCGATACAACATGATTAACCGGTAACTTCAACACCATCCACATGTAAGCTGTTCCGGAGTTCTTGATTGACAACGCCGCGGTGGTTTGACAGTTTACCTCCGGAGTGTTGGATCTTACCGCGACCTAATGGAAGCTTTCCATCAAGGTTCTTCCAAAGGCCGAGTCCAAAACTACATCGGCACGTCTCCTCACCATGAGACAAGGCCGGGCGGGTCCATCGGCGACTTCATGACCGGGTTCAACAAGGAGAGCCTAAAAGTCGAGGACGTAAACGATCTCCTCATTATCTCGGATTTCCAAAACGGCATCTTGTCGGGGGGCCTATACAAGGAGATCGTTAAGTACGAACCCCGTACTACATCAGAGATGTGGCGCATAGCAGATCGGTTCGCCAAAGCGGCTGAAGCTGATAGAAGAAAGCGCGAAGCAGAAAAGGTGGAGCCCTCTAACAAGAGGAGGAAAGAGGATGGTCGAGGAGACCGAAGCCAAGGCCGACAGAGTGCCTTGGAAAGGATACAACGTGGCCCGATAGAATCTAGGCTCGGACCGCGTCATTACCCGGAGCGACCCCAGCATGCACCCTTGACGAAGTCAAGGCCGGAGATCTACGAGCTCCACACGAACATGTTCGAGAAACCCCGGCCCATGACAGGGGGATCGAAACGCCGATCCAAAGATAAGTATTGCTCCTTCCATGAGGATTATGGACACGACACGGAGGAATGCAGGAATCTCATGGCAGACATCACAAAGTTGGTGCATGACGGGGTTCTTAAAAAGTACCAAGGTCATGGCCGACGAACTGGTCAGTACGAGGCCCCCCACCGAGGTCAGAAGAAGAGAAAGTAAGTAAAGGAGAGGGGAAATTGTGCCCCTCAGAAGAAAGCAAGGCACGACACCGACGAAGAAGGTGATGACGAACCTCAGTATGATGGAGTTATATCCACCATCACGGGGCTCCCCCGTGGTACTACGAAGTCCTCCCTAAAAGCCGAGGCCGGGGTCCCGAACCAAATGAACACAGAAACAAAAGGTTCAAAAAGGACGAGGCCATAACATTTCTCGAGGGCGACCACACCAGCCGTGGTACCTCACCAAGACGTACTGATAATCCAAGTAGTGGTCGCCAACAAGTTAGTCCGGCGCGTGTACGTCGATAGCGGTGCGTCGGTGAGCATCCACTTCAAGGAGTGCTTCGACAAATTAGGGATTAAGGAGGCCCCTTAAACCAGCACCACTACCGCTTCGGAGCTTCGTGCAAGAAGAGGCGCCGGAGGGATCATTGAATTACATCACACGTGGGGAAGCGCACGACGAGCTCCACCAAAGTGACACAATTCTTCATAGTAAACGCCCACTCACCATATAACATTATCTTGGGGCGAGGCGGTTAAATGCGGTGAGGCGGTATGCTTCACGTACCACCTAACAATGAAGATCCCCACGAGAGGAGGAGTAGATGTGATCCGAGGAGATCAGAAGCAAGCTAAAGAATGCATGCATGTCACCTTAAGAGGTGCTGGGACTTCAGCCCAGTACCCACAGGCATAGCAATTAAGGAAGCCCAAGGAGTTGGAGCTGGGAAGGACCTCGTCCGCTCTCGACAGCTCGGCAGAGGAGGTTACGCTGTATGAGGATGATCCCATCAAGGTCGTCAAAGTAGGTTCTACCGAAGTACCTCAACTAAGAAAACAGATCATCCAACTCCTAAGGGAATTCAGATACGTGTTCGCTTGGTCACCCCTCGACATGACCGGGATCTCACCAAGTATTATTACTCACCGGCTCAACATTGACCCAAGTGTGAAACCAGTTCGGCCACATGTAAAAGAGAAGAGGTAGTGAGTTCATTCCCGAGTACTCTTTCATCTTTGAAAAAAAAATGTTGGAAATTTAAGTACAGAATTTACCGGGCATATTACAATTCAAAACAAAAAGGTAGAAGAAGATCAAACTAACAATGAACTTAAAACAAGAAAAACAGAAGAAACTGAAAAACCGTATTTTAATGCCGAATCGAGGAGGTCTCTTTCTGCAAAGCGAGATACGTCCAGATAGTGTTTTCGGTTCTGGCATAGCGTCCCCAAAGATAGAACGGCAGCATCTCGAAGGTAGCAGCACCGCAGACCAACGAGCTCCGATGAACTGGAATGAGGTGATGATAGAGCTTGACACGAACTATGGATGCAGAGAGTGCTTTGGAATGCAGATTGACAGTAGGTGGCTCATACTGGGGAGACGTCCTATTTATAAGCGTCGTCCCCTTCATAGGGAGTCTGCTGGAGTGAACACCTCATTGATGTCGGGTGTTATGGAGTTATGTCTCTCATTGAGTACGCAGATGAGGTTATGCGACGGTTTCTGGAGATAGGAGTTACACCACGTTTCCCGCAGAACCATCATGTCGGGACGTTACCAATAGTTACGATAAATCTGGACAATGCGTGCGTCCAGGTTCATTGGACGTATTTGGACGTCTCTTCAAGTGCAAAGTAATGATTTGGGCCACATGAGTTGGGCCTCGGACCAACTCCAACTTTGGGCTCGACCAAACGTTGATCCAAAAGGTACGGGCATTGGGCCACGAATTAGGCCCACGAACAGATCCAAAGACCAATTGCCAAGCCCAAGTATAAGTCCAAGTCCAAATCCACGAACTCCGACCACGGAGTCGGAGCCGACGTCAGGCGCGGGCGGGCTGCGACGGCACGCGTATGTGCACGTGTGGTTTTCCGACCTATCACTTGTGTACATAAATTATACAACACTACAAAAATATAGCCGAACAGCGACGGATTAGCGACGGCCAAAATACGGGTCGCGATTCAACGACGGATTAGCGACGGAATATAAATGAATTTTATTAACGACGGATTTGCGACGGATCAACGACGGCACACGGCGGGAATATCTCGCGCGAACTGTTAACGACATCATAACTGTCGCTGGTCCGTCGTTAAAATTATGAATTTTTTATTTATTTTTATTGCAGACTTACTTTAGCGACGGATTACGTCCGTCGTTAAGTTATAGCCGTCGCTGATCCGTCGTTAAATTAACGAAATTTTTATTTTTTATTTTGTATTTAATTTAACGACGGACTATTTCTGTCGTTAATATTAATTTTAAATTTATTTATTCTAAATAATAGTAACGACGGATCACTTTTCCGCCGTAAATCCTTCGTTAAATTTAACGACGGATAGGTTCCGTCGCTATATTAACGAATTTTTTATTTTTTTTATTTTGCACTTAATTTAACGACGGATATTAGTCCGTCGTTAATGACTTATTTCCGTCGTTAATCCGTCGTTAATTACTTTTAAATATAATGACTGAACTTTCTGTCGCTAATCCGCCGCTAAAAAAAAGATATCGACGGGTTTCTTCCCTAAATTCACTCTCCGCCCTAACGCACTCCAACCCAATTCCCCACCCCGCCTGCCCCTTGCCCCGCCCCGCCATCCATCGCCCCTGCCCAGCCCCTGCCCGCCTCGTGCCGTCCCGCCCCAACCCCAGTCCCCGTCCTGCCTTGGCCCATGATACAAACCCACTTTCACCAGCCGCCGCCACTCGCCACCGCCGCCAGCTCCATTCCAATACGAATAAGATGTTTTATAAGTAAGATTTGCTCACTTCATGCTTAGGTTAAGGTTAAGTATATGAATAAGATGTTTTGAGTTGTTAAGTGTATGCACCGTTTATCCTCGCCAATCAAGCCATTCAAGTATACTATTGTGCATATCCAAGTTTAAAACAATCTATGAAAGAGTGGTGGGAAGTATGCAAAATTAAAGCTCGATCTAATGTGGAAGTCTCAGATGAGAGTTCTGCATCGATATTACGTCCCCCTTTTTAAGAGGATGCATTGGGTTCGATTACTAATGTCGTTGTGGATGATGACACGACACTAGTTCATCCTAACGGTACACTCATAGATATTGAAGAGACATCTGATGATACGGATGATGAAGTTGAATTGTCAGAGTCAGAAGACAATCATACATTGGATGATGATGATGATGATGATGACGACGATGAATAGGGTTTGAATTTATTATATAGTATGCACAAAAAACGTTTTATTTTATCGTATGCACACAAAACGTTATGATTTGTATTATTTGTGAAATTTTAATGCAGTATTTTTTACCTTTGTTTGCAGATGTCTCACAGTGGACGAGGTGCCTCGTCATCAGGTAGGAGGCATCCGGGATCATATATATCGTCGCCCTCATCTGTCGGGCTCGAAGAAGGCATGGAGGCACTGTCGCACAGCCCCGTCCCCAGGAGCAGTAGTGCAGTGCCGTCGAGGGAGGGGATGAAGAAAATAGCAATTGTTAATGGGTATGTTATCTATTGTATGTCTCAGTTAAAATAAATCACAATATTCTGATGTCTTTATTATATATATCTTGTAAATTGCAGCATTTTGTGTCCGAGCAATGATATAGCCCGCGTGATTACGGAGTCATTCCATAAATTCATGAACCTAGCGACTTCAATTGGAAAATGGTGCCTCGAGAGTTCAAGCGATTTATTTCGATGAATTCGAGGTTCGTGTTGTTTATCTGAGTCATTTATGTTTTGACCTTTAACACCGGTGATGTCGTAATCATATTTTTTGTAGAATTTTTTTATTGGGATGATCGTTGGGCGAGGCCATGGTCTACTCCTCTTTGGTGCGCAAAGGCAGCGAGCGCTATAAAGATCTTGTTCACAAGATCAAGCGGCGAAGGACTCGCTTGACCCACCTCCATTTATCCCCGGCGAGATTGGGATAATGGAAGGCATATTGAGCTCGGACAAGCGTCCAGCGAAGGCGGCAAGACCCGTAGCAATGAATGTCCGAGCCGGATGGTGAGGTCTTGGGATAGTCAAGCATCGGGGTGGCTCACGCTGCATTTGAGTATCACGAGATGTTGGTTTGTATCTTGAAAGCGGTTTGGTTGAGCTTGTATACAATGTTTCCTGTTACCACTATTACAATCTCCTATCGATTTGAATACTTGATTGCATATATCGTGTCCCTTATCTCATATATAAGTTAGATCATACGATTGTGTAGAAGATCACGAGAAGTGCGTATGATTGGTCAAGCTTAATGAGATATAAAAGTTTCACACCGAGACGACTTAAGGGCGAGTTGTCGGTTTAGGCTGCGGTATAGATAAGTGACTTGACTTAGTTGCTTGTCTATCTTTGATGCGTCTCGGCGTATTGAAGGATCACGATGAGATGAGTTCTTCTTCGGCCGTCGTGAAGAACCAAGATCTCGGTGACTTACGATGATCTAAACCTCGATAAGGTATTAGGTGAGTATGAGTTCTTGACCATCACTGACTTGTTATGAGTGAGGTTATATGTTCTAACCAATTCTCCGCATCTTGGGTGGTGGCGATCTTGTATGTCACGCTAGTTATCATGTCAGTCACCGTATCCGTTTAGGATGATGGCGTCCTTAAGGAGCTCAAAGGTTTATTGTACTAAACCCCGCGAGGTTGAGTTAGCTCAAGTACAATAATAAGGTTGAGTGGTACTACTTAAGAAATGAAGTTATTAATCGTTTTAAGCGATCAGATTGCTATAAATGATTAATGGACGTTCGATATCTTAAATCGGGGATTCAGAATGTCTAAGTGCAAGCCCGACTCAACTTCGGTAATAAAGGGTAAGTCGACATTCTTTCTCTAGTGGCATGATCGAATGTTTATAAATTAATTTATGTTCTAGGTTTGAACATAAGATAATTAATTTATTTGAGGCCCATCTTTATTCCTTGCATTTGATCCTGGCTGGCCCATCCAGCCCATAGCTACAAGAAAATCGGTCCCCATGTGCTCTCAAAGGAAAGATTTTATTCTCTTTATCCCACAGGATATTATTATATTTATAGTAATGCATAGATCCTTTCCATATAAGATTATGGTAATAATCCTGAGTGTATGGAAATAATCCTGAGAGTATGGAAATAATCCTAAGATTATGGTAATATTCCATATAGGATTATGGTAATATTCCATATAGGATTATGGTAATATTCCATATAGGATTAAGGTAGTGCATTATAAATATAAGGTATGAGATAAAGTCTAGGTTAATGCTCACATATTGTGAAGAAGATTTTCGGCCATCTCATATACATTGAGAGAGAGAATTTTCGAGAGTATTGTTGGAGAGAGCATTGGGTGATTTTCCGAAGCATTCTCCATAGATCGTCCTCACTCGACGTTGGAGATTGGGCAACCGGGATACAGTCCAGAAGGTCAAAGCACGAGTCCGATCCGTTCGATCCGTTCATCTCGTTCCATCGACCTCTTCAGATCCAAAGGTAAACACGTGTAAACCCCAACGTGTTGCGATTTAATTATATAGACGCATGCTAGGTTTATAATCAATGTATGGTGAATTAAACACCCAAGATGGATCCTCGGGGCGAGGGTTAACATACGTTTTCCTACACGAGAGAGATTGTAAGTACTTTGAAGTTTTAGATATCGTAAATTGATTTAAGAATCGTGATACTTGTTAATTATTTAATTTGTTTGACTTATTTATAGGCAAGAGAGCGTGGAGTAGACATAGCGGATGTCCAATGGGATGTATTCCAAAGGTATCATGCCATCGACATTTGGAGCTATCTGAGACGGAAGAATTTCGGAGTATCGCGGTAAGTATATTCGTTAGCGCAATAAAGAGCATTTAATTAAATACTAATTATAAAAAATTATATTACAGAGGCAGGTTGAGGAACAGGTGACACAGTTGAGCCAATCTGGGGGCAGTGATGAGGCGACACCAGAAATTGATAGGACTCAAATTCTAAAGAATGTCATTGGGAGCTCCTCAAAGAAAAAGAATAGGATGTTTGGGTGGTTCTCTATCAAGGACATACATGCGAGCGAAGAGTCGTCTCATTCGATAGAGAGTGCCCAACTGCTGATTCCATAGCTTATCATCAAAAGCTATTGGAGATGGAGGCAGTTGCAAGTGAGCGCGAGGAATCTGAGGCAGTTGCTAGGTGGCAATGCCTTGAGCATCTGAGGCCGAATGCAAGTTGGTGAGGCGAGATGACGTTCACATATTCGAGCTCGATTCTTGCTCGGCGGAGGCCTTAGGCGCTTCATGGCGATTCCGTTTCCACCCTCGTGATATCGGTGTTGGATTTGTATCTTGGCGGTTTGGTTGAGCTTGTATCTGATGTTTCACATTACCACTATTACAATCTCCTATCCGAATTGAATACTTGATTGCATATATCGTGTCCCTTATCTCATATATAAGTTAGATCATACGGTGTGTAGAAGATCACGATCCGTATGATTGGTCAAGCTTAATGAGATATAAAAGTTTCACATTGAGACAACTTGAGGACGAGTTGTCGGTATAGGCTGCGCATATAGATAAGAAGTGACTTGACTTAGTTGCTTGTCTATCTTTGATACGTCTCGACGTATTGAAGGATCACGGTGAGATGTGTTCTTCTATCCGACCGTCGTGAAGAACCAAGATCTCGGTGACTTACGATGATCTAAACCTCGATAAGGTATTAGGTGAGTATGAGTTCTTGACCATCACTTTGACTTGTTATGAGTGAGAGTTATATGTTCTAACCCAAGATTCTCCGCATCTTGGGTGGTGGCGATCTTGTATGTCACGCTAGTTATCATGTCAGTCACCGTATCCGTTTAGGATGATGGCGTCCCTTAAGGAGCTCAAAGGTTTATTGTACTAAACCTGCGCAGTTGAGTTAGCTCAAGTACAATAATAAGGTTGAGTGGTACTACTTAAGGAATTAAAGATATTAATTATTTTAAGCGGTCAAATGCTATAAATAATTAATGGACGTTCGATATCTTAAATACGGGGATTCGTAATGTCTAAGTGCAAGCCCGACTCAACTTGGTAATAAAGGGTAAGTCGACTTTTATTCTCTAGTGGCATGAATAAATGTTTATAAATTAATTTATGTTACAAATGAACATAAGATAATTAATTTATTTGAGACCCATCTTTATTCCTTGCATTTGATCCACAGGCTGGCCATCTAGGCCCGTAAGCTCTTGGAAATCGGCGCCCCTATAGCTCACTATGGCAAGATTTTATTCTCTTTATCCTACAAGGATATAATTATATTTATGGGATATGCATAGATCCTTTCCTTATGAGATTATGGTAATGCATTATAAATATAAGGTAAGAGATAAAGTCTAGGTTAATGTTCATTAATCCTACACATATTTTCGAGAATCCCATAGTCTTTGGGAGGAATTTTCGAGAGTTTTGAGAGAGAGCAAGGGTGATTTTTCGAAGCATTCTCCATAGATCGTCCTCACTCGGCGTTAGAGATTGGGCAACCGGGATACGATCCGGAAGATCGAGCACCGAGTCTCGATCCGTTCATTCCGTTCGACCCAAGCGGATCCAAAGGTAAACACGAGAAAACCCTACGTGTTGCAATTAATTAAATAGGCGCATGCTAGGAATATAATCAATGTATGGTGAATTAAATATCGAAGATAGATCCTCGGGCGAGGCTAAACCTAGTTTTCCTACAATTGGTATCGAGGCACGGGATCGAATCTTGACTCTGTTGGATTAATTCACGTTTGATTATTACGTGCGCTTAATTAATTGTTGGATCATCGTTCATCGTGGCTCGTTTTTGATTTTGTTGGTTTTGTTTTTCACCAGAGAAATCCGTGGTTAGATTAGATTTATTTTCTATAAATCTTATCCGTAAAAAACGAAGACGAAGCACGAAGACGAGGCGATGGGGAAAAAGCAGTCTCATGGTGTCCCTGATGGTTTCATGACGAGCATCGCGATCGCGAGATGATCGCGAGGGCGGGCGGACATGGGCGGCGTGGCGGCGGCAGCTTGGCGGGGCACGCGGCGGCGAACCGGCAGCGCCCGATGCGTCGCGGTGGGTAGCGCGGGCGGCGGCGGGCGGCGCGCGCGCGTTTATCAGCGGGAAACCTCGGCGCGCTCTGTCCGCGCTCGGCGGGCTCGGCGAATCGCCGCGGAAACCTCGGGCGTACGATTTTCGGCGGCTCGACCACGGCGTGCATGCGCGAGGAAACCTCAACGAGGTCTCGGCGGCGGGGGCGACTCGGGCGCACGATTTTTGCGAGCGCCCCATCGGCGCTTCGGCGATGCGGCTCGGCAGCCTTTCGGCGGAGGGCGGGTGAGCTCGGTGGGTCGCGATCGTCCTCGCGACCGCGGGCGGCCATGGGCGAGCACGCCCGGTAGCGAGGAAAGGGCGGCGGCAGTCTTGGCGCTCATGGGGCATGCCCTAGCCTTGCGTGCCCAGCCCATTTAGGCCAACCCGCCCAAACCCGGCCCGAACCGATTTTCGGGCCCGCACCCGTTTTCGGCCCGATTCAGTTTTAGGCCCGATCGGCCCAAATCCGATTTTGATTTAATCCGGTCCGTGCGGGCACGCGAGACCCGTTTTCAGTTTAATTCTATACTTTGCAATTCTATGTAATAGATTAGGCAAGAAAGTGCGAGTTCCACGGTGGGCCACGATGAGCGTTTTATTTTATTTTTATCGTTCATTGCATGTCGTGGATGTTTAAATTATCATTAGCATGCTATGTATGTTTAAATTACGTTGACAAACCTTTTAGTGTTTTACGTAATTAGATGCGCATAGTAAGCATGCTAGGTTTATCGCGTTTATCGAGCATTTTTAGAATTACTGCGAGCATGTTTTACATGTTGAGTTCTATGACAAGCATGCTAGGATTACGTGATCTGCATGGACAAACCTTTTGAACAAAAGACTAAGCAAGCAACCCGACAAATTAATTTTTAAATTAAAATGTCAAGACCTCCACCTTTAATCTCTAAACAAAGTGATATGCCTTTGTGAGTAAACGTCCACACGCGTGGCTTGCTTGCATTTGTTTATCATAAGTTTGTTAGATGAGATTTCTAAATAAAACATTTTAAATCTATTGAGAAGTGGGAGTTTCATGTAAACGCGTCACACGTGGCTTGCATGTGCGATTTTCATAAGTTCTCTAGAGATAGATATAAAATGAGATAACAAAAGAATTTGAATTGGGCGGTATGGTCCTAGTGAGTGCATGATTCTAAGAATTCATTTTCTGTTGTTAAAAATATGGTCATTGCTTAGACATCACCTCGAGTACAACTTCCCGAAGTCACTTCTTGCGATAGTGATGTGGTCAGTAAGGTCGATCGTTAATTTCATTTGTCATAAGGATAAGTTGACATGGATTGAAATTAAGCGACTAAAAGGTATATTTTAGTGCAGTCGGGGGTTCATGTGTAAACGTCCACACGCTTGGCTTGCATGTGGGATTCCTTGGGCGATTGGAGGTTTCTATTAATATTGTTTTATCAAAAGGTTACAATATTATTATTACGAATTATATGCGATCGTATGCTTATGTGTTTACATTATCGTTTTGGATATGTCTCTTACGCGATAATTAATATGCTCGCACAAAATCCGTTATCCGGTCCAAATTTTATCAGTGGAAGCGAAACATGGAATATGTTCTTATCATTGAAGAACACATGTTTGTTCTCACTACTCCTAAACCCAATGCCCTTATCGTGGCGTCGACTAATGAGCGTGAGAGTCAGCGGACTTTGGAATAAGTCAAACAATATGGCTAAATGTTATATGATGACTACTATGTCCAAAGGCTTGCACTGCAACATCGATCGATGGTAGACGCGACGATATTTGGTCGAGTCTCGAGTAAGTTTGGGCGATCGGATCGAACAGTCCGCTTCACAATGAGAGAAATCTTGGCGTGTAAGAAGGAAGAAGGAAGTTCGGTCCATGAACATGTCTCCATATGACTCGTCTCATGGATAGTCTTGATCGGTTGGGAGGAGGTATTGACGCGAAGCCAAGGTCGATATCATCCTCAATACCTTTGCCCAAGTCTTTTGAGAACTTTCGGCGTGAATGCGATCATGAGCAAGACCGAGTTTACACTTAGTCGGTTGTAATGATCTCGTTCTTTGCGGAAGGAGTTATGGGAAAAGGAGCACATGCTCTTGCTAGCACATCTAAGGGCCCAAAATTTTCATTGCAAAATGGAAAAGAAAAGGGTACCAAAGGTGGAAGAGGCGAGGCAAATAGTGGGAGTAATGGGAACAAGAACGTGGTTGCCACGGAGGCTGAAGAAGCCAAAGGAGAAGGCAAGTGCTTCAAGTCTTGTAAGGCCCGGGCATTGGAGGCAAATGCCCTATGCTCGAGAGCTCAAGTACGCTGTTTGCTTTAATGTGAAACATGTTTAGCGACTTGTTCTACCCATTCTTGGGTAGTAGATCTGGCATAATGATCATGTTTGTTACACCTGCGGGGTTCTGCGGACAAGGAGCTGTTTGATGGCGAGATAACGATCTCCATGGGCAGCGAAAGTCGAGGCCGTTGCAGTTGGAGATGTTACTTTATGTTTTGAGAAAACAGTTTAAGTTTTAAAAGGCGTTTTATATGTGCGGATTTTACGGAACCTTGTTTACATTTGAAATTATTTACTCATGGATATTACATTATTTTTGATAGTGGTGTTTCTATCATAAGAAATGACGAAGTTATCTCGTGTTGTACGTTATATAATTAAGCTTTATACTATTTACGCCAAACATATACCTATAACTATGTTGCATCTTCATCAAACCCTAAAAGAGAAATTTTCTTCAGAAGATGACACCACTTTTCTCTGGCATCTTAGATTAGGTCACATCAATCTAAATAGGATCCAAAGATTGGCTAAAAATGGGCGTTGGGTAATCTATGATTCTCCATTCCCATCTGCGAATCTGTATAGAAGGTAAGATGTCGACCGGACCGCAAAGCGAAGGGTTATAGAGCCAAAGAAATGTTGGAGTTAGTCCATTCGACTTGTGGACCGATGTCCACACAAGCTCGTGGAGAATACGCAGTATTTTGTCACTTTCATTGAAGATTACTCAAGGTGCGGATCGTATACCGCTTCACCGCAAGTCCGAATGCTTTGAGAAATTCAAAGAGTTTAAGGCGGAAGTGGAGGCGAAGCTAGGTAAAGTATCAAGTCACTGCGTTACGATCGTGGTGGCGAATACCTCGATGTGAGTTTATGGACTATCTAGTGATGTGTGGGATTACATCCCAACAAGACTTCACCGGCACACCACAAACAAAGCGGTGTGTCGAGCGAAGAAATAGGACTCTTTGGAAATGGTTAGATCAATGATGAGTTATGCAACGTTGCCTATTTAGATTACGGGGTATGCCTTAGAAACAATGGCATACTTGCTAAATCTAGTACCATCAAGTCGATCGAAAAGACCCTTTCGAGTTGTGGTTTGGCGCGAAGCCCGTTTAAACCACATAAGGATATGGGGCGATCCGAAGACACGTCTTTGAACAAGAAAGTCGACAAGTTGGAGGCTAGATCCGACCTTGAGGGCTGTTTATTGGCTATCCTAGAGGAGCGAAGGTGGTTTATTCTATAGTCTAAGGATCGGAAGGTCATTATTAGCACTAATGCTCGATTCTTAGAAGAGGACTATATGAAAATCATAAATCCAAAGTTGAAATAATTCTTCAAGAATTAGAAGATGATCGTATTCCACCACCGATTAGGCCAAAGTGCGAGATGTCGAGTCTAGTGGGAGGATCGACACGAGATACTTCAAGAAATTGAAGTGGGTCGAGTTCCACTGGAGATACCGACCGTACATACGTGGTACCTACCAAACAAGTTGTGCGAGATGAGAACCACATGTTTCTGCACCCACCGTTGCCATAGTGCTGTAGAACCTCGTCGTAGTGGGAGGTTGTTCGTCGACCCGAGCGATTTATGTTCGTGGGACAATCTTGGGATATAGTCGAGTGAAGCGAGCAGCGATAATCGACCCGTGGACATACTGAGGAGGCGATCTGAGACATTGATGCAAGATCATGGCACACCGCTATGGACTTAGAAATGGAGTCCATAACGGCTATGGATGTATATGAAAAGACACCTCTACCGGATGGCAAGGAAGCCGTGGGTAGTAAGTGGATATACAAAGGAAGAGATTCGATGGAGAGGTTTCGACTTTTAAAGCCGTGGCTTGTGGCGAAAGGGTACACTCGGAATGAGGCATCGATTTCGATGAGACCTTTTCCGCTGTGCAATGCTCAAGTCCATCGAATTCTTACGGCCATAGTGACCCACTCAACCTAGAGGTTTGGCAAATGGATGTTAAAACCGCTTTTCTAAACGGTTACCTTGAGGAAGGTAGAGACATCTATATCAACAACCCAAGGTTATGTGGTAAAGGGTGAAGAGCATCTAGTATGGAAGCTTAAGAAGTCCATTTATGGACTTAAGCAGGCCTCCCGATCATGGAACTTACGCTTTGACGAGGTGGTAAAGTCCTATGGATTTACCCAGTTGCCTAGCGAGAGTTGTGTGTATCGGTTAGATGTTAACGTGATGTGGTATTTCTTGCACTTTATGTAGATGACATTCTTCTAGTTGGCAACAACGTGAAGCTGTTATCAGACGTAAAGAGTTGGTTATCCGATCAGTTTCAAATGAAAGACTTAGGAGATGCAGCGTACATTCTTGGGATCAAGGTTTACCGAGATCGCAAGAAGAAAATGTTGAGCTTATCTCAGGCGTCTTACATTGATACTGTGATTACTCGTTTTAGTATGCAGACCGCCAAGAAAGGATTGCTACCTTTCAGACATGGCGTTCCTTTATCTAAGGCAGCCATCCCTATGATTTAAAGGAGATAGAGGAAATGAGACAAGTTCCTACGCTTGGCCGTAGGAAGTCTCATGTCGCAATGCTATGCACGAGGCCGATATCTCGCTATGCGGTAGGCATAGTAGCTGATATCGATCTAACCACGGACAAGCTCATTGGACTGCAAGAAAGCATATACTCAAGTACACGAAAGGACTCGAGATTATAGGCTAGTTTATCATGCGAGATAGTCTAATGCCTTTGGGTTATCTGACTCGGTTTCCAAGTGACCGTGATGAGAAAAAGTCAACATCGGGCTATGTGTTTACCTTGGGAGGTGGAGTCGTATCTGGCGGAGTGCAAAGCGGCGATGCATTGCGGACTCTACCATGGAAGCCGAATATGTAGCCACTTGGAGGCTTCTAAGGAGGCTGTATGGTTCAAGAACTACCTCATGGATCTAGGTGTGGTACTGGTTTGCCTAAGAGTATCATAGTTTCTTCGTGATAACTCGGTGCGATGTGCAAACTCGAAGGAACCACGGACCCATAAAGGCGACCAAACACATAGAGAGAAAGTACCATGTCATACGAGAAATCGTTGACGCGGTGGCGTCTTGATTGAAAAGATTGATACGATGGAAAATCTAGCGGATCCATTCACAAAAGTCTGCCGCAAAAGTCTACGAAGTGCGTTCGAGGACTTGGATTGCGCTTGATGGCACCCACTTAGAAATGAAACTTTTGTATAAGTGGGAGAAGCAAAGTGATGGTTGTTTGTAATAGCTAGTAGAAAGACACATTGTATACTAAAGTTTGCTTTAGTATAAGTGGGAGATTGTTGGTTTGTATCTTGGCGGTTTGGTTGAGCTTGTATACAATGTTTCTATTACCACTATTACAATCTCCTATCCGAATTGAATACTTGATTGCATATATCGTGTCCCCTTATCTCATATATAAGTTAGATCATACGATGTGTAGAAGATCACGAAAGTCCGTATGATTGGTCGAGCTTAATGAGATATAAAAGTTTCCTGGTGAGACAACTTGAGGACGAGTTGTAGGTATAGGCTGCAGATAGATAAGAAGTGACTTGACTTAGTTGCTTGTCTATGCTTTGACGCGTCTCGACGTATTGAAGGATCACGATGAGATGTGTTCTTCTATCCGACCGTCGTGAAGAACCAAGATCTCGGTGACTTACGATGATCTAAACCTCGATAAGGTATTAGGTGAGTATGAGTTCTTGACCATCACTTTGACTTATTATGGGTGAGGTTATATGTTCTAACCCAAGATTCTCCGCATCTTGGGTGGTGGCGATCTTGTATGTCACGCTAGTTATCATGTCGAGTCACCGTATCCGTTTAGGATGATGGCGTCCCTTAAGGAGCTCAAAGGTTTATTGTACTAAACCCCGCAGTTGAGTTAGCTCAAGTACAATAATAAGGTTGAGTGGTACTATTTAAGGAATTAAAGATATTAATTATTTTAAGCGATCAAATGCTATAAATAATTAATGGACGTTCGATATCTTAAATACGGGATTCGTAATGTCTAAGTGCAAGCCCGACTCAACTTCGGTAATAAAGGGTAAGTCGACTTTTATTCTCTAGTGGCATGAATAAATGTTTATAAATTAATTTATGTTACGAAATTTGAACATAAGATAATTAATTTATTTGAGGCCCATATTATTCCTCATTTGATCCACAGCCGGCCCATCCAGGCCCGTAAGCTCTTGGAAATCGGCGCCCCTATAGCTCACTATGGCAAGATTTTATTCTCTTTATCCTACAAGGATATAATTATATTTATGGGATATGCATAGATCCTTTCCTTATGGGATTATGGTAATGCATTATAAATATAAGGTAAGAGATAAAGTCTAGGTTAATGTTCATTAATCCTACACATATTTTCGAGAATCCCATAGTCTTTGGGAGGAATTTTCGAGAGTTTTGTGAGAGAGCAAGGGTGATTTTCCAAGCATTCTCCATAGATCGTCCTCACTCGACGTTGGAGATTGGGCAACCGGGATACAGTCCAGAAGATCAGAGCACGAGTCTCGATCCGTTCATTCCGTTCGACCGACAGGATCCAAAGGTAAACACGAGAAAACTCCTCGTGTTGCAATTAATTAAATAGACGCGTACTAAGAATATAATCAATGTATGGTGAATTAAATATCCAAGATAGATCCTCGGGGCGAGGGCTAAACCTAGTTTTCCCTACAATCAGCTCCCGTTTCCCCCCACCCTCTTGATATTTTGGTTGTATTATGAAGAAATAAATACATTTTATTTGTAAAACTTATCATATGATTTATAATTGTTTGGTTGGTTTGATATTATATCTTTTGAAATTGTTTTGTTTAAATTGTGTTTATGATTTAGAATGATAATGTTTATCATTTTGAATTGGTTTGTTTGTTTGATAATGTACCGTTTGGAATTGCTTTGTTTGGATTGTGTTTGTTTGTAGTTGGTATGTTTGAAAACATGTTTGTTGTTTGTTGTAAACGACCGTCCAAAATACAAATAGAAGTTGTCCAGTTTTGTACATTTATCGACGGACTTGCGATGGATTAGCGACGGAGTAACGACATATTAACAACGGATTAACAACGTGAAATAACAGAACAAACTGAACCTAACGACGGATTATGTCCGTCGTTAAATAGAGACGGAATTACGACGGATTAGAGACGATTCAACGACGGATTTACGACAGATTGGTTACGTGAAATAACAAAAAAATATGTTTTTTAACGACGGACACGGTCTGTCGTTATCTAGCGTCGGATTATCGATGGACTGTCGTCGAATTAACGACGGAGTTGCGACGGTCTTTTTTAGCTATGAATAAATTCAGTCGTCAATCTGTCGTTAATAACGACGGATTAGAAATCAGACGACCGTTCAAAAGGTCGTCGATTAACGACTGAAAAGTCCGTTGTTAGTCCATCGTAGATATTTAACGACGGACATAAATCCGTCGTTAAATATTTGCCAACCAGCTTTCCAACGACACCATAATTCCGTCGCTAATCGATTTTAACGACAAATTCGACATGATTAGCGACGGAATTTTTCGTCGCTATTCGCCTGTTTTTTTGTAGTGCAAAGTGTTCAATGAACCACTTATATAAACAGTTAATGAAGGTACATTAATCAATGTGAGATAATCATTAATTAATCTATACTTATCCCCTTAATCACAAAACTGTATGTCTAAGTGACCAACTTTGATTTATTATTTCTCACTCACCGAAAAACGAATTTGAGAATGTGAATATACCATGATCATCTACTCGAAACGTAGATCGATTCTATGCCTTTTAATTTCATAAAATTAAACGTTATGTAACTCAAAATCTTGATCAAAGTAACTTCCTGATAACTTAATCACATCATAATAAATTATAATAATATATATAAAATCGTTGATTTCCAACAAAAATAAAAAACATCTACTTAACCATTACCTTTTCGTTTGTATGTACAAGAATATAGTTCCTTTGAGAATGATTTAGTGGTTGAATGAATTTTTCTGAAATTGAAGGTTTTAAGTTTAAATCACACCTATACTTATAGATTCTATATTGTATAGGAACGATTGTTTATTCAAAACATCAAAATGTATATATACATATATATATATATAGTTTGGTTGAATGAGAAACCATTTTTATCCTAAAAACTAGAACCAACGAATTAGTTATGAAAGTTGATAAATCAGTTGAGAAAGTTAATGAATTCAAAATTTAGAATTTTTCACCCGGTTCGAATCCCATGAGGACGAAAATTCTATTTTTTGGATTCATCAACTTTCCCAGCGGATTCATCTACTTTCACTGTGAATTCATCATTTTTTGATTCTCACGTTCTCACAATAAAAATGGTTCTCACGTTAACCCTCCCCTATATATATATATATATATGAGTTTTGTCACATCCAACAGTCAGTGCATTAAAAAATCAATTTACCAAATTATAAATTTTTTGAAGTAAGGAATCCCTAATCGTCTCTCTCTTATGACGCGAATTGTTTGTTGTCTAATTCCTACTGGTCTAGTGTTATCTGAAGTATATCTCAAATAGTTAAATGTGGTTTCTTTGGACTTTTGGGTACTTGCTCATCTTTATTCGTGGACTCAGTCGTCAGGATCAGCAATACGTTATTCCTCCTCCTACTTCGTTCAATATAATTAGGCACGTGAATTGTGTGTGTGTGAGAGAGAGAGAGGTAGAGAGCCACTTGTACAATTAAATGTGATTAAATTCTAAAAAGATAAAGATTCTTCCAAAAGAAACGACTAAAGGTTTAATAAACACGTCTTTACTATGAAGATAAGGTAGTGACTAGTGAGAAAGAGGCAGAAAACAGACAAATACTGCTGTTGAAGAACACCCCCCACCCAAAAAAAAGAAGCATGGAAACCAAAAGGCCGGAAATCTTTGAAGTTGGTCCCTGCAAAGATGGATTTGAAATGGGATTTCTCATCGGTCAAAGATTCTCCAGCATGATCAGAAGCAGGCTTCAAAATGATTTAATTCTGCAGAAGCAGATGCTCCCATTTGCTCACTCACCACATTCAAACCCCCTCCTCACAACCCTCTCTCAAACCAATATGAACAAGTACCCCACCTACTGGGATGAGCTCCGAGGAACTGCCCAAGGAAGCGGCGCCCCATTCCTCGAGGTATATATACATATATGTATGTATGTATGAATATAAGCATATCTTGATGAATAATGCTAATGAAAAATGGAGCTTTCATGTGGTGTTACAGATAATGCTGGTGAATTTCAGGAAAGAGATACTCCCGTTTATTCCAAAAGCGGATGACACGAACGATGATTGCAGCGACATTCTTGTTGTTAGTGAATCCGTGGCCGTTGCAGCCCACAACGAGGATGCAAACGTGGCGCTGGTTGGACATACGTACGCCTGGACTAATTTTGATAAATTTGTGAATATTTTCAGTTGAGTGAAACTGACCTCTTTAATCAATTACGCTGCAGTTACTTCATCAAGGCGGCTCTGTCAAATGGAGCATCCTTCACTGCTTACACGTATGCCGGGGAGCTGCCGAGCTGTGCTTTCGGGTTCAATAGTCACGGAATGGTATTTTCTCCCTCATGAGTAGACTGAGATATTAAGAGAAAATCGATGAATTCAGTATTATAGCAAACTCAAGAATAATGCAATTTTGATCTCAACTAGAACAAAATCAGCGTTCTGTTTGGTAAAAATTCCTAGTTATTGCAGGCATTTACGCTGAATTCAGTTCCGCCTACGAAGCGTGAGATTGCAGTGGGAGGAATAGGGAGGAACTTCATCTCGAGGGACTTGCTCGAGGCACGAAACATAGATGATTCCCTGGCAGTAAGTAAAGATTTGTTTGTTCATTAGTAATGATGTGATCCTCGTTCTGATTGAATGAGTTGCGTTGGCTTCAGAGGATTTATTCATCGGAAGCTTCTGTAGGGCATAGCTACAATCTGATCGATGTAAACACACGAAGGATTTTGAACGTAGAAACGGCATCAAGAAATCGCTGCTCGGTTCATGAAGTAGGACCGGAGCCATTTTTCCATGCCAATATGTACCTTCACCTTAAAGTTCAACAGGCAGGTTGCACACATCCCATATCTAGCAATATATACATATATATCTTCAGCAAGGATTGTTTTTTAACTTTTTTCTTTTGCTTGTGAAGGAACATGATGAGAACTCATTAAGCAGACAAAAGAGAGCCACTATGCTGCCCACGGGATCGAGAAGTGAGTTTCTCTCGCTCCTCGGGGACGACAACGACAACAAATATCCTATTTTCATGACAGGTATGAAAACCAAGAATCAAAAGGCTCAAGATTCTCCAGTTTGTGAGAAAGCATAAATCACACCTTTTTCTGCTGTTTTTTCAGGTCCATTGCTTCACACCCTATGCACAGCTGTGGTGGATTTGGATGGAAAAACTCTTTCGATCATAGAAGGCAACCCGAAAGAAGGAGACGCCTCGTTTGTCTTCCCGATGTCATGATCTAACGGTGGATGCTCCTTCTCCCCAGACATCTTTGGCTGCCATATTCAGATTCAGTAGAGTAACACCTCACACATTTCATTATATTCCAGTAATAGATTAGTAACAAAAGCTATTACTACATTAGATTGATGAATTTTCAGTAAAAAAAAAAGAAGAAACATTTTATTTCCTACTAACTGCTTCAACTATCAATATTGTCCGAATCTTTTAGATAGCAACACTCTAATCCTCTTTTAGATAGCAACTCTCTAATCCAATATATTACATGTGTGTATGTCTATGATAACTTGGAGAATGATAAGCTAATGCAATCGCAAAAAACATCTCTAAAGACAGACAGAAATGTCTACTACTTGCCATGAACAATATATCATTCATCTCTTGAAGGGTGACTCCAAGCTTTATGGCGGGTGTGTGGCTTTTGACCCCCGATCTTGCTTCAAATAGCTTTTCTCTCAAGGTGCTATCCTTCAACTCGGGGAGAAACTTCGATGGTGATGTGTCTAGACCCTGAGCTGGCAGTTTTTCAGTCCATTCGCGCATTGGACTTTGGAAACTCCTCCCTAACATTATTACTCGGCATACCAATTTCTGAAAAGAAATGGTAAAATCTGAGTAGATTGTTGATTATATAGTTCGAATACAGTTCACTTATTCATTCAGTCTCGTGCTTATCTTCAGAAATATCGTTTTTCACTGCCTCAGCCCTCTGTAAAACGGCAATTTCACCTGGATTCCCCTGTCCATCTTTGACCTGCTTTTTACTAATAGTAATAGCATATGACATTGCTCGAGCCATATGTTCCTCGAACTTCACCTGTAACCTCGATGTACTCAACGCTCTCGTCATATCAGAAGACTTGAGTTATTTCCTTAAGACTCTTTTTCCTTCAGCAGTTCCTCAAAATGATTTTTCTGTCTCATTCACTTTCTTTTTCCACCTCAAAACAATTAGATGACTACTTGAGGATCCACCATCATCACCTTCCTCTCGACGAGCACTAGCACCCAAATTCAGTGGGATTGATTCCAGAGAGCTTCTTTGATACATGGGATTCCGATGTTGCTGCTTCACTTGCATCCATTCATCAAGCCACGCTTGAGATATACAAAGAAGCAAATGATCATGATCAAGATCATCTCTCTCACCCAAATCTTTGACAGATTTCTGCCTCCAATCACGCAGTTCCTTTTCACAATCTCTCACTCCCCATGCTAACTCATCGCAGAGGTCTTCCAAGAAACCACGCAACGTCCTTTCTTTCTCCAGCTCCTTATCTACAGAGCTTTTAATCTTGTAAAGCTCCTGAGCTAACTCTCATTGCAAGCTCTCCGATTGCTTCCTCAACTTCCTCTGGTGCTCAAGCTCACTTCTTGCGGACTTTTTTGCATGAGAAAGAGCAAGATCCAGCCCTTTCTTCAACGCTTTGATGAGAGACATGTTCGAAACATGCTGCTCCTCCATTTTAAGCAGTTCTGTCGATGTTCTTAAGCTATAAGTTAGCTCGCTGTTTCTCCCTTTTAACTCGATTGAGCTGGAAGAGGTAGCAGGGTGACAAGGTGCAATCTGCAAAAGAAAAGTAATCAGTAAAAGTACTTCAAATTTTATAGATGTATTACAACTTAACAGAACTCATTATCCAAAAAAGAGTATATATGTGTCATCCTTATTATTTGTCAAATAAGTAATGAAGAAAAACATGACTGGAGAAAGTTAATTCCAAAATTGAAATGAATACTCTGTATTAGAATGCTTAGAGTTGGATAACTTCATTCATTATAAGCAAAATGAAGTAGTTATGCTCATGACAGTAAAACTCATTTTCTTTTATATCAACTTGAATTCTGACAGAAGTATTGCAAGTCGAATGTAGCAATGTATGCTTGTAACCTATGGTCACCATGAAAGAATCGACCACACACAACAAGATGACTTATCCGATCGATGATGTTGCACAATCAATCTTTAAAATTATGACACTATACCATAACATATTCAAAATTACATGATTAACGCATAATACCACTCATCTGTAATAACATAACTTTTATCCAATATAACAGAAACAGTTACGAAAAAAAAATTCTTATCAATCATATTTAAAATGGGAGCTAAATGTATGCCTTGAGAAGAGAAAAGAGGAGAGTGTTGAACCCTATACCAGTTGAAAAGAAGCAGGCGGCGGAGGGACATTGACGCCGCGGCGCATGTTATGAAGCGGCGGCTTGTATTGATGGAGCTCCCACAGAGCAGCAGCTAATTTTATTGAGGAAATATTTATCCCAAAACCAGTTAGAGAATTTGCAGATAGACTCAATTCATTGGTTCTCCAGAATGGAGCTGCAAGAGTCGAGTTTCCCCCTCTCTTCCCCACTTTCCTCACTTTTCCCACAAAATTCCCGCCTTTTCTTCTCCACTTTCCTCGCCCTTTTCCATCTCCCTCTCTCTCTAGACTTCAAAGATGGTTTCTTTTTCCCGCTTTCGCAGAACTTGCAGACGCCATGGATTTTCTAAATGTTAGCACATGTGAGGTATTTTCGTAGTTGTTGGGTGAATTAAAATGGGCGCACTTGACTCGATCATTTCCTACTCTGCAGCGGTTAGAAGTAGCCATTCATTGCTAGCTGTGACATTTTCAGTATGTTGCAACTACTGCATAAAATTCATGTGGTTAATTACATCACTTTATTGATAATAATTCCATGCTCTCAGTTTTCTAGGTTCATTTTTATTTTATTTTGTATGTATGAGCGACAGTAGTATACATAGAAGTATGCAGTTATATAAAATGAATGGTGTTAAAATTCACTAATCATAGCATTAATTGGATTATACCTCACTGGTAAATCAAAATTTACCTAACTATATTAGCACGATTCTTATGTTCACTTAAATTGCATATTTTTAAATATACGTGTATTGATCGGGTGGTTAATGTCTAATACCAAAAGTTTTAAGTTTAAGTGTAATGCAATCTTTTAAATTATAATATAAAAAAATTATTTAAAAAGATATCTACTTTATTATATGATTCTTTTTCTTCTGAAAATGCGAAAGTTCTCTATGTTTTCTAAATACCCCCAGTTATATAGAATTCTGCAAAAGAACCTTTGTTTTTTGTCAAAATGTACCTTTGTGTGTAGCACGCGCCAATAGTGTTTATGGATTTTTATGGACAATTTTTATTAGATAAATATTTTTATAGTAACGGTAAAACTCAATTTAAGAAGTGTCTGAGAGAAGATTAAACTCAGTAAGACTAAGATGGCTTGGAATAACCGATATTAGGACTGGCTTAAAAATGCACTCACTTGCTTACTCGGATCAACCGGGATTCGTGCCCCAAAAAAACACCGAAAATCTAACCTTGTTCAAATATCTATTATTTAATTCAGACAAATATGATGAGTGCTGAAATGGTATATACTCGTTAGAATATTTTACGTTACACATGCAAGAGGTCATAGATCTTTAGATTTTTTTATTAATTGATAAAAAAAAGAACTAGTAAGTATCATTTTAGAGCTCTTTCACTAGTGAAACCATTTTTATTTTTATTTTTATTTTCATTTCCATTTCGTTGGTCATAATAACTCATTACGTACATTATTAGTAGGGCTGGTTAACGGTACGGTTTCGGTTAACCGAAACCGAATTACCGTAAAAATGGTAACCGAAACCGATACCGATACCGTTCGGTTAATCGGTTAACCGATTCGGTTAATCGGTTCGGTAAGAAAATAACCGAATTACCCAAAATTTAATTAAAAAAATACAAAAATTCTTTTCCTTAATTTCTTCGATTATTTTCCTGTTTTGATTTCAAAATCACAAGAAACCAAGATATCACCCATGGTAAGGATTCAAAGATGAAAAAAATTAAAGGGATTGGAAGCAATTGTAAGGATTCAAAACTGAAAAAATAACACATAAACCCCCCAGGCGCCCCCCATCGGCCATCCCCCTCAGCCCCTCTGTTCTAACTTCCAGCAAGCAATGAAGAGTCCTCACTCCTCCAAGGAGTTATTCTAATTCTACAGACTGAAAATGAGAGAAAATAGGTGTAAGGTTTGGCTTGGAGATTGAGACAAAATAGATGAAATGCTTACCAGGACCGCAGGACGATTGGACGACGATGAAGAGTCCTCACTCCTCCGAGCGAGCCAGGCGGCAGATGCAGTATGTCGAGAAACAACACGGCGCGGCAATGAATAGACGGGAGAGAAAGATGGGCGACGGACGGAAGCTAGAGCTCGGGAGGCATGGAGTGGAGGCATTCTGCTGTCTTGCGATGGACGGAGGAGCTCATGAGTTGGGGAGGTGGAGAGGCGGAGGCGGGGCCCGGAGTGCAGGAGGCGAGGGAGGAGGAGGTGAGAATAAGTGAAGAAAGAAGAAGAGCGATTCCGTGAATCAAATGAAAAGGAAAGTTAAAAGCCTTAATTGAATTATTTCGGTTAAGCGGGTATACCCATCGGTTATTTGGGTATACCCGCTAACCGATTTCACATAAAATACCACACCGAAAACGACCCGAACCCCGCTATTCTCGGTTATCGGTTAACCGAAACCGTCGGTTATCGGGACGGTTTCGGTTATAACCGATAACTGATATACCGTTAAGCATCCCTAATTATTGGACCCTCAATTTTGCATCTAAGTCTAGACCACGGGCCATGATTGGACCCTAAATGGTCTTCGGTTACTTCATATATAGCTGCATTATTTGAGTGGACATGAATAAATAAGATTTGTTATTTCTAGTGGAGAAATACCCAATAGTCAAGGGTGTTGGTTCTATCTATGATACTTCTAAAAGTATTTGGTTAATGATCATTACGGTTTGATCTTTGTTCGTATGGCAACTTTATAGCTCAACCTTTTAAATAGGCTAATATAGATTACTAATTGCTTCATTGTTATAATTTTAGTTCAATAATGTAACGATGTCAAAGAAAATGTGAGGTGGGCTAACAATGAATGATGTGACCATTAGCTCTTGACATGTAATACAAAACGATGTCGTTTTGCTATATTAAAAAATATCACATTTAAAAAGTAAAAATAAATAATTACTCTCTTCTTTCTTCATTCTTGTTGCAACCCTTTTCTACTTCCTTCACTTCTTCCAAACGACCTCATCACCGCTATCTAACACTATGCAGGCGGGCAACAACGGAGGACTTGTGGCAGGTCTACCATCACCTAGGCATTGCAGCAATCACGAGCTTTATGTCTGAAACCCTACTAGACCACGAAAATGTGGAAATCCAAAACCAAAAAATGAGAGGAAAACTAATGATTTGTAGAGAGGATGATGTTAGTTTGCATGTCAACGTAGAAAGATGGAGAATTGGGGGAAACTGGAGAGAAAAATCATAGAAATTCCAAATTCAAATCATGCAACAATAACCAACATCTCAATATTTACAAGTTCCAACATCAAAGCATACAACGCCGACCAACATCCCATCCCATCATCAAGCAATGGCAACCAACATCATCACATCTCATCCCAAAATTCCCATATTTTTGGGGTCCGGCAAAGAGGCAACGTGAGGGTCCTTGTCGGAGAGCTTAAGGATGCACGTGAGGACTCGGTGGAGGACTACTGCAGACATTTTTTTTCTTTTTGGTGGATTTTTACAATAGCAAAACGATGTCGTTTATATTACGTGGCAAGAATTAATGGTCATATCTTACGTTGTTAGTCAACGTTCCGTTTACTTTGCCATCGTCATATAACCAAGTTACAATTGTAATAACAGAACAATTATTAGGCTTTATTTGTCTGTTTCAAAAGGTTGGGCTATAAAATTGTTATGAGGACAAAGTTCGAACTATAAATGATTATTAACTCCACTATTTCATGTGTTGTTTTGCATATACAAATCCATTTGCAAGTGATGTGTTAGAACTTAGTTAATTTTTAGGTAAAAAACAGGGTATGTAGTCAATTTAAGTACTCTCTTAGGGTGACCATTTTACATACGCAACGTAATAATAGTTAAATTTTCTACATAAAGCCTAAAGGGTTGAACTTTGTAATCATTATCTTTTAAATGCTCCGTTGTGAGTCAATTTCAAATAACTCCTAAATTCCACTATTTACGCATGCATAGTGCAGGTTTCTAGATATGGTAAGAATTATGCTTTTCCTATTACCTCTTTCTACTTCATTTTGTTTTTTCAACATAAAATACACACTACGAAAGTTTAACTAGTTTGGTAAATTTCAATATATACGATGTGAATGCTGAATCACTATTTGATCCATTTATATTGAGCCAAAAACAATATCATCAACGTAGTATAGGTAAAGCTGTCGCACATTATCTTTTTTGTACAATATGTCTTTCCTTTGTGGCTCACAAGTTATTATATAGGATGACAATTACTTAAAATTAAAACACATACCGAATATGTCATATTTTGATACATACTATATATTCATTTTTTTTTGTTCACACACCACTTACTGAATCCTCTTTGAGAGAGGAACTCCCAACCTTTATTTTATCAACTAAATTGCGCTTCATCGTTCATATAATATAATCATTTAAAAATTTATATTATATTTTCTCTCTGGAATTTAGTTCAGATATGAGTTTTTGTGTATGTTCGTTATATGTAACATTTTTGTTACTTTTTTGGTCACAACATTTTTGTTGTTTTTACTTACCATCATTTTGGGGGATTTCATATGGAGTTTGGATTGAGATATGAGTATTTTTTTACGAAAATTATGTCATGAGATAATTTTACGTAATTATTTGTGTATTTTGTGTTACATAGGAGTGTAATTGAACCGAACCGAGCCGAACACCATCATGTTCAAGTTTGATTTGTTTAATATTGAGCTGAATCTTGAGCTTTATTCATCGAATATTTCGAGCTCACGAGCTTAATCGAACCTAAACAAACTTTCTTGAAATTAGATACATGTTTAAAATATTAATTATTTTATTTTTAAAATAAATTATTTTATCCATCATAACACAACATATTTATTGATTTCTTATAATAAATAAAAGTAGTTAGAGATTTAACACAATAATTATTAATTATAGAAAGAAAATAATTGTCTCTAGTTAATAATTTTATATTTTCAAGCTAATTAAATCAGTTAACGGATTTATTTACGAACTAACGAACCGAATACTACCATGCTCAAGTATGATTTGTTTAGTTAACGAGCTAGACTAAACAAACTTGAACGAACTTTTATCAAACTGGATTCTGAATAGCTCACGTATAGTTTAACTAGAGCCCTAATGTTACATATATTTTTGTTTTGTTTTTAGTTATAGTCTATCGTGTACATTTATTACGCTATGTCATTTAATATATATACACGGAGTACGTGTATATTGACATCGACAGTCATAAAATATGAATCGACATCAATATATAGAATATGCGTCACTTCCGATCTATCCACTTCCAAAACAATATGATATGTCTGTCATGATGACCTATTCCATTAACAATTGCATGTCAGTTTTCTTTAGTGGATTTGTTGCAGAAGAGGATATATAAACTCGTTTAGATTTAGTATCTTTTCATCATCAAAAATGGAAAAGGAAAAAAATGATATGGATAGATCTATTTTAGGTTTGTTCTCAAAGCGTTTTTTTTAGTTGGATAGTTGGTATATATGATCTTAATTAAATATATAGATACATACTTGTCAATGTAAAATTTAAGTGGCGTGCCGTTTAATTTTGGAAGCAGAGTTGGGAATCTAAAGTCAAGCATATATGCCAGTTCCACCCTCAAAATCATTCATAATTATACCTTTAAAAAAAAGGCATCATTATATCTTAGATGACGTAAAATTAGATAGGAATAGAATAATTATAGGAATTGAATGGAATAAATATTTCATTCATATGGTTGATATGTACAAAAAAGTAACGAATGAATAAATAAAATAAATGGAATAACCATTATTCATAATATAATAGTAATAACAACAATAATATAATAATAATAATAAAATAATAATAATAATAATTAGTATTATTATGATTAAGTATTAATTATTTTCTTTATTATTTTCTTGTATTGTTACTATATCTATTATTAGTAATTATTATAATTTCTACTGTTTTGTTTTTATTATTGTTGTTGTTGTTGTTATTATTACTATTATTAATTACTATATTATTATTATTATTATTATTATTATTATTATTATTTTCTTGTATTGTTATTAGATTTATTATTATTATAATTTTACTATTATTATTATTATTGTTGTTGTTGTTGTTATTTAATATTATTTATTATCATTAATATTATTATTAATAATAAGAAAAAATAAGAATAATTTTTTCGATAAATAAAAATTAAATTTGGCCAATTTCATGCGCTCATGGAAATAGGTAATAAATGGAGGATTGTGGAATGACTAATCTCATGTTCATGGAAATAAGTATTAATTCGAGAATGATGATCTATACTAAAAATCTTACCAGTCATATGATTGAGAATAGATGCATGAATCACCATTTTATATTCTGATTCCATTTTTGTGTATCAGCCACCACATAATAATGAGAAATTGAAAAAGAAATTTGTGATTAAAAAAAGAAGAAATTAAATTAGCAAATAACACGAATTAAACAGTGAGCAAAGTTAATTAAAAATTGTGAATTGTGGTGGGAATGGATGACGGAATAGATAATAATTAAGGAACCTGCACTTTGCCTTCCTAATTACTTGTGATCAAGAATCTTCTACAGCATGTGACGAAACGATAAGTCAATTACAGAAGCTAGAGAAGTTTGGTTCTATTTTTCTTACCCACCCAATGATGTGAATCGTGTGATGAGGATACAAATTTTTATCTTTTCCATTATGATTTGCAACGGGATTTGTATAAAGTCGTTTTTTGTACCAAAATAAGATTTAAATTCAACGCAATTAAATAATTATAAAATTAAAAATATATAACTAGATATGGATTTGGGTATAGATATTGATTTATCTTATAAGCTTTGACTTGTAAATCACTCTTACACAAGTTTTGCATTTATTCGGAAGGGGTGGTCTCATGTGCGCACAGTGAGACCTTCTAATTAATTTTTATTTAATTAATTAATTATTATTAATATTAAATCAATTCTAATTAAAATTAATTAGTTTAATAAATCCTAATTATGAATTAGTAAATAATAATTTTAAATTAATAAACCCTAATTATGAATTACTAAACCCTAATCGTGAATTAATAATTCATAATTTTGAATTAATAAACCCTAATTAGAATCGATAAACCATAATTGTGAATTAATAAACCATAATTTGAAATAATAAACCCTAATTTTGAATTAATAAACACTAATTATGAATTAATAAACCCTAAATTTGAATAATATATCCAAATTTTGAATTAATAAACCTTAATTATGAATTAATAAACCTTAATTGTGAATTAATAAACTATTATTATGAATTAATAAATTCTATTTTTGAATTAATAAATCATAGTTAAAATTAATAAATTTAATTATAAATTAATAAAATCTAATTATCCTTACTCACCATAATTAATATATAATTATTTTAACAAAAAACAACGATGAGCTTATGGTGAGGCGGAGCTCACCCAAATTTTTGTCTATTCGAAATTATCAATATAATGATATAGTCATTTTATACAACTAAATCGACTAAAATTGTGATGTTTCATCTATTGCTAACGATTCATAGAAGTTGACAACGATATTTTCTTATAATAGTGATAACTCATAGCTGTGACCGTAAATGAGTGTTTATTCATGAAATTATTCGGAGTTCTACCGATAAAAGTTCGTTCGAGTTTGTTTAGTGAAGCTCGTTAGCTAAACAAATCAAACTTGAGCATGATAGTATTCTACTCGTTAGCTCGTGAACAAGTTCGTTAACGATTTACTTTGAAAATATAAAATTATTAACTAGATATAATTATTTTCTCCTATAATTAGTAATTATTGTATTAAATCTCTAACTATTTTTATTTGTTATAAGAAATCAATAAATATATTGTGTTATTATGGATAAATTAATTTATTTTTAAAATAAAATAATCAATATTCTAAATATATATCTAAATTTAGAAAGTTATTTGAGTTCGATTAAAGCTCGAATAAGCTCGTGAAACGAAATATTCGATAAATAAAACTCGAGACTCTACCGACTTTAAACAAACCGAGCTTGAAGACGGTGGTGTTTGACTCAACTCGATTCTATTACACCCCTACTCATAGCTAGACGTAATAGATAGTATTAGCTAGTTATCATATATCTAATTAACGATCTCTAAATAATTCAGTAGTAGCTACACAAGAAACTTCCCTGACGGAGATGAAGTATTAATTTAACTTTTAATTTTAACATTTAATTTGGTTACGGATGTCTAGTAGATACTTTTAAACAATAAACCTTACGTTGGAGAAGGAAAATTCCACTAAATTACAATTTTCGAATATGATATGATATATGTTTTCGTTTGTGAAATCAATATGATATGATGTATGTTAGATCTCATAGTTATAATATATGAAATTCGTACAAAATAGTTATTAATGTACATTAGATATTATGAATACTAATATATTTAGTACACATTAGACAGTGTAATATATATTATATTAATCATTTGAATATAAAATGGGAACATATATAAATCAATTCTGTTGGTGGAGATAATGATGTAAAAACATTTCGTGAGATTTGCAATTGCAATATATTGACAATTTGCTGACACTATATTTATTAATATATTAATTTTGATAGTCAGTTCTCTATATATATAAAGTGATTTTGAACGGAGGAAATGAACACTTTTTTTCCAATCAACTTTAGTCGGTAGATCCTGAAAGACTTTATTAGGAGAGAGACTCTTTGGGCATGTTGGGATATCCAACGCAAGTGTCCAAGAAAGTGGGATCACAACTCACAAGGAAGATATGAATCAAGCTTTTTCTAGTGCAAGTTTCACAATCATACCTATAATGTGTCAATCTGAACTTTCAACCCCTTTTTCACGAGTAGATTTGACCCTCAACAATATTACATACTATTATTTTTCTTCTTTTTAATATGCCCATTTTATTTATAATTTTTTAGGAGAATGCAGATAAATATTAACTAACCCGAGTAAGGGATTGTTTTCTCTATATCTTGTCGTTCAAATAAAGTACTATTTCTTTCATCTACTAAAAACTTATATTTAATTTCGATCTATTTATCAAAAACTTGTATTTTTCTCTTTTTAATATCTTTTTACACTTACAATGTAGACTCATTTTTCACTCACTACAATTTATTAAAACATGTGTCCTCAAAAGTAATATAAGCTTTTGGTGGATGGAAGTAATAATTTTTTATGATCAACTAATTAGAAGGAAATATTTATCATTAGTTTTAAATACAATACTAGTGAAACCATTTCATTAGATACAATAATAGTGAAACCATTTCATTATTTATATTTTAATCATAATATGCATATAATACGAGACACCTTTTATAACTAACTTTTTTTGATGAGGATTTCCATGTGATTCTTCAATGTATACAAATTTTGAGAATAAAAGTCTACTATGATGAGTCCAAATGAGAAAGGCGAAGCATATAATATCATGACGATAGAGAAAACAGTATGCGATTGAAGAGAGATAATTCAAAATGATTACTCGAAAGATAAATCGTCTAACTCAACTGTGTATAATTACATTTTATTTTATTTTTCAAATCTCACTTTATCAGATGTTCTGATTTTACTTTAAACATTTTATAATAACAACTACCTAATAAGAAAACTCATACTTAATATTTTTCAACGATTACCTATTAAGGAGATTCATATTTAATATTTTTCATTGACAGAGTACTATAGTTTCCACTGTCATGACACAATAATAAAAGATACATTAAATAATATGGAGGAAATTAGCAACAGAGTATCTGCATAATGGTATATGATTGTTGAAATAACGTGTGTCCGCATTAAATTTGATTAGGTTGTAATCACATTTTATTTCTGATTAATTTAGAATTAGTGGTGGGATTGACCCATTTGATAATAAAAAAAATTGTTGAACAAAATCTATGGCAAAGCTGCCAATTTTAATGTGTTATTTTTGTACACTTAGAGAATCTAAAATTGATATTATATATAAATGAAACAATTTAAAGTTTTTATTTCCAGGGAACTTGTAACTTTTATTTTCGATGCTTACCGGATAAATTTGCATTTTTTTTAATTTATAGGAAACTTATAACCGCCATCTTTAATGCGCACCGGATAAAGTCCATGTTATTATACAATAATCTATATAGTACTATATTCTTGTACAATAGTAGTACTTATTTTTTCACTTCTAAACCATGGTAATTAATCATGGGCTTTTAGTCATCGATTGATTATAAAAATATCATTATTCTTAACAAAACCAAATAACATAACCATACTATCAAAATATAGTATAAAATCACACTTTAGCCTATACTACTTAATTTATAGTAAATCACACTACCATAGTTTTTTAATCGTCGATCGATTAAAAAAATATCATTATCGTAAACAAAAAAAAGCAGAATCATACTATTGGAATATAATTGAAGGTTGAGATCAAATCTACGTAATTGTTTGTAAAATACAGAATTGATCTATATATGACCTCACATAATAAATACTGAAATTTCTCATTTTGAAGTGAATCTAATTAAGAGCGGAGGGCAATAATGGCAGAAAACCATTTTCGCGGGCCTATAAAATGCGTGCAACACTACGACGAGCGCCCCCGGCGCAATTTCAAACCCAAATTTTCCTCATTCCGTGGAACGTCAGCTCTCTCTCTCTCTCTCTCTCTCTCTCTCTCTCTCTCTCTCTCTCTCTCTCTCTCTCTCTATTACATTTCCACAATTGTATAAAAAAAACACAAGATTGAGCCGTTCACTTGCAAATTGTAGACGATGCATCCTTAAGAGCAAGCCCAGTGAAAAATTTCTTCATCGATATTAATGAATTCAGGTCCGTGTTTGTATGCGAGAGTGTCTCTCTGTGCGTGTGTGTGTGTCTCAGTACACATGTAGATGCATTGTGTTGACAGATTCGCACACAACCCACCCACACTAGACACGTAGCCCATCACAGAAATCTTCAAGGTGTATTGTAAGCAGAATCTGCACAAAGTTCTTTTTTTTTTTGGAAATTCTGTAATTTCACATGAAATCAAGGGCATGGCCTTCGAATCAGCGTTTAGGGATTGGGAACGCAATTAAGAAAAATAGGCGGAACGGTGGCGAGTGTTGCTACCACGGAGTCGAAATAGTGTTTTTAATTAACTGAAATCTTGAAGCACAAAACGACAAGGAGTTTTTGATCTAAAATATTCACTCGGAGATCGGTCTACTTTTGTCATGTTCCTTATGATTGAATCACACTTTAGCTGTTATTTTTGTAGTGGATTTTATCTAATTATTTATTGTCAATGATGATCTATCACTTGTTTAAGTTCTTTGCAGTAGACGTTAAATCTATGTTATTCGATTTGATTATGAGACGAAATGCACATGAAACAGATGATGACGTGTGAAAATAGTTTATACAATCTTTATTGGGTCACTTTCATTGGAAAATTTAAGCGCGATTTATGTTTCTGGCAGTTAATCCTTGCTTTTTCAACCTGTTCAGCAAAGAGGGGTGATTGATCTGGAACATTGGGAAATTTAAGTAATTATGCTTCTCTTAGAGGAGCCATTAATGATGTGTGATATTTTAGTTGACTTCTAATTTTTTGATTAATTTTTTATATCATTATCTATTTCTCTACCATTATGTTATTCAGTATGTGCTGCCTAAACTTTGTTATCACTTTTTCTGCTTCACCTTCATAGTCATGTTCAGTTATGTGTAGGCACTCCACTAATTTAGTGTAAATTATAGCTTAAGTTGTCAGACAAAATATTTTATGAGGAACGCGCCATGTTACTCTTCATTGAGCTTTCCTTGGATTTAGCCTTTGATTTTATTAAGACCGTGGAGTTTTAGATCGAAGTACGTACAACTTTTTACATGAATGAACAAAGCATGAATTCTGGCTATGATAAAAGGTGGCAAGTGAAATTTAGTTTTTGAATGCTGCATCAAACAGAATTGTTTTCTTAGCAAAGGCTGATTCTTGAATTTCTAACACGCTATCTTGTTTGGTTTTATCCTCATTGGTGATTTCAGATATTTTAAGGTATTGAGATAAGCGTTTGGTCTTTGCTTTGGGTGGTTTTGCTGCAAAATGGCTTCAAACACAACTGTCAAATGCCTATCACCGATGAAGGCCACATCAAATGGGGTCTTCCAAGGGGACAATCCTCTCCATTTCGCACTTCCTCTTTTGATTATACAGATATGCATTGTGCTGGCGTTGACCCGAATACTAGCATTTCTTCTTCGGCCGCTAAGGCAACCACGCGTGATCGCTGAGATTGTTGTAAGTAGGCTTTTCCTGTGGTCTGTTTTTCTGTACTGTACAATAGCGATATACTAAATTACCAGTGCACACTATAATTGCATTCTCGATGACTTTAGCTTTGTCTACTCAAGGTTTATTGACATATCTAGTCCTTACACCTTTTAGTTTCCTTCAGCTTTTATTCTGTTCCATATATATTAATTTAGAGAAGAATGAAACCTGTGCTGCTTTATTTGATCAGTATCACTTAAAGTTATATGGTTTTGACCCAATGGTCTCTATTGGTTGACTTATATGTTAACATTTAATATTGACTTCTGGTGATGTTTGATGTAACCTGAGAGCCCAAACTTTGAGAATTCAATTAAACATGTCACCAGGTTAAGCCTTTGAATCGGAGAGGCCTTCAGAACAACATTGTTTCATGACGTTATGAATTACTCTTAGCTCTTCTCATTTTTATGTCCATTGATCCGAGCAAGGATGAAGTTTTAGTTTTCAATGACAAGAACTTGCAAGATCGTATGAATTTAATTCTATGCTCATGTGTTTATAAGTTCTCCTAGAGAGAGATAGAGAACATATGTTTAGCGTTGACCAGAGCTTGTGATTGCTTCCAAGAGCAATATCTAAATCCTTACTGCTAAAAGAAAATGGTAAGGCTAATGCACATCCACTTTATTATTTCATATGAAGCACTCTTGAGTACGTTTAAAGTTTCTTTGACTTACTAATACTTTTTTGGTAGGGAGGTGTTCTACTTGGTCCTTCGGCTTTGGGCCGCAACCAGAAATATCTTCATGCTATTTTTCCACCTCGAAGCCACACTGTTTTGGATACTCTTGCCAACCTTGGCCTCTTATTCTTCCTGTTTCTGGTTGGCCTTGAGCTGGATCCAAAGTCTCTTCGACAGACTGGAAAGAAAGCATTGAGCATTGCTCTAGCAGGAATCAGTCTCCCGTTTGCTTTAGGAGTTGGGACCTCATTTGTGCTCAGGGCTACCATTTCCCAAGGTGTGAGTCAAGGACCATTCTTGATTTTCATGGGAGTGGCTCTTTCCATTACAGCATTTCCTGTCTTGGCTCGTATTTTGGCTGAACTCAAGCTATTAACTACAAATGTTGGTAGAATAGCCATGTCTGCTGCTGCAGTCAACGATGTGGCTGCATGGATTCTTCTTGCTCTGGCTGTTGCCCTATCGGGCACCGGGCGTTCCCCACTCGTTTCCTTATGGGTCTTCTTATGTGGGTTTGGTTTCATACTGTTATGCATAATTGTTGCTCCATTTGTTTTCAAATGGATTGCTAGACGCTGTCCCGAGGGAGAGCCAGTTGATGAGATATATATTTGTGCTACACTTGCTGCTGTTTTGGCTGCTGGTTTCGTCACTGATCTCATTGGAATTCATGCACTTTTCGGGGCCTTTGTCATGGGCGTTCTTGTCCCAAAGGAGGGAGCATTTGCTGGAGCCCTCGTGGAAAAAGTAGAGGATATCGTATCTGGTCTGTTTCTTCCTTTGTACTTCGTATCAAGTGGATTGAAGACAAATGTAGCCACCATTCAAGGGGCTCAATCTTGGGGTCTTCTTGTTCTAGTCATATTTACCGCTTGTTTTGGGAAGATTTTTGGCACCGTCTTGGTCTCTCTCTGCTGCAAGGTTCGTTTTAGAGAGGCGTTAACCCTAGGTTTCTTGATGAATACTAAAGGTTTGGTGGAGCTTATCGTCCTTAACATCGGGAAAGACCGAGGGGTGAGTTGCTAATGAACTATCTGGTTTATCAGTATAAATTTGCTCAGTTCTTGATCTCACAAATGATCTTTTCTGTCTTTGTAGGTTCTGAATGATCAGACTTTTGCGATCATGGTTCTAATGGCGTTATTCACGACATTCATAACAACGCCAATTGCCGTGGCCATATATAAGCCGGCTGAAATGGCTAAATTGGAATACAAATATAGAACTATTCAGAGGAAGGAATCCGACACTCATCTCCGAATTTTATCTGCTTTCATAGCACGAGAAATATTCCGACATTGATAAATTTGATGGAGGCTTCACGTGGTACCGGGAAGAAAGGAGGTCTTCGCATCTATGCGATGCACCTAATGGAGCTGTCCGAAAGATCATCCGCTATTCTGATGGTGCACAAGGCGAGAAACAACGGATTGCCGTTTTGGAACAAGGTGCAGAACTCTGATGCAAACCAAGTCGTGGTTGCTTTCGATGCATTCCATCACCTCAGCCAAGTATCGATACGGCCAACCACTGCGATCTCGCCATTTTCCAGCATGCACGAGGACATCTGCACCAGTGCCGAGAGGAAAATGGCTGCGATAATTATCCTTCCGTTCCACAAGCACCAGAGAGTCGATGGCCACTTTGAGACGACACGGGCTGATTTCAGGCATGTGAACCGTAAGGTTCTCGAACACGCACCGTGCTCAGTTGGGATATTGGTGGATCGAGGGCTTGGAGGGCCGTCCCACGTATCCGCAAGCAACGTTAACTACACTGTGACGGCGCTCTTCTTTGGAGGCCATGATGATCGTGAAGCTCTATCTTATGGTGCGCTCATGGCCGAACACACCGGCATTCGGTTGAACGCAGTTCGTTTCATCGTGGACTCAAAGGCCGTCCCGGATAGTGTATCTTTGGATGTGAATGATGATACATCAGATGAAGAGTTTCTTGCAGAGTTCAAGCGGAGAGTATCGGAGGATGGCTCGATAAAATATGAGGAGGTCGTGGTAGGCAATGATGGGGACATAGTTGGTACGATCTGCAAATACAATAGGAGTAATCTGTTCATCATCGGACGGATGCCCGAGTGTCGGCTCGTTGCAGCTGTTAACAAGAAGAGTGAATGTCCTGAACTGGGACCGGTGGGGAACTTGCTGATTTCGCCGCAGTTTAAAACCGCGGCGTCAGTTCTGGTAGTGCAGCAGTACCGCGGGCGGCTGATGGGAGACTCGCTGGCGTCGTTGAAGGAAGAGCGTACGTCAGATTCGGAGGCGGAGGAGCAGGCAAATGGCTCGCAGTGATCTCTGCTTTTGTTGCTGATATGAGCCTGTTTGAGGTAATGATAGTATATATACAAAAAGATATATTTGTTGCAATAATATTTCATTCCTGACCTTTAATCTGTCATGCTTTTAATACAAGTCATAGATGTTGCTGAAATAATAGCTATATGTATTATATGAGTCGGACGATAGTAAATGTAAATGCTCAGCTGACTATGATTATCTCAAAAAAATTACAATTCCGAGAAGTATTTATTGTTTGTATCCATATTATGTTGGTGAAGTGGGGTTCTTTTATCTTTTTCTTTTTCGGGAATAACATATTGATGAACTATAAATCTTTTGACGATGGCTCTTGGGGCTTGATGAAGATACGAGTCCGTGAGCTCTTACCTAGCAGTAGAGGATATCAATTATTAGTATTTCGGTTTATCGAAATAGAAAAACAATTATAGGTATATAATCGAATCAATCGGTTATCCAATTAATCGAATAACTATTTTTTAATAATTATATATAAATAAATAATACTCCCTCCATCCCCTAATTATATTTTGGGAATCTTCGATAAATTTTAATAAAAGTTGTTGAATGTATTATGAGTGAAGTAAGGATCCCACAATAGTGTAATATTAAATTAGTTAGTGGTGAGCCATAATTGTAAAAAATATAAATAAATGGGTTGTTGAGGATAAAAAAGAGAAATAGTAGTAGACCATGTGTGGTAAAAAGTGTAAATAAATGATATTATTGAGGATAATAAGTTGGAAGATAGTTACTATAAATGGATAAGAAGGAAATTAATAAACGTTCCAAAAAAGAAAATTAGGATAGAAATTGAAGGACGGAGGAAATATATAAATAAAGTATATATATATATATATAGGGGTTGGTTATGGTGAGAAGTTCTTTAACGATTTGAAAGACGAATAGAAGATATCTTTCATATTGTGAAGACAATCGTAATTAATGTATCGCATATGAAAGTTTAGCACATATTTCATCCATTCGTAGCACATATCTAAATATATTAGTTTAGACATCTTTCATTGCAGTAGAGCACAAGAAGAGTTATAGTGTTGCACAATAATCCGTGTAGAAGACAAAACACAAAACCAGAAGACACACGAAAATTAAATCTCAACCATTGATATAGCAAATCAAAGGCCCATTCATTCCTATTTCCTACCAAATTATCTATTCCTACCGATCCATCTCCTATATATATATATATATATATATATATATATATTTGGTTATTGGATATACCGATAATTGAAATATATAAATGGATTAAACTGAATACTAAATCGAAAATATTAAAATCGATTATTTAATTAACAGATAACAAAATTTTTAATTTGATATTATAATAATCCAATTAATCAAATCTAAATTTTCACTCCTAATTTTAACTCGACCGATTAACGAGCCCTAAAGCATTTTTCTAGGTGATCTGACTAGAAATTAAATGGTTAAGAGAATATAATGACTATATGTTTAATAACTAATATATTTATCGAGACTCAAATGTGTATATATATCAATAGGGCTGACAATTTTCGATACGACACGAGAACACGACATGAACACGCATGAAATTAATGAGTTAGTGTTCAGCCTTATCGTGTTCGTGTCCTTATCGTGTCGACACGATTATTTCGTGTCGTGTTCGTGTAACCCGATAATTTTCGTGTTGCATTCGTATTCGTGTCGGATCGTGTCATTTTCGTATAATTCGATAATATTTATATATATTTACTATTAATTTAATTATATTTTATATATTTATTTATTTTATTAATTTATTTTCTAATTTTTATTTAAATTTATCGTTTCGTGACGTTTCGTGTCAACCCAAAAAAAATCGTGTCATATTCGTGTTCGTGTCGTGCTCGTGTCTGTGTCAGTATATTTCGTGTCGTGCTCGTGTTCGTGTTGGACAGATCCTTAACGAGTCGTATTCGTGTTTGGTCTTATCGTATCGTGTCGACACGATAATAACCCGACACACAAGAATTGTCAGCCCTATATATTAGTGCTAGTATGCGTGGAATATAATAATATCAATAAACTTAGATAAGAAAATGAAATGAAGGTATAACCCACGCAGAACAGCGAATAATATAATGATTTAACATATAAATGAAAGTAGAATTAAGAAATTGATGCTCGTAAAAGTTATCTAAATTTGATATAGCTACATAGAGAAAGTTTACTTGAGTTGTTAGGTTGCTTACATCATGAATCAAATATTATAACTGCAGTTTGTAATTTAAGGCGGCCCATTTGAATTATAATAATTTTATTAGGATGCATTTTGTTTGTAGGAAAATGGTTGACATGACAACATTACTTCCACCTTTTCCCTCACTTTTCACATATTATAAACTTTCTTTGAGTAGAATGGAAATATTTTTCGGGCAGCCCTCCTTTTCCTTTTTCTCACTCCAATTCTTGATATATCATGTGCTATTGATTTGATGATATTTTTTTTATATTTTCCACCGCAGAAATCATGTGGTAAAAAAGATGGAGATCACTAATTTACCCATTTTTATCTCTTCTTTTTTAATGATAAATTTGCAACAAAAAGGATCGAACACACTCTTATGAGAATAGAAAATAATACATTTTTTAGTAGAAAAATATAAATACTAATTTTCAATAAAAGATCTCCGATATCTATACCAATACATATATATACCTATACAAAAAAGAGCCTTATTTACAAAATACGATTTCTCTAATATATATTATATATCTAATCAAGCACAATAATGACTATACCTACAAAACATATATTAACAAATTCTAATATATATTAAAATGGTATAATTCATATTTGAGCATAATTATAACAAAATAACATCAGGCTATATTTTATTCTTAATTAGTATAATGATAGAAGATCATTCTCACAAGTGTTTGTCCTCACCAAGTTAGCATTTAGGATCATATATAGGATGCGAAATATTCTCTAAGAAAAAGCAAATGACTGATGCATTAATCTTAACCAATCAAATTAAACATATATTGAACAAGATCTAGACATATTGTAATATGTTCACTTCAGATATCAAACACGAAAAATTAATTAAAGGAGACAGAGAAAACTCTCACGAAAAGCAAGAGATCAATATTGATCCATGATTGAATCAACCTACCAACTCAAATAAATAAAAGGAAAACCAAATGTTTCATTCAAGCTCCCATTACACCATGTAACATATCTATAAATAATTATGGTTTAGTGTGTCTTTTGCTATTATCCTCTGGCTTCCATTTTCTAATTAGTTAGGTGAACACATAGGCAGCAAATTACAATAACTCATGACTACTATAACCACAGCAAGTTAAATAAAAATTTAGATATATGAGATATATCAATCTAAATTGATGTGTATTATTTATTTTCATAATACCATTATAAATATACATTTAAAATAATATAAAACAAATCTTAAAGAAAGCATAGGAAACCAACTTTCTCTAAAAAACATCCAAAGGAAAAATCACTTGTCCACATATATAATCAAATGAATTAAAGCCAAGTTTTCTTTGCCTATATATACAACTAAATATCCATGATGAATTTCTATAGTACAAATTATACCTCATAGTCATTAAATCATGAACAATCCTATTACAGAATTCATCATCTTCTTCTCTCTCCTCGCTCTAACCCACGCCAAAACCACGACTCTCAAAGAAACCGAACAATGCAAAAGAATCGTGCTCTACTACCACGCCATACTCTTCAACGGTACAGACGCCGCCAACGCCACCTTGGTCAAGCCTCGTCCATCAGCAACTTCAAATTTGGCATGATGGTCGTCTTCGATGACCCTCTCGCCGGCGGTGGCTCGAGCTCAGGGCTTCTACTTCTACGACAAGAAGGATGATTACAGCGCATTTTGCTTACACGCTGGTGTTCAACTCCACCGACTACAAAGGGACTCTCAACGTGATGGGCCTAGATCCGTAGCTCGAGGAAACGAGGGACTGTCGGTGGCGGCACCGGAGACTTCTTCATGGCGCGTGGGGTTGTCAGTATTCAGACTGATGATGTGCAGGGCACCTTTTATTTTAGGTTGAAGATGGATATTAAGTTGTACGAGTGTTACTAGAACTAGCTACATACTTGTCGGGTTTGGGCTTGTTGGGTGTGGTGTGCAACCCAATCCCACATCGAACATAGAAGAAAAATTGCCTTCTATATATTAAGAAACCCACCACCAATTAGTATGAGGCATTTTGGGTGGTTGAGCCCAAAAACAAATCCGTGCGGGCTTTTGGTCCAAAGCGGACAATATCATACTAATTGGATGGAGTGGTGGCGGCAGCATCCTAACAAATGGTATCGAGCCGACGGTTCGGATGGACCCAATATGTGGGCGGGACGAGGCTGCATTCCGATGTGGAGGAGTACCCCGATGAACTCACGATTGAATCGGTGGTTCCTTGTGTCGAAAGTCTTCCCGCAAGAGTGATCGGTAGCGAGTCCGTGGTGGTAACAAAGTGCAAGATGTACGGATTATCGTTCGAGGGAGACAATGATGTGGTCCTTGGTTTGAGGGAGGATTGTTGGGTGTGGTGTGCAACCCAATCCCACATCGAAGATAGAAGAAAATTGCCTTATATATATTAGAAACCCACCACCAATTAGTATGGCGCTTTTGGGTGGTTGAGCCCAAAACAATCCGTGCGACTTTTGGCAAAAGCAGACAATATCATACTAATTGGATGGAGTGGTGGCAGCAGCAATCCCCAACAGGGCTAATGAGTTTGTCTCATTTTTCATTTTATTTGTTTTTATATTGTTGGATAGATACTAATTTATTAAGCATAAGTCAAAATGTGTAAGATAAGTTTTAAATTCGAATAGTAATTAAATTATAGATGTGTACTGGATAAGACAAGTTTGGATCCTTGTGTTATCCCATCTTATGAATTTTGACTCGTAAAACGGTCTCACACTAGTTTTATATGATTTATAAGTGGATTCTAACGTGGTTTTGATGATTATAAAGAGGATAAAATCGCTTAATGTTATAACATTGGGACTGTTTGAATATATCATGCCTTCTTATGTGGAGTAAAAGCTGTGTGTAAATAATCCAAATAATACGAACTAATACTATGCCTTGATTTATTCCATTATGACAAATTCAAAAATATTTGACATCCTCTATCTCATTTTTTATCTGCTATTTCAGTTTTTGTATTTTTATTGAACTTTACGATTCTTAATTAGTTCTGGTTATCTCGAAAGAATTACCAAATGCTTGTTTTGTTTGGGGCCTCTGGATTCATTGTTTAATATTTTGTTGATGAAGTGGGTATTTTTTTTTTTTTTGGAATAAGATGCTGGGTATTGAGTTTGGCGTAGTTACGAGTCTGTCAACTCTTTTATGACAGAGGATATCAAGTATTAACTCTATGCAATAAAAAAAGCAAGTATTTTAAGTCTCTTTCTCTTAGTAAGTGTTGAGATGAATCATTTTTCAGGATGACTTAATTGGTAGAGTAGATAATCTCAAAATTAAAAGTCGTGAATTCGAATTATATCTAATCTTACTGACTAATCATGGATAGTTTTATGATTTATCTCCCAAAAAAACCTAGTAATGGATATAGTTAAAAAAAGAAGCCTAGTAATGGATATAGCTATAAAGTGGATGCATATGTTCTTTATTTTCGCCGCATTTATGATGAGAAAGGGTGTTCATCTGTTTCTAAAAAAGGGTATTAATCTGATTTCAATCGAATCTGTTAAATCTGGCAATTTTCAAGACTTTTGTGTTTAACATAAAGGTGTCGATTGATATGTATGAATGAAATGAGAATGAAATAGTGATTCCTGCGTTCATTCTCAATCCTATGACTCGTAAGATTTTTACGACATAAATCATCATTCCCCAAGGAATATTTATTCCCATGAACATGAGATTAGTTATTCATTTCCTCCCCCATGGTATTAGCTATTCCCATGAACAAGAATTAACTACATTTACTCTCTTTTTTTTCTAACAAAATTATTCTTATTTATTTATTTATTATCTTATAATAATAATAATAATAATAATAATAATAATAATAATAATAATAATAATAATAATAATAATAAATACTTATAAAATAGTAGTATTTTTATAATAATAAATAAATATAATTATTAACAACAAATAATTATAATACTCCCTCTGTCCCACCCAAAATGACATGATTTCTTTTTTAGGCTGTCTCACCCAAGATAGCTTGTTTTCTTTTTAGGAAATATTTATCTCTTCAAAAGTTGGGGGACCTATCTACTTTTTATCACTTTAATCACTTTATAACATTCTCTTAAACAACCGTGCCGAAAAGAAATGAGCCGTCTTGGGTGGGACAGAGAGAGTATAATAATAGTGAAAAAATATAGTTATTAATGATATTAACATAATAAATAATTATATTAAAATAATAATAATATTATTAATTAATTAATAACAACAACAAGAAGAAGAACAACAAATAATAATAATAATAATAATAATAATAATTACTTAATAATTATTATTATTTTTGTTATTTTTATTATTATTACAGTAATAATAACATAAATTATAAAAATAGTGATTATTTTATTTCATTCATATTCGTTCATTCCTAATACATATCAGCCATAGAAATCATATATTCCATTCTTTTCCTATCATCATTCCATTTCAAAATCCATTCAATTCCTATCTAATTTTATTTCTGTATACCAGCCATACCAAAATAAAATAGTTTAAAAAAAATGTTAAATATTTCACATAAAGTTTGGGACCTAAAATACCATGAAGGCAGAAATAGAATTAGTTTTGCAAATTGTTTCTATCACTCAACGCTCAGTGGCCCACTCGAGATATGGAGGATTGGCTTTCTGCACCAGAAATTAATAAAGACAAAATGAGTTATCTGCCATCATTGAAACTTCTTTTGTTTTTGTTAAAATAATTATATAATATTAATTATGGTGAATAAGAATAATTAGATTTTATTAATTTATAATTAAATTTATTAATTCATAATTAAGGTTTATTAATTTATAATTAAGATTTATTAATTCAAAATTAGGGTTTATTATTCAAAATTAGTGTTTATTAATTCACAATTAGGGTTTATTATTCAAAATTAAGGTTTATTAATTCATAATTAGGGTTTATTAATTCAAAACTAGGGTTTATTATTCAAATTAGGGTATATTAATTTCACAATTAGGGTTTATTAATTCATAATTAGGGTATATTATTCAAAATTAGGGTATATTAATTCATAATTAGGGTTTATTAATTCCAATTAGGATTTATTAATTCACGATTAAGGTTTATTAATTCATAATTAGGATTTATAAATTTCAATTAGGCTTTATTAATTCAAAATTAAGATTTATTAATTTACGATTAGTGTTTATTAAATCATGTTATAGTTGTTGGCCCAAATTCTTAGCCCAAGTCCATTCTCTCTCTCATTGTTTAACCTATTCTGCACCTTTTCCTTGGAAGTTATATATATTAAAGTCACGCCTCCAATCCCAAGGTTGAATGTGTTCTAATACGTTATATACACGCCTCTCATTTACTTTGGTAGAAGTAGGCAGAATAAGTATCACCCTATTCCCTATTCACGGTAGCCCCATTCCCCATTCGTGTGCAAGCTACGAGATAGAGAGATAAAGAAAGCTTCTACCTATAGCCTTTTGTGGTCGTGATTGCGAGCCGACGAGATAGCCACTTTCTTTGGGTGGAGCAGCGGTTGTGTGTGTGCGTCGAAGGAGAAGCCGACCGAGCCGAGATTTGGTATCTCCATATTTTCTTCGTTGTTTCTTTTGTTGTGTGCGGTCGAGGAAGTTCTTGGGGTCGACGGGAGGTCTTTGCCGGGAGTCAAGGTTGACGACGTCGAGATCGTGAAGGATTCTCAACGGTGGTATCGAGGCGAGGTGTGTCTCGTTGTCGCGACGCATTAATCGCCGATTCGGATCGCGCGAGTATAACGGTGCCTCGATCTTAGGCACCGCCTGTAATTGCTTAACCTCTCCGAAATTTAAATTCTAGAGATCGCCGAGTGGCGCGAAGATAGGTTTTATTAAATTAAAAAAGCGCCGATTGGCGCAGATATAGCTTGGGCATTTGTTTCGCTACCAACTTGCGTTTGATACGTGATTTGTGTGGTGTTTTCGATCCGCTTTACTTGTCGTGTTCTTGTGTTAGTTTTATTTCATTGCCTTATTCATTTGTTGAATATTTGCTTTGTGCAATGGCTACTAACTCATACGGCATGTCTCCTTTTAATGGAAAATCGGATTTTAGTATATGGAAACAAAAATAAAGTGTGTATTAGTTCAATGAAAGTTTTTCGTCTTTGTCACACAAAAATATGTGGAAAGTGATAAACAGATGAAATGAATGAACTTGCATGCTCTACCATTATTCTTAATTTGTCGACAATGTGTTAAGAAAAGTTGGTATGCTAGATTACGCTAAGGAATTGTGGGAAAAACTCAAGAAACTCTATATCGAAACGTCACTTCCTTCAAAAATGTTTTTGCTTGAAAGTTTCTTTCGATTTAAACTTGATTTGTCTAAAGAGATAGATGAGAACCTGGATGTGTTTACTAAGTTAATACAAGATATTAAACTGACTGGTGATAAACACATTGATGATTATGCTCTAGGTGCTTATAAATGCTATACCTGATTCTTACAGTGACGTGAAATCTGCCATTAAGTATGGAAGAGATAATGTGAGTCTTGATACTGTTGTGAATGAGTTAAAAAGCAAAGAATTAGATTTAAGACACAATAAGGGTGGAAAATCGTCTGATGAGGTTATGCATGTGAGAGGACGAACTCAACATAAGTTTAATAATCACAAGCATGCTAGTAATGATGAATCAAGGGGAAAGAACACGTTTCGTGGTAAGAGTAGGTCTAAGTCTAGGCCTAAGGGAAAAAAGTGTTTTAACTGTGGTGAAGTTGGTCACTTTATCAAAGAGTGTCCACACCCTAAGAAGAAAGAGCATGCTAATGTTGTGACAAATGGTGAAATTATAGAAGATTTGTTTATGGTGTTTTCTGTGAATTCTATGCATTCCTCCATTCTATGTGAAAATGAATGGCTAGTTGATTAAGTGGCACTTTCCATATGTCTCCGTTTAAGAACATGTTTTCAAACTATAAAGATGTCGGTGATGGTTTTGTGTCATTAGTGATGAGAAGAAATGTCCCGTGCTTGGTAATCGTGATATTTGTCTTAAGTTTGATTCTGGTCATGTTTATACCTTGAAAATGTGCCATGTGCCCGCTTCTTCATTATAATTTGTTGTCTTGTGCGGCTTTGGAAGATGATGGGTTAGAAGGTAGATGGGGAAGGGGGCAAATGAAAATATTGAAAGGCTCCCTTGTTGTGTTTATGTAACAGCCCGCTTTTCCAGAGGGCGGATTAGCAGGGACTATTACTCGGAACGGGAATTAAGAAACGTAACAAGGACATTGAACATTGAAATGTGAGACATATATCAGGAATACTTCTAAAGCTCCTATATTTTTGAGATTTGACAAACATAAAATACATATGACTTTATATTCTTGCAGCGGAAAACATGTGAACTACACATATGACGATGTGCATTCAAGGTACTAACTTTCAGCGACAAAAGAATTCTATTGCTCAACACCGCCCATCGCATCACCACCAATCGAACATTTAAAAACAATATGCGGTCGAGTACATGAATGCACTCGGTGGACTCATGCCAAAACATTTTATACTTTAAATTACATCGCTTCTTCATGATAAGACATGCGGTTTTACTTGAAAAGGCCTTGTGCTTATTAAACATTTTCATCATTTTCATAAATCGTCTGGCCATACATTTTCTTTGTATGTATGATCCATATCCTTTCATTCCTCGTATAACATTTCCTGAATCCTGAACGCCGTAGAATGAGGCCTCCCTCTACGTCGCTGTGACCGACCGTGAATTGTACTTACAGCACACAGTCAACTTGAGTGTACACGTTAATCCAGGTTATAAAGCACATGATCCGAATTCGATTTTTCATGAATTGGGAGCGACCCAACAACTTTTCTTTCATTCATTGCTGGCGAACCAACACATTGATAGGATACATACATAAAAACATAAACATTTTGGGCAGGTAATTTCTGAACATCATTTTCCTCATCATTTCTCAAAAGAGAAAGCATCATAAATAAATACTTTTCATTTTGCATAAAGCATCATAAATAAATCATTTTATCCTTGAGGATAAGAAAAGAAAAGCCCACCTCAAGAATTGACCTTCTTGACATACATGATAGTGATCCTTTGTCGTTTTCATTTACATCCACGCTGGACCTTGTCAATGTAAGAAATATAATTCAATACATCATTCATTTTTTTTTTCTTTGAAGCATCGTTAAGATTTAACGAACTCATTATCTTTTAAATCTTAGAGTCTCATGATTTTCATTATCGATACGACTTAGTTAACAATCTATACTTCGTCTATTAGGTTTGTCTCGTCATGACGATAGGCAACACTTCGTCTTTGCATTCTTTCCTTCCATCAATGTTTCTCCACGTCGTTTCGTATAATTTATGAATCCTAAGTTCATAACTAATCTTCGTCGTTTGTTAACGCGTATCGACAAATTCCGAGTTTCAAAAACCCATCCATAATATCAATATTTCTTCGTCGCGGTTCTCACCTCACACGTCCCATATTTTCTATTAAAGAAAATAATATCGATACTACACGATTAATAAGAATTTCTCTTACTTCAATCGTCTTCAAATAATCATTCTATAAACTTGAGTTACTTAGAAATAATATTTCTTAAGTATCTACTTGACATAATCAACTCATTAATTAAATCTATGATTTAATTAATTAAATCCATAATTAATCTTAATTAAATGGATTAAATAAAAGTCCAATGCTATTTGATTAATTAATCAAATTAATTTAATTAATCTTAGATATTCAGTAATTATGATTTAATTCAAATCACATCTTACATAAGATCAATCTCATTATATACATAAATCACTTAAAAAGAATAATTCTCAAATTATCCCTTTACATAATTAACTAATTATGTTATTAAAATATATATATATATATAGATTTTATTCAATCTCATGAGTTTAATTAACTCACTATAATTAATTGGTCTTTAGATTACTCTTTAATTCAAGAGTCCCTCTTTGATTTAATTCCAAGGCCCAACATTAGAATAAATCTAAGTCCACCTTAAATTTAAGTAAAGTCCATGCTAATTTAATTCAAGAAGTCCATCATTTATTTAATTAAAGTCCATCTCTATTTTAAATTCTAGAGCCCATAATCAATTGATTAAGAAATAAGTCTAACACTTATTATTTATTAGGCCCATCTAATGTTGACTCATATAATTAAACATAAATAAAGTCCATGGAAATAACCTTAAACTGAGCCCAAACTAAATTCTCGGCTCATAATTCAATTTAATTCCAAAGGCCCATATTCTATTATCATTCTCGGCCCATAATCAAGGCCCATCAAGACTTAATTTCGCCCAATGGATAGCCCATTTCGCCCAAATGTAGAAAGCCCAACTTAAAACAATTTAGGCCCATAAAAATAAAACCCAACAAACTAAATTAAAACCCTAGCCTCCTACCCTCCCCAAAATCGAACATCTCTCTCTCGCCTCACTCATTCACGCACACACGAGACTGCGCCGCCATTTCCGTCCGGCTGCCACGTCGCCGGCCGCCGCCCGCCGCCTCTCTCTCTCTCTCTTCTCACTCAACACACACACGTATGCAACACACCCCACACACCAACCGCTTCTCCTTTCCTCCCGCCGCCAAGTCATCGTCTCCGATCTTCTGTGGACATCGCCGTCGTCCATCGGCGAGGTGCGTCGTTGTTAGTGACTTAGCGTCTCCTCTCTCTCTCGGTTTCCTCATGAAACCCACGCACACTCTCTTTAAATTTTTTCGTCGTCGCGAACGACCTCTCCATCTCCGACCGTGCTCGGGCCGCCAGATCTCGCACCGTCGCCGCATATCCGGCCGACCCTCCTTACGTCGTCTCCGGCGACAACCGCTGTCGCGATCAATGCCGCTCACGGCCTATTTTCTTCCCCTAACGAAAACACACGCGCACATACTAACTTCTCTAACTTTCGTTTGTGTCTTGGTCGCCGACCACCGTGCTCGGGAAGTCGCCGCCGTCGTGACTCCGGATCCGGAGTCGCTCATCAGATTCGAAGCATTTCGTTAACCAACAAGCTCGCTCGCTCCAAGCATCACACTTGGGTTCAACTATATTACTACTTTTCTTAAGCTCTTTGTTAAATTTCCTCACGTATCTAGTTCGTTTAATTGTATATGAAAGATTCTTGATTTAAGAAACACAAGAGATAGTTCCGAAATTCGTATTTGAAATGAGAATTTTGAGAGAAAATTTTACCTTGGTTTTCCTTGCTTGAGTTGTGCGAGAATGGAAATATGGTCGTATTTTGATGAATGATATTTGCTCAATTAACCATGAGAATAAAGGAGGAGATCGCATAGGATACCTTGAATGTAATGATGAGGTTTGAAAAGAGTGATGAGTGTATTGGGTAAAGTTGAAGATTTTATGGGATTTGAAATGATGTGTTGTGATGTGATAATTTATCCATGTAAAACATCCGGTTCGATTTATGCTTGTATTCGTTTAAATTTTCTCGCTCAAAATAAAATCGAACGTCGATTTATTATAAATTTAATAATCGTTTAAATTCAAACTTCGATTTAGCTAAATAAATTAGTAAATCAAAGTTTTAAAATTTCTCGTATATTACATTAATCGAAATCATTATTCGATAATTAAATATTTCAAAAATTCAGCGAAACCCTAAATTACGAAATTAATTATCGTAATTAGGTTTTTAAATTCTTCGGGATATTACATTCTATCCCCCTTAAGAAAATTTCATCCTCGAAATTTGTACACTTCGCAGCATTTCGTATTATCCTTTCCTTCATCATGCTCTCGAATTTCGATGTTGCTTCTTCGAACCCATAATATCTTCATGAAATCTTAACTTTCGATATCGACTAATCCTTAGTCTTAAACCTTCCAGTCTAAGCTCAATATATTCTTGATTTAGTAGGATCATATGAGTATATGTTATAAACTAACCATATACGCAGAATTTATCGATTTCTATTGGTAGTGAGTCCTGTGTTTAACTCTAATTCGTTTAAACACACACTTCCATCGTAATTCTTTCCATTGGTGAAAGAAAATATAATAATCCATTTTCTTCGAGTTCTAAGAAATCCATATAGGTATTTCTAACAAGGTAGCTTGAAGTTCTTTTCCAGATAATATTATCATCAAAATCGAACCACTATCTATACGGTAAGTGTACTCTCATGAGATTTCTATCTCATAGTCATGCCAATCATATAGTAACATAAGTAGTTCGATGATCGCCATCTAGATTCTCACCCTACGAATACGGCATCCGTCATTATCATCTATTCTTAATTCAGTCTGAATAATTCAGTTTCTTTTCCTCTTTATTGCTCTTATGAATATATTTCTCATATATTCTTACTTTAAAATATTTTCAGAGATATCCTTATTCCGGAATTTAGTGCCTTCACTTGTAATATCCTTTTAGGATATACATCATTTGTTATCATCCTTTATTGATCCATCATGCAATTTCGCATAGGATAAAATCCTTGGTCCACTGAGGACATATCTTGCTTTTACTTTGACGTCAAACATCTTTACCATTTCTCGACATTCAATGATTAATTCATTTCAATGTCAGGGATACTTAATATCTCATTTTATTGATCGTCACAAAAGTATGGGGAATAATCTTCCCAATTAGATTCACTTTAAGATCTTTCCATGTGAGTCGTTTCATTTGTTTTCTTGGAGGTATTCCATTTTCCTTAAACATGGTATCTGAAAATAATATTACTTTCATTATACTTCGGTTCCCACATTCAGATTAGAACCGTCATTATTGACATATAGCTTGGCAAGTTAGTACATGTGTACCCCATAATTTAAATTCCAAGCATCTTATTACCATGTCTTGACTTTGGAGATATTTCTCCATACTTGATTTACATGCTAGGGCTAACCTAGTTGTTCACATTTCTCAATATTTATGATTCACCATTCTCACTATCATTGGTTTTAATATAGCCACAAATACCCGAAATTACGTACCATGGAAAACTAGTTCGGGATACTTAGTTTTCATTTTGTCTTTAAATTCCCCTGTGGCCTCCTCCATACCGTGATGGTTCCACTTTACTTTGACGAGAACAATTTGTTTGTTTCAGAAACTTGAACTTTTCTATCCAAAATTTGGACAGTCTTCTTCATAACTCAAGTCCTGAGCTAATATTACTTCATCGTGATTAATTACGTGTTTCGAATCAAACACGTATTTTCTTAATTGCGAGACATGAAACACATTGTGTACGTCTCAAATGCTTGGTGGCAACTTTCCTATGTATCAAAAGATCCTATGCATCGGGTCGTAACTTTCTCTCTCTGCAAGACGATAACTCCTTCGGGCGAGAAACCTTAAGAAACACTCGATCCTCAACGTTGAATTCTAAATCGATCGACGCTTTATTCTCATAAAGCTTTTGTCTATCTTGGGCTTCTTTGATTCTTTGCTTGATGTGATCGACCTTCTCAATCATTCGTTGTACTAGATCTGGACCTAGTAACTTTCTTTCACCCACTTCATCCCAATAAAGTGGTGATCGACATTTCCGACCATGCAAAGCCTCATGTATTCGAAATCAATTATGCTCGAGCATAATTCTAAGGGTTGAGGTATAAAGCGAGATTCATTTTCTGAGATGCTATCATTTCTTTATATATATATTCTTTGAAAAGAATATCTTGCATGCATCTTCATTCTTTTTAGACATGTCCAACCTACTAATGAGGTTTTAAGGACAACAACTATCTTAAAGATAAGTTGTAATCTCTCGTTATGACATAATAAGGAGAATTCATATCCCATGATATTATATACTTTTCTTCACTTTTACTCTTGCATTAAATGCTAAAGAGTATCTTATTCATAACCTTCATTATCATAAGTACTTGGTAAGCCCATCGGGTCATCAGATCAATGTGTATCATAAGGAAAATATCTCGTCTCATCGAGATTTCCTTTACATCATAATATCTTGATGTCTATCACTTTACCGATTCAAACTTTTAGGTAATCGAAATAAGTCAACATATATCATGCCCGATGTTTATCGCTTACTAATTCACACTTAGGTGACAAGGTAAGTCAACCTTTATCATACTTATCGTTCCAATGATTTGAAAACTCATCATGACAACTTCTGAGGGTAAGGGTTCAATTTCGAGTTGATCTTACTTTTGAGAGTTTGAACCAATATGTTCCTCGAATCAATAATTGGGATATAGGTCCAAGACCGTATGGACGACTCACCGAGATGTCTTTGGTCATGTGGTCGCTGCACCGTCACAAATATTTTCTCAACACACAAGAACTTGGTTTCAAAAGGATTCCTTTATAGACCTTTGGGTTGAAATTTCTTTCAAAACAGTGAGAAACTCTCGTGATTTCTCAATTTGAACTAGGTCATAGAGTTAAACTCAATGACAGAAATTGGGTAATGAAATTGAATTTGAAACCTTATACAACTCGTAATAGGTCATCATCAAAGGTTCTCATGTATGTCATAGTTCTACTTGTACTACCGGGAATCTTACCTTCTTGTAACTTTCTAAGATTCTTATCATACTGTAAGGTCCTCATTCTATAAAACCATAAAATAACTTCAACTGATTCTCGTAAGTTCCGGAGAAATAATCAGGGGTTGGGTCCTTCATAACAATTAAATCACGTCGCGATAGGAGTACGTAGGCGAAAACCATGCGTAAATCGGAGTTCAAACGAAGGAGAACGGGTCAAAACAAAATCATTGCGCAGCGCGGAAAAACCGCGCCAATTCATTCTTGCTTTTGAAAACTCATAATACTGGATCAATTCATTCTTTGATCACATTTCTTTTCGCTTATAACGAATAAGTCATAGTCGATTTGGAGTTCCGTCATGCGTGAACGTCCAAATAAAAGACTATACTCATGTCACTTATCGCATAGTGACATTTATCCTTTCGACCTCATGTCCACTTCCGTAGAATTCTCTTCTCGTCTTTCATTTCGAGATTCTCATTTCGATCTCGCTTTTGTTTTTAGGATAGAATAAAATTTTCATAATTCATCCTTCTATGTTCTTTCGCAATGGGATCATGCGTCTTAAACGATCTACGCTCTTTGGGGATAACATACCCATCATCATTAATAACCTTGAGATTTGAAATAAAATTTCAAATATTCATATCATAGCTCATCAGACTCATGTACTTCTTTGAATTTCAAAATTCAACATAACATATTTGATGATAATGTCCATTTTGAGCATTTTCATCATTAATAACAATAAATCTTTATCAATTCCATGAATTCAAACATTTCATTTATCGACACATATTCGTCAATACTTTCTCGTATGACATTATCACACATTATCATACGTTGGTAGCGAACCAACAACTTCCTGATCATGACAACATCCTCCTCATAAACATCATTAAACCATGATATGTTGGTAGCGAACCAACAACTTTTCTTATTATTTCATCATGACATGAAACTTCATTTGCAACATTTGAAATAACTTTCACTTTCAATCAATCCACATAACTTTCATTTCACTTGAAAAATTATTACAAAACTTTGAGAAAGAATCATTTACTTAGCATAAATCAAACTCAGAAGTTTTCCTTAAATATGCGGTCCATACCGTGATATTGTGGGAATCCTTTGAGCTTTCCTTAAATATGCATTCCATACCAGATATTGTGGAATCTTTTTTTGTTTTGAAAAAAAATCATTTTCATCCTTTCTCACTTTCAACTTTTCATTTCAAAACTTTTGAAAAGAAATTATTTACCTCATTCCGGTTGAGCTTGATGTGATGGAGTGTTGAGCATAGTCACCGATTTCTGAAGTCTAGTGACTCAATCTGACTTAACTTTGAAAGGAGATTTTGAATTCAAGGAGCGAACCGCCTCGATACCACTTTGTAACAAACCCGCTTTTCGAGGGCGGATTAGTAGGACTATTACCCTAACAGGAATTAAGAAACATAACAAGGACATCGAACATTGAAATGTGAGACATATATCGCAATACTTCTAAAGCTCCTATATTTTTGAGATTTGACAAACATAAAATACATATGACTTTGATTCTCGAATGAAAACATGTGAACTACACATATGACGATGTGCATTCAAGGTACTAACTTTCAAATGACAAAAGAATTCTATTGCTCAACACCGCCCATCGCATCACTCACCAATCGCACATTTAAAACAATATGCGGTCGAGTACATGAATACACTCGGTGGACTCATGCCAAAACATTTTATACTTTAAATTACATCGCCTTCATGATAAGACACAAGGGTTTTACTTGAAAAGGCCTCAGGCTTATTAAACATTTTCATCATTTTCATAAATCGTCGGCCGACATTTTCTTTGTATGTATGATCCATATCCTTTCATTCCTCGATAACATTTCACGAATCCCGAACGCCGTAGAAGGAGGCCTCCTCACGTCATTGTGACCGCCGTGAATTGTACTTTACAAAGACACAAATAACTTGAGTGTACACGTTAATCCGTGCTATAAAGCACGTGATCCGAATTCGATTTTTCATGAATCGGGAGCGACCCAACAACTTTTCTTTCATTCATTGTCAAGAACCAACACATTGATAGGATACATACATAAAAACATAAACATTTTGGGCGTGTAATTTCGAACATCATTTTCTCATCATTTCTCAAAGAGAAAGATCATAAATAAATACTTTTCATTTTGCATAAAGCATCATAAATAAATCATTTTATCCTCGAGGATAAGAAAAGAAAAGCCCACCCCAAGAATCGACCTTCTCGACATACATGATAGTGATCCTTTGTCGCTTTCATTTACATCCACCGGACCTTGTCAATGTAAGAAATATAATTCAATACATCATTCATTTTTTTTTCTTTGAAGCATCGTTAAGATTTAACGAACTCATTATCTTTAAATCTTAGAGTCTCATGATTTTCATTATCGATACGACTTAGTTAACAATCTATACTTAAATACTATTAGGTTTGTCTCACATGACGATAAGCAACACTTCGCCTTTGCATTCTTTCCTTCCATCAATGTTTCTCCACGTCGTTTCGTATAATTTATGAATCCTAAGTTCATAACTAATCTTCGCCGCTTGTTAACGCCAGACGACAAATTCCGAGTTTCAAAACCCATCCATAATATCAATATTTCTTCGTCATGTTCTCACCACACGCCCCATATTTTCTATTAAAGAAAATAATATCGATACTACACGATTAATAAGAATTTCTCTTACTTCAATCGCCTTCAAATAATCATTCTATAAACTTGAGTTACTTAGAAATAATATTTCTTAAGTATCTACTGACATAATCAACTCATTAATTAAATCTATGATTTAATTAATTAAATCCATAATTAATCTTAATTAAATGGATTAAATAAAAGTCCAATGCTATTTGATTAATTAATCAAATTAATTTAATTAATCTTAGATATTCAGTAATTATGATTTAATTCAAATCACATCTTACATAAGATCAATCTCATTATATACATAAATCACTTAAAAGAATAATTTCAAATTATCCCTTTACATAATTAACTAATTATGTTATTAAAATATATATATATATAGATTTTATTCAATCTCATGAGTTTAATTAACTCACTATAATTAATTGGTCTTTAGATTACTCTTTAATTCAAGAGTCCTCTTTGATTTAATTCCAAGGCCCAACATTAGAATAAATCTAAGTCCACCTTAAATTTAAGTAAAGTCCATGCTAATTTAATTCAAGAAGTCCATCATTTATTTAATTAAAGTCCATCTCTATTTTAAATTCTAGAGCCCATAATCAATTGATTAAGAAATAAGTCTAACACTTATTATTTATTAGGCCCATCTAATGTTGACTCATATAATTAAACATAAATAAAGTCCATGGAAATAACCTTAAACCGAGCCCAAACTAAATTCTCATTCATAATTCAATTTAATTCCAAAGGCCCATATTCTATTATCATTCTCGGCCCATAATCAAGGCCCATCAAGATTAATTTCGCCCAATGGATAGCCCAGATTTCGCCCAAATGTAGAAAGCCCAACTTAAAACAATTTAGGCCCATAAAAATAAAACCCAACAAACTAAATTAAAACCCTAGCCTCCTACCCTCCCCCAAACTCAACATCTCTCTCTCGCCTCACTCATTCACGCACACAGATGAGGCCGCCGCCATTTCCGTCCGGCGACCACGTTGCCGGCCGGCCACCTTCCTGCCTCCTCTCCTCTCTTCTTCTCACTCAACACACACACGTATGCAACACACCCCACACACCAACCGCTTCTCCTTCCTCCGCCACCGCCAAGTCATCGCCTCCGATCTTCGGTGGACATCGCCGTCGTCCATCGGCGAGGTGCGCGTTGCCGTGACTTAGCAGCGCCTCCTCTCTCTCTCGGTTTCCTCATGAAACCCACGCACACTCTCTTTTAAATTTTTTTCGTCGTCGAACGACCTCTCCATCTCCGACCGTGCTCGGGCCGCCAGATCCGCACCGTCACCGCATATCCGGCCGACCCTCCTTACGCCGCTCTCGTGCGACAACCGCCGTCGCGATCAATGCCGCCACGGCTATTTTCTTCCCCAACGTAAAACACACGCGCACATACCAACTTCTAACTTTCGTTTGTGTCTTCGTGTCGCCGACCACCGTGCTCAGGAAGTCGCCGTCGTGACTCCAGATCCGAGTCGCTCATCAGACTGGAAGCATTTCGTCGACCAACAAATGAGCTCGCTCGACCAAGCATCACACTGGGTTCAACTATATTACTACTTTTCTTAAGCTCTTTGTTAAATTTCCTCATGTATCTAGTTCGTTTAATTGTATATGAAAGATTCTTGATTTAAGAAACACAGAGATAGTTCGAAATTTCAGATTTGAAATGAGAATTTTGAGAGAAAATTTTACCTTGGTTTTCCTTGCTTGAGTTGTGCGAGAATGGAAATATGGTCAGATTTTGATGAATGATATTTGCTCAATTAACCATGAGAATAAAAGGAGGAGATTGCATAGGATACCTTGAATGTAATGATGAGGTTTGAAAAGAGTGATGAGTGTATTGGGTAAAGTTGAAGATTTTATGGGATTTGAAATGATGTGTTGTGATGTGACAATTTATCCAGTGTAAAACATCTGGTTCGATTTGTAACTGTATTCGTTTAAATTTTCTCGTTCAAAATAAAATCGAACGTCGACGATTATAAATTTAATAATCGTTCTAAATTCAAACTTCGATTTAGCTAAATAAATTAGTAAATCAAAGTTTTAAAATTTCTCGTATATTACATTAATCGAAATCATTATTCGATAATTAAATATTTCAAAAATTCAGTGAAACCCTAAATTACGAAATTAATTATCGTAATTAGGTTTTAAATTCTTCGGGATATTACATTCTATCCCCCTTAAGAAAATTTCATCCTCGAAATTTGTACACTTCGCAGCATTTCGTATTATCCTTTCCTTCATCATGCTCTCGAATTTCGATGTTGCTTCTTCGAACCCATAATATCTTCATGAAATCTTAACTTTCGATATCGACTAATCCTTAGTCTTAAACCTTCCAGTCTAAGCTCAATATATTCTTGATTTAGTAGGATCATATGAGTATATGTTATAAACTAACCATATACGCAGAATTTATCGATTTCTGTTGGTAGTGAGTCCTGTGTTTAACTCTAATTCGTTTAAACACACACTTCCATCGTAATTCTTTCCATTGGTGAAAGAAAAATATAATAATCCATTTTCTTGAGTTCTAAGAAATCCATAGGTATTTCTAACAAGGTAGCTCGAAGTTCTTTTCCAGATAATATTATCATCAAAATCGAACCACTATCTATACGGTAAGTGTACTCTCATGAGATTTCTATCTCATAGTCATGCCAATCATATAGTAACCGCAAGTAGTTCGATGATCGCCATCTAGATTCTCACCCTACGAATACGGCATCCGTCATTATCATCTATTCTTAATTCATCACGAATAATTCAGCTTTCTTTTCCTCTTTATTGCTCTTATGAATATATTTCTCATATATTCTTACTTTAAAATATTTTCAGAGATATCCTTATTCCGGAATTTAGTGCCTTCACTTGTAATATCCTTTTAGGATATACATCATTTGTTATCATCCTTTATTGATCCATCATGCAATTTCGCATAGGATAAAATCCTTGGTCCACTGAGGACATATCTTGCTTTTACTTTGACGTCAAACATCTTTACCATTTCTCGACATTCAATGATTAATTCATTTCAATGTCAGGGATACTTAATATCTCATTTTATTGATCGTCACAAAAGTATGGGGAATAATCTTCCCAATTAGATTCACTTTAAGATCTTTCCATGTGAGTCGTTTCATTTGTTTTCTTGGAGGTATTCCATTTTCCTTAAACATGGTATCTGAAAATAATATTACTTTCATTATACTTCGGTTCCCACATTCGATTAGAACCGCTATTATCGACATATAGCTTGGCAAGTTAGTACATGTGTACCCCATAATTTAAATTCCAAGCATCTTATTACCATGTCTCGACTTTGGAGATATTTCTCCATACTGATTTACATGCTAGGGCTAACCTAGTTGTTCACATTTCTCAATATTTATGATTCATCATTCTCACTATCATTGGTTTTAATATAGCCACAAATACCGAAATTACGCACCATGGAAAACTAGTTCGGGATACTTAGTTTTCATTTTGTCTTTAAATTCCCATGGCCTCCTCCATACCGTGATGGTTCCACTTTACTGACGAGAACAATTTGTTTGTTTCAAAACTTGAACTTTTCTATCCAAAATTTGGACGGTCTTTCTTCATAACTCAAGTCCCGAGCTAATATTACTTCATCGTGATTAATTACGTGTTTCAATCAAACACGTATTTTCTTAATTGCGAGACATGAAACACATTGGTACGCCTCAAATGCTTGGTGGCAACTTTCCTATGTATCAAAAGATCACATGCATCGGGTCGAATCTTTCCTCACTTGCCAAGACGATAACTCCTTCGAAGGAGAAACCTTAAGAAACACTCGATCCTCAACGTTGAATTCTAAATCGGATCGACGCTTATTCTCATAAAGCTTTTGTCTATCTTGGGCTTCTTTGATTCTTTGCTTGATGTGATCGACCTTCTCAATCATTCGTTGTACTAGATCCGGACCTAGTAACTTTCTTTCACCCACTTCATCCCAATAAAGTGGTGATCGACATTTCGACCATGCAAAGCCTCATGTATTCGAAATCAATTATGCTCAAGCATAATTCTAAGGGTTGAGGTATAAAGCGAGAGATTCATTTTCTGAGATGCTATCATTTCTTTATATATATATTCTTTGAAAAGAATATCTTGCATGCATCTTCATTCTTTTTAGACATGTCCAACCTACTAATGAGGTTTTAAGGACAACAACTATCTTAAAGATAAGTTGTAATCTCTCTCGTTATGACATAATAAGGAGAATTCATATCCCACAGATATTATATACTTTTCTTCACTTTTACTCTTGCATTAAATGCTAAAGAGTATCTTATTCATAACCTTCATTATCATAAGTACTTGGTAAGCCCATCGGGGTCATTGCATCAATGTGTATCATAAGGAAAATATCTCGTCTCATCGAGATTTCCTTTACATCATAATATCTTGATGTCTATCACTTTACTGATTTGAAACTTTTAGGTAACTGAAATAAGTCAACATATATCATGCCTGATGTTTATCGCTTTACTAATTCACACTTAGGTGACAAGGTAAGTCAACCTTTATCATACTTATTGGTTCCAATGATTTGAAAAACTCATCACGACAACTTCAAGGGTGAGGTTCTAATTTCGAGTTGATCTTACTTTTGAGAGTTTGAACCAATATGTTCCTTGAATTGAATAATTGGGATATAGGTCCAAGACCGTAATGACGACTCTTGAGATGTCTTTGGTCATGTGGGGTGCTGCACCCGCCACAAATATTTTCTCACCACACAAGAACTTGGTTTCAAAAGGATTCCTTTATAGACCTTTGGGTTGAAATTTCTTTCAAAACAAAGGAGAAACTCGTGATTTCTCAATTTGAACTAGGTCGTAGAGTTAAACTCAATGACGTAAATTGGGTAATGAAATTGAATTTGAAACCTTATACAACTCGTAATAGGTCATCATCAAAGGTTCTCATGTATGTCATAGTTCTACTTGTACTACCGTGAATCTTACCTTCAGAACTTTCTAAGATTCTTATCATACCGTAAGGTCCTCATTCTATAAAACCATAAAATAACTTCAACTGATTCTCGTAAGTTCCGGAGAAAGAATCAGGGGTTGGGTCCTTCATAACAATTAAAGCACGTCGCGATAGAGCACGTGGCGAAAACCATGCGTAATCGGAGTTCAAACGAAGGAGAACGGGTCAAACAAAATCATTGCGCAGTGCGAGAAAAACCCGCGCGAATTCATTCTTGTTTTGAAAACTCATAATACTGGATCAATTCATTCTTTGATCACATTTCTTTTCGCTTATAACGAATAAGTCATAGTCGATTTGGAGTTCCGCATGCGTGAACGTCCAAATAAAAGACTATACTCATGTCACTTATCGCATAGTGACATTTATCCTTTCGACCTCATGTCCACTTCGCTCAGTAAATTCTCTTCTCGTCTTTCATTTCGAGATTCTCATTTCGATCTCGCTTTTGTTTTTAGGATAGAATAAAATTTTCATAATTCATCCTTCTATGTTCTTCCATGAATGGGATCATGCGTCTTAAATGATCACGTTCTTTTGGGGATAACATACCCATCATCATTAACAACCTTGAGATTTGAAATAAAATTTCAAATATTCATATCATAGCTCATTGTACTCATGTACTTCTTTGAATTTCAAAATTCAACATAACATATTGATGATAATGTCCATTTTTGAGCATTTTCATCATTAATAACAATAAATCTTTATCAATTCCATGAATTCAAACATTTCATTTATCGACACATATTCGCAATACTTTCTCGTATGACATTATCACGCATTATCATCGTTGGTAGCGAACCAACAACTTCCCGATCATGACAACATCCTCCTCATAAACATCATTAAACCATGATATGTTGGTAGCGAACCAACAACTTTTCTTATTATTTCATCATGACATGAAACTTCATTTGCAACATTTGAAATAACTTTCACTTTCAATCAATCCACATAACTTTCATTTCACTTGAAAAATTATTACAAAACTTTGAGAAAGAATCATTTACTTAGCATAAATCAAATCCTGTAAGTTTTCCTTAAATATGCAGTCCCATACCTGCATATTGTGGGAATCCTTTGAGCTTTCCTTAAATATGCAGTCCCATACCTGTATATTGTGGGAATCTTTTTTTTTGTTTTGAAAAAAAAAAATCATTTTCATCCTTTCTCACTTTCAACTTTTCATTTCAAAACTTTTGAAAAGAAATTATTTACCTCATTCGGTTGAGCTTGATGTGATGGAGTGTTGAGCATAGTCACCGATTTCTAGAAGTCTAGTGACTCAATCTAGACTTAACTTTGAAAGGAGATTTTGAATTCAAGGAGGCGAACCGCCTCGATACCACTTTGTAATGTTCCGCTTTTCGGAGGGCGGATTAGTAGGACTATTACTCGGACGGAATTAAGAAACATAACAAGGACATCGAACATTGAAATGTGAGACATATATCGATAATACTTCTAAAGCTCCTATATTTTGAGATTCGACAAACATAAAATACATATGACTTTGTATTCTTGCGGAAAACATGTGAACTACACATATGACGATGTGCATTCAAGGTACTAACTTTCAATGACAAAAGAATTCTATTGCTCAACACCGCCCATCGCGTCACTTTCAATCTGCACATTTAAAAACAAATATGCAGGTCGAGTACATGAATGCACTTTCGGTGGACTCATGCCAAAACATTTTATACTTTAAATTACATCGCTTCTTCATGATAAGACACATGAGGTTTTACTTGAAAAGGCCTGTGGTTTATTAAACATTTTCATCATTTTCATAAATCGTCCTGCCGACATTTTCTTTGTGTATGATCCATATCCTTTCATTCCTCGTATAACATTTCTGAATCACGAACGCCGTAGAAGGAGGCCTCCTCTCACGTCATTTGTGACCGCCGTGAATGTACTTACAACACACGGTCGACTTGAGTGTACACGTTAATCCGTGCTATAAAGCACGGATCCGAATTGATTTTTCATGAATTGGGGCGACCCAACAACTTTTCTTTCATTCATTCTTTGGCGAACCAACACATTGATAGGATACATACATAAAAACATAAACATTTTGGCGTGTAATTTACGAACATCATTTTCCTCATCATTTCTCAAAAGAGAAAGCATCATAAATAAATACTTTTCATTTTGTAAAGCATCATAAATAAATCATTTTATCCTCGAGGATAAGAAAAGAAAAGCTCACCTCAAGAATCGACCTTCTCGACATACATGATAGTGATCCTTTGTCGTTTTCATTTACATCCACGCGGACCTTGTCAATGTAAAAATATAATTCAATACATCATTCATTTTTTTTTTGAAGCATCGTTAGATTTAACGAACTCATTATCTTTAAATCTTGAGTTTCATGATTTTCATTATCGATACGACTTAGTTAACAATCTATACTGCCTATTAGGTTTGTCTCACATGACGATAAGCAACACTGCCTTTGCATTCTTTCCTTCCATCAATGTTTCTCCACGCCGTTTCGTATAATTTATGAATCCTAAGTTCATAACTAATCTTCGCTCGCTTGTTAACGCAGACGACAAATTCGAGTTTCAAAACCCATCCATAATATCAATATTTCTTCGTAGCGGTTCTCACCTCACACGTCCCATATTTTCTATTAAAGAAAATAATATCGATACTACACGATTAATAAGAATTTCTCTTACTTCAATCGTCTTCAAATAATCATTCTATAAACTTGAGTTACTTAGAAATAATATTTCTTAAGTATCAACTTGACATAATCAACTCATTAATTAAATCTATGATTTAATTAATTAAATCCATAATTAATCTTAATTAAATGGATTAAATAAAAGTCCAATGCTATTTGATTAATTAATCAAATTAATTTAATTAATCTTAGATATTCAGTAATTATGATTTAATTCAAATCACATCTTACATAAGATCAATCTCATTATATACATAAATCACTTAAAAGAATAACTCTCAAATTATCCCTTTACATAATTAACTAATTATGTTATTAAAATATATATATATAGATTTTATTCAATCTCATGAGTTTAATTAACTCACTATAATTAATTGGTCTTTAGATTACTATTTAATTCAAGAGTCCTCTTTGATTTAATTCCAGGCCCAACATTAGAATAAATCTAAGTCACCTTAAATTTAAGAAAGTCACGCTAATTTAATTCAAGAAGCCCATCATTTATTTAATTAAAGTCCATCTCTATTTTAAATTCTAGAGCCCATAATCAATTGATTAAGAAATAAGTCTAACACTTATTATTTATTAGGCCAATCTAATGTTGACCCATATAATTAAACATAAATAAAGTCCATGGAAATAACCTTAAACTGAGCCCAAACTAAATTCTCGGCTCATAATTCAATTTAATTCCAAAGGCCCATATTCTATTATCATTCTCGGCCCATAATCAAGGCCCATCAGTACTTAATTTCGGCCCAATGGATAGCCCAGATTTCGGCCCAAATGTAGAAAGCCCAACTTAAAACAATTTAGGCCCATAAAAATAAAACCCAACAAACTAAATTAAAAACCCTAGCCTCCTACCCCTCCCCCAAAACTGAACATCTCTCTCTCTCTCGCCTCACTCATTCACGCACACACATGAGACTGCGCCGCCGCCATTTCCGTCCGGCGGCCACGTCGTCGGCCGGCCAGCTTCCGCCGCCGTCTCCTCTCCTCTCTTCTCTTCTCACTCAACACACACACGTATGCAACACACCCCACACACCAACTGCTTCTCCCTTTCCTCCTGCCGCCGCCGAGTCATCGTCTCCGGTCTTCGGTGGACATCGCCGTCGTCCATCGGCGAGGTGCGTCGTTGCCGTGACTTAGCGTCTCCTCTCCTCTCTCTCGGTTTCCCTCATGAAACCTACGCACACTCTCTTTTAAATTTTTGTCGTCGTCGCGAACGGCCTCTCCATCTCCGACCGTGCTCGGGCCGCGCCAGATCTGGCACCGTCGCCGGCATATCCGGGCTGACCCCTCCTTGCGTCGTCTCCGGCGGACAACCGCCGTCGCGATCTACGCCGCTCACGGCCTATTTTCTTCCCCTAACAGAAAACACACGCGCACATACACACTAACTTCTCTAACTTTCGTTTGTGTCTTCAGGTCGCCGACTCACCGTGCTCCGGGAAGTCGCCGCCGCCGTGACTCCAGATCTGGAGTCGTCTACTGTATTCTGGCAGCATTTCCGTCAACCAACAGCCGAGCTCGCTCGGCTCAAGCATCACAGCTTGGGTTCAACTATATTACTACTTTTCTTAAGCTCTTTGTTAAATTTCCTCATGTATCTAGTTCGTTTAATTGTATATGAAAGATTCTTGATTTAAGAAACACAGTAGATAGTTCTGGAAATTCTGTATTTGAAATGAGAATTTTGAGAGAAAATTTTACCTTGGTTCTCCTTGCTTGAGTTGTGCAGAATGGAAATATGGCTGTATTTTGATGAATGATATTTGCTCAATTAACCATGAGAATAAAAGGAGGAGATTGCATAGGATACCTTGAATGTAATGATGAGGTTTGAAAAGAGTGATGAGTGTATTGGGTAAAGTTGAAGATTTTATGGGATTTGAAATGATGTGTTGTGATGTGACAATTTATCCAACAGTAAACATCCTGGTTCGATTCAGAATCAGATTCGCTTAAATTTTCTCGCTCAAAATAAAATCGAACGTCGACGATTATAAATTTAATAATCGTTTAAATTCAAACTTCGATTTAGCTAAATAAATTAGTAAATCAAAGTTTTAAAATTTCTCAGATATTACATTAATCGAAATCATTATTCGATAATTAAATATTTCAAAATTCAATGAACCCTAAATTACGAAATTAATTATCGTAATTAGGTTTTTAAATTCTTCTGATATTACGCTTTAAAGTTGAAAACGCCATAACTTGTATATCCGCTTGCTAATCTTGTCATTGATGATGCAATCTCTCGTGAATTACGTCCAAGAAGATAAGACGTGCTTTGGCATAAACGCTTAGGCATATGAGCAATAGGGGTCTAGAAATCTTGCATAAGAATGGTGCATTTGGTGATGATAAGTTATCGAGCATGCCTTCGTGAATCGTGTGTGTTAGGCAAACAACATAGAGTCTCTTTTCCTATGCCTCTTTGAAGAATAAGACTATGTGTTCGATGTTTTGAGTATTTACATGCTGATGTATGGGGTCTTGCTAGTGTACCCACTCATAGTGGGAATAGGTATTTCGTCATGTGATTGATGATTACTCGAGAAAAGTTTGGATTTTTCCGCTTAAGAATAAGTCGATGTTTTGATAAGTTTAAAACTTGGAAAACTCAAATTGAAACCAAACCGGAAAGAAGATTAAGGTTTGAGAACTCGATAATGGCCTCGAGTTTTGTAATGCTCGCTTGATGATTTGTGCTCTTTATCCGGTATTAAGAGACATAGAATCGCGCTTTGCACGCCACAATAGAATGGGTAGTCGAACGTATGAATAGGACTTTGTTAGAAAGGGTAAGAAGCATGTTGGTCTCTTCCTGCTTTCTAAGAACTTTTGGGGAAGCTATACATACAAATGCTTATTTAATAAATAGGTCTCCTCCGTGCCTTTGAAGGCGAGTGTCCCGAAAGTGTTTTCCGTGGTAAGCTCGCTGATTTTGTAATCTCCGCGTGTTTGGTATCTTGCTTTTATGCATAAAAGGCGATAAATCGAACCTAGATCTAAAAATATGTTTTTAGGATACCCCTAAGGTGTTAAAGGGTATAGGGTATGGGATAGAAATGAGCCCGGCTTCAAAGCCGTTGTTAGTAGGGATGTGATCTTTAATGAATCGATTTTCCTTGCTTGTCTGTGATTCTATCTCGACACGACTCAAAGCGAGGTGGAGCAATTCCTTCTTTGATTCATTTTGATGGTTCCAATGATTTGAATGCCGAAAGTGATAATGAGCATGTTGTTGATGAAAATGTGCTGTTATTGATTAAAATGTGCATGAAAACCCCACCGATAATGCTTCCGTGATGATATGCATGAAGATGATACGATAATGATGTTATTGAAAATGATGATATGCATGATTATCAACTTACTAGGGATAGAAGTAGAAGGACAACCAAAGTGCCTACTAAGTATAATGACTTTGAGTTGTGTTTACTTGCCTTCAATGTGTTTGAATCCTAGATAGTAATGCTCTAATACATATCAAGAAGCATTAAAATCATGAATGCTAATAAGTGGTCGGAAGCTATGCAAAAGGAGATGAACTCCTTCAATCCAACTTGGATTGGATTCTGCACGAACCTAAAGATTGCTCTATTATTGATTGCAAATGGCTTTTAAACCGAAAGAAGAACTTGATTCTATTCGTTATAAGGCTAAGTTAGTGGCTAAGGGATTTACTCAAAAGAGGGTAGATTACAATGAAATTTTGCTCCGTTGAAGTTTACCACTATTAGAATGATGCTTGCTTTAGTTGCACACTTTAATTGGGAATTAAAACAAATGGATGTGACTCATCGCTTTTACGCATGGTGATTTAGATAAGCTATTTACATGAGATGTTCGAGGGCTTTGTTGATCCTAAGAAACCTAATAATGTGTGTCTCCTTAAAAGGCTTTGTATGGTTTGAAACAATCACCTAGGCAATGGAACATAAAATTTGATCAATGCATGAAATCTTTAAAGTTTACTAGAAGTGAATTTGATCATTGTCTCTACTTTAAAGATTGTGATTACGCTCTATGTTCTTGCTCTTATATGTGGATGATATGTTGTTAGTTAGTCCGTGTTAAGACTATCAAGCATGTGCAAAAGTGTCTAAGTGATAACTTTGAAATGAAAGACTTAGGAGATGCAAAGAAAATTCTTGGCATGGATATTGTTAGAGATAGGAGTAAAGGTACTCTAGTGCTTAATCGATTTCATATGTTGAAAAGATTTTGAGTAAATTCTCTATGTCGATCGCTAAGTGTTCTAATGTGCCTCTTCTTCTCATTTTGTGCTAAGTAAGGATCAGTCCCCAAGACCGCTTCTAAAATGAATGTCATGAAGAAAGTGCCTTATTCCAATGCTATAGAATCATGATGTATCTTATGATTAGTACTAGGCCGACATTGCTTATACCGTGAGTTGTCTAAGTCGCTACATGTCTAATCCCTTATACCGCATTGGGAAGCGTTGAAATGGTTGCTTAGGTACTTGAAATCTTCTATGAATCTTGGTTTGACTTTCTCTAAGTATACTGATGGAGTTAACCTTGTTGGTTATGTGGACTCTAATTATGCTAATGATAGAGATAATAGGAAATCAACCACCTCTTATGTGTTTACTTTGTGTGGATCCCGCATAAGTTGGAAATCTCGATTACAACCTATTGTTGCTTTATCTACTCATCAAGCTAAGTATGTTGTCACATCAAGCCTTAAAAGAAGCTATTTGGTTAAAAGGTCTTTTATCCGAAATTAGTTTTCTTGATAAAGATGTTGTGCTTTTCTCGATAGTCAATACGCTATTCAATTATGTAAGAACCCCGTGTTTCATGATAGAACTAAGCATATTGATGTAAGGTTTCATTTATACGTGACATTGTTGATAAAGGCATAATTAAACTTGAGAAAGTGTACACCCATTTTAATCCTGGCGATATGGGTACTAAGTGTTTGCGGGTTGAGAAGCTTCGTTCACGTCAAAGGATCCCGAACTTTGACTTTGGTTAGTTACCTTGATCTTTGTGATCCGTATAAACTATGTTTGTACAAAAGTCCCTGTTTAACCTTTGTGGTTTTACGTCGGCAATCTGTCCCTTGTTCTATCTTCGTGATTTTACAAGGGGGCTCGGCGAGGATGATTGTGCGATTTGTTCTCCGATGCACACAGCAACACGGTTGGGCCAAAGGTGGAGATTGTTATAGTTGTTGGCCCAAATTCTTAGCCCAAGCCCATTCTCTCTCTCATTGTTTAACCTATTCTGCACCTTTTCCTTGGAAGTTATATATATTAAAGTCACGCCTCCAATCCCAAGGTTGAACAGAAGCTGCAATACGTTATATACACGCCTCTCATTTACTTTGGTAGAAGTAGGCAGAATAAGTATCACCCCTATTCCCTATTCACGGTAGCCCCATTCCCCATTCGTGTGCAAGCCTACGAGAGATAGAGAGAGATAAATAAAGCTTCTACCTATAGCCTTTTGTGGCTGTGATTGCGAGCCGACGAGATAGCCACTCCCTTGGTGGAGCAGCGGTTGTGTGTGTGCGCCGAAGGGTAGCCGCGCTTTGCCGAGATTTGGTATTCCATATTTTCTTTCGTTGTTTCTTTTGTTGTGTGCGGTCGAGGAAGTTCTTAGGGTCGACGGAGGTCTTTGCCAGGGAGCGCGTTGACGACGCCGAGATCTGTGAAGGATTCTCAACAAATCAAAATTATTATCTATTAATTCATAATTATGATTTATTAATTTATAATTGATTAATAAAAATTAATTAAGGGGTCTCACTACGCCGCACACTAGAGACCACCCCATTAATAGAAACGGCCCAAAATTATTTGTTGTAAAATAAAACATATACTCAGTGCTATTCGATCTACGTGGAAAACTGTGATATGGGTAACCAAGATTAGGAAAACAAACATAAGTATAAAAACCTACTCATATAAATAAATATATATATATATATATATATATATATATATATAAACAAATAATGTAATGATCTCAAAATTATTAATGAGAGTAGAATTAAGAAATTAATTAAAGCTGGTCAAAGATCCAAAAGCATCTAAATTTGATGTAGCTACATATAGAAAGCTCAAAGCTCTAATTGAATGATCAAATAGGACAAAGAGAGGCTGGTTCTATCACTGGAGAAGGGAAAAAGACAGATCTGCCGATCCTATCCTAACAAATATTTAATTTATATGTATTAAAATATGGCGACTTTGGTTTTATTTCAGACCTTTATCAAGATATTGTTTAGCATAATTAACAGAGGAATTGGGACATATGTAATGCTCATTCCAATGCTCATTCCGTCCTAATATTTATGGCACGTTTCTTTTTTATACGTAGATTAAGGAGAATTATGTTTTGTATGTAAAGTAATATGTGACACGAAATTCGAAGCATTTTTAGTGTAAAATTGTTTCATTTTTTGAAAACGGGCAACTTAGTAGGACAACCCAAAAAGAAAATGAGTCAACGATAATGGGACGGAGGGAATATTAAGTATAGCATTCCACATAGTTTTTTGTACATACATGATAGATATTATTGGATACATTATTAATTCAAACTCTATGATTTATCTCTAATAAGTATCAACTTAATTTTTGACTATGTGACTTTTAGTAATAATTGTCTCTCTTTATAATATTACTTAATGTCATTTTCTATTTCCTAAATTATTTAAAACAAAAAAATAAATACCTTTTTGTAAAGAAATCAAAGGGATCCAACTTGCTCTATAGTGAGGATGAAACCATAATAATGGCATCTTCAAGAATTGTCACTAGTCCACATATTCCAAAATCACAAAAATCCAAAACACAACAAACACTAGTCCACATATTATTCCACACAGCAAAACACACATTAATCCAAAGCCATCGTTTTTCTACCTATATACAACTAAAAATATGATTGTTCCCTTCAATTTTACACTCACATAATGAAAAATCCAATTTCAAAATCGTGTTTCATCATCTTGTCTCTCCTCGCTCTAACCCACGCTAGAACGACGACGTTCAAAGAAAACGAACCATGCAAAAGAATCGTGCTCTACTACCACGACATACTCTTCAACGGCACTGACGCCGCCAACGCCACCTCGGTCAAGATCACCAACGACTCTGCCGTCAGCCACTTCCACTTCGGCATGATGGTGGTCTTCGACGACCCGCTGACGGAGGACGGCCGCCTCCTCTCGCCGGCAGTGGCGCGAGCTCAGGGGTTCTACTTCTACGACAAGAAGGATAATTACAGTGCATGGTTTGCTTATACTCTGGTGTTCAACTCCACCGACTACAAAGGGACTCTTAACGTCATCGGCGCCGATCCGTTGCTCGAGAAAACAAGAGATCTATCGGTCGTCGGCGGCACCGGCGATTTCTTCATGACGCGTGGAATTGTCACTTTTCAGACGGATGATTTTCAGGGCGACTTTTATTTTAGGTTGAAAATGGATATTAAGTTGTATGAGTGTTACAAGAAGTAGCTACTCTTATCAAGTTTTGCCTAATAACTAATAAGTAATGTCGTTTATGATATTTTGTCTCGTTTCTCATTTTATTGGTTCCCACCCATTTGCTTTTACCGATATATATAAGAATTAATACTTGTTGGATTATATTTATACATCAATATTTTAAGTCAAGTTAAGATTTATAAGATGGTTCAAAATCTGAATCTAAACTTAATGAAATATTAATGAAACTACAAATATAACATTGAACTATGATCTGAATATTGTCATATCTTATAAATTTTAACTCGTAAACAACTCCGCATTTATTGGTGGATTCTAGATGGATTTTATATAAAGAGGATGAAATCACTTTAATCGTAACTTCTCGCACGGTTTGTATGTATCGCGCTTCCTTACGTGGAGTATAGATTGTGTATATAATTAGAGAAACACGAACTTATATCAAGCCTTCGCTTTTTTTTTGATATCAAGAGGAACCCACAATCGCTACATACAATGAAGACGTTGGGTAAACCACATATTCTTATGCAATAGGAGATACATTTGATGGGGTTCGAACATAACCTCCTACCATTTATTGGACCCACCTTAACCATCGATCTATTCACAGGGACGACCTTCGACTTATTGATCATTCTGAAAGTCCACAAGTAATTTAGATTTTATGTTTCACTTTTTGGTGTCAAACTCATATTTTGTTATTGATTTTTTTCGGTTTTTCTTTAGTTTCAGTCTCCTATATTTTAATTGAATTTTATATTTATTAATTCGTACTCATTATATCCAATTAAGATTTACAATTCCCTTTTTACTATTTAGCTTTCAATCTTTTTGTTAGTAATTGAATATTTGGATTAACTATTGTATATAATTATTTAAGCTTCAATTTAATTAGTACAATTTTTCATTTAAAAAAAAAAAACTTTGTAGTAGTTAAAGAAACAAAATTTATATAAAAAAGTTTAAAAACCTTCCCGCTCATGAAATGCATCTCATATTTTTCTGTTAGGCCCGTTTTTAACATATAATCGTCTAAATAAATTTAGACCAATAATGAAACTCGATTCGACCGATGCATCTATAGATACGAGTCACACTTAATTTTTTAAGCATGGTTTAATGTGGTTCATAAACTCTGCATAAGAGCAAATGTCACCCAATACACATTAAAGATAGCGACCGCAGACTTATCACGATATAAAAAATATATAAAAAGTTGATTAGATCGACTCTCCAAAATCAGTATGTAGCGTGTATTTTTTATATGGGATGGTCTCCTGTGCATGCGCGTGCGCAGTGAGACCACCCTTAATTAAGTAATTTTAATTAGTTAATTAATTAATTAGAATTAATTCTAATTAATTAATTAATTAGTTTAATAAAATTTAATTGTAAATGAATATATCTTAATTTTGAATTAATAAACTCTAATTGTGAAATAATAAACCCTAATTTTGAATTAATAAACCCTATTTGGAATTAATAAACCCTAATTTTGAATAATAAATCCTAATTGTGAATTAATAAACCCTAACTTTGAATTAATAAACCCTACTTATGAATTAATAAGCCTTAATTATGAATTAATAAACCTCAATTATGAATTAATAAACCATGATTATGAATTAATAAATTCTAATTTTGAATTAAAAATTAATAAATTTAATTATACATTAACAAAATCTAATTATCCTTATTCACCATAATTAATATATAATTATTTTAACAAAAAACAAGGGTGAGCTCACGGTGAGGCGGAGTTCACCCAAGTTTTTGTCTTTTTATATATGTTAGACATGTGAAGTAACAATTGTAGATATTTAAATCATAGATGTAAAAGTACAAACATATTAGTCAGATATGTTATGGAAAAATAGCTTTTTCGGTGGTGTCATCGACAAGACGTTCTCCTTTAACCGTTAGGCGGAGCTACGACTTAGGATGGAGGGCAATTGCCCCACCTCAAAATTTGCTTTTAATACCTTAATATTAGGAAATATTATAATTTTATCAAAAGTTGCCCCACCAATTTTTTTTAAAAATAGGGGCAAAATAAATTTTACTTTTGTCTCTTCAACCCATTTTAAAATATATACGTATAATGCATATGTAATTGTGAAAGAGAATAAAATTAAAAGAGAGAATTAGAAATAAGAGAGAGAGAGAGAGAATAAGATAAAATAAACTAAATTTTTTATTTTTTCTCAAACTAATCAGCAGTGTTCTTCTTCTCTGTCTCATACTCTGTTTTTCTCCATAGTTATTCTTGAGAAGGTGCATCCCCTAGAAATCATCTCGACGAGGGCATCAAGTGTGACTGTGTGAGTTTTTGTTTCGCTTTTTATACTTCATTGTTTTTTCAATTAAATTAGGGTTTTTACATACTTCTTCGTAACCAACTCCAGAATTATTTCACGGATGTGCATTCTTGTTAAGACTTTATCAATTTGAAAGGGATAGGAAGTCTTGCAAGAGAACTGGTGACAACAAAACGAGATATTGTGTATCCGTTGGTGTATAAGCTCATTAAGCTTGCACTTGTTTTTACCTGTGGCAACTGCAACAGTGGAAAGAGCTTTTTCCGCCATGAAGATTGTGAAAAATCGACTTCGAAATAGGATGAGAGATCGTTGGATGAATGATTGTTTGGTTACTTACATCGAGAAGAAAATTTTTGGTACAGTGGATAATGAGTTGATATTACAACGTTTTCAGAATATGTGTAATCATAGGGAATTACTGTAAAAATATTTTATAATATAAATATTGTCTAATATATTTTGAGTTCTTAAATATTTTGCCCCTATGTCCGGGGGCCTAGCTCCACCAATCGCTTTAAGGATTTTAGTGGTGTCGTCAGACACGCGATGCATACATTTTTGGATGTGAAAAACGTGGATTTGTTTCAAAACTCTCAATTTCAAGCTGTTACATATCCTTAATTTGATCAAAAATAATTTAAATGTTAGTTGAATTTTCAAATATTTTCAAGAGATGAATTTCAAATTAATTCACTGGATACTTGATCTTATATATGTGTGTGTATTGCACTTCAAATTCCATCATAGATAAATCTTGCATTCAAATAGTCGAGACGTCGATATACTTTTCCATGTGAGTATACAAAACCTTGATTTCTTGATCTCACAGAATGCATTTATCATTCCTATATATAACAAGTGTTTAACCCTAATCCAACAACAATTTGAGTTCTCAAGCATCAAAATCACAAAGAAGGAATGAAATAAAAAGGGAAGAAGAAATCCATTTCCATCTCCCTTTCATCAAATGACATAAACCCATGTTCCCAAAATAACGATTTTTCCTGTGTGACAACAAGTGATAGACGCAATATTGATAAATCTAGTGAATGTTAATATACGAGATTTATGTAAAGCAGTAAAGAACACCAAGGCTTTTACGTGGTTCGATCGAGAATAAGATCTACGTCCACGGAGGAATGATTCCTCAATACTTTCACTATGATTCGATTACAGTGAGTGTAGCTAAAAGCTCTATTATTCAATAAGTTGCTAACCCTTCTACCTTCGATCTAACTCCTATTTATACATATCTGAGGACCCCTAATACGGGATCTGATCCCCTCCCATGTAGGGACTCTTCCTCTCGCATGTAGGGACTCTTCCTCTCCCATGTAGGGATCCCTCGCATTCCATGTAGGGTGGAGGCTGAGTAGGTTTTGGAGGTCGGTTGTGGTTTAAAGGATGGGCCCTCGCTTAACCGCATGGGCATCCATAATGTCGCTCACTCGTTTGGGCTGTCGGTGGGCTTTGCGGTTGGACCATATCCCATCATAGCCCTCCCGAATAGTCGAGTAACAACCATGCCGAGGTGAAGTGAAGAATGCGCCACCGAGGTGGGATGTTGCTCTCGGTGAGGTTGTTGTCGAAGGTTTTGATCTCTTTGATGTCGGGGTTTGACACGCGATCTCGGTTGAATCGAGTTGGGCGGTGCCGCTCGGGCATGCACCGCTTGTCGAAGACCGAACCGAGTCACCGTTGCCGACAAAGATGTCCGCGAAGGATGTCGAACCGACACGGATAGCGATACCCGCATAGGTAATGCCGAGGTCCGAGGTCAGAGTGATGAGATTCAACTTGAGATATCTGACGTTGGGTGACGACGTCGCATGTAAGTACGATGCCGAGGTCCGGAGTCAGAGTAATGATTGCACGATTGGACCAGTTATCAGCGCATTGATCACATCACTTGCGCCAGACGGTTGGTGGGTGCTCGAAACGCGTGCGCACGTCTACTCCTTATCAAATTGCAATCAGCCACGTGGGAAGTTGAAACGGCAATTTGGGCACCCATTCGTACTATAAATAGGCCCTAATGAGGAAACTGTTCACTTTCTTCTCTCCACCGTTCCAGAGCAAAAGAAAACTCACAGACTTTCAGAGTTCTCAGAAGTCCATCCCAACTCATCGAAGAAGCGATAACCTATTATTTTAAAAGTAAGTATGACTCCCTCTTCTTCTGCCCGTTCTTCCTCTTCTCCCGATAGCGAGGTAGAGATTAGGGACAATATGTGCCATGATTTTGCAGGTAGATCCTTAGGCATTAGCGCTAAGGTTCCCTCGTTTTCTTCTGCGTGGGATGAGTATAAGGTCAGGGAAGTCAGATCGTCTCTGACCGCTGCCGAAGTACTCAACGTAGGGAGGGAGTGCCATCTACCGGTGGAGGCCTGGTGGTGCCTTCGGATCCCGCGACTGGCTTTGGCTCACGGAGGGTTTTTTGACAAGTGTATGTAGATGCCCTTGTATGGGTCTAAGATTTCCCCTAGCCCCAATTTTTTTGCATATCTAGGAATATTTCCAAATTCCTATTTGCCAATTTACCCCAAACTCCATTAGGTCAGGAGTGGGGATGGGGATTTCGCTACTGATAGCCGAGGAATTTTCTTTTGAGGTTCCGATGCGCTTTTCGTGTCAAGACCACGGGGGTGTATTATTTTTCACCTCGGCTGCCATTTAGATAGCTGCCTTCTAAAGTGTCGCAGGCAAAGTAAGTATTTCTTTTGCGGTCGACGGCACCCGAGGCAGTGGGGTTGGGTAGGATGAAGGATCCGAAAGTGAAACCCTCGGTTCGTGAAGACCAGCTCAGCGCTCGGTGAAGTCTCCGTAGGATTCATCGAGGACGACCTGAATAAGGCCGGACTGAGCGTTCATAGATCAAGGGCCCTGTGGTCGAGGTCCGAGCCAGTGAGGGCACCTTCTTCTTCTTCTTCTTCTTCTTCTTCTTCTTCTTCTTCTTCTTCTTCTTCTTCTTCTTCTTCTTCTTCTTCTTCTTCTTCTTCTTCTTCTTCTTCTCACTCCTTGTAAATCTGATTTTGCTGTGCTAACGCGACTTTCTTCTGTCATACAGTGAAACTGACGCAGCAAGAGAAGGGCTCACGATCACCGAGCAAGGCGCCTCCGAAGAAAAAGGCGAGGCGAGCTGAATCTGCCAAGCCCCCGAAGAAGGTGGACAATCTAAATCAGCTGATGACGGGGCCTCACGGGTCGAGCCCGTAGCGGAGACATGCACTCGAGCCCGCATCGAATATGAGGTGTCGGGCTCAAGCTCGGACGTAGCCGTCACCAAGGTATACATATCTTCCACATCTGGCTTTATCTGCTCTGGGGTGGATACTAACTTGTGTGGCTTTTTTAGGATGCGAGCTCGGTGATCAGGGACCTGCAACGTGCTGCTGGGGACTTGCAACGTGCCACTGGGTTCATCGTTGAGCCCGCCCTGGTATGAGGCGTTGGGCGGGAGCTTCTGCAGCGCGGGCGGACGCTGATGCCGCCGCGGGCCGCTGTGGAGGACGGGCGCCGAGGCCGTGAGGGTTCTTCTTGAGACCGCCACAAGAAGAGGGCTTGGGCACTGGAGGTCGCTCGCGGGGAGCTCGAGGAGGCACGCGAGGAGGCGGCCGGGGCGAAGAAGGAGCTCGCGGACGAGAGGAGTGCTAGGCTGGCCGATCAGGGGCTAATGTTGAGGGCCTTTGCCAGCAAGCTCGTCGAGTTGGAGAGCTTCTCGGCCTCCATTGCCGACCTGGCAGCCGTACTCAAGACCAAGGTGGTGTCAGACCATCTGGAGGAGTTGGCGGCCGCCATGCCTGACTTTGACAAGGTCAAGCATGGTTAGGTCGAGGTCGCCACTCGGGAGCTGAATAAGGCGTACGCCCGGGTGATCTCTGGGGTCGGGTCCTTCCCCGTGATGGAGGCTTTGACGTCCAGCTCCTCCCTTCTGACGGCGGAGGCCGTTGCTCAGTGCAAGGAGGACGAAGATCCTGAACTCCAGGAGCTTCTTGCCGAGGTACGAGCCGAAGCCGAGGAGGAGGAGCCGAGATCCGAGCTTCCTTCCGAGGGTGGTCAACCGCAGCAGCAACAAGAGCAACAGGAGGCCGGCGAGCCCGGCATAGAGCCTGAGGTCAGTGGACCTGATGTAATAGGTTGAATTGCCGGGGTCGATAGGATCCTGAGCTTTTGTAAAAATTTCCCACTTTTTGAATAATAAAATTTACAACCTTCTGAAATGTGTGTTGTCCTTTATTTTTAGCACTCCACTTCAATACCTTGACTCGATCATGACTTGTTGACTAAGCTAAAAGAGGCCCGAGGTGCCTGGCCGAGAAGGACGAGGAGGTGTTATTTTGGAGGGCCGATCCGTCGAAATGACCCAGTTTTGCCAACATGGACATTAGCTCGCATCATCTGCCGAACTGAAGATGAAACTGCAAGAGGTTGAACGAGAGGTGGCCCACCTTCTGGCTGAGAATGAGACTTTAAAGTTAAAAATCATACATCTCGAAGTCCAGGGGGCGGACTTATCTGCCGACGTGATTCAGGGACACCTAATGCAATGTGAGGAGCATCTCGAGCTGGCGATGGAGAAGCTTGCTCGGATCTCGGAGGAGCATGCAGAATATGAAGAGATGATCCACCGATATGGTGGCGTAACCATATCCGAGGCCGATGACCGAGTGCAGAGCTTGCTTGCCGAGGGTATGGTGCTAAGGGATGAGGAGGGGCCTCGCGATGAAGAATTTCAAAGATTGCCTCGAATCCCTTGTCAAATACCTCCAGATATGCGGGCTTGTCATGGCGGCGATGCCCCAACCCCGCGGTGAGCTTCACGACCGCCCCGGTGGTGCAATAGTTGAAGAACCCGAAGAGGGGGGTTATGCTGACCATGCCGGTGCTTCGATTACTTGGTCCGAGCACGACGGGGGCGACACGGGCCGACCTTCTTCGGCGTGAGCGAACGCAGGCGAGGCGTCGGTCGGCAAGGAAGGACAGCAGGTCGGGGGCGGGGTCGTAACCCTGGTCAGGCAGCAAGCTCACGAGGTCGCAGTCCGACCTCGGTCACCAAGTGCCCCTTCAGTCGGTACTATCTCTGCTACCGTCAAAGTGTAGCTGGAGTAGGCCGTGGTGGCGCCGACCTTGTCGATTGGGTGGAAGGCACCGAGTTCATCCCGGGTATTCATCGCCGACCCGGGGATTTTGTTTCGAACTGGTGTAGCTTTAGCCAGACTCGGCGAGGTGGAGCTCGGAAGCCCGAATGAATTGTATATAGCTTAGGACTTTGTATTTAGTCGTAAATGTATTTAGACTTTGTACCGAAGTGTATATTTTCCCCCTCGAGAGGTACAAATATAGCTTAGGACTTGGTTTTTAGTCGTAAATGTATTTAGACTGTATACAGAAGTGTATATCTTCCCAAATAAAGGGGTATAAATTGACGAGATCCGATCTGGATGTCGTTTGCATGTAGACGTTCAAATTAATGAGTAGTCTGTATGCTTTACATGTAGACGTTCAAATTAATGAGTAGTCTGTATGTTCTCTCTTCTCAAGGGCGTCCTCTTTTGAAGGTAAATTGTGATTTATCCGAACGGATGTTCACATAGATATAAGATGAGACGAAGTGGAATACTCATTAGAAAAACAAATGTTTTATCGAATAAGTAAACAACATCGTACTTTAAGGAAAGCGATAAGAGGACTAACATGATGTTGATCTGAAATCAAAGCTATGTAAAGTACCTCCTCAAATGAGTGATATGCCAGGTTCGGGGGATAAGTGCACCGGATAGGTGAGCAAGCTTATAGGCCCCTTTGCCGAGGTCCTCGTGAACGCGGTATGGACCTTCCCATGTCGGATCTAGCTTGTTAAGATGCTCGGCTCTACTGGCTTCATTATTTCGTAGGACGAGGTCGCCTACTTGGAGTGTGGAGGCTTTTACCCTTTTGTTGTAGTACTGTGCGACCTAGCACTTGTATTTAACTTCGTTTATGAAGCGACTCGCATTTTCCTCGAGGGTATCAAGGTTGACGCGTAGGTCTTCCTCGTTCCCGCTCTGGTCGAAGTGAAGAGTACGCGAGCTCGGTGCGCCGATCTCCGCCGGTATGACAGCCTCGGTCCCGTAGACCAAGCTGAAGGGGTTCTCCGTGCGAAGTCCGAGGTGTTGTCTGTGGGACCCGGATGACTTGAGGAGATTTTCAACCCAATCACCCTTAGCTCGGTCTAACCTCTTTTTTAGTCCTTATGCGATCGTGCGGTTTGTCACCCTCGGTCGACCATTTGCTGCGGTGCGCGATCGAGGTGAAACGTTGTTTCGATCTGGAGCTCTTCACACCATTCCTTGAAATTTTGTCGATTTAACTGGGTGCCGTTGTGCGAGATCAAAATATGCGGTATGCAAGCGGCAAACTATGTTTTTCCACACGAATGTCTCGAATCCTCCCGCCAGAGGCTCGAAAGTGGCTCCGCTCGACCCATTTTGTGAAATAGTCTCATTTCACGACTACATCGGCCGACTCGGTGTTTCGGTCAAATGGACCGGCGATGTCGATCCCCACCGCATGAAAGGCCACGGACTTTGTAGGCTCACGAGATCGGTCCGAGGTAGCTTCTTGTTGTAAAGTCGGCACTTCTGACACCTCTTGACGAGCTCGGCCGAGTCTTGGACGAGGTGGGCCAATAATATCCCGATCTTAACGTCTTCTTGAAGAGAGCTCGTGACCCGATGTGGCTTCCACATGATCCCATATGGATTTCTCTGAGTACGTAGTCCGCCTCTTCCGCCCCTGCATCCGAGAAGGGCCGAGATATGACTTTCATGCATGAGTTCCTTCGTGGGTGAGATACTTCTGGGACTTGACCATCATCTTTTTGGCTTCGAGCCGATCTTGAGGTAGTGCGCCATCTTCCAGATAGGCCTTTATGGAAGACATCCACCGGCTCTATCTCGGCGATGATGCTGATGTGGGACTCCGCAATGCTTCTGGAATGGACTTCTTCCACCGATGGATTTGTTGATGACGACGCTAACTTCCTGAGGATGTCAGCTCGGCTATTCTTCCTCGTGGAATACGATGAATTGTGGAATACCCGAATGAGGTCAAGATCTCATTTGCCTTCTCAAGTCTTCTTCATTCGATCATCCTTGCCTCAGTGTTGCACAAGACCGGTTTACTATGACCGAGAATCTCCAAAGATCCGGATCTTTTCCACTTTCAACTCAAGGCGGAGTCCCAAATTAGGCTTCAGACTCCACCTCGTTATTCGTGGTCGGGAAGGAAAACCGGTCGAGGGTTACCTCCCGATTCTCGGGACCGAGGAGCAGATGCCCGCCCGCCACCGTTTTACACGGGCTCCATCCACGTACATCGCGCCGCCAGCTTGGTATGTCGAGGTCTGATTCCCCTTGTGGGGCTGGGGTCGGAGTGACTTCTTTGCGTGGATATCCTCGGTGAATCGACCTCTACCGAAAATCAGCTAGGCTTGCCCGCTTACGGCCGCTCGGGCGAGTATAAAATGTCGTGTTCGTCGAGCCCAAGCCCACTGGCTATACGTCCGGATGACTCGGGTTTTGACAAGACTTGTCTTAGAGGTAAGTCAGTCAGTACCTGAATTGAATGGGCTTGGAAATAGGGTCGGAGACGTCGCTTGGCGTTCACCAGTGCCAACGCTAGTTTCTCGAAGCTGGTGTACCTTGTTTCTGGCCCTTTGAGAGCTCGGCTGATGGAGTAGATGGGAAGTTGTTTGCTGACCTCATCTCGCACCAAGATCAAGACCGATTGCCTCGTCCGAGGTGGCGGATATAAAGAAAGGAGCTCACCTTCTTTCTGACGGACGGTCGGCGGTCGGCGAGATACTCTTTCGGCCAGTGAGAAGCGACACGGTGTTCTTCCCGCCAAAGCGACGTCCGGAGCTCTCCTCAAGATCTTGAAGAAGGGAATCTGCTTCTCGGCAGCCCGAGATAAGAATCTGCTGAGGGCGGCTAGGCACCCGGTGAGTTTGTGGATCTCACGGATGGTCTTTGCACCGCATGTCGAGCAATTTATTTTCACCTTAGTGGGGTTTGCCTTGAGCCTTCTTGAGAAACACACATCCCGTGAATTTACCCGCCTTCACCATGAATTTACACTGGGGTTGAGCTTGAGGTTGGCCGACCGAGGAGGCTGGAGGATAGTTCCGAGGTCGCCGGTGCGACTCTCCGCTTTTGACTTTTGACTACAATATCGCCGACGAGACTTGACAATTTCCTATGTGGTCTTTGAATATTGCATCCACCATCCTCCGGTAGGTAGCTCCGCGTTCTTCGTGCCGAAAGGCATCTTCCGCACGCAAAGACTCAAGTCCGTGATGAACGCCTTTTGGGGCGTCCTCCGGCTCATCGAGATTTGGTGGTACCCTTTGTACAGATCTAGGAAACTGAAGGCCTCATGGCCTACCAGTGCCTCCATCTTCTTGTTAATGTCGAGGAGGGGGTAACAATCTTTCGGGCAGTGTTTGTTGAGGTCGGTTTAGTCAACACACATACGCCACCCCCCTCCTGGCTTTCGAACCACGACTGGATTAGCCATCCGTGTTGGGTACTTAACCTCGAACAAGATCTCGCCTTCCGAGTTGAGTCACTTGCTCTTATGACTGGCTGCGCCTGTCGCAAAGCTCTCTTCTTCACGGGACCGTTTGGTAGTCGGGTCGATGTTGAGGCGATGAGTGATTAGCTCGGGTGACACTCCGGTCATGTCCAGTGGGGACCACGCGAACACGTCCCTGTATTCCCTCAGAAGCTGCATGACATGCTTGCCAGATGTCGATTGGGCCTCGACGCCGACCTTGACAACTTTGGAGGGTCGTCATCGTGATAGTCAAGGTTTTCGCCAGGTCGCCCGTAGTGGCGGCTTGGGGATTCTCAGAATTGCTATGCCCGAGGCAAGGCTACATCCCGGTCGAGACTCGTAGGAATTCTTTGGCTGCTTTGTTTGGTCACCCTGGATGCTTAGTACCCCCACCGGGGTGGGTATCTTGATTGTGAGGTGGTACACCGAGCAGACGGCCTTGGTGGCGTATAGCCAATCTCTGCCCAGGATGATGTTGTACGGAGAGGGAGCTCGTACCAGGAAAAATTGAATGGACTTTGTGACCGACCTGGGAGCACGTCCTACGGTAACCGGAAGGGTTATTACACCTTCGGGCTGAACCGTCTCCTGAGTGAAGCTCCGCAACTGGGATGGTGCGGGATGTATTTGAATTCTTCCGACCTCAAGTTTATCCAGACAGCTCTGGAAGATAATGCTGACGGAGGCACCGATGTCGATGTAAACCCGGTGGACGTTCTTGTTGCCCACCACGACTTGTATCATGATGGCGTCTTGGTGGGCATGATTTTGGGCACCGGGTCATCTTTGGAGAACACGATGTTCTCACCATCCCGAGTCGCTTGTTTTTCGGCCCCTGGGCCGACCTCTCGAGCTTCATTCTTTAACGACGACCTCGTGCTCCTATGGGCAGTCCGGTAATGGCGAGACCTGCCCATCGCATTGGGACCTTCGTCCTCGCCGCCTTTAGGTTGGGTCGTCGTTGAGGTCGGCCCGCATTGTTGCCACCTCCATTCTTTCCTCTCAAGCTTCTTGTTCCCGGTCCGGTGTCGGCCGAGGTATTTCTTGGCCCTCATTTGACGAGCTCGTCGATCATGAGCTCAAATTTACTGCGAGCCCTCGGTATTGTGACCATACCCTTGGTGATAGTCATAATACTTCTCGTCGATCTCTTCTTGGATCCTCCTTTCATAGGAGGGGGTTTCGGGAAGAGCTCGGTGTGGAGCTCAAATATCTCCGCCCTCGATTTGAGCAGATGAGGTGCGTTGCCTCCAGGGTTTTGCCGAGGTCCTAGTCTGGACTCCAATGGCCCTCTCTTGATTCTATCGAAGGCACTTCGCGATCGGTACTCGACTTGGTCATTTGCTTCTTCGCTCAACCCTCTGCTCATCCCAGATCTCTCTTTTTTTCCGATCTGACTCATCCCCTTTGACATAGTTGTCCACGAGGTTCCAAAGTTTACTCGCCGTCTTTGGTTTCTCCCTGGTGATTTCTTTGTTCAGTGCGCCAGGTCGGATCCGGTTTTTGAACGCATTGATGATGTACAAATCGTTACTATCATCAATCTTGAGGGATTCCTTGATGAACCGTGAGACTAAATTTGACATCGTCTCGCCTCGCCACGGCGGATGGTGGCGGTGTCGGATGATGGCTGTTGAGGCGGCATCTTTGGTAAAACGCCACTTGAATCGATCCATGAGATCACAGGCGATGTATCTTTTACGGCGGGCGAGGTGAACCAACGTCGGTGTTGGAGATCAGCACCTCGGGAAGATTTTACATATGGAAATCCTCCATTCCTTGGTTCGCCATATTGGTGGTGTAGGCGAAGAGAAAGTCGGAGGGATCCCCAAGACCATTGTAAGCTGCGATGTTGGGTGCCTGTATCGGCGGGAAAGGGCGTGTCCAGAATCTCTCTGGAGAAAGGAGAGATGATTCTTTCGTCTTGGTTGAACCCCAGGAGATCGTTGCCATCTCTCTCTGGAGGGGTGGAAGACCGGTGACGGCGTCTGCTCGTCTCTCGAGGGAGTTCGCCTCCGTCTCGTCTCTTCGTCCCCGCCACCTCAGGGCGGTGCGCCGAGGTGGTGAGCGACTTCGCGGGCCATGCAGGGGTGAATTGCTGCGACCATCTCGGCGAGGTGATTGACCTCGGGCGGCAGGTTGGCGTACGCATTCCCGGCTATTGTGTCGAGGTGAGCGTTGACCACTTCAGTGGGGCGAACAACCTCGGGCGCCTGTAATCACCAGTTCGGGCACTCGAGAGGTGCCTGCCCATTCGCCCTCTAGTGAAGGAAATTTTGGAGTTGGCGAGATTGGCATTGAGGAACTCGAGACGGGCTCGCCAAGGACTTCATGAGATCGGTGAACCGCCTGCTCACTGGTATTGAGGTCGGTATTTTCTTCCTCATTAGGCGGCGATCCTGAGGGTGTATGGGAATGTTTTCCATGTAACCCTCAGGCGTGTTGCCGTTGGTGGCGTCCGCGATCCCTTTCCCGCGGCGCTGCGTGACTACCTGATCGTCATCTGTGCGGTTGTTGCCAGCACCGCCGATGGTGCTAGCGTTTGCACGTGTTCTTGCCATTAGATTGTAGAAAAACGAAGTTTTTTGTTCAGTTTTTCCCATAGACGGCGCCAATGATAAATCTAGTGAATGTTAATATACGAGATTTATGTAAAGCAGTAAAGAACACCAAGGCTTTTACGTGGTTCGATCGAGAATAAGATCTACGTCCACGGAGGAATGTTCCTCAATACTTTCACTATGATTCGATTACAGTGAGTGTAGCTAAAAGCTCTAGTATTCAATAAGTTGCTAACCCTTCTACCTTCGATCTAACTCATATTTATACATATCTGAGGACCCCTAATACGGGATCTGATCCCCTCCCATGTAGGGACTCTTCCTCTCGCATGTGGATTCTTCCTCTCCCATGTATGGATCACTCGCCTTCCATGTAGGGTGGAGGCTGATTAGGTTTTGGAGGCTGGTTAGGGTTTAAAGGATGGGCCCTTGGCTTAATCGCATGGGGCTGTCCATAATGTCAGGCCCAGCTTGTTTGGGCCTGTCAGTGGACCTGAGCGGTTGGGCCATATCCCATCAAATATATTGGTAATGGTGTCATGTGTGAAATATCCCTTTAGATGTCTAATTTCAGATCAGCAGTTTTTCATTTTTGGGCGTGCCTTGTTTTATTTGATTAGACTGACCAGACAACATGGGTGTGTCCTTGTCTAAATAATTCTGGCATCCATTATCATCAACCTACAAGATTTTTGGGCTTCATAACTCTCACATCCATTAAATCTGGATACGATATATATGATTCGCCAGTCATAACTATATAAATGTGTTAACACTATATATATTGGATCAAGACTCTTCGGATTTTTAATGGAAAATGTATATAATATATCTTAACTATATACATGTTTTAACACTATGGTGGTGTTTACTTTTCATGATTAGCATTTTGAAGGATTGACTATTTGATGGATTAAATGTATGATAAGATAATTTTTATCTATCAATCATTTGTTTACTACAAAGGATTAGTGAAGGATTAAGATTGGGATAAATAATTCTCCCTTTATTTGGAGTATTATTTCAATTCTACCTATATTGGTTGGATTAATATTAATAAAGAATAATTCAAAGGATTAAAATAATCCCGGGCTTTGGGATATCCTCAAATATTAATCATTAAAAGTTAACACTTGATTAGGTTGGATTAATTTTATCTATCCAACCTAATCATGCAAAGTAAACACTTCTATATATATTGGATCAAGACTCTTCCGATTTTTAATAGAAAAGTGAAAGAAATAATAAAATAGATATGTAACTATGTCATATAATAAAATCGCATCAGCGTTTCTTTCAGATGTTTGACACTATATAAGTGCTTTCATTTGTAATTGTTGAACTTGATTCTAAGCTATTGAGCTAAAGGGAATTTTTCCCTTTTCATTCTTCTCTTTGTATACCTTTACTCAAATTCTACATGGTATCAAAGCAAGGTTGATTGCTTTTGATTAGCTATCATGGCGAGAAAGAGGCGAGGTGCCTGGCATGTGTTAGCAGACGAAGAAGCTGGTAATAACGATGCTCTACATGAACAATATGACAGAGCTGAAGGTGATGATCCTTATCAAGATCAAAGGAATGGCAATCCAGATCTGTGATTGGTGCAATCGAATTCGATCGAAGAGGTGTTGCAGCTGCACAACGCAAATAATTTCGGTATGCAACTCGTTTCTACGCAATTGAGTGGAACTAATTTCCTGAATTGTAGTAGACTATTAAGCTAGCATTATGTGCGGAGAGTAAACTTGAGTTGCTAGATGGTACTGTATCTAAACCTGCAATTATATCTCCTTATTATAAGGTCGGGCTCAAAGCAGATTATATGATATTTTCATGGATTATAAATTCGATTTCAAATGAATTAGTTGATGCATTTGTCCACATTGATTCAACAAAAAGCTTTAGGATGCCTTGAATCAAAGGTTTGGGATAAGTCATGGACCAAAAATTGCTAGGTTATAACGAGAAATTGGCAACTATAAACAAGGTGATCAGTCTGTTCTTATGTATTATAACAACCTTATAGCTTTATGGAGTGAATTAAACATGATTCTACCACCTTTAAACTGTGTATGTGGAGCTAGAAATGTGTTGAAGCAATTTAACATGATGATTCAAACTCATTTTGGGAAGACCATTAAACATATTGGATTTGTTAATGGATCTGAATACACGAACAAACATGTAGCTATTCTCTTTTCTGATTATTGTATTTACACCAAAAATTTTGTGTCTACTCTTCCTAAGAGAATGGAATCGTAGTGAGAAAGCATTGTAGTTTGTTGCAAATAGCTAGAGCATTAATGTTTCAAAGTAATTTACCACATAAGTTTTGGTCTTACTCATTGTTGACTGCAACTTGGTTGCTTAATCGTATGTCTAGTAAAATTTTGGGATGAAAATATCCTTACACCTTTTTATTTAGCAAGTAACTCTCTCTTGACTTGTTCTTCATTTTGGATGCTTGGTGTATGGAATCAATTATTCTCCACACATGTCTAAATTTGACAACAGATGCTTGAGATGCATTTTTCTAGGGTATGCCATGAACCATAAAGGTTACTTTTGGTATGATCTCCTCAATTATGAAATTGTTATATTTCGAATGTTAAGTTCATTCATTCCACTTATCATTTCTTTATACAACTAAAGATCATTCTACATCTTCTTTGCTTCCATGTCCTATGTTTGCTGATAATCCTAGTGTGTCTTCCTATTCCAGTTTACTTGATGATCAACATTCCATTACTCATTCTTTGATCCCAGATTCATCTCCTCTTGCTACATGCGATACTCACCCCACTATTGATATGTCTAGTCCTTCCACAACCTAGGGTATTCATACTTCTACCATGTCTGCTGGTGCTATTGATGTTAATTTTTCTTCATTCAAATATTCCTACATCTACTACAACTTCTTATACTTTTCCTTATTGATAAACCTCATTTCTACCTGGTTTTTGAGGTCGTTTTCGTTCGTTTTATAATAGTTATGTGGTCGTCTGAGCGTTCATTTGATATGTCTATGTTTACCTTGAAAGATATTATGCCGTGTGTATTTCGTGTCATTTTTGCACATGTTTGGATGTCAAAAAAGTGGATCACGAGAAAGAGGGATTTTTCCCCCGCGTGAGCTCGCGACCCTTCCTTGCGAAAGAGTTTCACGAGCCCAGCTCGCGAAGAAATACGAAGATCATACAAGTTACGTCTCACGACCCTTGCTCGCGACGTAGTCTCGCGAGGCGAAGGTCGCAAAGAAGCACATGTTGGACTATGGCTTGCGACGTTGTCTCACGAGGAGAGTCTCGCGAGCCAAGCCCGATTTAGGGCTACGAGGAAGAGATATAAACAGAGACTTGCCTTTGTACACGAGGACTTGATTTTTTACCAGAGGATACGATTTTTGGCTTAGAGAGAATTTCTTGCATTATAGCTTTTGAATTTAATTCCTTTGAGAGTTCAGGATTATTGTTGATTCAAGATACTACGTTGTTAGTTGTGGATTTTCACGGTTTTATTCAATTAATTCAATTCATGTTTTCTTCATTTAATTCTTGTTTTGTTATTTCAATTATGAGTAGCTAAATCTTTTATTGATCCTAGGGTTTGTATGTCTGACTAGATTTCTGTGATTTATCTGTTGATACTATTTTGCCTTCTCATTCATGATTTATGATTCGTGGCTTTAATTCTCATGTGTTAGTATCTGATCAGTATTGATGCATGCTAGTTATATGGTTGATGTCCTGAAGAATTAATTGCATAGTCGATCACTTAACTACATAATACAGATCTTACCTCGAGACCTGGCGGAGATAGGTGAACTGTAGGAGGTTATTCTTTGTGTGCTTTTGGTAATTAGCTTACTTCTCTTGAGACCTAGTGGAAATAGAGTTTAAGCTAACTCACTACTATAGTCTGTCCTGACGGAAGACTGTAGTTACATTAGTGATCCTTCATCTGAATGTGGATTAAAATGGTAAACATGTCAATAGATTAATTGTGTGAATCTGGTTAGGTTAAGTACATCCGTAGGGTCAGTCCTTTCTTCGTGAGTTTATTCCTTGTTTATTTGCTTTTCTTAGTTAGAGTCTAGTTCAATCATCACTCTCTTGATATTGTTGTCTGGATAATAATAAAAATTATGTGTGAATTACTCACTGTGTGTCGATTGTCAATCCCTGTGGATACGATAATATACTTGCTGTTTTACTATCATTTATTTGTTAGGAAATTAAGTGATCACTTATCATGTTTCCTCTATTTTTTTCTCTTCATATACTACTTTCCTCATCAATGTTTTTTCATTTCAAGAGCCACATTCTTATCAAATAGCCAGTACATATATTGAATGGATTGAGGCTATGGATTTGGAGTTGTCAGTCTTGGAAGAGAATCACACTTGGATAATAAATGAACTTCCACAAGGTAAGAAGCCAATTGGTTGTAAGTGGATGTATAAAGTGAAACTACAGGCTGATGGTTTTGTTGAGAGGTTTAAGGTCAGATTGGTTGCCAAAGGCTATATCAAGAATATGGTGTGGACTACACCAAATTTTTCTCTCATGTTGAGAAGTTAGTAATAGTGAGATTTTTAATTGGAATAGCAAAAACTTATGACTGGCATGTTCATCAAGTAGTGTAATACCCCGATTATTTAAAAGCCTAATTACGATATTAATTTTGTAAATTAGAGTATTATTATGATAATTTGATTATTAAAATATCGAATAATGATTTCGATTATTTTTGGAATGATAAATTCCTATGTTTTATTCACAAATAAATGTGAATCGAGAAATACGAATATGTAACGATTTCAACAGTATTATTTCTACGTCGATTACGTATCGATGATTAAATGCTCGTGATATTTTCTAAGTTTTAAGCTTAGAATTTAATTCCATTATTATTGGAATAATTTAATAAAGTGATTATAGCTTTATTTCGACCATTTTGAGATGAATCGATATTTAAACGTTTGAGACGTTTCAAACGTTAACGTTTTGTGATGACTTGAGAATCAAGTCTAACGATCAAGGAATTATGACATTTAAATTCCTATGATTATTTCCAGACGCCAGGAAAGGTTAACTCGCCTCGTGTTAGCGCCCGAGCGCATAAAGAATACGTGGTCTATACTGATGCTTCCAAAATGGATTAGGTTGTGTGTTAATGCAAATGGAAAAGTGATAGCCTATGCATCTCGACAACTGAGACCGCATGAATTGAATTATCCCACACATGATCTGGAACTAGCAGCAGTAGTACATGCCCTAAAGATATGGAGACATCATCTCTACGGAGTAAGATGTGAAATCTTTACCGACCATAAAAGTTTGAAATACTTCTTCGAGTAGAGAGATCTGAACATGAGACAAAGGAGATGACTCGAATTGGTAAAAGACTACGACTGTGGTATAAACTATCACCCGGGCAAGGCGAACGTTGTAGCCGATGCCTTGTGTTTAAGAGTTAAAACAAATTGGGATGTCTATTCACAAATGAAGAAAAACTCATTGAAGAGTTTGAAAGGATGAAGATCGAATTGATTGAACAACCAGAGACGATCACGAGTTGTATTGCTACACTCACTCGACGTCGACTTAAGGAAAAGAATCCTTGAAGACAAAGGATGGAGGAAAAGTTAGAAAAGCAAGAGCCAAAGTAAGGACGGAAGGATCAAGAATTTTCAAGAAGCACCAGATAATGCTTTATTATTTAAAGGAAGGTTGTGTATCCCAGACAACAACAATCTTCAAAATGAAATCATGAGTGAGGCTCATGACACACCTTATACAGCCCATCCAGGCAGTACTAAAATGTACCAAGATTTGAAGAAAAAGTTACGGTGGGAATGTATGAAAAGAGACATAGCATCTTTTGTAAATACTGCCTTGCTTGTCAACAAGTAAAAGCATTACACCAACGTCCTTACGGAAAGCTACAGCCTTTGGAAATACCTGAGTGGAAATGGGAAGATATAGCTATGGATTTTGTTACGGGTTTACCAAAGTCTAAGAGAGGGAACACTGCTATATGGGTAGTAGTGGACAGACTCACCAAATGTGCACATTTTCTGCCAATTCAGATTACACACGGATCCGATAAGCTAGCCCAAATTGTATGTAAAAGAAATTGTACGCCACATGGAGTAATCAAGACTATCACATCGATAGAGATTCAAAGTTTACTTCAAGATTCGGACTAGCTTGTAAAAGAATTGGGCACGGTTAAATTTCAACCTGACTTTTCACCCTCGCATCGATGGACAATCGGAAAGGACGATCCAAACACTCGAAGATATGTTGAGAACGGTAGTATTGGATCGAGGTGCAAATGGGAAGAGGTTTTACCTCTCATCGAATTTGCTACAATAATAGTTATCAGCGACGATCAATATGGCCCGTATGAAGCTTTATATGGAAGAAAATGCCGATCAACGCTTTCTTCGGGATGAAGTGGGTGAAAGAAGAATCTTAGGGCTAACGCTATAAGCGAAATGATTGAGATCGTTCGCCAAATTAGGCAAAGAATAAAAGAAGCTCAAGATGAGCAAGTCTTACCGATACACGAAGATCCGAGCTACATTTCAAAATGGAGATAAAGTCTTTTGAAAGTCTCTCCATCTAAAGGGATTATAAGGTTTGGAGTGAAGGAAAGTTAAGACCCGCTTTATTGGACCTTATGAAATCCTAGAAAGAATAGGCCCAGTCGCCTATAGGTTGGCTCTTTCGCCAAGTCTGGGAAACGTACACAATGTTTTTCACGTATCACAACTCAGAAAGTACGTGTACGATCCAAAGCATGTGATCCATCAAGACGACGTGATCCTCAATCCAGATATGAGCTATAATGAAGAACCTACGGCTATTCTAGACCACAAGGTTCAGCAATTGCGAAATAAATCAATTTCACTAGTCAAAGTGCTGTGGAAACATCATGGACAAGAGGAAGCCACGTGGGAGCTTGAGGATGCGATGAAAGAAAAATACCCCGATCTCTTCTGAGGTATGTAAATTTCGGGACGAAATTTCTTTAAGGGGGGTGGAATGTAATACCCCGATTATTTAAAAGCCTAATTACGATATTAATTTCGTAAATTAGAGTATTATTATGATAATTTGATTATTAAAATATCGAATAATGATTTCAATTATTGTTGGAATGATAAATTCCTATGTTTTATTCACAAATAAATGTGAATCGAGAAATACGAATATATAACGTATTTCAACAGTATTATTTCTACGTCGATTACGATTCGATGATTAAATGCTCGTGATATTTTCTAAGTTTTAAGCTTAGAATTTAATTCCATTATTATTGGAATAATTTAATAAAGTGATTATAGCTTTATTTCATCCATTTGAGATGAGTCGATATTTAAACGTTTGAGACGTTTCAAACGTTAACGTTTTGTGATGACTTGAGAATAAAGTCTAACGATCAAGGAATTATGACATTTAAATTCCTATGATTATTTTATGTAATTACAATATTATTTAGCATTGAATTAATGCTAGAAAATTTTGGAATAATATTTTTGATTATTTATGATTCTCGAAAACCCTAAATCGAGAATTAGGGTTTTCTACCTATGGATTGATTCCAATAATTTTTCCTATGATATAATTTATCATCTAGGATATATATTATGCTATGTATCTACTTATAGCATGAAAATGAAATTTTGGGCATTAAAAATGCCTTAATGCCGTGAACATCCCCTATGTATTAACATAGGATTATTTTATTTTTGATCATCCAATTTGTGATATTTCTTAAGTGTAGTATTAATACACACTTACCAAGTAAAATTTGTAGATGAATTATGTCTAGTATTTTGCTATGTGAAATAGCCGAAATTGTTGCCAAATTGCTACACAATCAATTCTTGAATCTTTATACTTGATTGCTATTTTTGGGATAAAGTGTATTAAAATACACTTGTGTAATAACACATCAAAAATCTGAATTTCTCTCCCATGCACACTGAAAGCCGACGCCAATGTGCTCACATGAAACAAAATTATTTTTATGTTTCCCAAAAGCTTTATTAAAGCTTACAAGAAGTTAGTAATGTGTAAGAGATATTTTAGAGTGACATAATCAAACTTTGACTATCTCAAATTTATTTGTGTCTTGCTTTGTATTTGAGGGTTTAGAGAGAGTTTTATGTGTGTATGTATTTTATTTATTTTATTTACTTAAGTATATTAAGTCTTAAGCACACAAACACATAACACATTCATCTTTCTTTCTCTCCAACATAAGTACCGAGAGCATTTCATAAGAAAACCCAAGGCATTTTCTTATTTTCTTTTCCAAAAGCTTTGAGCTTTAATCACCCTACAACCGATCGACTCCGATAACGAGGTTAGATATCGAACAAGCTTCGATAAAACCTAACTTTTTCAATAATCCTACGGTTTAAATAATTATTTTTAGCATGTATTAATTATGCAATAAATCATGCTAGCATGTTATAAGCTTAGAAATTATGTTACATATGTTAATATGTGCATAGATAAATTATTTCCTAAGCTAAGCTATTTATTTAAATTATTTTGGTGATGCTCGATTTTTTGCTAGGTACGTTTTAAGGTTGGATTGTTGATCTATAGTGTTGTAGGAGTGCATGATATTAAATTGGGAATTTTTGGAAATCATCTTGTTGGTTTTTGAAAACTGCCGAAAATGTTATAGCTTTGAACCTTTGTGTATAATTTTTATATGCATGTTATAATAGCATATTGTTGATCTAGGTATTAATTAGGTGATATAGGAATTTATTAGAATTTTGGACAATTGTACCTATTTTTATTCAATAGGGCCGAGAGCTGAGGCTTAGGATTAATGGTTTTAATGTGTTATTATATGATATTATGATGTATTAGCTATATAATAGCGTATAAGCATAGTGTGATTTTATAGGATTTTATAAAAATTGTTTGGTTTGAAAAGCCCTATGTAGCCGTGAGCTACCTTGATCATACTATGGTGTATAGTTTGATTTTATTAAACTTTAGGTTATAATTATGTTATATATTGATATTGGAGGCTTGTGTATAAATATTAGAATTTTTGGAAATTTATTGGTATTATTTTGAAATAACCGTGACCTATATAGTGATATAGGTGAGTTCTAAATTTTTCAATAGTGATATTAATACATATTAATGATCATAGTGTAAAATAATACACTATATAAATTTAGAGGAATTTTTGGAACAAGTTTGGAAAATTGATCATATAGCCGTGAGCTATACCTTGGATTTAAGGAATTTTAATTCCTTTTTAATCAAGAATAATAATATATTATATGTCTAAAAATTATATTAGACATAATTGAATTTTTGAGAATTATTAAACATAGTATATTATGTTTATGATGAAACGTTATATAAAATAACGTTAAAAGCATAAATAATGCTTAAAGTATTGAAAGATTAATATTGAAAGAAAATATTAATCAAATTTATCGATTTGCGTGAAAAAAAAGAGGATTAAAGCTTTATGAAAAGAAATCGATTGAAAATCGATTTATATTAAATTTATTCATTAAAATATGTTTTATTAAGAATTTATAAAGAAAAGTCAAAATGGTTGACTTTCAAAATTAACGTACGAAATACGTTCGTTAAATACGCTAATACGTGAAAAACGTATTACTTTTATCTGAATATCTCAATTGTGAGAAAAGATTTCATAATTGAAATCATTTTATTGAATAACGTTATTATACGTTAATTATTTAACCTAAAAGGTTAAAATGAGGCAGATCATATTACGCCTCTCGATATCTGAAATTATTTTTATTGAAATACGTCATTTCAACGTATTAAGATTTATCCAAACGTCGAATTATTATTTTATTTATCAAAGTTGAATGAACTTTGAAAATCTCGAAAATCGTGCCAACGTGCTAAACGTAAATTTTTGCATAAAGGTGGGACGTGAAGGCTCACACGCAACCAGAAAAGATCACGCATACCGAGAATCGACCTTTAAAAGTCAAGGTGGGCTTTACTATACTCAAATTGATAGAACTTATCAAATGATTTATTTATGATGCTTTATTGCAAGCAAATATTTATGAACTGATTTATTTAATTACCTGCCCAAAATATTTATGTTTTGTGTATGTATCCAATCCATGATTATTGATGCATAATGTTGGGTAGCTCCACTTATGACATGCTTGAATTCGTATCCTTGTAAGTACCCACAGGATGATGGAGAATCGTATCCGTCTTGAGATGGCTTGGATTTTGTGCACCGATTATTTGTATTTGTGTCTTTGAAAGGGTGCTCGGCGGTCGTGGCGTCTGTGAGAGAGGCCTCTCTCCAATAAGGAATTATTGTTAGATGAATTGTTGTGGTGAATATGGATCATACATAAGTGGAAAAATACTTGGCGGCGATATTTATGGAAAATGACGAGAAAATATTTAGTAAACACGAGTATTTCAAATTAAAACCTCGTGTGTTTCTTGTGATGGGCGAGTAATTCAAAATTGATAAATTATTTTGGCATGAGCCATCGAGTGCATTCTTGTACTCGACCGCATATTGTTTTTAAATGTGCAGATTGGTGATGATGATGATGGAGGCGTAGATGTTGAGTAGTCGTAATCTTTTGGTATTTATATATTTGAAAGAAAGAACCTTGGGTGCATATCGTCATATATGCATTCACATGCTTTCACGCATATTAAGAATGTTATTGTATGTTATTGTTGACAGTTGTATCTGTCTGAATTATCGAACCTACTGTTAAAGGAACTTGTAGCCTTTACATCTGAAATTGACTTTTGCCTTGTAAATAAGGTTTGAATTGCTTTCGCCTTGTAAATAAGGTTTGATTATTGAAGTTCGATAAATGTTATTTTGAAATCTTCGATTATTCTTATCAATTGTTTTGTAATCACTGCTCCAAGCTCTAGTTCTCTCTAATCATCCTTTGGATTAGAGGGGCGTGACAAGTAGATATTAATAATGCTTTTGTACATGGCTTCTTACATGACGAGATATATATGATCCTACCTCAGGAAAATACTAAAGCTAAACCATGGCCTGGTCAAGTTTGTAAACTGATCAAAAGTTTGTATGGTTTGAAGTAGGCTCTCGAGAGTGGAATGCAGAGTTTTCTTCTCATCTCTTAAAATATGGGTTTACTTAGTCTTCCCATGATCATTGTTTGTTTACCAAAGGCTCAGTGGATTCATTTCTTCGTCGTCTTATCTATGTAAATGATATCTTGATCACTAATGAATGCTGATTGCAGAGTTAAAAGCTTACCTAAATGATGCTTTTGCTATTAAAGATCTTGGTTGTCACGCCCCAAATCCGGAGGGATGGCATAGATGTCGGGGTATGGCAAGGGTTTGGAAATAAGAAATGGGAAACCATATATATATGAGGTTCATTTACATGCCAAAAATTGGGCAACATCTTCTCTATAACAAGATAAATAAAAAAGAAATAGAAACTGCAAATAATCAAACAAACACATCTTCGCAACATTGGTGTCTGAAAGCTCGACACACCACGTTGGTCTTATACAACCGACTACAATCACAGGGGCTAAACAGTCGGACAACCAATAAAAACTATTGGGGTAGAAGCGTCCTACTACACCTCAAGTCAATTAAAAGATGGGGTATCCGAGAGCCTAGCTTGCAAAAGGAGTTGGCCGACCAGCTCCACTCATGAGGTCGTTATTGTCTCGACTACTATATCAAGGCTTTGGCCCAGCGTCCAAGAGGGGCTGATTACTCGCACTTTCTATCAAAAGCAATAAAGAAAATGATAGAAAAATCATAACATAAATCAAATGAACTTACAATACTTTAAATATAATAGTCATAAAACTCAACTGGGTTTCTAGACGATAACAACAAAATATACACACTTAAGAGCGTACAACGGAACATAGCATATTTAAAATAAAAATAGAGAACAACCAACCCACCTCAGCCGCTCATCACGTTCGTCAGCTTATTAACCTAAAATCATTTGAAAATATTTTGGGCTGAGTACTACCGTACTCAGTGGGTCATGCATTTTCACAAACGGTTCATATAAACAAAACGAAGAAAGTCCATGTCATACGATAAAAATAGAAGGTTTTAAAACATAAATCTACTTCCATGAAATCAAAACCTTTTTACTTGGGGCCTATTAGCGCATTCCATTGTTACTCTAAGCTATCTGATCTCCGGGACGAACCACACTTCTAGATCACATTTAACATAACCTAGGTGAGACTCCGGGACGAACCACATTTTGAGATCAATCACTGGGCTGGGTAGAACTCAGAAGCCACATCATATTTCGGTACGCGTGTGAGGATCAATCCACAACAGTATAGACTCGTGTACACAACCCTTAGTAAGTGTGTTATACACACTAAGAGCCACAATTACTTAACATAGGGCATTAAACAGATAGAGATGCGCAAAAACATTTTCATTGACATTCAATATTTTCTTTTGAAATATCAGAGCTTAATAACTCAAGATATGTACTCAAAATATAACCCACATGTACCGACGAAAACGTCTACTGTGAGAGATTACGATCCAACAACTATATTGATCGTGCTGGCAAGTACCTGGTAATAATACGGAATAACTTTTGGAGTCACATTCCACGAAGCAAGGCAATAATATGATCAAAATGGAGATTGAAGCAAAACGTGGGTTTTCGACTTTCCGATCCCATATTTGGCAACATCCGAGTTTTCAAGTTAACTCGATGCAGAAGGCATTAATGTTCAGGGCAATAAACTCTATAAAGGGATACATTGAAAACATGCATGCATGCAAGATGACACAATATTTAGCAGCGCAGAAGCTTCAAAACTTGATGCTTATCCTCAGATCTAGGATAAATCATCCGTAACCGATGCATGAAAATGGAAACATAAGCAATATGCAATTTTAGGAACATAGAATGAAGCCATGTCGAAAATGGATAACTCGGGTATGTACTTCCTTTAGAAACACAAAACGAAGAAAAATATACTGGCATGTAAAAGCACGAAAAACGAAAAAAGAAATCGGTACGCTAGCAGAACATGCTCGGAACTCAAAACCTAAAGGGCCCACAGCCTAAAATTGGCCCATCGGCCACCAACCGGCAGCCAAATATAGCGACGACAACGACAGTCCTAGGCTGGTTTGGCCGGCCTCCGGCCGTATTCTCGCTTCGTCCATTTAGAGACACGATTTATATGCTACGCTATCTACTAAATGAAGGAATCAAAAAAAATGAAAAAAATTTAAAAATGAAGGCACCAGGGGGGCTGATCGACGGTGGTAGGCCGGTAGCAGCGCAATGGCGCCGTCGGCGAACCCTTCCGGCTCGATCCCCACTCATCTAGCGCTTCCGCAATGTACCTAGGATTGCTCGGCTCTTTCATAAACACAGAGAGACGCTTGAAATGAAAGTTTGAAAATGAAGGCCCTAAGTCTCTATTTATAGGGAAAAAGTAGTAGTTGTGCAGCTGCTTATGCAAGCGACCTTTTTCGAAAATGCAAAAACTGATGCAATTTTTGCAAACGGGCTCTAAAAACAGCAAACTTGGTGTCCATGGACTCGCAATAAAATACCGGACACAACGATTATAAACATGATATACTTTTAAAAGATCTTTCAAAAGCCCATTTTCAATAACTTCATCGGAGTGCCAAACCTTCGTAGGTGGTCGAAAATCTACATATTTAGTGTTTATGAACTCATCATTAAACACTTTTCACAACGCCTGAGGATTCGTGTCGGTCAGACCATCTTAGTATAAAGTTAACTTTTTACATTCTCGAAAAACGTGCTGAACAAACCTGGAGCTAAGTATGGACGGGGTATTACATTGGTTGTGTCCGATATTTTTTGGGATTGGAAATTGCTCATGGAGTTTCAGGGACATTATAATTTCTTAATCAAAGGAAGTATATTTTGGATCTTCTTGATTCAACTGGTCTTCTTGGGTGTCGCTTAGTTAGCATATGTCTTTACCTCAAGTATTCTCTCTCTTAGCCTCTGGTTCTCCTCTGTTAGATAGGCAAATTGCTTTATCTCAATCTTACCCGACCAGACATTACTTTTGTGGTGCAACAATTAAGTCAGTTTGTTGCTAAGTCGTGTAAGCACCATTAGGATGCCGCTATTCATGTTCTTAAATATCTCAGAGGGTGCCCCTATCTTGGTTTGTTCTATCCCTCGGGTAGCTCTCTCTATTACAATGTATAGTGATGTTGATTGGGGAACTTGTGTTGACACACAACGATCTTTGATTGGTTATTGTATTTTTCTCGGAGGTTGTTTGATTTCTTGGCGTTGCAAGAAGCAGACTATTGTTTTCGTTTCATCAGCGGGAGCTGAGTAGCGCGCCCTCAGTGTCACGGTGCATGAGTTTTTATGGATTACTTATCTTCTCTATGACCTTGGATTGTCCTTTCCTCAGCCCATTCTTTGGTATTGTGACAATCAAGCCGCCATTCATATTACAAAGAACCAAGTCTTTCATGAGAGAATGAGGCACTTGGATATTGATTGTCATTTGGTTCGCGATCATTTTACAACAGGGTTTCTAGTTCTTCTGCATGTCTCTACGACGCTACAACTTGCTATTTGTTCACGAAGGCTTTGCCTGAGCCACGTTTCAAGTTTCTTTTGTCCAAGTTTAGATTGATGATATCCATCATATCTAGATTGCAGGGGTGAAGAAATATAAAATAGATATGTAACTTATATGTTACATAACAAAATTTTATCAGCATTTCTTTCATATGTTTAACACTATATATATAAGTGCTTTCATTTGTAATTGTTGAACTTGATTTTACACTATTGAGCTAAAGGGAATTTCCCCCTTTTTCATTCTTCTCTTTCTATACCTTTTCTCAAATTCTAAAAAAAGTATATAATTTTTAATTTTCTCAAATTCTACAAAAGGTATATAATTTTTAAAACTTGAAGAGTGAAATGTGGAAGGGTACATCAGTTTATTATTATAAACATGAGATGATTTACGTACCCTTGTCTGGGATTCATATTACCTTATCCATTCAACTTTCATTTATACTTTTACGTCGCATTGCAATAAGGGATTTTGTATCTATTGATATATCAATAGTTAGCAGTACTGGAATATCAAGGATACTAGCTAGCATTGCGCTGAACGATACACGATATAGTTATTTGAAACGATAAAGATAATTATAAGTAAATTATAAATCACAAATATCGAAATGTAAAACCACAAAATAGTATGCATTTCTGTAAAAAAAATGTCTTTTCATACAATATTGACATTCATATTACAAACAATATAGAAAAATAATTAATCAATTTCCAAACAAAATAAATATTCTTAAAATTGTAAGGGTTAAAATATTCAAACAAATATCACGAATTATAAAAAAAAAGTAGTAAATATTGCAAAGCAAAAAATTTCGGTCTCGAAAAGTTGAGATAATCCTCCGTAGTCCAAGTCCAACCAGGATATTCGGCCATTTTAAAAATATGAAAATTAACTTTTACCTCTCCGTAAGAGAGAACGAGGAAAAAGTAATTTCCACAAACGAAACTACATGACATATATTAATATAGATATATAAGATTTATATATGACACTATTTTAAAATATTGAATCCAACACCACCTCAAACTTCTATAAGAAAGGCATGGGCGCACATTCTCTTGCTTCCTTTGGAAATTTCAACAAATTTCTCTTAAAGGAATTCGCTTGTCTTTATCTCTATGGCAGTAAAACGTACTCTTAGATTATATCAGCATTAAAGTTTTGTTACAAACGGCATAGCTTTATTATCAAGATTTCGAGCGATTCGTGTCTTAGGCTTCTACTACTTTACTAGTTACAATTAGGAAAGTTAAACTCTTGCCCCCCACGAGCAAATTTAGATCAATGACCAAAGATCGAATCCTCGATGTAATTACAGTATGAGAGTTTTACCATTTTTTATAGTGATTTCTTATTTAAATGTACAATAATTTTATGACAGACAAATTATAACGTAGATGTTTATAAATTATTTTACAAATTAATATGAGTATATATAGAAAATTATATATACGTATAAATAACACAATCAAATAAAACATATAAATTATTTAAATATTTTGAATATTATTAATGGATTAATATACTGATACTCATATATTCGTATCTGTGAAATGTGAAGCAGATAATAAATCATCATAAAGTGATGATTTTCCTACAATAGGTTAACTTTGGGTCATTTTATTGATGTGTGACTTTTAAATTAATCATGTCACAAAATATATAAACTTTACTTTATAACATAATTCACATTTTCAACCAATCAAAATCGACGTTGTGCAAGATCAAATATATCATATGCACATCTTCTCCCTCTTGAATTTCTATTGGCCTAACATTTGAATCATATTACAATTGCAAAAATTCCAAGTACATGTATTTTGTATTTTGTAACATGATTAAAAATCGTGTAAAACTGAAAATAATCCAAATGCACGATGAGAAAATATGTTCTTAGAGGGTGTTTGTCTGAGCTAATAAGCTCTTCAAAACAACTTATAAGCTCTTGAGAAGTATTTGACAAAAGTTCATAAATAACTTATAAGCTATGAAGATAAAATCCTACAACTTATAAGCTCCCAAAAAATAAATTCATCAACATCATCTTATTTTTTCATAAACTTAATTAAAAACAACAATAAATGTACCAAAGTAATCTTACTATGACTCGTATTTCCAATATATAATACCCTATCAACCTCACCACTTCCTTAATTTTTTCTCTCTAATTAAGGATTCTCTTTCTAGTTTATAAGTTCAATTATTCAAATATTTTGACATGTTTATAAGCTTCTAAACGTTACATCTTATTTATAAACTCTTGAAACATCTATAAACTCTATAAAACAAGCTTAATCAAACACCCTCGACTCATAATTCGAGTTATTGAAATTCGAATTCGCGTGACCCCAAAGAATTGTGTAAATGGATAAATCAGTCAAAATTTTACTTTTCAATATAATTGAGTATTTCTTGAGCCATGACGCTTTTGTGCATGGGATCCAATTAATGATTTTTTATTTTTATTTCCTTTAGGGGTTCCAATTAATGAATAGAAGTGCTGAAGATAGGACGTTAAAAAAGCGCACCCAAATTGTGAGCCATATATTGATGCATGTACCAATTAGGTTATTCTTAGATTATAAGGCAAGCAACAACTCTATTTGCACCTAGTTACCATCAATTCAATATTGTTCGTTGCTCAACTTCACATCATAAGATGTACTCTTAAAAGATAAGCGTTCCCACCACATTTAATTTCGATATATACCTAACACTCGAGTGATATAGGTAAAATTATGTCAATTTAATTGTAAATCTAAATTTTGCTATGATCATATTCACAGTAGATTATGGCAATCGGTTACGGACCCAAATTTTTTGTTTAAAAGGGTCCAACTTCTCTGCTTTCTCTCACGTTCCTAGTTTTACTGGATACCCACAAACGCATTCTCTCATTCTCCCTCTAAATTGCTATCTCTGCCTCCTCTGATTCTCGACTCTCATCACTGCCTAGGTTGCCACAATCTCCATCGGCTTCCTTGCCTCCATTTATCCCTCATCTATCTTCCTCTCTCTCTATGTGACACGACACACACATCACATCCCCCATCCTTTTTCAATTTCTCATGCCATCGCGTCAGTGATAGCGGTAGCCAGTCGCCTTGACCTCCTCTCATCTCTCTCTCCCTCACATTACTCTCATATCAACCCAAGAGTCGATGACAGCCCTGCCGCCGCCGTCCCGCCGCCGATGTTGCCATTCTCTCCATTGCCTCTCACCTTTCCCCCAAAGAAAGAAAAAAAAAACAAAGTGAATTCCTTTTTCGCCTCCAACGGATTCGACGGCACAGACATAATTAAAAATATATATATAATTCATTCATTGAGCTTGTTCCGTAAGAATTTTTTTTTTTGTAGCAATATCCATATGAAATAAATATATATGTAGAATTGATAAAAATATTATTATTTTTTAATTATTAAATGTGAAATTACTAATATGGCTCTACTTTTTTTAAAGTTCAGAGTGGGGGCCCCACTGCACCCCCTTGGGTCCGCTTATGATGGCAATATTCATGGTGCTCAGTCGTTATAATTAAGAAAAAAAAAATACTGTTATATCTTAATTACCCTCATGTAATTCAAAATTTGGTCTGATTTGCTGACTTGGAATTCTTAGTTGTCTATAATAAATAAATCCGTTAACATGTCACCAAGAAGAAACTTCTATATATAGAAGTTGGTAGTCACGAAGCTCAATAACTAGACCAAGAAAACTAATTAATCAATATCACTTCTCACATCTTTTCCTCCACGACCACCGTCGCCGCCACGCAACGGCGGAAATGGCACTCAAAATCCTAATTTCATCCATCTTCTTCATCCTCCTCGGCGGCTCGGCAACAACGAGCCGGCCTCACCGCCAACCATGCAAGGAGCTCGTCTTTTATTTCCACGATATACTTTTCAACGGCCAGAACTCCAAGAACGCCACGGCTGCCATTGTCGGAGCACCAGCGTGGGGGAACACCACCATCCTGGCCGGAAACAACCATTTCGGCAACTTGGTGGTTTTTGACGACCCCATCACTTTGGACAACAATCTCCACTCTGCGGCGGTGGGGCGGGCCCAGGGGTTCTATCTGTACGACAAGAAGGAGATATTCACTGCATGGTTAGGGTTTTCGTTCGTGTTCAACTCGAGCGAGCGTATGGGGTCCATAAATTTTGCCGGTGCGGATCCGTTGATGAACAAGACGAGGGATATTTCGGTAATTGGCGGAACGGGGATTTCTTCATGAGCAGAGGGGTGGCGACGATCATGACCGATGCTTTCGAAGGGGAAGTTTATTTCAGGCTTAAGGTTGATATTAAACTCTATGAATGTTGGTCAACTTAATATTGCTACCAACACACTGGGAGTTGATTACTATGAGGATATGTTTGTTGTTCTTGTTTTCGATACTCAAGGAATTATTGTATATTGTTGGCTATTATTTGATATTTTGAATAAATCGATTTGTGTTAAAATGAAAATTTTGGCGTGAGGGAATCAACATTACTGATCGATCTTAATTTAGCAGGGTAATAAATGCAGTAAAGAACACAAGAGATTTATGTGGTTCGATCTTTAAAATAGATCTACGTCCACGGAGCAGGAGAGCGAGAGTATTGTATTAAGCTTGTGAGTCGTAATTACAAATAGCGTCGTCCCTTTTTCTCCTAATCTAGCCTCTATTTATAAACCTTCATATTGAGTTTGACTCTAATACAAAGTCTAACAAGATAAGGATTCCTTTAGCTTATCCTAATCTCCTTTATGATAGGATCCGATCTCTTATATCCGTTGTAAAGATTTCATAAGATCCGATCTTCTACATCTCCTATTTATTCGAGTTGCAGTTGATTGAGTCTTCTTGGGCCGAACTATCATGGGCCGAGCTCGCTGACGGGGCCCAATTATATTGGGCCTGATGCCTGGGCCTAGTAATTGGGCCGTATCCTATCACATCCCCCCCAAAAAAGATGTAGAAGTGAGTATGTGATTCTGAGATGTCGCTTGGTCATCATCTGGCCGAAGTCGGATACTGATCGCCCTGTCGAGGTCGAATTTCGCTGTTCTGCCGATCTCGAACTTTCACTGTTTTGCTGAGGTCGAGTGTTTGTTAATGTGAGGTCGAATGACATCGTTGTGTGGTTGGCTATCGCCGAACTAAAAACTCAATGCAGAGAAAAATTAAGCTGCAGCTTTGATAGCGGCCGAAGTGATGTTTGCCGATGTCGTTTTGCTGAAGAGCGAGGATTTTGGCTGATAGCCGAGGTGAAGGTAACCAGGTCGACGTTGAACACCTATTACCTTGCTGAAGTTGTATCATAATTTGCCGAGGTCGAGCTCGCCATGCGATGTCGGGCACATATCCTCTACCGAGGTCGAACACGGATTCTGTGCTTCCAGGTCGAGCACGGATATTCCGTCTGAGTCGTCATGTTCATTTAATGCGTACGGCGATTATGGTCCCGATAAAGTGCACATCAGGGGAATAACTTCCATTATACGCCTTTTCCTCTTTCACTTTATCGTTTCAACTTTCAAATTCCGAAAATCTCTGAATTTCTGAAACCTTTGCACTTTTTGCCATTGTCGTCTTCCAGATTCTCCTTGCCATTATCTTCGATATTATACAAGTAAGTTTTCGATGGCATCTTCTTCTTCGTTTGATCATTCTCACGACGATGAACACCGTGATTTGTCAGTGTCAACGCCGGATTCGCCGGCGGTTTTAGAAGTTTTTAGTTTAGATGTCCTCCAACCTTCCATGTGTAGAGTTAGTTTTCCGCCACCTCGGGATTTTGGGAGGGTTTCCACATTTTCTTCAATTCTAGAACCCCCAACTATATTAGAGCTCGCCTCTAATTTCTTTATTCCCAAATTTGTTGAGTTGGTCGCGCCCCGACTAGAAGATAGGCCTTACTCCCCTCGGGATGGCTTTGTCACTGTATATGGGGACAACCTCCGGTGCGGTCTTCGTCTTCCTTTTCCCTCCATCTATGTGGAGTTTCAAAAACTTTTTGGCATTCCTCTTGCCCAGTTGACGCCAAATTCCTTTCGGCAGTTAACGGGCTTAGGTGTCTATGCCCATAGGCATAATTTCCCTTTTACCCTTGGGCTTATCCTGAGGTTTTCATGCTTAAGTCTAGCTCGGGGTGGTATTATCTATCACCCTGTCGTAGCTTCAAAGTGAAGACGAAGTCCAAAATTACGAACTGGCAAAAGAAGTTCTTTTGCGGTTCCATGGGCTCTCCATTTTCTTTGGATGATAGAAAGTGGCGAGGTTGCCATTGATGAGAGCTTCGTGGGTTGAGGAGGCTTTGGATAAGTTCGCCTCGTTGACGAAGCCTTCTCCGAGGCCGAGCTCACGCCTCCGGTGAGCCCTTATGACCCCGCTAGCATGGTAGGCCGTGAGGGGTGAGGTCCTACTCGATACTCCGTCATATTGTTGCTTTTATTTTTTGTGTTGATGTTCTGATTTGTTGTTTACTTCCTTGTAGTGAACTTGCTCGGAGACAAGAAGAAAAGGAAGGGACCGAGCTCCGGTTCTGAGATCCCCACCTTGGCACTGAAGGATGTCGCCGAGGATTCCTCTGAGAGGAGTGGAGATGTCCCAAGTCTCCTTCGCCTGCGTGCTCTCAAACGCTTCAAGAGTATAAGGCGTGCGATCCCGAGTCCTCGGTTGCCAACGATCCGGAGTGCAAGATCGTCGGTTCTCAACCCGCACCTCGTACTTTTCCCGAGGTAGTGTATCTGTTTGCATACATTATAAAGTAATGTAATTATTGTGTCCTTCTGACCTGATTGGTTATTGCACAGGGGGCCGAGGACGTGTCGGCCGAGCTGGCCAAGGCGTCCGTCCTCGTGACGGAGTACTTGAAAGGCGTCGTTGCCCAGTTCGACGGAGTGGCTCGCTATGCCCGGGAGATGGAGGAGGAGAAGACTCTCCTCGTTCAAGAGGTGTCCGAGGCCGAGGCTAAGGCTCGGGATACGGCCAGGAGAGAGGTAGTGGCCGTGATGGCTGCTGAGGCGGCGAAGGCAGCTGAGGTGGCGGAGGCGGCGGAGGTCGAAGTCGGTTTATTGAAGGCCGAAGTAGAGGGGGCACGACATCGGGAGGTCGAGGCGGCGGGCTCGCAAGGGGAGATGCTCCGTGCCTTTGCGGAGAGGCTGTTCCTGTCGGGGGTTCTCCAGGGGTGGCGGGCGTGGCGGGGTGTTGAATAAGCCGTGATTTGGACGCTATCGACGAAGTTGCCGAGGATTACCCGGAGTTGGATAAGTCCAAGTATGGGTATGAGGTGACAGAGGACGGCGCTATCTATGGGCTTATTCCGAGGTCCTGCCCGCAGTTGAAGAGCTTGCCTGCTTTGAGAGTCGACTTAGTCTTGGTCTTGCTGACTGCAGAGTCAGTCCGTGCCTGCCCGGTGGACCGAGATCCCATGATCGAAGCTTTGATGGCTAACCTGACTAAGGGATCGGGAGAGGTGGCGGTTGAGGCTTTGGAGGGGGTTGAGGCTTCTGGAGTCCCCGAGGAAGCCGAAGCTTCTCGAACCCAGGAGGAGGCTGAAGCAGCTAGTGTCCAAGAGGGGGCCAAAGAAGCTCAAGTCCAGGAGGAGGCCGAGCTTGCCGAGCCTGAGGGAGGAGCTGCTGGAGGGGTCAGTTGATCCCCTTTCTTTTCTTTTTTGTAGACCAAATGTAAATACGTCATCATTAAGATGTCGTTTTTGACTTGCCTTTAAGGCTTTAATAAAATTCTTCGATTCATAGAAGTGTTTTTATTTTGTTATGTCTTCAGTCTGTTTTTGCGTCTTTTGACCTGTCTCCCTGGCTGGACCAAATAAAAGCCTTGAACCGTGCTCTCGACGAAAAGCAAGTCGAGGTCGGTCATTTAGATGACCAGCTCGGACATCTGCGGGAAGATGCCGAAGTGAAATTCAGGGCTTCTCAAGAGAAGTTTGACGAGCTTCAGGCTCGGTTTTGGGAGTTGGAGGAGAGGTTCGAGATCGATAATAAACGCATTTTACACGCTTATAGTTGATATTTGAAGATGAGTTTAGCTCGTTTAATGTGCGCCACGTATCGATTCCTAATGATTTATCTATTTTTAGAAGATCTTGCTCTTGGGTGTTCTTTTGGTGTTGTGTAGGTCCATATGTTGAAAATCGAAGCAAGGAACGACGCACGAGCCAAAACACACAACTGGCGTGTTTCTAGCGACCACCTAGCGGTCGCTAGGCGGCCGCTAGGAAACACGCGAGAACCCAGACACCGCGATCATGAACGCGCCACGAGCGAAGCCCAGCGCGAGATAGCCACTGGACGATTTCTCGCGACCTCTTGAGAATGGCTAGCGACCGCTAGTCAGGTCGCGAGGTACACAAGCGAGCGCAAGAGGCGATCGCGGGCGAGAGGAGTGCGTGCGAGAATTACCTCGCGACCATACCTAGCGACCGCGAAGGGTGGTCGCGAGAGGCAGCGCGAAGAGAAATTAGGGTTTGGGGTGTGCTATATATGGCAACACCGCGCCTCAACTTCACAACCACGTTTCCGAGCCTCTTTTCTCGGTTTTACATCGCTTTTCAGAGTTTTAGCTTTAGGTTCCATATAGTTTCATTCTAGATTTATTTTACGTATTGTTCTCCGTTAGTTTACGTTTTGTTTACGATCCGGAGCGTTTAAATCCGGACGAATTCTGCAGTTTCCGTTTTATTTGAGGTTGGGATTCAAGCCCAACGTGTTCATCCAACCTTCATCACGGGTTTTATATATTTAATTTTGTCTTTATGATTAAATCGTATTTCATTTCGTTTATTATGTCTGGCTAGTTTTTCGTTCTAATCCTAGGGTTTGCATGATTCGATCCTATATGTTGTGATTCCTGTTATCGTTATTTACCGTCCATGCATTGATTCATGATTCGATTGTGCTTATTTATATGTGTTGGTTTCTGATCAATCTCGATGCATGTTTAGTTGTCGGTTAATTACGTAATTGTGTTAATTGTCAATCGATATCGAATGCATGATACGAATGAGCCTTGAGTCGTAGCTGAGATAGGATATTCGTAGGAAGCATATTCTTTGTGATCCGTTTGGGTTACTCGTTTTCACCTAGAGGCGTAATGATGTAGGGAAAACTAGTAATCTGACCGCCTTTAATAATGTAAATTGTCGGTTATATATGTGATCTTCCATTTTATGCGGATTAAAATTGGTTAATAAGAACGGGATAAACATACGTTGTGGATTGGATTAATGCAGCCCTAGGGTTAGTCGCCTCTCTGCTTTTAAACATCCGAGTGTTTATTGCTTTAATTTACTTTCTTTTTGTTACCTTTGCTTTGGATTGAGTTCAAGCCCTAAAATACCTTAAACCATATTTGTTACTTGATAATGATGAATTCTTCCGAGTTAGCTTCAGATTTTAGTATTACAATCCACATGGATACGATACTTAACTTACCCTATATTTACACCTTTTCGTGTTAGAAAATAAGCGATCAAATTTTGGCGTCGTTGTGGGGATTGTTAAGATCATATAGGAATAACTTGTCAATTTGGAATTATTAATTCAAGTTGTACTTTTAATTTTATTTTTATTCCTTGCGAATCGATTTACTTCTTTTCTCCGGTGGTTTATGTTCACAAGGTCCCGAGGACCTCTGAACTACTCTTTGATCCGGAAATCGAAAATTCACAAAGGAGAAGGAGAAGGCAAGAAGAAGGAAGCAATGGCAAATCGTAATAACGGGACGTTCATCCCAAGTAGCCGACGCCTTTGTTAGCGGATTTCACAGAATGCGGCGTCATTGGCGACTATGGGACTCGTTGTCCTCAAGTCCCGAGGCGGCAAGGCCATTGAATTACATGTATGACCTCCTGAGAGCAATTTCAAGGAGGCGGATGGGGCCCGTAGTAAATGCTAACAATTTTGAGCTTAAGCCGGCCCTAATCGGCATGGTTCAAGGGAGCAGTTCGGAGGAGGAGTCACGGAGGATCCGAATGCTCATCTCGAGACTTATCTCGACATTTGTGACACCATCAAATGAATGGGGTGCCACAAGACACAATCCGGATCGTATGTTCGGATTCTCTCACGAAATCAAGCGAAGGACTGGTTCAAGACCTTAGATCGTACGGCATCAGCAGTTGGGCGATTACGTGTGAGAAATTCCTTCAAGTACTTTCCTCCGGCTAAGGCACGAAGATCATAGCGAGATTTCCACTTCTCCCGGTTAGGAGATGAATCTTTGTTCGAGTCGTGGGAAAGATTCGGGGCTATTGAGAAGGTGCCCACAAAGCATGGATTTTCGAGAGCGGCGATTACCCGCTTTCTACAATGACACCTCACACGAGGAGTATTGTTGACGATCAGCGGGGTTGCCTTTTGAGCAGACGTGTAGGCGAGGCCACCGCATCATCAAGAAATGGCGGCTATGTTATCGATGGCGATGGAGAGAACACCGTGGTGAAGGCGCAACAGTTGAAGGTGACTCAAAGTACGACAATATTATGGAGCAGTTCACCTTGTTAAGAAGCCAATTTGAGAAAGAAAGGAAAGGAAAAGGCGTGGCTCAGATAAATGCTGCAGAGTCAGAGATAATCGAGGCTGAGGACGTGAACTACATCAATCAGAGGAACAACCGTCCTGGGGGGAATCCGGCGTACAATCCTAACAACAGAAATCACCCAAATTTCTCGTACGCCAACCCCAATAATTTTCAGCAGCCTCCGCCAGGTTTCTCAGTTCAGAACGGCGTGATTCAAGAGACGAAGAAGCCGAGTCTAGAGGATATGATGCAGCAGTTGGTTGTAAGCAACCAACAATTGGCAACGAATCGAATTCGTTTATAAGCAACACGGCGGAAGATCAATCATTTGGAGTCAACCGTGACGGCTATGGAAAGCACATGAAGATGATGGAGAATCAAATAAGTCGGATAGCGCGCAACGAACGGGCAGCACAAGTCGGGCCAATTTCCGAGTAATGTCGGAGGTAAACCCAAAAATCACCGTAATGCCATTCATTTGAGGTGGGCGAGCTTATCAAAGTCACGAGGAGAGCGGGGCAAGCGGGCAAAGAGAGAGAATCTCGCGACCGAGCTCGCGACCGCGAGCCCGGCCGCGAGGAAAATGGCGGCGAGTTCGGCGGCTCGGTGAGCGCAACAAGTCAAAACGCGCCCGCGACATGTCATCCCGAGGACCTAGCGAGCGACCTAGCGGTCGCGAGTCATTCTGGAGAGGCCGCGAGAAATCAGACAGAACCTTCAGACGCGCACCTAGCGCCCGAGAAAGCCAGCAGCGTCCGCGAAGACGAAGAAGACATCGCATGTACTAGCGACCGAACATGCGGTCGCGAGTCAGATCGCGAAGAGCCAGCTTTGAAGAAATTTCCGACGTACGTGCCTCCAATTCCGTTTCCAAGCCGTTTAGCCAAGCCCAAGTATGACGAGAAGTTGACCAGATTCATGGAGATGTTTCAAAAGGTGCACATCAATATTCCTTTACTTGATGCACTTCGAGATATGCCGGGGTATGTGAAGTTTTTGAAGGATGCCGTTGCCAATAAGAAGAAGCTTGGAAAGTTCGAGACGATAAATCTGTCTCAAGAGTGCGATCTTTGTCTTGCAAAAGTTGCCGCTCAGCGAAAAGATCCGGCGAGCTTCACCATCGCATGTGTCATCGGAGGACGACATTCTCGAGGTTACGTGTGATTTGGGGCAAGCATCAATCGATGCCGTTGTCCATTTTAACCGATTGGAGATTGGGGAGATCAAGCCGACCACCATAGCTCTTCGGATGGCGACACCCTCGGTGACTTATCCGGGGATAGTGGAAGACGTGCTCGTGAAAGTTCGAGATTTCATCTTCCCACCGATTTCGTTGTTCTCGACATGCGGAGGATGGGAATACACCTCTTATTCTCGGCGACCATTCCTAGCTACCGACGGAGCATTGATAGATGTGCAAGATGGAGATCTCGCCTTCGAGTCGGCGGCGAAGAGATGAAAATCTCTATATATGACGCTATGAAGCGACTGACGAGAAGACCATGGAAGATTGTCGAGTTATAGAGCATCTGTCGCCCACTCACTTTCAATCAGCTGATCCGGTGGAGTTTTGTATGCAGAACTCGATTTTCTCATCCGCAGACCTTGATGAGGCGTGTGACGAGATTTTAGAGTATCTTGAGTCCATCGATGAAGTCAGAGGCCTCCCCGGGAGTCGATGCCTTATTTGGATGTGAGGAAGCCGATTGGAGGAGAGGGCGCCGTGGTGAAGAAGGAAGAGACTACACGAAGATGGAGTTGAAAGAGTTGCGGACCACCCGCGGTATGCCTTCTTGGCGGCGATGAGGCGTGCCGGTGATAATATCTTGACTTTGATGATGAGAACACGTAAACCGATGGTCGTGTTGAAGCGGTACAAGTCGGCGATTGGGTGGGCGATTTACGATATCGAGGGTCACCCTCGATTTGCATGCACCGGATCTGTTGGAGAATGAATACAAGCCAAAGGTGCAACCTCAACGCCGATTGAATCCGCAATGCAAGAGGTCGTCGAAAGGAAGTGTTGAAGCTCTTAGGCGCAGCATGATCTATGCCATATCCGACAACGAGTGGGTTAGCCTACTCAGTGGTATCCAAGAAGGGGTATCACGGTGATCGAGAGGCGAGGCGAGCGAGCTTGTGGCAACAAGACTCGTAACGAGGATGGCGGTTGCATCGACTATCGTGCTCGAACACGCCCACGAGGAAAGACCATTTTCCCCGCCTTTATTGATCGGATGTTGGACGACTAGCGGGGTATGAGTTCTCTTGTTTTCTCGATGGATATTCGGGTACAATCGATTGCCATCGCCTCAAGATCGGCACAAGACGGCGTTCACTTGTCCGTATGGAGTTTTCGCCTATAGGCGAATGCCGTTTGGATTGTGCAATGCTCCTGCCACGTTCCAAAGGTGCATGATGTCCATCTTCCATGGGTTGATCGAGAATATTATGGAAGTCTTTATGGACGATTTTTCCGTGTTTGGCTCTTCGTTCGACCATTGTCTCCATAACTTGTCACAAGTGCTGCAAAGATGTGAGGAGACGAATCTTGTTCTCAATTGGGAGAAGTGCCATTTCATGGTGAAGGAAGGTATCGTGCTTGGTCACAAAGTCTCGGCCAAGGGTTTGGAAGTGGATCGAGCAAAGATTGTCGCTATCGAGAAACTGCCTCCGCCTACAAATGTCAAATCGGTGAGGAGTTTTCTCGGTCACGCGGGTTTTTATAGACGGTTCATCAAGGATTTCTCGGCGATCACGAAGCCATTGTGTGGATTGCTCGAGAAAGATATGAAGTTCGTGTTCACGAAGGAGTGTTTGGAGGCGTTCGAGAAATTGAAGGTGGCCCTGATCTCGACTCCAGTTTTGATCTCACCTGATTGGAGTCAACCGTTCGAGCTGATGTGTGATGCGAGTGATTGGGCAGTTGGTGCTGTTTTGGGGCAGAAACGAGACAAGCTTTTCCGAGTCATCTATTATGCAAGTAAGACTCTCGACTCTGCTCAAATGAATTACACCACCACGGAGAAGGAATTACTTGCTGTGGTCTATGCTTTCGATAAGTTTAGACCTTATTTGGTGGGCACCCACACCATCGTGCACACTGACCATGCCGCCATTCGCCATTTGTTCGCGAAGAAAGATTCGAAGCCGAGATTGGTGAGATGGATCCTCCTTCTTCAAGAGTTCGACATGGAAATCAAAGATAGAAAGGGCTGCGAAAATGTGGTAGCCGACCACTTGTCGCGATTGGAGAAGCCAGTCGAAGGAGAGGATAGGAAGATTGGCATAAAGGAGAACTTCCCAGACGAGCACATCTTGAGCGTCGTCGATCACACACCATGGTACGCTGATTTTGTCAATTACTTGGTGATTGGAGTTATACCTCCATCGTGCAAAGGTCATTTGAAAAAGAAGTTTCTCCACGATGTTAAGTTCTACTATTGGGACGATCCTCATCTCTACCGCCGATGTGCCGATGGTTTGATACGTCGCTGCGTTCCCCAAGGAGAATGGGAGAACATAATCCACGAGTGCCATAGTTCGTTGACCGGCGGTCATTTTGCGTGCACAAAGACAATGCAAAGATTTGCCACGATGGTTTCTTTTGGCCTTGATCTTCAAAGATTGTCAATCATTTATCAAGAGTTGTGATCGTTGTCGAAGAGTGGGAATGTCACTAAGAAAGGCGAGATGCCACGAAAACCATCATGGAAGTGGAACTATTTGGCGTATGGGGATCGACTTCATGGGTCCGTTCCCAATGTCTTGTGGCTACACATATATTCTTCTTCTTTGTGAGTCGTCTCCGTTGGGTAGAGGCCATTCCGACCGTCACGAGCGACTCGAAGGTTGTAATCAAGTTCCTTCACAAGAACATTCGACTCGATTTGGAGTCCCGAGGCGTTGATCGGTGATGGGGATCGCACTTCAATAATAAGTGGCTAGGCAACGTTCTAGCCAAATATGGTGTGAAGATCGAGTCACTTCCCTACCATCCACAAGCAAGCGGGCAAGCCGAGCTCGCCAACCGAGAGATCAGCGATTCTAGAAAATCGGTTGTTCGGTAGCAAGGATTGGGCCAAGCGGTTGGACGACGCTTTGGGCTTACCGATGCGTACAAAGCCCCCATCGGCTATCTCCATATCAAATGGTATTTGGTAAATCACGCCATTTACCGGTTGAATTGGAGCACAAAGCGTATTGGGCGACTAGAGAATCAACATGGACTTCAAGGAGGCGGTATGATGAGGAGACCAACTGTTAGAGCTCGACGAGTGGAGAATGAGCGTTCGAAAACTCTGATATACAAGGAACGAGCTCGAAATTTCACGACCTCCACATTCGGTGCGAAAGTTTTCGCGGTAATGAAGTCTGCTTTACAATGCTCGACTCCGTCTATTCCTGAAAGCTCAAGTCAAGATGGTCGGGCCGTATCTTTTTTACCGTCGCTTGCCAATGGGAGTTCTGAGCTCCTAGATTCGAGGGCAACATCTTTAAAGTGAGCGGCGGTCCTCAAGCATACTTCAGTCACACGTCGACCGAGAAGTCAAGGTGACCCGACTAAACGAGCCATGATCACGAGTGCCGCCGAGCTAGCGACGATAATTCTAGCACTGGTTGGGAGGTAACCCAACAGTTTTACATGCTTTCTGTTTTTGTTGTTTTCGTTTTTGTTTTTGGTTGTGTTTCTTTGTTTGTGTCGTGTTTCGTTGTCTTGTTAGATCCCTAAGTTTAATAGCTTTCTTTTTTTTTTAAAAAAAAAAAAAAAAAAAGTACCTAGCGACCACCCTAGCGACCGCGAGGTCGCAAGGGGTGGCCGCGAGAAATTGGGCAGAACGTTGTTTTCTGAGCGACAGAGCTCGCGGCCAAGCTCGCGATCGCGAGCTCGACCGCGAGATCCGTCGCGACCCGCGCCCTCGACCCGCGCCCGCTTCGTGACCCGCGTTTTACCCTTATTTCTCCCCAAAATTCTAACCTACACACACACACGTTTTTTCTGAAACAAAGAGCAGCTCCTTCCCCTCTCAAGCACACAAACACCTCTTTTCCCCAATTTTCTTGCATTTCTCCGTCAAATCCACCCAAGGTATGCTATATTCGTTTAATTCTTCATGGGTTTACATTTATTGAGCATGATTAGGAAGGATTTGTTCCATTTATCCTCTTGAGGTGGGTTTAATTAACTTTGAGAGATTAGGGCTTATTTTGCTAGATTTGTGTGGTTTTTGAGCATGATTTGTCCAATGATAGGTTTATTCACGTTTATACACGTATATTATTCATCGAATGTGCCTACATTGTTGATTTGGGTTTATAAATTGTGAAAATAGCCTTGAAAAGTTTGTTGATCTGCGCAACAACGATCGCACATCATGTTGCTGGTGCAGCGTCTGACATTGCTTCATTCATGCCTTGTATTCGTCACGCCGCGCCCGTCGGCCGGCGACATTGCCGTTGCAGCATGATCTCCCTAGCGACCGCTAGGTCTCGAAGGGTGATCGCTAGTTTTCGCCCAGCACGTCCAATTTTGAATTTTTTTGGCTATGTGTGTGTTTTTCCCATTGTATGTTATCTTGCAAGATCATATGATAATATGGGGGAAATAATTTGATTACGTTGAAGTTTGGGGGATCTATATTGAGCATTTTTGGGTTGTCGTTGTTTTGATTGTTTCATTCATCCACGGGCTAACTTTGAAATTCTTTTAGGTACAAATATGCCGCGTGCACTCACGGTCATGGCGAAAAGGCAAGAGCATTGTCTCCACCTCCCACGACGAGGCACAGATGATTTCCAAGATGTGCATCATGATGAGTATCACGACGAGCCACGCATGGCACCACCAGATGAATTCGATCCCGAAAATTTTGGGGTCAGACTGCCAAGTGACTCGTCGAGAAGCCGTTGGGATAGATTGGTGAGACTACGGCATGCACTCACGCTTCATGTGCCTCACCACGTGTCGAAGATGGGCATCACCAATGATGTGGCGTGGTTAGCCGAGAGGTCCGGGCTGTACTCGATTATCACGACCAATTATCTCACATACCGGATCCTCACTCTCAATTCTTGTCGACTCTCCATGTTCACAAGACAAACGGCATGCGGACTACATCATGTTTCACTCGACAATGAGTCCCGTCAACTCTCCGTAGACGAACTCAATGGAATCATCAATGGAGATCCGGACGGAAATTACATAGGGACGCCGAGTACACGGTCAAAGCGTATGGCGAAGTTCATGGACGCCGCACTCGAGCACACCCATATTATGATGCCTCGAGATCCAAGGCTAGCTCGATTCGAATCCGTGGTCCGTTACTTCCACCGCTACTCACATTCACCTTGCATGGCCGTTCGACGCCGCATTTGTTCTTTCACAAGATATGAGCATTACGATTGGGCCGTGTTCAACCGTAAGATGCATGCCGGCATGTTCTTAGCTCGGCATTTCCATATGCGATCCACGTTTCGGGTAATTCAAGATTTGTATAGGGGATTCGTTGCCCGATTGTCGATTTCTTTGGGATTACGATTCGAGAGTCCGATCTCTCACGACATCTTCTGGACAAGGCGTGCCTATCGTCCGAGCGTTCTGAAGAGCACCCCGGCGTTACTTGTGGCTGTTATATGATCAAAGCGGCCAATCAATCTTCCGCGCCCAATCCCGAGCTCACAAGCATAGCGGATACTTTACTCCGTATGTAACGGAATATGGCGAGCTGCACATTATGCATGGACGCGTACAGAACGAGCAAGGCGAGGCGAGGGCGAGCAACAAAGATGAGGAGCAAGCCGAGCAAGCCGAGCAAGCCGAGCCCGAAGTTGCTCCTGAAACAGGCGGCATATTGCACCCGCCACCCGTTCGAGGCGACCCCGGGATTTATGATCGATTGGATCACATAGATGGTCGTCTCGACCATATTGACGGGAACTTGACATCGATTATGGAGCAGCAGCAAGCCATCTACGCCCAACAACGAGCACATCTCGAGCAACAACGAAAGATGATGGAGATGATGCAGCAATGGAATGAGTGGCGTGGATTTTATCCGCCACCGGAGTAGCGCGGTTTTCAAGGTAAGTTTTCTCTCCCAACTACTCTTTTCTGCAAACCTTATTGTTTCCACATGTTCACAATAAGTTTGGGGGGAGTAGACGAGTTTGGTTGGTTGAGAATCCTGGTTATGTTTTCTATGCTTTATAGGTTTAGTTGTTATGCTTTGGGGTCTTTTGTCGTTTGTTGTTGGTTTTGTTTTGTTTTTCGTTTTCGTGTCTGTCGATCAACGAGTTAAGTGAAGTATGTTAATCCATGTGGCCAATGACGATAGAAATTTTGGTGAAGTTTGATGATAGTGCGCATGATATGTTAGAAAATAACGCATAAATGACGTGAGATGGCTTAGGCATTGTTTTCACCATTTGCTTATCTGTGAGACTTGAGCTTCACCGTATACATATCTTGATCTGATTTATTAATTGTGTGATATCGTGCATGTGATTGTCTTCTAGAACTTGCCGTGTTTACGTATCGAGATTGCAATATGTGTTTGAATTTGGAAAGGATAAAGGCCATCGTTGTTAACCACTTATCACCCAAACACTAACCCGATGATATATACCATTTGTCGCTTCTTTGAGCCTTTATTAGACTTTTTCTTTCGATTAACCGGATGATAGGAGGTGAGGATGGATATGGGAATAAAAAGGGGTGAAATTTTGATGTAGTGATGATGAGAAAAGTTTCGTTTAGAAAAACACATCGTGGTGAAGATTTGTACCTTTGTTGTATAAGATAAACCCTATAAGCTCTAGAAAAGAAAAGAAAAAGAAAAATGTTAAGTTCACTGTGAGTGTTAAGCATAAAGGGTCTTCAATCAAAGTATAGGTACCTTCTGTGGAATTGAAACGTTGATTTAGCACGTTGGGAAAGAAGAGGAAAATGGACGAAGTCCATATGTGTCGAATAGTATAAATGGGGGTGCTTGGAACATTCTTGAGTCACTTAGCCATATTTTATCCTACCTTAACCAATGTGCCTACATTACAACCTATGAAAAGACCTCTTTGATCCTAATTTGAACACAATGACGTGGTGGAGATATTAGAGAAACGGCAAGCCTATGGTAAGATGTTGCATTGCATTGATCGTTGAGTGTATACACGTCCTATATTTCTTTATGAGTTGAGTGTATCCTATATTTTACACACATGCCATTGTGAGGGTTGAATTAAATAAGTTTTTGCCGTCAATTGTTGTTTGTGTTGAGTTGGCTAACGTCGTCATGTGCACTAATGTTTTTGAGCGTTGATATATTTCTGAGGCCTAGAATGGTTATCATCTTTGCTACGCTCGTTGATCTTGTCGTTGTGTCTTTCCGTTTTGGTTTTTGTTTGAGGACAAACAATGATTTAAGTTTGGGGGGTTTGATAAACGCGCATTTTACACGTTTATAGTTGATATTTGAAGATGAGTTTAGCTCGTTTAATGTGCGTTTACGTATCGATTCCTAATGTTTTATCTATTTCTAGAAGATACTGCTCTTGGGTGTTCTTTTGGTGTTGTGTAGGTCCATATGTTGAAAATCGAAGCAAGGAACGACGCACGAGCCAAAACACACAATCTGGCGTGTTTCTAGCGACCAGCCTAGCGGTCGCTAGGCCGGCCGCTAGGAAACACGCGCGAGAACCCAGCACACCGCGATCACGAGCAGCTACCACGCTGGCCCAGCCGAGATAGCCATCGACGATTTCGCGACCTCTTGAGAATGGCTAGCGACCGCTAGTCAGGTCGCGAGGTACACAAGCGAGCGCAAGAGGCGATCGCGGGCGAGAGGAGTGCGCGCGAGAATTACCTCGCGACCACACCTAGCGACCGCGAAGGGTGGTCGCGAGACGGCGCGGCAGAAGAGAAAATTAGGGTTTGGGGTGTGCCTATATATATGGCAACACCCCCTCGCGCCCCCAACTTCACAACTACGTTTCCAGAGCCTCTTTTCTCAGTTTTTACATCAGTTTTTCAGAGTTTTAGCTTTAGGTTCCATATAGTTTCATTCTAGATTTATTTTACGTATTGTTCTCCGTTAGTTTACGTTTTGTTTACGATCCGGAACGTTTCGTCCGGACGAATTCTGCAAGTTTCCGTTTTTCGCTGAGGTTGGGATTCAAGCCCAACGTGTTCATCCAACGCTACATCACGGGTTTTATATATTTAATTTTTGTCTTTATGATTAAATCGTATTTCATTTCGTTTATTATGTCTGGCTAGTTTTTCGTTCTAATCCTAGGGTTTGCATGATTCGATCCTATATGTTGTGATTCCTGTTATCGTTATTTACCGTCCATGCATTGATTCATGATTCGATTGTGCTTATTTATATGTGTTGGTTTCTGATCAATCTCGATGCATGTTTAGTTGTCGGTTAATTACGTAATTGTGTTAATTGTCAATCGATATCGAATGCATGATACGAATGAGCCTTGAGTCGTAGCTGAGATAGGATATTCGTAGGAAGCATATTCTTTGTGATCCGTTTGGAGTTACTCGTTTTCACCTAGAGACGTAACAGTAATAGGGAAAACTAGTAATCTCTGACCGCTTTAATAAATAATGTAAATTGTCGGTTATATATGTGATCTTCCATTTTTGTCTGGATTAAAATTGGTTAATAAGAACAGGATAAACATACGTTGTGGATTGGATTAATGCAGCCCTAGGGTTAGTCGTCTCTCTCTGTTTTTAAACATCCGAGTGTTTATTGCTTTAATTTACTTTCTGTTTTGTTACCTTTGCTTTGGATTGAGTTCCGAAGCCCTAAAATACCTTAAAACCATATTTGTTACTTGGATAATGATGAATTCTTCTTTGAGTTAGCTTCGTATTTTCAGTATTACAATCCACGTGGATACGATGCTTAAACCCTATATTTACACCTTTTAGTGTTAGAAAAATAGCGATCAATCGCGGAGGAGAAGGCTAAATCAGTAGCTGAGGAGCACTCCGAGTATGAGGAGGTCATTCACCAAAGTGGTGGGATGACTATCTCCGAGTCGAAGCTAAAGTTATTGAGACCGCGCCTGTTGTGCGAGGCGAGGCATGAGTATGGTCGAACTCCGGCAATTTCGGAGCGGTTTGTCGACACGAAAAGATAGGAGGTCTATACAAGATCGTCATAGCTCGCCAACCACGACTTGAGGAGCTGCTTCGACCGGCTGTCGAGGCTTCTTCTTCTGTCGGGGCTTCTTCGCCCCGCGGGACTTCGCTATTGCCTCGGGCCTTTTTCTTGGAGTTTCAAGCTCAAGAGAGACGTTTTCTTGCCCAAGAGAGACGTAGGTCCTCGAGGAGCCGAGGTCGGGTGTTGAGGTATAGAGGTCGAGCTGGCCGAACCTCTGGTGTCTTAACAAAAAGACACGACTTAACAAAAAGACACGACACTTATGCAAAATATCTCTTCGATGAATGATGTGCCACGTATTGGGTATTTGCTCACCTGATAAATGGGCGAGCTTATAGGATCCTTTCCCAGTTTCTTCAACTCGGTATGGTCCTTCCCAAGTGGCTTCTAGTTTGCCGAAGCCAGAGCTTTCTTGACTTCATTATTCGAAGCACGAGGTCGCCTACTTGGGCTGTCGGTATTGACACGCCGGTTATAGTATCGAGCTACTTGTTGCTTGTACCGAGCTTTCCTGATGTAGACGAGATCTCTTTTCTCTTCTAGTAGATCCAAGTCGGTTCGTAGATTTTCTTCATTTTCCAAGTCGGTTCATAGATTTTCTTCATTTTCTTGGTGAGAAATGGATGTTCTGAGGCTCGGCATACCGATCTCTCACGGATTACGGCTTCGGTTCCATACACTAGACTGTAGGGTGTCTCTCCGTTTGACGTCCGAGGTGTCGTACGGTAAGACCATAACACTTGTGGTAGGTTTTCCACCCAGTCGCCCTTTACTCGATCGAGGCGAGTTTTGAGTCCTTTCACAATTGTCCTGTTGGTGACTTCGGTCTGATCATTTGCTTGAGGATGAGCGACCGAGGTGAATCTTTGCTGAACCCGAAGCTCTTGACACCACTCTTTGAAGACTTTATCCGTGAACTGCGTCCCATTATCCGAAATGAGGACGTGAGGGATGCCAAAGCAGCACACAATATTCTTCCAGACAAAGTTGAAAGCGTTTTTGCTCGTGATTTTTACCAGGGGTTTGGCTTCTACCCACTTCGTGAAGTAGTCGTTGGCGACAATCGTGAATTAAGCGCCTCGAGCCTTGCGAAGGGACCCACAATGTCGATCCCCATTGAGTGAATGGCTAAGGACTTTGCATCTTGTGAGGTCGGTTTGAGGTAGCCTCGATGCGTTTCCATGAATTTGTCACTTCGGACACTTCTTTACGAGGTCAACTGAGTCTTGGAACATCGTTGGCCAATAGTATCCCCATCGCATTACTTTCTTTGACAGTGCGCGGGGTCCGATATGGCTTCCACATGATCCCTCATGTACTTCTCGTAGTACGTATTCAGCTCGGTACGGGCCAAGGCACCTTAAGAGAGGTTGGAGGTATGATCTTCTGTAGAGAATTCCCTGCTCAAGTATGTATCGCAAAGACTTGCTTAATATTTTCCTAGCCTCGAGTCTGTCATGGGGTAGTTCGCCCTTCTCCAAATACTCTCGGATTGGAGTCATCCAGTTAGGTTCTTCATCAGAGATTACGTTGACTTCGGCATCGGTATCATCGATGCTTCTGTTTTGAACTTCCTCTACTAGCGAGCTTGCTGACGTCGAGGCCAGTTTGCTCAAGGTGTCAGCTCGGCTATTCTGCTCCCTTGGTATGCGAATCAGCTGGAAGTATGAGAAAGACTGTTGAAGGCTTTTGGCTTTTTCGAGGTATTTCTTCATCCTGTTGCCTTTTGCCTCGTACTTTCCCAACATGTGGCTCACTATGACCTGCGAATCACTGTGAACTTGCACGGCTCGTATCTTGAGACTTTGAGCTAGGCGAAGTCCTGCGATTAAGGCCTCGTATTCCACTTCGTTATTCGTATTTTTGAAGTTAAACCGAAGTGCGTAAGTGATTTCTTGGCCTTCTGGTCCCAAAAGCAAGATGCCTGCCCCGCTACCTGTTTTCCCTGAAGCTCCGTCCACATAAATTTGCCAGCAATTTTTGGAGGCTTCTTTGATGAGTTCGGCTTCGATATTGTCTGGAGTAGGCTCGGTGGGCTTGGGCTTTTCCGCGAAGTTAGCCTCCACAAGGAAGTCGGCTAAGGCCTGACCTTTGATGGCTTGACGAGGGCAAAAAGATATATCATGTTCGCCTAACTCAATGGCCCACTTCGCGATTCTCCCTGAAGCTTCGGCTTCGTCAACACTTGCCGAAGTGGATGATCGGTGAGAACCTATATGGGATGTGCATGGAAGTAAGGACGCATCTTCTCGCGGCTTACCAATGCAAGGGCGAGCTTCTCCAAAGGCTGATATCTTGTTTCCGGCCCTTTAAGTGCTCGGCTGATGAAATACACTGGAGCTGGCATCCATTCTCTCTTACCAAAACTGCACTTATGGTTTCGTCCGAAGTCACGAGGTATAGTGAAAGGACTTCTCCTTCTTTTGGGACGGATAATGTGGGGAGTTTGGCGAGATAGTTCTTGAGGTCTTCAAAGGCTGACTTATGTTTATCATCCCAAGAGAACTCCGGAGCTTTTTTGAGTATTTTGAAAAAAGGGAGCTGCTTATCCGCGGCTTTGGAAAGGAAGCGACTTAGCGCGGCTATGCAGCCCGTCAATTTATGCACATCGTGAATCGTCTTTGGCTCCTTCATCTCCAAAATGGTTTGAACCTTAGACGGGTTGGCTTTTAATCCCTCTTGTGAAACCCAGCACCCTAAGAATTTTCCAGACCGAACTGCGAATGTGCACTTCTGGGGGTTTAGCTTTAGGTTTACTTTGCGAAGTAAGCCGAGGATGATTCGGAGGTCGGTAACGCATGTGGCTTCCTCCTTGCTTTTGACGACGATGTCATCTACGTAAACCTCCACATTCTAGCCGATGTAGGACTGAAATATCTTGTCCACCATCCTTTGATAGGTGGCACCTGCGTTCTTGAGTCCGAAAGGCATTTTCTTATCTTAAAAGACTCAAGTCCGTAATGAAAGCTGTTTTGGGCGTCTTAGTCGCTCATCGGGACTTGGTGATACCCTGTATAGATCTAGGAAGTCAAGACTTCGTGACCAACCAAAGCATCAACTTTCTTATCAATGTTGGGAGGGTAGCAGATCCTTGAGCAATGTTTGTTGAGATCGGTGTAATCGATACATTCACCAACCTCATCCTCCCTTCTTGACCATTCTTGGGTTGGCTATCCGGTCGGATACTTCACTTGAATAATATGCCCGCTTTCAAGAGCTGGTGCACCTCGTCATATCGACTGTTCCGCTGCCGCGAAGATCCGCTGCTTTTGCCGGACTTGCTTGATATTTGGATCAATGTTGAGCCGATGGGTAATGATACTTGGTGAGAACCCGGTCATGTCAAGGGGCGACCAGGCAAAGACGTCTCTGTATCCCCTTAGGAGTTGGATTATCTGTTCTCGGATGTGGTACCTCGGTGAAACTGCACTTTGACGACCTTGAGAGGATCGTCCTTGTATAGCTTGACTTCTTCTACCGAGTTGTCGAGAATTGGCGAAGTCTTTTCCTGCTTCGACTCATTGGGATTCTGTAATTGCTATGCCTGTGGGTGTTGGGTCAACGTCCCCGCACCTCTTAAGGCAATCTGCATGCATTCTTTGGCTTTTTTCTGATCTCCTCGGATCACACCACTCCTCCTCTGGTGGGGATTTTCATTGTCAGGTGGTATGTTGAACACACCGCCCTCACTGCATTTAGCCAGTCCCGTCCTAGTATGACGTTATACGGCGAGTATGCATTTACCACGAAGAATTGTATCACCTTGGTTGTGCTCATCGGTGCTTTTCCCACCGTGACGGGGAGTTCAATAACCCCCTCTGGGCGCGTCTCTTCTTGTACGAAACTCCTAAGTGGTAGAGGTGCCGGTGTGAGACGCGCCTCTTCTATTCCCAACTTATCGAAGCATTCCTTGAAGATGATGCTTACCGACGCGCCACTATCAACGTATATGCGCCGAACTAACTTGTTGGCGATTACTGCTTGTATTATCATGGCGTCCTGGTGAGGCACTATGGCTGGTACGGGATCGCTTTCAGAAAAAGTAATGGCCTCGTCCTTCTTGAACCTCTTGTTTACAGGTTCACCGGTTCGTGGACTTCTGGCTTTGACTTTTATTGAGGACTTCGTAATGCCTCGTGGGAGCCCCGTGATGGTGGAGATGACTCCATCGTATTGGGGCTCGTCGTCACTTTCTTCGTCGGTGTCTTGCCTTGCTTTTTTGTGAGGGGCGCAGTTCCTCTTGTTTCTTGATGGCTTCCGCTTTTTATCACCTCGGCGGGGAGCCTCATACCGACCCTGTCCCTGGTACCTCTTAAGGGTCCCGTCCCGTACTACCTTTTCGATATCTTCCATGAGGTCTCTGCATTCTTCCGTGTCGTGCCCATTATCTTCATGGAAGGAGCAAGATTATCTTTAGACCGTGCTTTGATCTCCCTAGCATGGGCCGAGGTTTCTCGAACATGTCCGTATGGAGCTCGTAAATCTCCGCTCTTGTCTTTGTCGGTATCTGAGGTCGTTCTGGCTAGCGAGGTCGTTCTGAATTGGGACGCGGCCCGAGCCTGGACTCAATAGTGCCACGTTGTATTCTTTCCAGGGCACTTCGTCGCTTTTGGCTTGAGTCTCCTTAACCATCTTGTTTCCTCTTCTTGTCAGAGGGCTCGGACTTGTCAGCATCTCGCTTCTTCCTGTCTGCTTCGTCCGCTTTAGCGAACCGATCCGCTATGCGCCATAGCTCCGACGCAGTATGGGGCTCGTACTTGACGATCTCCCTATACAGGCCCCCGGCAAGATGCCGTTTTGGAAAGCCGATATGATAAGGAGGTCGTTTACGTCCTCGACCTTTAAGCATTCCTTGTTGAACCTCGTCATAAAGTCGCTGATGGACTCACCTCGGCTTTGCCTCACGGTGAGGAGGCGGCCGAGGTGGTTTAGACTCGACTTTTGGAAGAACCTTGATGGAAGGCTTCCATTAGGTCTCGATGAGATCCGATCTTTGTCGGAGGTGGACCGTCGAACCACTGCAGGCGTTGTTGACGAAGCTCGGGGCGCAGCTTACATATATGAATGGTGTTGAGGCGTTGGTTGATCATGTTGTCTTGAAATTGTGAAAGAAAGTTCTACGGATCCCGCAGTCCGTCATAGGGGCGATGCTCGGCACTCTGTACTTATCTGGGAGAGGGGTGTCAAGTATCTCGTTGGATAAAGGGGTGAAGATCTTCCCATATCCATCAAATCTGCCTTCCGGAGAGGAATGTCGAGTTTGTCGGCGGACTCATTATAATTACGAGGATCGACCTCACGGTGCTTGTCTTGACCGCCTTGTACCGCCTATCCCTTGTATGGTCGGTTTGAAACCGACTCGTAGAGCATTGTGGGCGGTCTGAGTGCTATCATCCTTAAGTGGGGGATTCATCTCATTGTGCCGCCTCATGCCCGACTAGCTTCGCGTCCTCTTCGTGATGGTGCCGACCTTGTTCTCGGTGAGGTCGGAGGAAGCTTTCTTTGTTCTTCTCTAGAAACCTTTAACCGCCTCGTCGAGGTTTATCTGCGGTGTTTGGGTTCCCTCTGTTGCTACGGTCTCCTTCGTCGCGGTCTTCTTCTTCACGTAGGATTGGGTGGCCTCGCCATCGTGAGGCTTTGCACGTGCTTCGGGGTTGTGTCTCTCACCGGCTTTTCCCACGCGGGTTTGGCGCCTGCCGCCATTGTTGTCGCCGATAATGACTCGGAGGTAACGCTTCTTGTATTCATTGTCGTGATTATTTCCACGTAAGTGGAGGTTGATCGAAAACACAAAATTTCTCTTCCAGACGGCACCAAGATGTCGATCTTAATTTAGCGGGGTAATAAATGCAAGAAAGAACACAAGAGATTTCGTGGTTCGATCTTTAAATAGATCTACGCCCACGGAGCGGGAGGCGAGTATTGTATTAAGCTTGTGAGTCGTAATTACAAATAGCGTCGTCCCTTTTTCTCCTAATCTAGCCTCTATTTATAAACCTTCATATTGAGTTTGACTCTAATACAAAGTCTAACAAGATAAGGATTCATTTAGCTTATCCTAATCTCCTTTATGATAGGATCCGATCTCTTATATCCGTTGTAAAGATTTCATAAGATCCGATCTTCTACATCTCCTATTTATCCGAGTTGCAGTTGCTTGAGTCTTCTTGGGCCTAGTAGTTGGACCGTATCCTATCAATTACTTTTATCATTTTTGAGTCAAAGTCATATTTTTAATAGGATAATTGCAAAATAAATATCGCAAATTTCTATATATTTTGCAATTCGATATTGCTTTCAAACTTTGCAAATAATACAAACTCTTTCTAATTACAATTGAGATTTTTCAAAATTTTCCGGTTACTGAAAAGGCGACATGAATGTCCATGTGGACCAAAACGATGATATGGACACCAATATGAGCAAGGATGTCGTTTAATGTGCAAATGAGCACAAGATTAAAATATACTCCCTCCGTCCCGCCTAAAGTGTCTTATTTTTTTTGGGTACGAGTATTTAGGAGAAATGTATAAAGTAGTTAAAGTGTTAAAAAGTTGGTAGGGCCCACACTTTTTGAAGGGATAATTATTTCTTAAAATGGAATGTGACATTTGTAATGAGACAACCCAAAAAGAAAAATGAGACATTTTAAATGGGACAGAGGAGTATAATATTTGAATTTTATCAATTTTTTACTTAATTGCACATTAAAGGACATAGTATAATCATTCTCTATTTGAATTTTATTCCACGCCGGTGCCCACATCATCTCTTCGGTCCATGTCATCATTCCGATTTTGAAAAAATTAGGGAAATCACGATTGCAAAAATTATAAAAATTTGAAATTTTCACAATTAAAGATTTAAAAATGAGATCGAACTTACAAAATGAATATAAGTTCGTGATTATTTTTCAATTACCCATTTTTCCTTTTGATCTGTAGATCTTTACTCTGGTAAGAAAATGTTTAGTTAGTTGTATACTACGAGAAAACAAGAAATTCCCACCGGCTAAAATCCGCTGTGAATATAACGAGCTATTCCAATGGATAGTTTCTTTTGTAATTTCTCTATTCGTATTTTAGACATGGGCCCAGCCCGCTGCTGTTGGACCAAAAATAAAATAGCACTAATTCTACAGTCATCGGTAATTCTAGCTAGCCCATTTATGTGATCACTAAGTCGAACTCGAATCTTACCAAATGGATAAAGTCATAGTTTGATAAGTCTTATGAAAAATATAAATCCACAGATTCATTTCCAATTATGTATGTAGTTTACTGTAGTATCCCTAAAAATGTATGGGGTCGTCTCACATATCTAAATGCATAACTGTGAATTCGTTGGTATTTGAGTGTGTTTGAATCTGAATCTCGACATATCGACATGACTCTCCCTAATAATATATATTATTTCTTTACATGTGTAACATATATGATCAATCATACATGTTATATTCTTTTAATAATCATTAATCAAATTTAAACTGTTTGCAAAATATTTTTTTTTGATATTTTATATTCTCAAACTACTATAAATAAATTTAAAGGTATAAATAACAATGCATGCATAATTAACGTCTTTCTAATTTATGTGAACTTTTTTCTCGGTGGATGAAAATATAATAGTAAAAAAGTCTCACCTTGCAATATATGTCCGTTTACATATAGTATGTTCTAACTACGAGACATGACATTGATATTAATAACTGAACTCAACCATAAAACAGACTTAAACTATATTAATTTGGACCCAATTGTTACAAGGAACTTAAAAATGAAGATTAAACTTTTAAAATATCGAGGATATATACTTGTGTTTAATCTCTCAGTTAATATAATGTGCACATTATAAAGAATCAACGGTAGAAAATAGCTTCTTTCAATAGTGAAAACAAAAATTAACCATCAACTTAATAACATATGAATACTCACAATGTTTCTGTATAAGCATACTAAATTAATCTACTCTTAACAAAAGTAAAATAAAATAAAATTAAAAAATAAAAACAAAAAAGCACACTCTCCACCCTCTATTTCCTCTCCATTATCATGTGGTTGCCTCTCTTCCCTCCTTTTGAGGCTACCTCGATCGTATCAGTTCCGACCAAGGTCCAATATACAGGTATCATTTCTATTTTACTACAAAGAATCTACTCGACGTCAAGCGTTTGTAGTCCAACGGTTAGGATAATTGCCTTCCAAGCAATAGACCCGGATTCGACTCCCGGCAAACGCATTTTGCTTTTAATTTTTTTACCCGAATTAAGTCCTTTTTGTTTTATTTATTATCTTTAATTTAGGTATGCATTATATCTGTTTTCTGTAACCAACACACAAGTGCAGATAGGGCTGCCTATTCAGACGGCGGGTCGGTATGCTTACCCAAAAAATCGGTGTCGACCCGATTTTGCATAAAAAGTCTTCTGATCCCGATCCGATTTTGTAAATCTACATACCGAATACTGGACTTAATTTTTTGCAATTTTTATATAAATCTATATATTTATTGTAAGTATTAGTTTATTAGAATTAATAATATTAAATAATAATAGAAATTCTTCCTACATGCACCTTTTGTTTTTATTTTTATTTATTTTATTTTATATTTGTATATAAATCTATATATATGTTGTATTACTACTAATAACTATGTTAGAATATATTTGGATATTGGTATTATGATAATATTTTTTCTTTGTGTTTATTTATTTTGCTTTTATTTTTGTACATAATTTTAGATATATAATGTTAGCTATATACTCTCATTTGTCAAGTTATGATAGCATATCACGTAATTAAATGTATATGCTATTTTTAATATTAAGTTATCATTTATAAAGTTCACATATTAAAATTAAGAATAATAAAACTATATTTACAATATATTAATTTGAATATATTAATTATACATTTAAATATATAAAATATAAATATTTATAAAAAATCAGTATCGGGTATACCCGATTACTCGTCGGGTATACCTGATACCCGATCTCACCTAAATAGCCTACCCGATCCCAACCCCTACACTGATTTTGGGTGTCCAGACCGACACCAAAAATTTCGGGTTGGATATCGGCACCGCCATTATCCGATACCCAAATAGTCACCCCAAGTGCAGAGAAATATGAAATATACTTGTAAATGCATTTTTTCCGATTTTAGTTTAAATTTGGAATACGAAATAGTTCTCAAAAATGGACGTGTGCATATGTTATAAATACTTGTGAGGTGTGGCTCAAAAACTTTAGCCATCACACGTGATTGAACTGGAAATGGGCCATTGGACTAGTCCTTTTGCTACTTTATCCAACACCCCACCAAAATAAATATAATAATCACTCGTAATTTTAAAACATGTCAATACAAAATCAAAACATTAAAAGTGCCTTCAAACACGAGTCAATATTACCTAATCCACAAAAGCAAAAGATCAAAATCTTATATGTGAATGTTATAGATCCACAGGAAAGGTTAATAAAGTCATTTCACCTCAACAAATTTCAGACAATTCTACACGCTACACACCCACTACTCTTTCTATCCCTTAACAGTTTGACTTCACACAGTCGTAACATAAAAATCCCAAATTCAAAAATGGGTAACTGCAACACCACCACCACCACCAGCGGCACCGCCAATCCCTCACCCGCCCAACCCAACGGCAGCGGAGGAAAACATCCCACCATCAACGTTGTCCCCGACGATGCGCCGCCGCCGCGCCGCCGCCCCTTCCGACGGGCACCGGCCGCGTCCTGGGCAGGCCGATGTCCGATGTGCACTCCGTCTACATTTTCGGGCGGGAGCTGGGGCGGGGCCAGTTCGGCGTGACCCATCTCGTGACCCACCGCGCCACGCGCCAGGCGTTCGCGTGCAAGTCAATCGCCACGCGCAAGCTAATCAGCCCCGACGACATCGCTGACGTCCGCCGCGAGGTCCAGATCATGTACCATCTCACCGGCCACCGCAACATCGTGGAGCTCAAGGAGAGCTTCGAGGACCGCCACAACGTGCATTTGGTGATGGAGCTGTGCGCCGGCGGGGAGCTCTTCGATCGGATTATAGCGAAGGGGCATTACTCCGAGCGCGCGGCGGCGGGGCTGTGCCGCCAGATTGTGACGGTGGTGCATGCTTGTCACTCCATGGGGGTCATGCATAGGGATATGAAGCCCGAGAATTTCTTGTTTTTGAGCAAGGATGAGGATTCGCCGCTCAAGGCGACTGATTTCGGATTGTCTGTGTTTTTCAAGCCTGGTAATATTTCGTGGTTATTGATTAGTTTTCGACTCAAATATTTTATTTTGACTGCGATTAGTTTGGAAGCCATTTAATGAATATCACTGATTTTGGAGTAATGTTAGATATGCTAGTTTAATTTGTTATTGTTTGAATTTGGAATTTCAAGAATGTGAGAGATAGTATTTTGTCTTACATACATGTATTGTTTTTATTTTCAGTTTTGAGCTCTCTGAGAAATTGGGCGGGAAGGAGATCATAGAGGAGTAATTTGGTTGTATGTAATGTTAACATTTTAAACTTGTGAATGAGGAAAGAAAAGATCTCGAGTAATAAGAAGGAAATTCTTCAACAAGAAAGTTTGTCATTATATTATTTTCTAATTTTGTTGTGACCAATTGGTTCTTGGTGTTTGTGTTTTCACTAGTTATAGAATTCATGTTGCTCTTTTGTCGTGGATTATGCTCCTATTGCTTTGTGTTCGAGTACTATAGCTGTGACTGAAAACATTACATATATTGGGACTAGATATGTATGCTTCGGAGAAGTGCATAAGAAGACCTCACGACTGATCTCATACTGCTTTGTTTCTTAACAAAGAACTCATGGTTTATACTCACAGATCATATCTGATTTCAGGAGAGTCATTCAGAGACCTAGTCGGTAGTGCATACTATGTGGCTCCAGAAGTACTGCGTCGAAATTATGGTGCGGAAGCCGATATTTGGAGTGCTGGAGTCATATTGTATATCTTACTCAGTGGTGTCCCACCCTTCTGGGGAGGTAACGAGAAACCCGCCTCAAATGGGAAGGGAGTGACTTGAACAAAAAATAATAAACTTATTCTACTATATGTCAAAGTGGAGGGGGTCATTTTGAAATATGTTTTGATTAATGGAGTGCTTAACAATTCCACTCTACTGAATTGATGCTTTTTGATGTATAAATGCTTGTGTTCTCTCGATTCCAGAGAATGAGCAGGGCATATTTGATTCTATTTTGCGTGGGCACCTTGATTTTGTTTCCGATCCATGGCCATCAATATCAAGTAGTGCCAAAGATCTTGTGAAGAAGATGCTTCTGGCTGACCCCAAAGCCCGTCTAACTGCAATCGAAGTCTTAAGTAAGTGAAGTCTTGTTATGAATGCCCAGACAATTGAAATTGGAAGTGATAGTACACTATGACATTGGTGGCATGATGCGATATGATTTAGTTTTTTGCCAGAGTTATCGAAACTTCTAACTCATAAGCATGAAACACCCTATAAATTCATGCTTATGGATTAGTATGTATGTGATTTTGATATGATGGAAGATCAAGTAACTTAGAGGATAGATACAATTTAGTAAGGCAAAAACTTGTGTGCATCCACCCTAATTAAGTCCAGTTAGGGTTCACCAATCCCCAATTAGGGTTTATTGTTCACAATCAGGATTTAAATAGGGCGGATGCACTATTTAGTTATCAATTATCATGAACTGCACCATCCTTTTTCTGTTTTAATTTTATTTTGATTTATTTTTTCCATTTATTTGTTTTGCTTTTGGTTTTGAGGGTCAATATAGTTTGGCACTCATTAAATAAGTCCAATACTTTGTAAATGCAGATCATCCATGGATGAGAGAAGATGGGGATGCATCGGATAAGCCTCTGGATATTGCCGTCTTGAGTAGAATGAAGCAGTTCCGTGCAATGAACAAACTCAAGAAATTAGCTCTTAAGGTCAGAATGTCCTCCATTTCCATACTTGCTTCCATCAAACTATGTGAAGCGACAAACAAGAAATATATTCTAAGTATTTCTGGGCTTTACAGGTGATTGCAGAAAATCTTTCTGAAGAAGAAATCATGGGCTTGAAGGAAATGTTCAAATCCATGGATACAGATAACAGTGGAACAATTACATATGAAGAACTAAAAGCTGGTCTGCCAAAGCTGGGCACAAAGCTTTCTGAGTCTGAAGTGAGGCAGTATATGGAAGCGGTATCATCTCTTATCCCCTTTATTGTCTTGATTAGTTGCTTTTAGTTTCATGTAGTACTGCTGTTTTGCTGTATTACGGCTGCTAATCTAATCAATTTTTCCTACCACCATTATATTTTATTGGATTTTAATTTTAGGCTGATGTGGATGGAAATGGGACGATCGATTACATTGAGTTTATAACGGCTACTATGCACAAGAACCGAATGGAGAGAGAAGACCTTCTGTACAAAGCTTTTGAATTTTTTGACAAGGATAAGAGCGGGTAGAACTTGGTTTCACTGCATTTCATGTATTGTTTTGAATCTTGTGCTTATTGTATGATGGCCTTTGAAATCAGGTACATAACCGTGGAAGAATTGGAACAAGCCTTGAAGCAATATAATATGGGTGATGCTAAAACAATAAAAGAAATCCTTGCAGAAGTAGACACTGATAATGTAAAGCTTCTTTTCCTATTATCTCCGGTGAAATATCTATTTATGTGGTCTCTAATTACATATATGTAACACCATCCTTTTACTGACATAGCTTTTAAGTTCAAGAGAATACATTTTCCTTTTCATATGTTTCTTCGATCACTATGTTTTTCAAATATTGCAAGACAAGAAACAAAATCTCTTTGTACTAGGTGGGAGACGATTTGTGAATAATATGTTACTTCTCGTGGCAGGATGGGAAGATAAACTATGATGAGTTTGTCGCAATGATGAAGAAAGGCAACCCCGACATTGTAGGAACCAGACGGCGAAAATAGACCCAATATATGATCTAGATGAGCTGCATTTTCAAAGCTTGCAGTTTGAACAGAGGCCGATTCAGATATTGATTCGTTCAGCCTAAATACGGTGCAGTTCATGGTCTTCTCGTGTGTGACCTTAGATACTGATAATCAGCCTAAATACGGTGCAGTTCATGGTCTTCTCGTGTGTGACCTTAGATACTGATAATCTGTTCGAAGTTGAAGTGCAGTTGTGGAGGCTGCTGCTGTTCACCTACGAGATCTGCCGTTTTGTGCAAATTTATTACTTATATCTGTTTTATATTACACACACATACAGATTGCTGATTGTTCAGTTGCTATCTGTACTGAAAAGTTTTATGCTGTTCCTTTGAGAAGAGAATTTTTGTGAAAGGAGTACACTTTTGGCAAAATGAATACACGTAATTCTGTCTCAACTTGCATTGTCAACCAATTTTTTTTTTTTTTTTGGTGAATAAATACACTTTTTTTTTTATATATTGATATGCTTGGACTTGTTGTATTCTGGAGGACAATTGAAGAATATATTGAATTTGTTGTTGGATTATACTTGATAATAGTGAAAGGAAGTTCGATTTTTCTCCAGAAATTTATAGAACAAAGCGGTAATATATTATTGATATTTGATATCTAATCTACATGGAATGAGGGTAAGGATCACTTAATCTTTTTTACCTGCATACAAATGATAGACTATTTTGTATATAATACATCATGGTGTCACTATGTACAGAGTACTGAAATTATTCAAATGTAGACAAATTCAAACAAAGGGGTATCATTAGTCTTGCTAGTACAACATAGGTGTACTGTGTAAGGTATTATGTAATACCCCGTCTTTTTAAGCTTCTGTTTTGCATGACACGTTTTTCGAGAAAAGGTCAAAGGTTGACTTTTTGTTTCGGTGATCGACCGTCACGAAACCTCGAGCGTTGTGAAGAGTGTCTTATGACGAATTCATAGACACTAAGTATGCGGTTTTCGACCACCCATGAAGGTTTGGCACTCGGAAGTTATCGAAAACCGGACTTTTCATGGATCTTTTAAAAGCATATCTTGTTTATAGTCATTGTGTCCGTATTTTATTTCGTGTCCATGGGTACCAAGTTTGCTAAATTTGGAGTCCGTTTGCAAAGTTGCGTCATTTTTGCGTTTTGAAAAAGTATTACATATGAAAGCTGTGACTCTCTTTCCTATAAATAGGAGGTGGGCCTTCATTTTCAACGTTCATTTCTTCGCCTCTCTGTGTTTACGGAAGAGCCGAGCAGCTCAGTGCTGCTGCGAGCCTGGAGGAGTGGGGATCAGTCGGGGAGGCTCACGGCGGCGCCATTCTTGCCGCCGAGCCACCACCGCCGATCAACCACCCCGGCAGCCCGTTTTTGTTTTGTCATTTTCTTGTTTTGATTCCGCCTTTTAGTAGATCGTATAGCATAGAACTCGGGATTCTAAAGGGACGAGGCGGAAAACGGCCGAGGCCGGCCGATTTGCCGGCGCACCACCGCCGAATCGCCGCCCATGGCGTGGGCATTGGCGCCGTTTGGTGGTCAACGGACCACCTGCCACGGGTCCTTTAGGTTTTGAGTTCCGGCTATGCATTCTACTAAAGTACCGATTCCGTTTACGCATGTCGGGATGTTTTCCGTTGCTTCGAGTTTTCTTCGGAAGTACATGCCCGGTTATCCATTTTCAACGTCGTTTGTCATTCCATGTTCGTCGTTATGCATATTGCTTATGTTTCCATTTTCATGCATCGATTTTGGATGGTTTATCCTAGATCCGAGGATAGGCATCGATTTTGAAGCTTCTTGTTTGCTAAGATTTGAGTCGACTTGCATGCATGCATATTTTGAAAGTACCCTATTATTGGTCTTGATGCCCGAATATATTTCCTTACGCATCGAGTTGATTTGAAAACCGGAGAGTGCCAATGTGGGTTCGAAAGTCGAAACCCTAGTTTTGCTACGATCTTCGTTTGGATCACGATGTTGCTTTGCTTTGTGGGAAGTGACCCCAAAAGTTGTTCCGTCTTGTTACGTGTACCTACCAAAGGTGATCGGTGAAGTCATCGGATCCGTAGATATCTCTCGGTTGATGTTTTCGTCTGCTCGAGTTGGGTTATATATGCTTATTTTGAGTTATTTACTCGATATTTCAAAATAAAACATGTACGCCGTAAAATGTTTTGTGAAATTATTCTCGTTCTACGATCCAAGATATGGTTCTATCATGGTTGTGCACGGATCTCTATTCGGTGGGTTGATCACCATCTTGAGTATTGATCATAAGGAATAGACCCGAACACGTGGTTATGGTTACGAAGGATAGACCCTAAGTCCACACGAAATGGTAATGAGGTGGTTATGGTTACGATGGGGTTTGACCCACGAAGTCCACACCGAGTTAGCCGGTGGATACGTTCGGGCGTGGGCCATTGGATATGTTCCGGCCGAATGAATGTCATGTGATGGGTCTTTGGCGAGGATACGTTCCGAGCCGTGGTTCATGGTTCTATGATGGGAATATGATAATAACGGATCGGTGTCGAAAAATGAAAAATCTATTTTGCTTACTTAGAAGTGGATTTACGTTTTAAAACCTTCTAAGGTAAGTGCTCGAACACGACCTCATGATTCTTTTGATTTATGATAAAACCCGGTGAGTGCGCTAGTACTCACCCCAAACTCTTTTCAAATCTTTTCACGGATGGAGGAGGGTTTGGGCGGGCGACGAGGGGTGGAGCTGCGGGTTCTTCATGCTATGCTTCCGCGATGTTGTGTTATATACGTACTCGATAACTATGTATTCTTGTCCCTTATTTGCTTCGATTGAGAACAAGATTTGTTATGTTATTCTCATTGTGAGTCTCGATCGAGCATGCTATGTGGTTGACGGTCTAGTTGACGGGATGTAATGCTATTTTGCCTTCTTGCATTACTTATAATAAACCGAGATCATGTTTTCAAGTTATGATATCGATATTATTCATTGGTGGATTGTTTGTGCACCCTCCCTTCGTGATATGTCCTAGTTATAGAGGAGATCTTGCCCGATTTCATGGTCACATCTTCTTATCATGTATGTTATATGTATCCCCTTCTTCCCCGCTTAACCCCACCTCTAATCACACCCCGGCATTCGTGCCTTCCTGGAATTGGGCGTGATGACTTAATGTCGAGCAATGTTCTTGCCCCGACATCTATCTTTGTTATCGATACCGACTTGGTATCGAGCGATTTTACGGCTTTGGGTATGTGTCATATTATTTGATATCAAAGCGATTCGTTTGCTTTATATCATGTGCGTTCTTGAAATTGAGTGTTTAGAACTTGTTCTTCTAAACTGCTCATCAGTCTGACTACCCTCACCACCGTCATCCGCCTCCTTTAAAAGGGGATGAGGTATGTGTTTATTCTTGATGCTTTATGTGGTTACGTGATGCTTGATATGATCTTGGTTTCATGTATTTTGGCCTGGTAAGAGTTTACGTGATGTAAACGTGATGTGGATGTGGAAGTGATTGTTGATGAGACGGAAAGGCCGGTGCGGCTGTGATATGAAAATCGTTTATATGATATGATGTGATTGATGTGATCACGTATGGTTGATGTAAGTCTATGTGTTTACATAGCAATATGTTATTGATTGAAAATCTTGTTTATTTTGATAAGCGAGTGCTTGTAAGTGAATCTCATGTTTGCTTACGTGATAAATATCGATATTGATATGGATATGTGTTGAAATGAACATGTGTATGAGACATGATTACCCGGATATTTGGGATGGTAAAGGAAGCGTGAATATTTGTTGTTGTTTTATGGTGAACTAACATGTAGGTTTATGGATATTGATGGCCCGCACAACGTTGGTTGAGATCTCACGAATGGATGAGCATATTCGTAAATTCGTGGAATGTACCGAATATTCATGAGCCATTGGGAGTATTTACGGAAGATTTGTTGGGTTATGGAGAAAGGTTCGAGACAGGTGGGAAAGTGTCGAATCGAGGCCTACTATCGGATGACCGAAAGGCTACCGACGGGATGGCAGCCGTGGGCGAGAAAGCAAGACATGTGTTGTTCCAGACGGGATCCTATCACGAGGCACCTTACCTTGGACTTTACTGAGTTCGCTGCTCGAGTATGGAGACAGTGGATAGACCACCGAGGTATACCATCTGAGGAGGATGTGGTTGCGAGACACCCTCGAGGACCGATCCAGATCGATGATAGGGATGATGTTCCCGAAGAGCCATTGGGAGAACAACCATCAATCAGGCGATCGCCAGTGCAACAGGATACACCAGTCACTACACCTCCATCGACGATACTTACCTTCCGGAGGACCCGAAACGACTTTGAGGCAGGAACTTCCAGGACGAGAGATATTGTCCGTCCGATAGTGGCAGCAAAGAAGCCCAGAATCAGAATCTTCATGCCACCAAATTGTGTCAGGCTGGCATCCAGGGAAGGCGACTCTGAGGAAGAAGAGGAGGACCCAGATGAGAACGAGGAGGATAGTGAGGATTCGGAGGACCCGGTGATCCAAGATAGCCGATGACTCGATGAGGTCGGGCACATTGAGGAAGGGCAAGCGCGAGACGGGGACTCGAGCACGGCTTTCACGATACTCAGCGATCGAGCACGGCGTGGATGGGATCATACCCGAGAGGCTTGCTTCCATGCGGATCGCTTTTACAAGCGGCGGCCAATTCAAGCCCGATTGGAAGGAAAGGAAGATGAGGAGACGAATGGAACCGCTGGAGCGGCGGGGAATAGTGGATGGATATGGAGGCGAGGATCTAGGTAGTCGGTGTGTACGGTGGATCGCAGATCGCTAGAAGCATGAACAGAGCGGCATCTTTGACAATGACCGGAGTCGATTCTTTTGCTCACATCCGACCTTTTGGTGACATACCTTGATCTTGTATTTGGCATCCTTCATGGACACCGAATATTCGATACTAACGTTGTCTATGACAGGATGTTTATGTTTGATGCTTATATGTGATATGAGCTATGCCATGATGATATATGATCTATGTGATGTGTGATGATAATGTTATGTGAAATGCATAACGATGATATGTTGACAGGATTGCATGATTATATGTGATCATGCGTGATATGTGATATATGTGATGATATGTGCTATGGGTGATGATATATGTTATGCGATGATACCCGGTTATCTATGCGAAAGCGTTTCTAATGTTTCAAACGTCGGTACAGAATGCCGAGAACAAGGAATCAGAGGAACAATAACGTAGAAGAAGCCGGGAACCACCTTTGGTTCGGCATGCGATCGAGAGTTTTCGTGGGCGAATCCCCCTACGTTCGACGGTCTCGGCGAACCGATCGACGCCGAGAACCGGATACGATCCACCGAAGGATCTTGAATACATCGGTGCGAAGAAGCGGAAAAAGCTGAATGCGCGATCTTTCGCCTAACCGATGAGGCGATTTACGGTGGGAATCGTGAGAAGGACCCAACACCGGGACGATGGGCAAGGTATACGTGGGAAGATTTCGAGGAAGAACTCATGGAAAATACGTGCTGGCGTTCAGCGAGAAGGCAAAATGAATTCTGGAATCTTCGTCAAGGAAGAAGGACGATCACCGAGTACGATCGCTCGTTCAATCGTCTGTCACGTTATGCTACGTACACGGTTGGCAATCGAGGTGCCCAGGCGAGCGAGTTCGGAGAGGACTCAGACCGAGATCGAATTTCGCTCGTCGATCGGGAGATCGGCGTATCGCGATCCTGAACCGGCATTAAACATTGAGTCAATGTTTCCCAGAGAAACGATGCCACCGGACAGCCATCGATGGAAGAAGAGGTAAGAGGAAATGGGAAGATCGAGGAGAGACAATCGGTGTTCCAAGGAACGGAGCGGTCAGTGATTCCAAGGAATCAAGGCATTCAAGAGAGAGAAAGGCAACCTTGGGGAAGGAATTTCCAACCTATGCGGCAGGGTGTGGAAAAACCTTGGTGCCAGAAATGCCAAAGGAATCATTTCGGCGAGTGCAGGCAAGGTAGCACCGAGTGCTATCGTTGTAAGAAGTCTGGACATTACGCTCGAGATTGTCCGTTAGGAGGGCCGGCGGTCAGCGCCAAGATGGCGAAGATCCAGCTCATGAGGCGAATCATGCTCCGCCGAGGACAAACAACGGGCAGAGGTCACCCTAGGCCGACAAACCAAAGGCCACCGCAGCAAGCAAGGGTGTACGCTGAATCGCCACAGGCAGCTCAAGCTCCCGAAATCTTGCGGTATAATCCATATGAGTGATATACCCGTTTCGCTTTGTTTGATCTGAGAGCCTCACATTCTTTCATTTCGAAAATCGCGTGTGAGAGTTGGGTTTGGTACCCAACGAATCACGAGTACCACAAATTAGCATCCGTCGAGGAAGTGCTAAAGCGAAAAGAGATTTGCGAACCGAGAAGTAGAAATCGTGAGCGAAGGTCTTTGTCAATTTGCATGTCATCGGAATGGAAGATTTCGATGTCATCTTTGGCATGGATTGGTTGGAAAAGCACATGGCAACTATACGTTGTCTCGAGAGAGAAGTTGCTTTTCGAACACCGAAGAGTGGAAGTTTGTTTCCACGGCATAAGGATGGTGTTTGCGTGCGATGATCTCGACCAAGGCAGTGAGGATGATCAGGAATGGAAGCTATCAAACTTTCTTGGTAAGTTTGACAGGGCACGATGAAGAGCGCAAACAGTTGCAAGAGGAGCCAGTGGTGTGTGAATATCCGGACGTGTTTCCGAGGACTTGCGGGTTTACCGCCGATAGACAAGTGGAATTCACTATTGATTTGGAACCAGGAGCAGCACCAGTATCAAAGGCACCATATAGAATGGCACCTAAAGAATTGCAAGAACTGAAAGCGCAGTTGCAGGAGCTGTTGATCTAGGTTTTATCCGACCTAGCGTGTCGCCGTGGGGAGCGCCAGCTCTACTGTTCGTCAAGAAGAAGGATGGGTCGATGAGAAGCGATCGTGAGTGCGCAACGAGGAGACGAGTTCTTAGAAGGGATGCGTTTGAAAGCAAGGCTAGAAGATAGCAAGGGTTTCACGAAAGCGAAGGACAACATGCTACTATTCCGGGAAGGTTATGTGTGTCACTCAATAGGAATTGAGAGATAAAATCATGAGTGAAGCTCATGAGGCACCGTGATCTGACTCATCCGAAAGCACCAAAATGTCAGAGACCTTAAGAGGAACTTTTGATGGGAAGGGATGAAAAGGATGTAGCGAGCGTTTGTGGAACGTTGTTTGGCTTGTCGACAAGTGAAAGTCGTACACCAACGTCCGTCGAGTTTGTTGCAACCGATACCAATCCCGAATGGAAATGGGATCATATCGGTATGGATTTTGTGGTGAATTTTCCAAGGTCGCCAGAGGAAACACCGCTATATGGGTTGTCGTCGATGGTGACAAAGTCACTCATTTCTTACCGATTCGATGACGACGGGTTGGATAAGCTTGCTCGACTTTACGTCGAGAAATCGTGCGGTTACATGGTGTACCGGTATCGATTCGTCGGATCGTGACCCGAGGTTCACGTCGAGGTTTTGGAGGAGTCTGCGAGGAAGCCGTGGGGACCAAGTGAATCTTACGGCATTCCATCCTCAAGCGGACGGTCGATCGGAAAGGACGATTCGGGTTTTGGAAGACATACTACGACGATCGTGGCGATAGAGGATGAAATTGGGAAGAGATACTACCTTTGGTAGAGTTTGCTATAACAATGATTATCGTGCCACCATAGAATGGCTCCCATGAAGGCGTTATGCGGAAGGAAGTGTCGATCGCCACTTTATTGGGACGAAGTGGGCGAGAGAAAGATGTTAGGACCGAGATGGTTCAACAGACGGTCGAGGTTATCGATCAGATCAAGCGAAGGATCAAGGAAGCTCAGGACAGGCAGAAGTCCTATGCGGACAAGCGTCGTCGGATCTTGATTCATGATCGGAGATCGCGTTTTCATAAGGTTTCCCGACGAGAGGAGTCGTTCGTTTTGGGAAGCGAGGTGAATTCGACCAAGGTTCGTTGGACCTTTGAGGTTCTTGAGAGGATAGCCCCGTTGCTATAGGTTAGCTTTGCCACCTAGCATCGGAGATGTTCATGACGTGTTTCACGTTTCACGGTGAGAAATGCGTGTTCGACCCAAAACACGTGATCAAGCATGACCAAGTGGTTCTTGCTCAGGATCTGAGTTACGAGGAAAGGCCAGTGGCTATCTTGGAACGAGAAGTCAAGGAGTTGAGGAACAAGCAGATTCCATTGGTAAAGGTGTTGTGGAATCACCACGGAGAGGAGGAAGCTACGTGGGAGTTGGAAGACAAGTTCAGGGCTCAGTACCCTGAGTTGTTTCCTCCACGTGTTTGAAATTTCGGGGACGAAATTTTTCTAAGGAGGGAGGGATGTAATACCCCGTCTTTTTAAGCTTCTGTTTTGCATGGCACGTTTTTCGAGAAAAGGTCAAAAGGTTGACTTTTGTTTCGGTGATGCGACCGTCACGAAACCTCGAGCGTTGTGAAGAGTGTCTTATGACGAATTCATAGACACTAAGTATGCAGTTTTCGACCACCCATGAAGGTTTGGCACTCAGGAAGTTATCGAAAACCGGACTTTCATGGATCTTTAAAAGCATATCTTGTTTATAGTCATTGTGTCCGTATTTTATTTCGTGTCCATGGGTACCAAGTTTGCTAAATTTGAGTCCGTTTGCAAAGTTGCGTCGCTTTTGCGTTTTCGAAAAGGCGCTTAGCATGAACTGACCCTTTCCTATAAATAGGAGGCTAGGGCCTTCATTTTCAACGTTCATTTCCTTCGTCTCTCGTGTTTACGGAAGAGCCGAGCAGCTCCGTGCTGCTGCGGGCAGGCTGGAGAGTGGGGATCAGCGGGAGGCTCGGTGGCGGCGCCATTCATGTTCTTGCCGAGCCACCACCGCCGATCAACCACCCCCCGGGCAGCCCGTTTTTCTGTTTTTGTCCTTTTCTTGTTTTGATTCCGCCTTTTAGTAGATCGTATAGCATAGAACTCGGGATTCTAAAGGGACGAGGCGGGAAAACGGCCGGAGGCCGGCCGATTTGGCCGGCGCACCACCGCCGAATCGCCGCCCATGGCCGTGGCTGTTGGCCGCCGTTTGGTGGTCAACGGACCACCTTTTGGCTACGGGTCCTTTAGGTTTTGAGTTCCGGGCTATGCATTCTACTAAAGTACCGATTCCGTTTCTGCATGTCGGGATGTTTTCCGTTGCTTCGAGTTTTCTTCAGGAAGTACATGCCCGGGTTATCCATTTTCAACGTCGTTTGTCATTCCATGTTCGTCGTTATGCATATTGCTTATGTTTCCATTTTCATGCATCGATTTTGGATGGTTTATCCTAGATCCGAGGATAGGCATCGATTTTGAAGCTTCTTCACGCTAAGATTTGAGTCAACTTGCATGCATGCATATTTTGAAAGTACCCTATTATTGGTCTTGATGCCCGAATATATTTCCTTCGCATCGAGTTGATTTGAAAACCGGAGAGTGCCAAATGTGGGTTCGAAGTCGAAAACCCTAGTTTTGCTACGATCTTCGTTTGGATCACGATGTTGCTTTGCTTTGTGGGAAGTGACCCCAAAGTTGTTCCGTCTTGTTACGGTACCTACCAAAGGCGATCGGTGAAGTCATCGGATCCGTAGATATCTCTCGGTTGACGTTTTCGATCTGCTCGTGTTAGGTTATATATGCTTATTTTGAGTTATTTACTCGATATTTCAAAATAAAACATGTACGCGTAAAATGTTTTTGTGAAATTATTATCGTTCTCCGATCCAAGATATGGTTCTATCATGGTTGTGCACGGATCTCTATTCGTGGGTTGATCACCATCTTGAGTATTGATCATAAGGGGATAGACCCGAAGTCCACACGGAAATGGTAATGAGGTGGTTATGGTTACGATGGGGATTTGACCCAAGTCCACACCGAGTTAGCCGGTGGATACGTTCGGCGTGGGCGATTGGATATGTTCGGGCGAATGAATGTCATGTGATGGGTGGCGGGATACGTTCCGAGCCGTGGTTCATGGTTCTATGATGGGAGTAACAAGAATAACGGATCGTGTCGAAAATGAAAATCTATTTTGCTTACTTAGAAGTGGATTTACGTTTAAAACCTTCTAAGGTAAGTGCTCGAACACGACCTCATGATTCTTTTGATTTATGATAAAACCTCACCGAGTGCGCTAGTACTCACCCCAAACTCTTTTCAAATCTTTTCACGTATGGAGGAGGGTCGGACGAGGCGACGCCGAGGGTGGGGCTGCGGGTTCTTCATGCTATGCTTCCGATGTTGTGTTATATCGTACTCGATAACTATGTATTCTTGTCCCTTATTTGCTTTCGATTGGGAACAAGATTTGTTATGTTATTCTAACGTGAGTCTCGATCTGAGCATGCTATGTGGTTGACCGGTCTAGTTGACGGGATGTAATGCTATTTTGCCTTCTTGCATTACTTATAATAAACCGAGATCATGTTTTACGAAGTTATGATATCAATATTATTCATTGGTGGATTGTTTGTGCACCCTCCCTTCGGATATGTCCTAGTTATAGAGGAGATCTTTGCTCGATTTCATGGTCACATCTTCTTATCATGTATGTTATATGTATCCCCTTCTTCCCCGCTTAACCCCTCAATTTAATCACACCCGGCATCCGTGCCTTCCTCGAATTGGGCGTGACATATTAAATTATTGATATGTAAGTAAATTTCAGGAAGAAAGGTAAATTTGTAAAAACATTTAAATAATTCAGATGTAAAAGTAATTAATGTAAAAAAAAAAGGATGATTCATCTCATGCAGTGCACGTATGATCTGCGCAAGTAAACTTATGCATCTCCAAACACGTCTCCATCACAAACGGAGTCGCCTGGCGTCACTGAATTTAACTTTTCACAAAGTCGTGACATTCTTGAAGAAGAAAATTATAATTATGCAAAGAAATATTGTGAACTCAACCAAAGTACGAAGAAAGTGTGCATTTGTTTTCAATAACTCCCTCAAGAATGATTTTTTCGAGTCGTATTTTTCTCATTTCAATTTGAACTATCGTTAAAATAAGAAAGAAATGTGAAATCTAGTCCAAGCTGATAAGTTGTCTTAATTCTCAAAATAGAATTTTGTAAACATTACAAACGATAACATACTTTCTACATCCACAATTATAATAAATAATTCAAATGGACGATGAATATTAGATTCGTTTTATTTCACAAGTGTACATCAAAGTAGACCGTTAAAGGTGCGCAACCTGTCTTGCGCCCCTCTTTTAAAATCGTATAAAAGGGCGCCTGCTAAAGCGGGAATAACCGCTTCAATTATGAACCTGCACGAACCAAAAACCAACTCCCATCATCCACACCCACCGCTGTGCGGAAAATCATTGCATCTGTAGCGTTTGAATGTGTTAATTTATTCGTTTCAGAGTTTATCAAGCTATTTATTGTATACGACCGGTAGAAAAAAGAAGATTTTCGTGGCAAACTGTGTAATTGGTGTTGAGGAAAATGGAATCGAAGCATATGTTGATGTCCGCGTTAGGCGTCGGCATCGGAGTGGGAGTGGGGCTCGGATTGGCGTCGGGAACGCAGGCAGTTGGCAAATGGGCTGGCGGCGCTGCCGATGCGAACGGCTTGTCGCCGCTGATCATGGAGGAGGAGATGATAGCGCTTATCGGCAACGGAAGGGATTACAACGTCACCTTCGATCAATTCCCCTACTATCTAAGGTAACATTTCGTAAAACCGTTTTCTATCGAGAAGCATATAATTGATGAATGGAAGGTGAATATCTCATGTGTTGTTTCTTCCGCGGCTATACTTTTATTTTATTTCAGAGTTGGTTTACAGGTCCTGTTAGTTATAGAATGCTACTCACAATTTATTTTTTTAGATTGTTATTTATAGAACTTGTAAAATTAAACACCTTGTCTGCTTTATTTAAAAAAATACGGAACCTTAAAGGTCAGATTGCTTTTGGATGGTTTGGAATGGAACATATGGTTGCTTATTTTGCAGTGCAGTAGCATACTTATTGAATATTTCCCCTTTGTCCAATCAAATAATCACAGAAGACGAATGGTATTTCTTCATCAAAGGAGCCAAGTGTAGGCAGAGTAATCCCCTCAACTAAGAGCTGTTTAACGTTTGGAAATAAGACTTCAATAAGTTAGACATTCATCATGTTAATGTAGAAACTTTAATGAATCTACCTAGCAACATTAACAAGACCTTTCTGCTGTAAGCCCCCTTCCTTCTGCTTGCATCCAGATATGAATCTTCATTATAGTCACTTTTTGATGGAAGAACTAAGTACTCATTTTTAAAATATACCTCTAATGATATACTAACTTAGAAAAGGTAAAGGAAATATAATATTAACTTAGGGCACTGAAGACCATACTTAGATATTTCCGTCTTACTGAAAATGCCATCTATACATTTTCGGATGAGATAGGACTAGGGGAAAAAGGATTAGTTCGACATGGTTAACTTATACCTGGGCAATTTTAAAAGAGGAAATGCTAAGTTGTAACAAAATTTTATCACTTTTAGTAATAACGCCACCTCTGCTTAGTCGTGGTTATTTTAAATCAAACTGGTTTTGCTTTGTGGGGTTGCACTACCACTGATTCTTCTTCTTAATCAAAATGACAGTGAACAGACAAAGGTCTTGTTAACAAGTGCTGCTTTTGTTCATTTGAAGAAAGCCCATTTCTCTAAGCACACACGGAATCTATCCCCTGCAAGTCGAGCAATTTTGCTGTCTGGAACCACAGGTAAGGCATTTGGTTTGTTTTTTCAGAGTATTTGATTTATGTGAAGCTTTTCTCTTCTCCCTCCACATCTTACAGGTTGTATATGAGTGATCTGTTTCATGTTTTACTAGAAATGTATCACCAAATGCTTGCAAAGGCCTTAGCTCACTTTTTCGAGGCCAAGTTGTTGTTGTTAGATGTAAACGATTTTTCTTTGAAGGTGAGTTAGGAAGTCTTTTAACTTTTCATGCTTACTACTTTCTCAGGCATCTGATAATGTTCCTATACGTTTTCTACTAAGTCTCTTGTCTGGTTTTTGAAAACAGATTCAGAGCAAGTATGGATGTTCTAGTGAACCTGTAAGGCCACCATTTCCATTTATTTAAACCTTTTGTTCGATGTACTCATGCGTAAAAAGTGTATTAAGTCAATTAAGTCAATACTTCTCATCTGGATATGTGGAGTTTCAGTTCATCTACAAAAAAGTGAGGCTTACAATTTTGGACTACTTTCCCATTTCTGACATATATCTTTTATAGTCTTTTAAAAGGTCTACATCTGAAGCAACATTGAGCCGAATGTCTGAATTATTTGGATCATTTGCAATGCTTCAGCCTGGAGAGGAGAGAAGAGGTATGAAAGGAGAATATATATCATCTTTTGAATGAAGCAAAATGCTCATGTAATAACATTGTAAAAGCTGTATTCTTTGAACTGTAGATCATGAATGTAAGTTTATTGCCACTGAAAATGTGTCTTACATTTCGAGACAAAAGTGTGATTCTGAAAGTTATAATGACAAAATATTCTTAAATATTTCTGTTGATATTCTCTATTTCTCTTCTGATTCATAATGACAATTATCCATGTACAAAAAACTATGTTCATAGATTTGTCTTTCGATTTTGGCAATTTGATTTGTTATAGAACACATGGAATTAGAATGTTGGCTACTGGAGTATCATAGCAGGACATATTTTCATATTGCAGCAAATTTGGTTTTTGTTGTTCTAATGCATTTTCCTTCTCCACCTTTTTCAAATACACTTTTTTTTTGTAGGGACTCTAAGCAGGCAGAGTAGTGGAGTCAATCTTTCATCATAGTGCGTAATGATTTTTCTGTGTTTCTGCTTATATTTCATTAGTTAATTGATGTATCATAAATATGCATGTTTCTGTATGTGCAGTGGAATGGAAGGCCCTTCTCCTGGAAGGCTGCGTAGGAATGCATCTGCCTCAGCAAACTTGAATAATCTTGCTATGAATACACTTGGAAATTCAGGTTGAATGGAGAATTATATAACTTGCACTTCATTATATGTAAAGTTAATTATACCATAATTTATGCTTTTGTAAAGATCCAATACCTCAAGTAACTAAGGAAGAATAGACTTATTTCTTTGGGGTGGGGGGGGGGGGGGGGTTTGATATATGATGTTATTACGGCTACTGAACATGGCTACTGCATGAGCAAGAAAAAATGTTTGACGGAGTGTGAGGCGAAAAGTATAGGAGTTAAGTGGTCCAGGTCTCCTTTTAAGTGAATCAATTTTGATGCATACGATAGTATTCTGTTTTCATATCACCCCAGTTTATGCATCTTAGTCGTGGATCTCCACCTTTTGCAGCTCCCCCCAAGCGTGCAGGCTGCTGGTGTTTTAATGAGAAGCTTTTTATACAGACACTTTACAAGGTAAGTTTTCCATTCATGTGTAATGCTTCTACAATGTTTTGTAGATTTTCTACTGACAGTTTATTATCAACAATACAGGTTCTTACAAAAGTATCAAATATCAATCCCATTATACTTTATCTTAGGGATGTCGAGCAACTCTTGGGCAGATCCCAGAAACTGTATATAATGTTCCAGAAAATGTTGAAGAAATTGTCTGGATCCGTACTGATCCTTGGTTCGAGGATTGTTGACCAAGAAGACTATAGATCAGTTGATGAGAAGATTTCGTTGCTTTTCCCTTATAACATTGAGATTAGACCCCCAGCCGATGAAAATAATCTTGTAAGCTGGAAGGCTAAGTTGGAGGAGGACATGAAGATGTTCCAATATCAGGACAACAAAAATCATATATCCGAGGTACTTGCTGCTAACGACATTTCCTGCGATGATTTGGGTTCCGTCTGCATGGCCGACACGATGATTTTTAGCAACTATATTGAAGAAATTGTGGTATCAGCTATCTCATACCATCTGACGAATGTCAAGGAACCTGAATACAGAAATGGGAAGCTTGTTATATCCTCGTCAAGGTGGGTCTTTTGGTGCCAGTTTATACATCATCACAATGGTGTCTGTGGTGTCAATGCACTTACATACTTTCCCGTTTTGAATTAGCCTATCCCACGGGTTAGGTATATTTCAGGAAAGTAAATCTTTTGGAAATGACACCATGAAGCTTGAAGCCCAAGTCGAACAGCCAAAGGTTGGTTGCTTGAATTAGACACAGTATTTGATGATTGAGCATGTTAATAAGATCATAATAAATTACAGGTTACATTAGATGGAGCAGCTGCGGTTGCAGCATCTGTGCCCGAAACAAAATCTCTCACAACTGCACCCGAAAGTAAGAGTGAAGAACTCCCAGCATCAAAGGTTCCTGTAAGGATAACGTTCCAGTTTCAATGATTTTTAGTTTTGCAATTGTTTTTTCATGTTTTGGATATTTTTTCTAAAGCTGTAAATTGCGTTGATTTTCGTTTCTATTCTGTAATACAACTTATCCTTCACACATGTATCATGTTTCAACATCTCATGATGCTTCTAATGATGGCAATTATCGACAGAATATGCCTCATATTTCTCTTCTTTCCATTCATTATACATAATAGCTTCATGTTTCATTAGATTCAACATCTTTTTTTCTGTTTATAGAGCTTTTTATCGTTTTGGTTGCATCAGGAAGTCCCACCAGACAACGAATTTGAAAGACTCATCCGACCAGAAGTCATACCAGCAAGTGAAATTGGTGTGACATTTGCAGATATTGGAGCCTTAGATGATATAAAAGAATCCCTTCAGGAATTAGTGATGCTACCTCTTAGAAGACCTGACCTTTTTGAAGGTGGCCTTTTGAAACCGTGTAGAGGAATACTGCTTTTTGGGCCTCCTGGTACGGGGAAGACTATGCTGGCCAAAGCCATAGCTAATGAAGCTGGAGCAAGCTTTATTAATGTTTCAATGTCTACTATAGCTTCGAAGTGGTTCGGTGAAGATGAAAAGAAAGTTCGAGCATTATTTACTCTTGCAGGCAAGGTATCCCCCACCATAATTTTCGTGGACGAAGTTGACAGTATGCTTGGGCAGCGAAATAAAAATGGGGAGCACGAAGCCATGCGAAAGATTAAGAATGAATTCATGACTCATTGGGATGGTTTACTGACAAACCCTGGTGAAAGAATTCTGGTTCTAGCTGCAACCAATCGGCCTTTCGATCTCGATGAAGCAATCATCAGGCGCTTCGAGAGAAGGTAGGTTATACTACATATTCAAGTAAAAGTTAGCTAGAGCTGTGTGCAATTTTGGCGATCCAGCTTTCTTATTATAAATATCTGTTGATTGTTACAGAATTATGGTTGGTTTACCATCTATTGAGAACAGAGAGAAGATTTTGAGGACGCTATTGTCAAAAGATAAAGTCGAAGGATTGGATTTTACAGAGCTTGCAACAATGACAGAAGGATACAGTGGAAGTGATTTAAAGGTCTTTTTAACTTTTCTTAGTTTCTTATACGAAGTTAAATCACATCTCTTCTGAAGACAAAATTTTCATATATAGAACTTGTGTATAACTGCTGCATACCGACCTGTTCGCGAGTTAATAAAGCAAGAACGACTGAAAGATCAGGTAACTATATATCAATAGTTAGGTTGTGTATCAATATATTAATGTATCTGCCTATTCCTAATTTTTTATATGTTGCACATTCTTCATAACTTAAAGAAGCGTAAAGCAGAGGAAGTGCAGCAGTCTGGTGACAATTCAAATAAAACGGAGAGGGTAATCAATATCAGGCCATTGAATATGCAAGATTTAAAAGAAGCAAAAAATCAGGTACATACATATTCAATCTTTTTAAACCACAAAAAGTCTCACCTAATTGAGCAGTTGGCTCCTTTATCGATAATTATCAGTCAGCTCTATAGTTTTAGCCTTATAAGTTCAATGAAAGTAATTGCTTAATCAGGACTAGAGTTCATTTTTTATGTATTTGCTCATATTTTTTCAAGTTGTCGCGTTACTGAGTGTATGACAATAGGTTGCACCTAGCTTTGCAAGTGGAGGGTCCATAATGTCGGAGTTGAAGCAATGGAATGACTCACACGGGGAAGGTGGTTCGAGGAAAAAGGAACAACTATCTTACTTCTTGTAGAATGCATGTTGTGTTCTGAGATAGCTCGACATTCTATACCTCGCATCAGTATTATATTCTTAGTAGCTTTAGCACAGTATATATGTTGTTTTTTGAAAGGTGATTGCAGGATTCTCCTGCAACTTGTTTTCTCCTCCTCTTAGTAACAAGGCAAGATGCTGAAACTGATAGATATCATTTTGTCCATAGCTTGTTGTAGTCTATTTATTAATTAAGGCAATCCTAGCTACAACTTTGGGGAAATAGAAACCCCTTCAAATTTGTTGTTGATTGTTAAATATGTAAGCTTGCCAGAGTTGAAGCTGAAGATTTCTTATGGCGGTAGATGTTAGCTGAGTGTTGCATGTAATTTATTAAATTTATTTTAATTATCAGATAATCTTTTGCCAGCCTCTAAACAAAGAAATATATGTAGTAATTATGTGGTTACATGTACAGCTTTGTTTTATATTGCTACGTTAAGTCTGCAAAAGAGGAGCTAGAATGTCAATGACAATCCAATCGGATTCAGTAGTTATATCATTTCTAGCAGTACCTTCTTTTTTAGTGAAGGTATAAGGTCGGCCTTCATTGACATTCCATTTTTAAGTTTAGGTAAGGAATTTCAAATTGAATCTTGCATTTAACATTTGAGAAAAAAGTATGTGACAGATAATTTCTTATAATGTCTATAGTTACACCAATATAGATGCATAATATGACAAACCCAACTAACATGGAAACTTTTTGAACCAAACATTCACAAAATTTAGGCAAAATACAAATACATAATATACAATTGTAGTGTTTGATGCTACTGTGTTACTTTCTAGACGGTATAATGGTGTATGTACAGTCTCGATATCAAATTTTTTTTACATAAATATCCACATATTTATGGAGGTTGTTCCTTGTTCCATGTCTTGATCGCGGCCAGGGCATCCCTTGACAACTTTATGTGGCATTTATTCTTCTGTGTGAAAATTAAGTAGGACCATTTTTCTACAATAAATTCTTGTGGAGTTGTTGAGGTACTTGAGATTCTCTATCTTATTTTTTAAGGTTCTCTCTGTGTACTACTTCTCTAAATTTTCTCCAATATTAGTTTCTTGTATTTAAGTTTAATATTTACTTATAATTTATTATACTCAGTTTAACTATATAATTATTTTGTTAGCATATTTTAGTTAATAATTGATTGGTGAAACACAAAATATTGGGACAAAGGATCTGAACTGACGCAAAGGATGCAACTTATCTATCGATATCTCGTTCATGTCCACAAGTTAACTTTTTGGAGAAATTACAAGACCTCTAATTATTGGCGGAGCTAGGAAATATTTCTTGTGGGACCAATTAATAATAATTTTAAAAGGTAATAAAATAAAATTTTAAAATAATAATAATTTAAATAATATAATGAGTTTATGATAATCCTTTTAGAAATTTGATTGATAATATTAATTCACATATAAAACTTTATTATTTTCATATATCTTTTATTTTATCAATATAAAACAAATTATAGAAAAAAGAACAATGAAAGAAAGATAAAGGAAAATAAGTATAGGAAAAGAAAAATGAAAATATGTAGCTAAGAGGTATCGAACCAAGATCTCCTAAATGAGAGATGAAAATCATAACATATTAGACTACAATAGATTTAGTTATTAAATGTTAAATATCTATAGAGAGAGCACACATGTTTAGCTAAGAGTTAATTCACATATGTAGTGTTATTATTTACATATTATTTTATTTTATCAACATAAAATAAATTATATAAGAAAGAAAAAAAGGAAAAAGATCCCAAAATAAAGAGAAGAAATAGAATAGAGAGGGATAAAAAAAAGCACAAACAAAAAAGAAAGAAATAGAAGAGAAAAAAAAGAAGGAAAGAAAGAAAGAGAAGAAAAAAAAGGAAGAGAGAAGAGGAAAAAAAGAGAGGAAAGAAACGCCAAGAAAGAGAGAAAAAAAAAAGGAAAGAAAGAAAGAAAAAAGAAGGAAAGAAGAAACAAAAAACAGGAAAGAGACGACAAACCTGAGTGTCAAACTCGGGACCTTCAATTAAAGAAATGACCTTATCCACCAGACTACACCAAAATTTTGTAATATATTTTTACATATCAAATATATAGCTAGTTTTTAAAAAATGAGGGACCCAAGGGCCTCCAGGCCCCAGTGTAGCTGTGCCACTACCTCTAATGATAAAACTGGTAAATTGAAAAGATCATCATATTCATTTCTAAGTTTGAAAGGTTAGAATAGAATAAATGGATAAAGGTTAGATAAATTTCATATAAGATAAATATTAGTTTATGTCATAATGGATAAAGGTTAGGAGAATTTTCATATATTGTTATTTTAGTTCCTAATGTTTCAGAAAATTTTTATTAATATTCTGTAGATCAATTTCTAGCATCCAAACGCTTATGTGGCTGCTGGAATTTCATGTTGGACTTCAAGTCAATATACAAATAAAATAAAAACGTAGAAAAACTCTTTCAAAATGATGTTGTTCTATTTCTTCCTTTATATTGACGTAGAAAAATAATGTAACTATATCGTTTTGGATGAGTTTTTCATATTTTTATTTAATTTTTATATTGACGTAGAGTCCAATATGAAATTTTGGGAGCCACGTAAGCGTTTGTACGTCAGATTAGTCGTCATGACATTAAAATAAATTTTCTAAAACGTTATGGACCAAAAAATATGCGATGCAACATTAAATGAAAAATTGTAAAACGATGAGACATAAGCTAAGATTTAGCCTTTCATAAATAACCCTAATTAATATGAAGATTGTGTGTTGCATTGCATAATCTGTTTCACATTGAATAACGACAACACCCATCTCTATAACGAATTTGTTGAGATCAAAAACTTATCACATCTAATAAGAAAGAAGAAAAAATGTCACCCTTTTTTCAATTATCTAAACCATGTTTCACACTCAAAACTCACGAGCCATCAACTTAGAACTGAATTACTCATTTGCAGAAAAGAATACATGAATTATTGCAACACTAAGCTTCAAGAAAAACATAATATGGCTAAAGAGTCGAGTGCTAAAACTCTACTAAGTAATCACTCATCAACATAAAATAGTCGAACTACTAACCTTCCTACTTAAGAGGTACCATATGAAGCAAATAAATCCAAATCCAATAATGGTAAATCAACCATACTTTATCACTCAATTGACTAGTATAAGCAATAAAGAGAGCAATACTTATGCTCATGCTATCTTTTTATTATACTTGGGTATCTTGCTCAAAACTTTGGCATCAAACACTGCATACTGTTTCCGAAGCTCGACTTCTGCCTTCTCACCGAAGGCGTCAACCTGATCTTCATACTTCTCATAGAACCGTGGCACACTGAACGCCACCACCATAACTATTTCGAAACAAATTTAATTAATCGTCTCGCAACTCCACATTTGATGAAAATAAGTAGTTAACACTATCTACATTACCTGAATACAGGACTGTCAAGAACTCACAGTAGCGCCCTGCAATTGACGTAATCCATAAGCCAACAATCACCTGCAAATGAAAGGAAAATTATCAATTTCATATTGGTTTCAAAGTGAAGTTCATGAGTTCACTTAGTATAATTACAATGAGGCGTAAATCATAATTTGCACGGTGAAGTAAACGACCAAAGCTACTACTTGTTCAACCCAAATTTAGTAATGGAAGCACTGCGATCAGCTTAGCAAAACTACATATATACCGCGAGAAACTTCTTCAAATCCCTTCCTGACGCAACATCCCTCATAACAGACAATCCATGATTGACCCCAATCCTCAAAGTAGATGTGATCTTCACCACTGGTGCTTCTGGAATTCTAAATTCCGGGATTTCTGGAAGAGATCTACCAGAAAGGGAAATGAAACGACGTAAACATCAACTGACGATGACAATAGCAAGCCCTGCCTAATAAAGCATACAATGAGACCACACCTGCTGAGGAAGGAGGCAGCATTAGACCACAAGAAGAGAAAAGCCGAACCAAGGATCAAACCATGGCAGATCAAGGATACAAAATGGTATTCAAGCACTTCAAACAAAAACCAAATAGCTGTAGCACCACCTAGGATTCCTGCCGAAACTTTCTTCTCCCTCCATAGAATTACATCGGCATCTGATCATCCACAACATTAGAGTGCAATTCAGAATCACCTTAAAATGAAACGACACTTATAGATCCTTGTACACATACAACTCCTCATTTCACTATGGCTCCATGATCAAGATTCTTAAATCAATATCCACCAAGTATACCAACCTAAAATTCAGTCTACATTTTTGAGTTGCAATGCCACAGGCCATGTTTTGCTTTTATTACCACGCAAGCAAGAGCTAATGCTCAATAACAAGCTTAACAATGCCTAGAGCAAATAGAGGAACAAATTAGCAACCATGATTAGGTAACAGACTCTTATTTTTCCATTCAAATTCAGGAAAACTGGCATAAAAACTCCAAGTTGAAGGATTGAAAAGAAAAAGGAAACCACCACAATAACGAGGCCTCCAGATATTATGCAATCTCAGATCAAAGAAAACTAAAACAAAAAGCAATCTAGTAACCGTACATCTCTTCACAGGAATATCTAATAGGATACGCTAATGATGATACAAATTTTTTCCCAAAAAAGTTGCATAAACAGAAACCAAACAATGGAAAAAAGGAATTCTTATCCTAATATAACATCTAAATTTTCTAAATATCTACATTATTTGATCAACATTCCTTCCACAACCGAGATAAATCCAGGAAATGAAATTGCCACCTTCTCATTGAAGCAAAGGAAAGATTAGGATTTCACGAAGTTAAAAAATTCAAACTTGTGAGTGTGTGCATTGAACGTACGTTTGCCGCCGCCGAGGACCATGTGAAGGGGCCGCTCCCGTCCGAAGAGGCGGTAGAGCTTCTTGCCCTTGATCGACGATGGTTTTTCCTCCTCGGAATCGGACGACGACGATAAATCACGGGAGTCAATTTCCTCCATCAAAATCTCTTCCTTCTTCTTCTCTCCTCTCCTGTTTGTTGTTGTGACGATCGGCCACCAAAGATCACAAATTTAGACGGGGGGATATAGATACATCAACTTGTTTGTATAGACGGACGAGAGGGAAGAGAGAGAGTTCGGGGTTTACGTGCAAGTGTAACAACTCAGATCAATCTTGTTTTTTGAAGTGAAATTCACGCATTACGCACTATTTTCTTGATTTTTTTTTTGAAAGAACTATTTTCCTCATTATTAAGAATGCATAGTATTCCCTTTCAAAAAAAGAATGCAGTATAAATAATTAAAAAATATATATATTGGTACAAGGAACTTTGGTGCATGTGGATGCACGTATCTTCATTAAAATCTAATACGATTAATAAATTATAATTATAAATTAATATCCCTACTTGAAAGTTAATAAATCCTGATGAAAATTAATGAACTCTAATTGGAGTGGATGATACATCTATATGCACAATACTTTTGTTTGTAATGGATCGTTTAATACATGTATTGTTCTTGACTATGGCGTCTAGTATTTGATGAATACAACTCAATTTCATACATGCATGCCTTTTATATTTAAATAGTTGTAAAATAAAGTTATTAATTTGTAGAAGTAAAACAAATATGGCTTAAAAGATAAAAAGTAGAATCACGTTTGTTACAATTTGAGTGGGATTCATTAATTGCCACCTCAATATGAAGCCACTAATTTGAATGAATTATTTAATCTGTACAATATTAGGCTACAAGTACCAACACATATAAGTTAATGTTGGGGATGATTTAATTATATTTGCATTTTCATTATGAAATAAGGTAGAGAAAGATAAAGACCCTTACATTATTTTTCAATGACTTTTAAATGGGGGCATCACAAGTAAGAGTTGGGGCCGGTTTCAATATCACAAGTGAAAGGGAAGCCCAAAGAATACATGACATGACAACAAACAAACCCAAACTATACTTTGTCTAACAATAAATCATAAGTTCGAGTCCAAGGCCTCAAATTTGAATATCATTATCTTTATAAGTTTGAGTTTGTGAATTTAATTTTCAAGTGTGACTTATTTTTTTATATGATTTGCAGACTATTTATAAAGGACTTTATGTTTTGTACCAAACGAGATATTATGGTGTTATAGATATATTATATACCCTAATCATTCGTACCAAGTGAGCTCAAATTGTATAATAAAACTAAGAACAAAATATATAAATTGAAATTGAAGAGAATAATTGAAAAAATACTTGTAAATTGATGGTGGTACACGATCGATATACCGAAAAGTAGGCTATATGATTCATATACATGCATATATAGGGCATGTATCCTACCATATATCTTCTTCCTAGTTAAATATTTACTGATCATTAATTTTTCATCAAAGATATGGTGTTCTGCGGTTTTGAAAATTAGCATAGTATATTAAATAGTTGTAAGCGCAAAAATAATGTAAACATAAGAAATTTAATATAACACTTACCTCATTCAATCCAAGTGAAAGATTAAAGTAAACTAAGTGTCCCGAGTGAAATGTAGTACTCTCCGTCCCAATATTCATGACACGTTTCTTTTTTACACATAGATTAAGAAGATTTGTGTTTTGTGTGTAAAGTAGTGGGTGATTCGAAATTCGAGACACTTTTTAATGTAAAAAGTGTTTTTTTTTTTGAAACGAGCCAACTTAATGGGACCGCCCAAAAGAAAACGTGTCATGAATATTGGGACGGAGGAAGTATTTCTTTATAGATACGCACACGCGCATACGCACACCTACCCTTTGAAGTGATTCAAACCCCCAATCAATTAGTTGCATGAAGGGAAAGCGTTTTACCATTGAGTTGTATTTTGTTGTTGGAGTGAATGTACATTAATCACTATCAGTTGCATTTTATTAGATTTGCAAAACAAACGCATTATTTAATATACTATGCTAATTTTCAAGATGATATTTAATATAATATACTATGCGGTAGAGAAAATGAATTTAAGATCTGCAAATGTTAAACATAGCCTCGGACTCCGCCTGCGACCTTCAACTTGCGCCTCGTTCTCGGCGGAGGGGGCCACTTCCATTGAGTTGTATTTTGTTGTTGGAGTGAATGTACATTAATCACTATCAGTTGCATTTTTATTAGATTTGCAAAAACAAACGCATACAACTATTTAATATACTATGCTAATTTTCAAGATGATATTTAATATAATATACTATGCGGTAGAGAAAATGAATTTAAGATCTGCAAATGTTAAACATAGATAGAGATTATTGTGTTATCTATTGATGGTGTTTGATTTATTATGTGTTTGTTTGTTTGTTGTGATATGAATAAATAGACGGTGAATATTGAGAGAGAATTAAACTGCAACATCACATGAGTATTCTGGCATGAGTTATGGATTGGCAGATAAATATACAAAAAGCCCAATGCACCTTCACAGTCACAGACAGCAAGAGTACTATATTATTGCTTTTTACACTTAAGAAGCCACGTTCAAAAGAATAAAAATAAAAAAAATTAATGGATAACTTCATTTTCTGGAAAGTATATTCTTTATCATCAGAGAATACTGAAACGCTAAATGTAACAGAAAATCTACTATTGCCCCTACTCCCATTAGATGAAAATACGTTTCTCCCAAATTTTTTTATCTTCCTATGACCATAATCAAGTCGAGGGGAAGCTGAGTAGTTCGTTCAAGTTTTAACTCGTTTATTATTTCAATCGAGCTTTATTTATCGGATATTTTGAAGCTCACGAGAATCCGAAACGAGCTTTTTAGATTAAATTTGTATCTTTAATTGTTTTAAAATAATAAGTATATTAGTTACTCTAAACAAATATAATACTATTTAATCATTCATCGTTTAAAAAAAATAAATAAATTAGTTACTCAGAACAAATATAATATATTAACTTCAATTCATCATATTATTGTTAAAAATATTTTTAACCAGATATTTAATATACTTATTACAAGTTTAAGCCTAAGAAAATAAATGAAACCAAGTTAATAATTTTATATGTTTTAGATATTTACTTAACGACCAAATATCCAAATATTGTCAAACTCAAGCTTTACTTATTTAATTAAGATTGAATTTCATAAAACAAGCTTTTTTGGAGTTGAAATCCGGGTTCTCACGAATGGCACATTCATAGCCCTGTATCTCCCGATGAGAATTGAGAAGATGATAATGTTTCTTAAAACAGCTTTTTTTTTATAGTGAATTGCTTTGAACAACTTGAAGAGTTTAATCTGCGATTTGATGCATACATTTTAAGTTGGGTATTCCTTATTCAAGTTGGTTTTGGCATGACGTGCTCGAATATTAAATCCAAATGTATGCCAAGATCAATAAAATATAAGAATATAAATCATCGAAGACAAAAACTGTGTCACAAAAAAATAATGTCATTTGTGTCTTTCTTAATAATTATTTATGTATTGACATTAATAAGATTAGATATGAATATGACCTGCTGAAATTTAATAAAGCTTTACTACAATAATTGATTATTTTTTTGTGTGTGTGTGTGTTTGTTGTTTTAGATTTATAGTTTGAATCATATAGATCTTGAATTAATAATCTATATATATTTTCATGGAGCTTTTTATTTCTTATTTTGGTTCTATGAGATCAAAGTTATTTTTCTTTATCTTAGTTTATTTTATTTTTATTCAATTAATATGAAACTTTGCTATTGTTGTTTGCATTTGGTTATTTAATCAGTATAATGTAGTTTGCCAAGGCGATCATCACTCTTGGACTAGTTAGCGATGTTTATTGAAACATGTATTTAAATTTCTTATTTTGATGGCATCAATTACAAACATTTTACGCAAGATATGTATTAATATTGTTAGGATAGAAGATAAAATAATACTCCATCCGTCTCATTTAAAGTGTCCATTATTTATGAGAAATATATAAAGTAGTTAAAGTGATTAAAAATAGGTAGGAACCACACTTTTTGAATGAATAATTACTTCCTAAAATAAAATGAAATATTTGTAATGACATAACCAAAAAGGAAAGTAAAATATTTTAAATGGGTCAGAAAGAGTATCTTCTAATATAGAACGATAATGTACTATTGACACGAGATTATTTATCCTTCAAATTTTGCTGCATCTTTTATTAGTAGTTAGGTCGCGTGATTAGAATGAAATTGAAATATAGTTGGGAATATAGTTGGGAATAATGGACTTCTTTTGGGAGATATATATGTATATATATAGAATATAGCTCAGCAAAACTGCCTTTATAAGGCCTCCACCTTTACCACCGCCGGCTTTAACTGCAAACAGACACACTCATTTGTCTCCCAGCCTTAAATATCACTGTTTTTCCTCTTTCGGTCTAAACTCAGCTGCTCAACTGGCTCTACCAACTTTGGAAGCCTTAACCATGCTCAATTACTGGCGTACAACCGCCGGCGGCAATGGAGGAGGCGCCGCCACCTTATTCACCGGAAACTCCACCCTCACCTCACGCCCCGCCGCCAGCCCCTTCTTCGACTACGGCTTCGACGGCCCATTCTTCGACCTTGAGTTCACCCTCTCCAACGCCAACGACGTCGCATCGGAAACACCTCAAAATTCCGGCGACTCGTCGGAATCCGACGAAGACATGAGAGAGATCGAGCTCAACTTGGACGTCGACGATCGAAATTTCAAGCGGCCGTCGAGCATTATATCGAATAATCCAGAAGAAAGTTCCAAATTCCCCGTCTCTTTACTGAAATCAGCGGCTAAATTTGGAGTTCTCTTCAAGAAAACAGAGAAAATTGAAGCTGGAAATCGGGATAATAAGCTGCTTGGGGTTAAACTCAAAGTTGATGAAGATAAAGGGCCGCTGATTTCTCTGTTTGCGAGAGATTACAGCATCTCGGAAGATTCAGCGACGAATTCGGAGCATTTGGGGAAAGAGGTGTTGCAGAATTACTTGAATATTCTCAAGCCTTTGTACGTTCGTGTCGAGAAGATGAAGCTCTCCGGCCAGTTCAGGTTTCAGGGCGGAGGTCCTGATTGCGGCGACGCAGCCTCTCCGCCGCCGGAGATATCGAGAGCGGGGTTGCGGAGCAATAATCTGCAGGCAGGGTTTAAAGTGGTGCGTAAGCACTTGGGGAAGAGCCGGTCGACTTCCGCCGCCGCGTCGGCGGTGTCGCCGCCGGGAAAGATGGGGTCGAACCGCCGCGACGACTCGCTGTTGGAGCTGCAGGATGGGATTCAAGGCGCCATTTTGCATTGCAAGAGATCATTCAATTCCAATAGGGGTAAACAAGTAGACACTGATTAATTTAATTCTTAAATCTCAAGATTTATGTGTATATATATATATAATAATAATAAATTATTATTATTTAAATAACATTTTTTTTTACACTTATGATTTTTCAGAAAGAGAATTGTCACGATCGGTGAGCGATGCATACTGCGCGAAGTCTGTGATTTCTACCGCTTCGTATCCAGGGGAAGTTGTAGAGACAGTGGTATAAATGTTGTATATATTGTAAAATTAATGAAATAATTCAGTGTTAAATTAAGAATGGAAATCGCTTAAGATATCATCATTTCTCCATTTATTTATTTATTTTTCTTTTTTCCGCAGCTCGACTATCTTCTTATTTAATTATGAAACCTTTTGTAAGGTCAAAAGACCTAGATATGAATCTTAATTCTTTGTTTATTAATTAAAAATAAGTCATAAAACCTAAAAATTATAAAATCGAGGATCTCGATGATAGTACGACTACGGTCTGGGGAGACCACAACCATAGCTGCCCTACTAGAGATGACAATGGATCCCGGATCCGATCCAGTTTTGTAGAGCTAGATCCATTTTTCAGGATTTGGATCTTGAAAAAATTGGACCCGATGGATCTGGATCGGATCTGTAACTTCTTCCATATTTGGATCCGGATGCAGGATTTAGTTTTGAGACCGGATTCGATCCGGATCCGATCCATGAGATCCATTTAGTTTATATATATATATATATATATATATATATATATATATTTTTTTTATTATAATTAAATATCTAATTCTAACTTAAAACTCCAATTTTCTTTTTTAAATTCTCTCAAAACAAATATGCTCCCAATTTCATTTCAAATTTTCCAATTATGTATCAATTGGCATTCACGGTAGGACGGGCCGCGTCACTTACACCACCGGCGATCGAGTTGTTTGTCATTTCCTACTTTATAGTAAATTTGTAACTAACGTCTTCCAATATTGTGATAATTGTAGAAATTCTAAATAATTATTATAGTATTATTGTGTATTTAGATTATTATGGTATTCTTGTGAATTATAGTTGATTTAAATTTATTTTAAAAGCAACATATGGATCCTGATTACAGATTCTGCACTATATGGATCTGAATCTGGATCTAATAAAAAAGAGTACTTGTGTCAAAAGAAGATTTAAAGTGAAGATTGTGATCTTGGTTGGCCAACCAACCAACCAACTCGACAACGGGTACCGTGGTTAATTTTTTTTTTTCATATTTTTCTAATTCTCTCTTATTTTGAGTGACAATCGATTGGAGAAAGTTATTGATAAATTTAGTCTTAAAGTTTTAGTATGTTTACTCGATGACACGTAAACACTACCACATTGATTCATGGCGCAGTCCATATTCTCCATATTTCTTCTAAATGTACATTGCTACGTCCATTTCTCCAAAATGTACATTGGTAAGAAACGGGGGTAAAAGTGGGGACATGAACTTTAATGTTCTTCACCACTTGCATTAGTTTATAATGAAGATGACGATGTATAGGCAATAAATTATTATGGACATTTTATGTAAAGAATGAAAGAGAGAGCACAGTTGTAAAAGTGAAAAAAAAAGGAGAGAGAATCTTTGTACCTCCTCGCATTTTATTTATGTATTTTGGCAAGCCCGATAAATAGTAATAAATTATCCGACATCAACTAATGTATGAATAGAATCTTTAGAATAATTACGTTGTTAGCTGTATCTGGATACCGATGTTCGTAAACAAGAATATCTGGATGCATATACTATAGATGCGCATACCAAAGATAAAATTATATCAAAACTCGAAAGTTTCATCTTAAACTTACGAATGAAATAGGTGGAGAACCTAGAGAGCTCTAGATTGAAAGAGTTACACCCGGCGCACCAATTAGATTGGTCGTTTTTACTTTTTAATAAATTTGTAAATTCAATCTTATTGGAATTTATATTAATAAAGATATTTATTTATCTATTGTATTTGTTATTAATAATTTATATACTTTAGATAAAGTCCTTAGACCATGATAAGTTATAAGATATGGTCACGCATATGATGGTGATTATGAAATGTGTCTTTGAAGCTTTGGTCTTAAAATTAGTTCCGAGTGAAATGACTATTCAAGATGGGACATTGAATTGTTGGAAATAACTCATGCGTATGATACACACTTATAAGATGAGAATATTGTGTTTCATCAATATTAACGTAGTTGACGTAAGTGTATATACGTGGGTGCTTGTTAGAAACAAGTACAATCGAACTGATTCGCTAGAAATTCTTATATGGAATTCATTTTATCGAAATAAAATTTCTAATATATGATAGTACATGATTAGTCCTTTGACTTGAGACACCATAGTAATCTTGTATGAGTTCTATTTCATTTTGATATATTATCGATTGCTATACAATCGTTAAAGATTTTATGTTGTATGCGATATGAATAAATATGGAGATTAATCGTGGTCGATAAAGAATCTATTACTTGTTTAAAGGCGAGAGAATCTCCTACGCTTTTCATTGTTCATAACTCGAAGACCTTGGCGAGCACGATGAATAATGATTCATTAAAGAGTTATTGAATTTGAATGAAAATATAACTATTGAATTGTTTTGAGTTTTCGATTTAATTCCATACTCAATATCCAATTTGGAGATTAGATAATAGAAGGACCGTGCGTGTATGATGATTCATATTTAAAATAGGTTTACTCATTATTTCACCTAGTACTAGGTGGCCATGCTACTTGCTAGATGTTCCCATGGTTTGTAAGTTCTTGAAATTAAAGAGTTAATTTCAAGTAAATTAATTTATTGGATGAATTAATTGAATAAATGTTATTTGTTTAAGTTGTAATTTGTTACAAGCCTATTACTATTGCTAGTTGTGAACCTAAGAGGGTCACACACAAAAAGCTAGAACGTGTCAATTGAATTGATTCAATAGTTGAATCCGATTAATTAATGGTGATTAATTAATTAAGACTTGTTCTAATTTAACATGTTAAATTAGATATTCAATTAAATTTATTTAGTTGAATATAATTGGATTAATAAGTCTAATTCTATATTAAATTAATTAGATTAATTTAATTAGATATAAAATTAATTTGATTAATTTCAAAATCTAGAAAATCAGATTGTTTATATATATATATATATATATATAATTGTTGGATAAAAAAAAAGAAAAAAAAAGGAAAAGGAAAGAAAACGTGTGATTCACATCACGTAACTGTTGGAATGATTGTGATAATAATGGTCATGTTGATGATGATGATTATTGGCACTAAATGGGAAAACGTTTTCCTTAATGCTTGATATTCTATCGTTCTTTTAAAAAGAGACGAGACGTGTTTTCGGCTTCGGTTTCTTTTGAGTCCAATAGTATTCGATTTTTGAGAAAAATGAGTGTTTGGTTTTGCTAGTGAAAAATCATTCACTCGATGCGTTCTACAAAGTGTGGACTTGATAGAGGGAAGACGTTTGGATTCCTGCGAGTTTGGAGAACGAGCAATTGATTGCTTCTAATCTCTACATCAAACGGAGTGCGAAAAGTATGCAATAATTCGATCATTCTTATACCTTACATCATGTTAACGTGAAGTCGTCAAAATCGTTGGAATGAAATAATCGTTGTTTCATTTATTCGTTCGAAAAATTTTAAATTTCGCTGCGTTTTTCGACCCGATCCTAACAGTGGTATCAGAGTCCGGGTTCACGTTAACATGATGTTAATCGTTGTGTGTTGGTATGAATAAATCGTTGATTGTGTTAGAGTTTATTTTATTATTAAAAGCATAGTTAAAATCTGAAAATTTTAGTATGAATTTCTATGAAAAATTCACTTTGGCATTTTGTCGAACACATGGTAGGCATCGTTTTAAATAGCCATATTATGGCACGAGACAGCCATGGTCGGCCAAGGTGTGTGACGCCGAGGTTTCCATGGGTGTTAAGGAATGTCGTAATGTATTCTATTTGCTTCGGGCTGCCTATGTGCGTGGGCAGAGTTGCTCACGCCCAAGTCATGCCTCTCCAACCCGTTTTTGAACGGGATCTTGATTTTGACGAATGTCGTCATATAAGTTATAATTTTCAGATTTGAATTTGATTTTGGCACTTTTGAATTAATTGTTAATTCTAAAGTTGTGATAAAAATTGTTTTTATACAAAATTAAATTCTATGTTTTGAATAACGAAATAAATTGTTAAATCAACTTGGTAAATTTATTATGCTTTATTTCATGTGATGGATGTTAGCATGATTTATTTAGGGATGATCATGAGCCGAGACCAATGTGATGGTGCATTATTTTATTTATTTAATTTAATGCTTTGGGTTTTTAAAATGGGGACTGCGAGCCTCTTATTCCTTTCAATGTAATCGTTTTTATTTTATGCTATGAGTGTAGAATAGAAAGTGAGGTTTTTCCTTTTATTGTAATTTGGAGGACGTTCGTTGCGAAGAAATAAGAGAAGCTCAAGACCCATTTATGTATGGGATTACATAAGATGTAATAGATAGGTCTCTCGTTTTAAAATCCCTTAGATTGACCTTGACCCGTTTTTGGCTCAAAACGGGTCACATAGGAATGGCCATGATCATCCCATTGTTTTATGTATAGGATGCATGCTAGAATTTACTTAATGCTTATTTGCGCGAATCATGTGATGATATTTGCATTAATTAAACTCACCTAGTTAATAGGTTTCGATGAGGTCTTGAAAAATAAATCCCTAAGTTTTTGAAACTTTATAAAGAATTTTTGAAATTCGATTTCAAGTTAAATTGGACAAATTGAATAGGATTCATTGTTCCAAGCCTACCATCAAAAGTAATAACATGAGATGCTACCACACTATATTACTTGCCATGAGTCATGAAGTGATTTGGTGATGGAAAGCTGTGTATTATTACTAAGTATAAAGATGCTCATGAAATAGATTTACCAATATGTTGTCCATGAGTCGTGGGACATATTGGCACTCTATTTACATGGATGTTTGATGGGAACAACTTGACACTTAGTACTATATAGGCTCATAAAATTGGGGTATATAGAAAAGGTGAGGTAAAACAAAATTGAGGGTTATATAGAGATATAATCGTCAAAGAGTTGACCACCGATAAAAATATTTCATATCTTCATAATATTGAATTATGAAATATTTTTGTTGGACCTCAATTCCTACTAGCAAATTTGATTTATCGAATTCTATTTGGGGTTATGGAATTTGAATAAAATAGTGGGAGCCAATTAATTATTAAAGACCTTATATTAATTGAATATATTTTTCCATAGTCTGCTAATTTTCTACATCTTATTTGTAGTTTGTCTGTAAAATAACGAAAAATCCATTATCCTCGATTCTTGACCAAAACAAACTTCTTGGTCCGAACTATGTTGATTGGGTTGAATTTGAGAATTGTTCTAAATTCGAAAAGAAGGCTTATGTCTTGGATGCCCAATACCTAAAAACCTCTTGACGACGCACGCAAATGATGTACTTACGAAGTACCAAAGTCATGTTGATGACGATTTGCAGGTTCATTGCTACATGCTAGCATCGATGTCAAATGAACTTCAAAGGCAAAATGAAGGTGTGGCTACAGCTTATGAGGTCCTTATCCGTTTACAAAGGTTGTACGGTGAAAGTATTAGACAACAAAGATATATGATATCTAAAGAACTTTTCCAGTGTCGTATGACTGAGGGCTCTTCAGTCCAAACTCATGGGCTGAAGATGATAGTTCTTATGGAAAGGTTGGGATCTCTAAGAGTCGAGATTGAAGCTGAATTGCAAACTGATCTCATGTTGCAATCTTGCCACCATCATTTGACACTTTTGTCGTCAACTTCACTATGCATAGCATGACAACTAGTCTTCCCGAACTTGTCAATATGCTTGTAGTAACCTGAAAATCTTATAGTAATTATTAAAGCTTAATTAGGTATAATTAAGGGCTTAAAAGCTATTTAAGCTCTAAGAATCTATAAAATTCTAGATAATGAAATATTAATCGGTAAGAATCCAATTAATTTAAGATTCGAATATATGAGATTGAAAAATGTAGAGATTTATTAGAAATGAGTTTATTTGTGATTAAATGTGAAATGTGTGTTTATTAATGCATGTTTGCATGAAAAATGCTATTAATTAGAAATTATGTTATGAAATGCATTAATTATTTTACTTATTACTTTTCCTATAAAATGGGATAAAATATTATTTAAGGTATTAAATGTCTTGAATAAATTTATTTTCTTAATAATTAGTGATAAAAGAATTATTTTGCATAATTTTCGAAATTGAGAAGCAATATTTGATTAATTGAATTTTAACATATGAATGGATTTAAATTATGCTATATGAATCTAAATTCAATTATGAATATAAGTTGTATTGAATTTTATAATTTATTAAAGATATCATAGTATTAGTTAAATTGTAGTAAAGTATAACATTAGTAAATGTAGAGGTGTAAATATAAATTTATTGAAATTTGTGTTTAATTAAAACAAAATGAATACAAAATGACATTTAAATGTAAATTAACATTCTAGAAATATAACACATATAATATATCATCCCCAACCTCCCAATCTCCTCCATTTTCGCACACACACACTAGTGCACACACAAAATTTTAATTTTCAAGTTTAATTCATAATCAAGGGTAGAATTAAGGGATAATCACTTACTAAGGTAATTACTTCATTTATGCAAAGTTTTCATTAATTAAATGGATGAATTTTATGTTGAATGCCTATGAAATTTTGAAAATTTTAAAGTTAGGGTTATGCTTGATTTGTTTAAATTTTGTTATATGTATTGATTTAATTATGTTTATGGAGTTATATTAACATATGTTATGGATTTAATTTGCTTAAATTCATGAAAGTGAAAAATTAAAGAATGGTACCTAAACCCTAATTTTTGAATTTGATTCATATGCTATGATATGATTGAATTAAGCTTGAATATATGTTTAAATATGCTTATAAACATCATATAAATGAAGAAATTAAAAGTTAAACAATGTTTGTGAAATTGGTGAAATTTTCGAAAACTATAGACTATAGGAACATGATGATGTTGATTTTATTTGAGTAATTTGAGATGATATTCAAGCTTAGGGATATGAATAATGCATAGAATGAATTTATGGAAATTTAATTCATGTGTATGAATAAAACCCAATTTTCGAAAATGAAGGGTGTTCTTGAACTTTGATTTCTTGATTTTATTTGATGTATTTGAGTTGATATTTGAGATCTAGGATAAAATAAAGCTTAAGTAGAATTATTGGGAATTTTGAACATAAGTATCAAAAGTTAGAAAATTAAAGTTTAAGACTAAAGTTATGATTTTATGTAGAAATTTGTAAGCAAGACTTGAATGAATGATGAAATAATGATCAATGGTGTTAATTAAGTATGATTATGTGATATTTGATGTTTAATGGGTTGTAGATATTCAAATGTATATATATATCGAGTTAAATCGCCTTAAGCGATCAACGTTGAATTATATGATATTACTCATGTATAAGGTTCTTAAGTGTATGTTTGATGATATGATGATGATATTGAGGAGTTTGGGATAAGATTGGTGTAGTTTGGTGTGTTTGGACTATGCATATTACGGATGTTCTGTTGCGAAATTTCGGTAGAATTAGGCGTTAGTAAAACAAGTTATATGTTAATTGATAGTTGTTAACATATATATAAATTATAAAGGAAGATTACTAAAGATTTATCATAATCTTATGTTTAAGGATCCAAAGAAGGAAATCGAGAAGTAAAGGAAGAAGAAGCAGTTGTTAGATTAAGCGTCACGAGGTGGTAATGCCTCTCAAAGTTTAATTTGAACAAAAGAATTTATGTTATGCTTGAACTTGTTTTATTATGAAACTACTTTCAATCACCACATGATAAATATGTTGAAATTAAATGTTTTACCACAATGTGGGTATGACGAATTACCTATCTGCGGTAGGAAGATATTATTCTTGTGCGGGTAGATGGTCGTGAGCTCGCAAATGTAGGCCGCCATGGTATTAGGGAGGAGGCCTACTTCCTTACCGTATAGCGTAGATAGGGTATGACCGTAGTTGTGATCCTTCGGACCAACTCGGGTATGTTATCTTGGTATATTTCAAAATAAAGTGTGGTGATATGTTATTATGTGAAAGTTTTCTTATGAAACACCAATGTAATCGTCTTATGAACTGCTATTTGAAAGAAAGGTTTTCTTGAATGAAATGTTACTTTGAAAGATATATTGGCATTATCCACTGAGTACTTTCTGGTACTCATATCCTCCAAAATGTTTTTATCATGCAGGTTGAGTATGAAGGAGTTGTGGCTGGAAAACTGAGCTGAGATGTCCTTTTGATCTTTTACTCTATTTGGATATGTTTGAATATCATGTCTTCATACATGATATTCATTGATCTTCCGCTGCTGAACTTTGAAACTTTGAAACCGTACTTTTGATGAATCATGTAAATATTTTGAAACTTTTTATATAATTGGTGAGGCTGTGTCCTCATTTTGATAATTGCTGTAGTTGGATATTTTCTGAGTGCAGGTTGGCTTATTTCATTTTCAAATGTTATGTTGTCCGTTTGTTTTTTTTTAAAACCTATTTCCTAACATTTATTGTTAATAAGAGATTATCGATTATTAAACCAGTTATGACCTGATTATTTGGTTAATTAAGTAATTAAATAGTCAGGTTGTGACAGAGTGGTATCAGAGCATTGTTTCGCTTTGATCCTGTAAATTTTCTTTCTTTGAGCCAACCTCTTGTAAACCTTTGAGTCGTTGGTAAAGGCTCGATGTTCGATCCATCTCTTGACTCAACCGAAAGTAAGTCGTAAGTGATGTGTATATTTGAACGAAAGGTGATTATGTTGAACATTATTAGGTGGTATGTGTGAAAATAAATGATATGTGATTATGTTGTTTCTAATTAGTATATAAGTTATATTTGAATATAGGATGGTACGGAGGAAGGCTGTTGCTCGGAAGAATGTTGATAATAGGCCGGCTGGATTAGGCAGCGTCGATAGTTTCTTTTCCTTTAGAATCAGAGAGGAGTAGCATCTGCCGTTTGCTCTCAAACAGTTTATGATGCTGTGGAGATCAGTTTTAAAGAGTGCAGTGACTGAGTTAGATGGACTTCTCGCATTGGTTAATGCTTTACCTCCTTCTTGGAGGGGATGGGCATCTGAAATGGCTTTGAATTATGTACACATTGATATGGAGTGAAGAATTACTGGTAATCTCGATCGATTCGTAGACCTTATAAAAAGGCATTATCGAAAAATAGGAGATCCCCCTGAGTTACCATATCGTCCTTTTGATCAATTTATTCCAATGATTCATCGATTTTAGATGATTTTCTTCATCCAAAATTGGGAGAAATTAAACCTATGTTTCGTGAGGTTGTCATTCCTAGTTCTCCTTCTGAATCCTGTTCTGATAGCGATAGTCTTTTTCCTCTTGGACCTCAGTGGACCCTAGATGATTTAGATCTGTTTGAACAGCCATTTGCACTGAAAACTCCTTCACCACCTTTATCTCCTCTTCCTGAAATATCCTTAATCATGTCTCCCACTGAGGTAGCCCAGGAATTTGAACAACCACTATCTGTTGGCACTTCCTATTTGAGACCTCTAACTGCTGGTGAAATGTCCTCTTTATCCGATCCTTCCATTCTTTTGCCAGGAGAGGCCGCTCACTCAGTCACTGATCATGCTCATACTCCTGAAGATAAAAGGGAAGAAGAGCCAGAAGAGGAACCAGAAGAGGACCCTGAGGAAGACCCTGATGAAGACATAGATAGATAAGAGAAATATGTTCAAAGCTAGGTAGGATAGTTAGAATGGCAAGGCAGAACTACCAGCCAGTATCAGTGAAACTAACTTATTTTGTAAAAGTCATCAACGAGGCAATTTTGTAACCTATAACATCTTGCTTATTTTATTGTTGTTTTGTAAATTATAATATGTCGTATATCTTTGTTGATTCTCATGTTGTGATTGAATAGTTGGGTCCTTAAATCTTGTGATGATTGTATTTTACCATAATTTGAAACCTTATTTCTTTGTTGTGATATCTTATCAATCTCAGTATAATAATATTTTTCTTTTGGTATTAGTATGCCTCGAAGAAGAAATACAAGTTTAGAAGAAAGAGATAGTGAAGCAACACCTCGAAACTTTCCAAATCGTGAACCCTCTCCACCAAATCGAAAAATTTCAGAACTCTTTCTTCGTCAAAACCCACCTAACTTCACAGGAGCTGGTAGTCCTGCCGAAGCTGAAGAGTGGGTAAGAACTATTGAGAGAATCTTTAAGTTCTTGGAATGCAACGATCAAGAATGTTTCTTGTGCATAAATTTTTGATGAAAGGACTGCGGTTTCGGTGGGAGGCCGGCGAAAACCCTCACCCCGGAGCAATTGGCGAACTTTACATGGGAACAGTTCAAGGAAGAACTGTATGCTAAGTTCATTCCTCGAAGCTATAGGAGGCAGAAGGAAATTGAATTTATGAATTTGAAACAAGGTAATAGGAGCGTGGCGGAGTACGATCGGGAATTTTGTACATTATCCAGATATGCACCTTATAAAGTAGAAACAGATGAGAAGATGGCTGAGATGTTTCGTTCTGGATTACGACCTGAAATCCGAATTATTTTAGCCGCTCAACCACCCATGTCTTACGCAGAAACTCTTAACCGTGCGTTGGACATGGAAATGGAGATTCAAGCTGAAAAGCATGCTGCTGAGACTAATGTTGGCGTACCACAAGGAATTGTACCAACAAAATCCTCCCAAATGGAACAAAAATATAAAGGAAAAAGAAAATGGGAGATGCGAGGAAATTCAAGCAAAAGACCGTTTCAAAGGCAGAGCTCCGCGGTGTCGAGATCATTCCGACCGCCGACTACTGGACAACCACTCTTTCCTCCGAATCAGATAAGACCACCCATGTGCCCTCAGTGCAACCGTACACATTTCGGTTTATGTCGGAGTGGGAGTAACACTTGCTACTCGTGTGGGCAGTACGGCCACTTTGCTTCTACCTGTCCATACAGACAGAATGTGGCCGGGAGAGGAGAAAGAGGAAATCTTCTCGACCCGTTCAAACTGTGAAAGCAATGACAGGATATTCACAACCTCCTCGCTATCAACTACCTCCACCGCAAATGACTGCAATCCCAGAAGCTTCAGTTCAGCATGCGTCATCTCAATCTCTACAAGTTCAACCTCAACATCAGCATGCGTATGCTTTGAAGCAAAAGCAACGAGCAGTACGGAAATCGGCGGTATGGCCCGGTTAAAGGTGTACTGTTATAGTTTTGTTTGATACGGAGCATCGCATTATTTCATTTCTACCGCATGCGTAGATAATCTTGAACTTCCCGTAGAATCATCTGAAGTAGGGTTCAAAGTACTTACTCCAATAGGCGGGGCGACAGTAGTGAATAAAGTATGTCCTAACTTAGAATTCGAGTTAGGATCACTTCAGTTAAAAGCTGAATCATTACGCCTCTTATGCATGTGGGACGTAGATATTATCTTGGGTATGGATTGGTTAACGGAAAATTTCACAACGATTCGTTGTGAACAACGAGAAATCGCATTTCAACCACCAGGAAAAGAACCCACGTGCTTTTATGGGATTGACGAGAGAAGAAGAAGGATACCTATGATATCAGCCTTGCAGGCAGAAAGGTTAATAAGATGTCTTGAAAATCGTGCTTATCTCGTATGCCTAAACAAAGATAACAAGAAGGATAGGAAGATTGAGGATGTGCCGGTTGTTCGAGAATATCCAGACGTATTCCCAGAAAAATTACCCGGTATACCGCCGGATCGACAATTGGATTTCGCGATTGATCTTGAGCCAGGCTCCGCGCCAATTTCCAAAGCACCGTATCGGATGGCTCCTAAAGAATTGCAAGAATTGAAAGTCCAATTACAGGAACTTCTGGACTTAGGATTTATTCGACCAAGCGCGTCACCCTGGGGAGCACCAGTGTTATTCGTCAAAAAGAAGGACGGCACCTTAAGAATGTGTATTGACTATCGAGAACTGAATAAGGTGACATTGAAGAATAAATATCCGCTTCCTCGAATTGACGACTTGTTCGACCAATTGAAAGGAGCAAAGGTATTTTCGAAGATCGATCTAAGATCGGGTTACCATCAAGTGAAGATAAAACCCGAGGATATACCGAAAACCGCTTTCAGGACTCGATACGGACACTACGAATTTGTAGTGATGCCGTTTGGACTAACCAATGCTCCAGCTGTGTTCATGGACCTCATGAACCGCGTATTCCATGAATATCTCGATAAATTCGTATTAGTGTTTATCGATGATATTTTAATCTATTCAAAGAGCGAACAAGAACACGAAGAGCATTTGAGAATTGTATTGGAAAAATTAAGGACACAAAGATTATATGCCAAGTTCAAAGAAGTGTGATTTTGGTGAAAGAAGTAAATTTCTTAGGGCATATAGTCTCGTGAAAGGAATTAAAGTTGATCCTGCCAAAGTCCAAGCAGTTCAGGAGTGGAAATCACCTACGACCCCAAATGAGATTCGTAGTTTCCTGGGTTTAGCTGGATACTATAGAAGATTTATTGAGGGATTTTCCAAAATTGCTAAACCAATGACGCAACTACTAAAGAAAGGGATAAAGTTTCAATGGACTTCAGAATGCGAAGACAGTTTTCAAGAACTCAAAGAAAGATTGACCAACGCTCCTATCTTAACAATACCTGATCCAGAGAAGGATTATACCATATACACGGATGCGTCGAGAAATGGAATAGGATGCGTTTTAATGCAAGAAGGAAAGGTCGTCGCATACGCTTCACGACAGTTGAAGATTCACGAACACAATTATCCTACTCACGATCTGGAGCTTGCAGCAGTGGTCCACGCATTGAAAATATGGAGACATTATCTGTATGGATCGAGATGTGAGATTTTCACGGACCACAAAAGTTTGAAGTATTTCTTTGAACAAAAAGATTTGAATATGCGACAACGAAGATGGCTCGAGCTGGTCAAAGACTACGATTGTGAGATCAAGTATCATCCCGGAAAAGCCAACGTCGTCGCAGACGCTCTGAGTAGGAAAATTCAGGAAAGATTAGGAACTCTTTTAACGGACCAAGGAGAATTATTAAAAGAGTTCGAGAGAATGAAGCTGGAAACCGTGTTACCTCCCCGAAATATTCAAGGAATTGTGGCGTCATTGATGGTACTTCCGAATTTGAGAGCTCAGATATCGAGCGCAAAGAAAGATAAACAACTCGAAACTCTGCGAGCAAAGATTCGAATGGGAAATTTTCAAAATATCATGAAGTGGAGATAATGCGATTATGTTTGGTAATCGCATATCGCACCTAATGATCTGAGCTGAAAAATGAAATTATGAATGAAGCTCATAAGGTTCCATACGCGGCACATCCTGGAAGTACGAAGATGTACCAGGATCTTAAACAAAAGTTCGTGTGGACTGAGATGAAACAAGACATTGCCTCCTACGTCGAAAAGTGTTTAGCGTGCCAACAAGTAAAAGCTTTACATCAAAGACCATACGGAAAGTTCTGACCTCTTGAAGTGCACGAATGGAAATGGGATCACATCGCTATGGATTTTGTAATTGGATTACCCAAGTCTAGGCGAGAAATACGGCCATATGGGTAATCATTGATCGATTAACCAAGAGCTCATTTCATTCCAATTCCAATTACGTATGGAGCGAGATAAGTTGGCACGATTTATGTTCGGAAATCGTTCGGCTACATGGAGTGCCGATCTCAATCACCTCCGATCGTGATACCAAATTCACCTCTCGGTTCTGGACTACTTTTCAGAAAGAATTGGGTACTCGATTGAATTTTAGTACCGCTTTCCATCCCCAGACAGACGGTCAGACAGAGAGAACAATTCAAACCCTCGAAGATATGCTCAGAACTGTGGTGCTTGATCGAGGAGATCAGTGGGAACAAGTCTTACCATTGATCGAATTTGCTTACAACAATAGTTATCAAACTACGATCGGCATGGCACCTTACGAAGCACTTTATGGTAAAAAGTGCAGATCACCTCTGTATTGGGACGAGGTAGGAGAACGGAAGATTCTTGGCCCAGAAGCGATCGAAGAAATGGTTCAAATTGTACGACAGATAAGACAAAGAATGAAAGAAGCTCAAGACCGACAAAAGTCCTATGCTGATCATCGCCGTATGTAATTAAAGTTTGAAATAGGGACAAGGTCTTTCTTAAAGTTTCCCAACTAAAGGAGTTCACCGTTTTGGAATAAAGGAAACTCAAACCAAGATTTCTTGGACCTTATGAGATATTGGAGCGGATCGGACTGTAGCTTATAGGTTAGCATTGCCGCCTAACCGCTAACGTACATGATGTTTTCCATGTCTCCCAACTCGAAAATACGTGTATGACCCAACACATATCCTTCATTATGATGAGATAGTTCCGATATTGATTTGAGCTATGAAGAAAGACCGAATGCATCCCGGACCGAAGGAGCAAAAGTTAAGGAATAAGATTATTCCTTTAGTAAAATTCGTGGAAACATCACGGTCCGTAAGAGGTGGCGTGGAACTAGAAGAGCAGATAAAGGAAAAGTACCCGATTTATTTAACAAGGTACTAAATTTCGGGACGAAATTTCTTTAAGGGAGGAATGTAGTAACCGAAAATCTTATAGTAATTATTAAAGCTTAATTAGGTATAATTAAGGGCTTAAAAGCTATTTAAGCTCTAAGAATCTATAAAATTCTAGATAATGAAATATTAATCGGTAAGAATCCAATTAATTTAAGATTCGAATATATGAGATTGGAAAATGTAGAGATTTATTAGAAATGAGTTTATTTGTGATTAAATGTGAAATGTGTGTTTATTAATGCATGTTTGCATGAAAAATGCTATTAATTAGAAATTATGTTATGAAATGCATTAATTATTTTTACTTATTACTTTTCCTATAAAATGGGATAAAATATTATTTAAGGTATTAAATGTCTTGAATAAATTTATTTTATTAATAATTAATGATAAAAGAATTATTTTTGCATAATTTTCGAAATTGAGAAGCAATATTTGATTAATTGAATTTTAACATATGAATGGATTTAAATTATGCTATATGAATCTAAATTCAATTATGAATATAAGTTGTATTGAATTTTATAATTTATTAAAGATATCATAGTATTAATTAAATTGTAGTAAAGTATAACATTAGTAAATGTAGAGGTGTAAATATAAATTTATTGAAATTTGTGTTTAATTAAAACAAAATGAATACAAAATGACATTTAAATGTAAATTAACATTCTAGAAATATAACACATATAATATATCATCCCCAACCTCCCAATCTCACTCCATTTTCGCACACACACACTAGTGCACACACAAAATTTTAATTTTCAATTTTAATTCATAATCGAGGGTAGAATTAAGGGATAATCACTTCTACTAAGGTAATTACTTCATTTATGCAAAGTTTTCATTAATTAAATGGATGAATTTTATGTTGAATGCCTATGAAATTTTGAAAATTTTAAAGTTAGGGTTATGCTTGATTTGTTTAAATTTTGTTATATGTATTGATTTAATTATGTTTATGGAGTTAGATTAACATATGTTATGGATTTAATTTGCTTAAATTCATGAAAGTGAAAAATTAAAGAATGGTACCTAAACCCTAATTTTGAATATGATTCATATGCTATGATATGATTGAATTAAGCTTGAATATATGTTTAAATATGCTTATAAACATCATATAAATGAAGAAATTAAAAGTTAAACAATGTTTGTGAAATTGGTGAAATTTTCGAAAACTATAGACTATAGGAACATGATGATGTTGATTTTATTTGAGTAATTTGAGATGATATTCAAGCTTAGGGATATGAATAATGCATAGAATGAATTTATGGAAATTTAATTCATGTGTATGAATAAAACCCTAATTTTCGAAAATGAAGGGGTGTTCTTGAACTTTGATTTCTTGATTTTATTTGATGTATTTGAGTTGATATTTGAGATCTAGGATAAAAATAAAGCTTAAGTAGAATTATTGGGAATTTTTGAACATAAGTATCAAAAGTTAGAAAATTAAAGTTTAAGACTAAAGTTATGATTTTATGTAGAAATTTGTAAGCAAGACTTGAATGAATGATGAAATAATGATCAATGGTGTTAATTAAGTATGATTATGTGATATTTGATGTTTAATGGGTTGTAGATATTCAAATGTATATATATATCGAGTTAAATCGCCTTAGGCGATCAACGTTGAATTATATGATATTACTCATGTATAAGGTTCTTAAGTGTATGTTTGATGATATGATGATGATATTGAGGAGTTTGGGATAAGATTGGTGTAGTTTGGTGTGTTTGGACTATGCATATTACAGATGTTCTGTTGTAGAAATTTCGGTAGAATTAGGCGTTAGTAAAACAAGTTATATGTTAATTGATAGTTGTTAACATATATATAAATTATAAAGGAAGATTACTAAAGATTTATCATAATCTTATGTTTAAGGATCCAGCAAGAGGAAATCGAGAAGTAAAGGAAGAAGAAACGAAGCTGTTAGATTAAACGTCACGAGGTGGGTAATGCCTCAAAGTTTAATTTGAACAAAAGAATTTATGTTATGCTTGAACTTGTTTTATTATGAAACTACTTTCAATCACCACATGATAAATATGTTGAAATTGAATGTTTTACCACAATGTGGGTATGACGAAATTACCTATCTGCGGTAGGAAGATATTATTCGTGTCGGGTAGATGGTCGTGAGCTTGCAAATGTAGGCCGGCCATGGTATTGGGAGGAGGCCTACTTCCCTTTACCGTATAGCGTAGATAGGGTATGACCGTAGTTGTGATCCTTGGGACCAACTCGGGTATGTTATGCCGGTATGTTTCAAAATAAAGTGTGGTGATATGTTATTATGTGAAAGTTTTCTTATGAAACACCAATGTAATCGTCTTATGAACTGCTATTTGAAAGAAAGGTTTTCTTGAATGAAATGTTACTTTGAAAGATATATTGGCATTATCCACTGAGTACTTTCTGGTACTCATATCCTCCAAAATGTTTTTATCATGCAGGTTGAGTATGAAGGAGTTGTGGCTGGAAAACTGAGCTGAGATGTCCTTTTGATCTTTTACTCTATTTGGATATGTTTGAATATCATGTCTTCATACATGATATTCATTGATCTTCCATTCTTGAACTTTGAAACTTTGAAACCGTACTTTTGATGAATCATGTAAATATTTTGAAACTTTTATATAATTGGTGAGGTTGTGTCCTCATTTGATAATTCTTTGTAGTTGGATATTTTACGCATGCGGGTTGGCTTATTTCATTTTCAAATGTTATGTTGTCCGTTTGTTTTGTTTTTTTTTCAAAACCTATTTCCTAACATTTATTGTTAATAAGAGATTATCGATTATTAAACCGATCATGACCGATTATTTGTTTAATTGAGTAATTAAATAGTCGGGTTGTGACAATCTTAATATTCTTGAGTCCACTATGAAAAGGACAAGCTGTTTTTCTTGTTGGTTCCTCCTCCTAGCCGAAAGCTCCAAAGGCTAAGACATATAAGGGAAGGGAAAGGGATAATAAAGGTTCATCTAAACCAAACAAGTTGAAGGCATAGGGTGGAGTTGGGCGAAAAGAAAAATACTCAATCGATGACATTTGCCATTTACGCAACAAGCCGAGGCATTGGAAGAGGAATTGCAAGGAGTATCTTGCAAGCTGAAGGGTTCGGTATATACTATGTTGAAGTTAACTTGTGCATTAACGATACTTCTTGGATATTGGATACGGTTGTTCCTCACATCTTTGTAATGATTTACAGGTGATCGTGGAAACTAAGAAGTTGAGCAAAGGCGAGACAGTTCTACGTATGGGCAATGGAGCAAGAGTTGCTGCTTTAGCTGTAGGAACTGTTTACTTAGCTCTTGATAGTGGTTTTAAGATTGTTTTGAACAATTGCTTTTACGTACCTAGTTTGATTAAGAACATCATCTCTATTCCAGTTTTGAATAGAGAAAGTATGAATTTTCAATAAAAGGTGGAATATGTTCCATCTTGAAGGATGCTTCTTTAATTTATTCTAGTGTATTGGTTAATGGTCTTTATACTATTATGCCACAAAACCCTATTTTGCATATTCAACAAAGTAAAAGAAAGTTAGATGATCGTAGTTCTATAGAGTTGTGGCACTCGAGATTGGGTCATATTTCTGAGAAAAGAATGAATCAATTGTCTAATTTGCTTGGTCTTTCAAATGAGCAAAAGTTGGCAACTTGTGAATCTTGTCTCAAAGGAAAAATGACTAAATCACCATTTGTTGGACAAGTGGAGCGAGCTCAACATTTATTGGATTTGATCCATACAGATGTTTGTGGACCACTAAGTGTTAATGCCCGTGGGAACTATCACTATTTTGTAACATTTACCGACGATTACTCTAGGTATGGTTATGTGTACTTGATAAGACACAAATCAAGTATCCGAAAAGTTCAAAGAATTCATACAAAAGTGGAAAAAAAACGGCTCAAGTATTAAAATTCTTGATCGATCGAGGAGGTGAATACTTAAGCGGTGTGTTCTTGATTATCTAAAGAGAATGGGATTACATCACGATGGGCGTCTCCGGCACTCCTCAACTCAATGGAGTGTCGGGCGTAGAAATCGAACCTTGTTAGACATGGTGCGATCTATGATGGGCTTCACTTCATTACCTCTTTCGTTTTGGGGATATGCTTTAGAAACAGCCGTACATCTATTAAATAGAGTGCCATCTAAAGCAGTACCTAAAACACCATATGAATTATGGTTTGACAAAACATCTTCTTATAAATATCTTAGGATATGGGGGTGTACTGCTTATGTGAAGCAGTTAATGGGAGATAAGTTGGATATGAGATCCATCTTAAGTAAATTTGTGGGATATCCAAAAGAGTCTATTGGATATTATTTCTATGATCCTCGGAACAAAAGTGTTTGTTTAGAAATGCTACTTTCCTGAGGAAGAATTTACGTCGGCGAGTGATAGGATTGTAGAACTTGATGAAACTCAAGAACCACAAAGTTTCCTGTTGTGTAAAATACTCAATCGTGAAGGTGAAACTTCTTATGCACAACCCCGTCAAAAGTCCACAAGAGTTTCAAAGCCGCTGATAGGTTGAACTTATTGATGGAAAACAATGAGATAGAACAACCTATGGATATTGATCCAAGAACTTATTCCGAGGCGATAAGAGATATTGACCGAGGTAAGTGGTAAAGCTACAATCCGAAATGGATTCCATGTACTTTAACAAGGTATGGATCTTGGTGGATCTACCATTTGGAATTGTTCCTATTGGTTGCAGTGGATTTTCAAGCGAAAGCTTGGAGTAGATGGAAATGTGGCTACCTATAAAGCTCGTGCGGTTGCAAAGGTTATACTCGAGAAAGAAGGAATTGACTATGAAAACTTTTCACCGCTTGCGATGCTTAAGTCCATTCGAACTCTACTTGCCATAGCTGCATATTATGACTATGAAATATGGCAAATGGATGTAAGATCGCATTCCTTAATGGAAACATTAAGGAAAATATTTATATGGTGCAGCAGGAAGGCTTTGTATCTAAGGGAATGAACAAAGGTTTGTAAACTCAAAGATCAATTTATGGACTTAAACAAGCTTCAAGAAGTTGGAATATCCGATTCGATGAAACAATCAAAGCGTTTGGTTTTCAAAAGAATCCGGAAGAGCCATGTGTGTATAAGAAAGTTAGTGGGAGTGCAGTAGTGTTTGTTGTGCTTTATGTTGATGACATCCTAATCATTGGGAATGATGTAGGAATGATGCAATCAACAGGAATTTGGTTGTCAAAACAATTCTCCATGAAGGACTTAGGAGATGCATCTTTCATCCTTGGAATTAAAATCTATCGAGATAGATCAAGAAGGATGATTGGATTATCTCAGTCCATGTACATAGACAAAATGTTAAAAAGGTTTAGCATGGAAGAATCCAAGCGTGGATACTTGCCAATGAGTCATGGTGTTTCACTCTCTAAGGCAATGTCTCCTCAGACTCCTGAAGAGAGAGAAAAAATTACGCGTATGCCTTATGCTTCTGCAATAGGAAGTATTATCTACGTCATGTTATGTACACGACCTGATGTCGCACATGCTCTGAGTGTCACGAGCGATATCGGTCTAATCCAAAGTGAAGAGCATTGGAAGGTCGTAAAATCAATCCTTAAGTACTTGAGAATAACTAAGGATTTATTTTGATCTCTGAAATGGGAACTGAAACTAGAGGCTTTCACCGACTCTAGTTTCGATCGAATAAAGATGACTCCAAATCTATGTCGGGTTTATATTCACTTTGAATGGTGGAGCAATTTGTTGGAAAAGTTCCAAGCAAGAAACATTTGCTGATTCAACCATCGAAGTGAATATATTCTTTGCATCGATGCGACAAAAGAAGTTTGTTGGATAAGGAATTTCATTCAAGAGTTGGGTGTAATTCCTTCACTCTTGATCCGATGCACTGTATCTTGTGATAACAATGGAGCTATTCATGCAAGCTAAAGAACCAAGATCTCATCAAAGATCCAAACACATTATGAGAAGATACCACTTGATTCGAGAAATCATTGGTAGAGGTGATGTCGTTGTGGGCGAGTTGCTTGGCGAGAAAATGTAGCGATCCGCTAACTAAACCCTTGTCACGAGAAAGTATTCAAGGACATCTTGAAAGATGGGTCTAAGATATGTGGGTGATTGGTGCTAGGCGAGTGGGAGATTGAAAGAGTTACACCCACATGCACCAATTAGATTGGTCGTTTTACTTTTAATAAATTTGTAAATTCAATCTTATTGGAATTTATATTAATAAAGGCATTTATTTATCTATTGTATTTGTTATTAATAATTATATACTTTAGATAAAGTCCTTAGACCATGATAAGTTATAAGATATGGTCACGTATATGATGGTGATTTTGAAATGTGTCTTTGAAGCTTTGGTCTTAAAATTAGTTAAAGTGAAATGACTATTCAAGACAGGACATTGAATTGTTGGAAATAACTCGCACGTATGATACACACTTATAAGATGAGAATATTGTGTTTCATCAATATTAACGTAGTTGACGTAAGTGTATATACGTGGGTGCTTGTTAGAGAACAAGTACACTGAACTGACCCGCTAGAAATTCTTATATGAATTCATTTTATCGAAATAAGAATTTCTAATATATGATAGTACATGATTAGTCCTTTGACTTGAGACACCATAGTAATCTTGTATGAGTTCTATTTCATTTTGATATATTATCTGATTGCTAGACAATCGTTAAAGATTTTATGTTGGATGCGATATGAATAAATATGGAGATTAATGCGTGGTCGATAAAGAATCTATTACTTTTTAAAGACGAGAGAATCTCCTACAGTTTTCATTGTTCATAACTCGAAGACCTTGGCCAAGGCACGATGAATAATGATTCATTAAAGAGTTATTGAATTTGAATGAAAATGTAACTATTGAATTGTTTTGAGTTTTCGATTTAATTCCATACTCAATATCCAATTTGGAGATTAGATAATAGAAGGACCATACGTGTATGACGATTCATATTTAAAATAGGTTTACTCGCTATTTCACCTAGTACTAGGTGACCATGCTACTTGCTAGATGTTCCCATGGTTTGTAGGTTCTTGAAATTAAAGAGTTAATTTCAAGTAAATTAATTTATTGGATGAATTAATTGAATAAATGTTATTTGTTTAAGTTGTAATTTGTTACAAGCCTATTACTAGTGCTAGTTGTGAACCTAAGAGGGTCACACACAAAAAGCTAGAACGTGTCAATTGAATTGATTCAATAGTTAAATCCGATTAATTAATGGTGATTAATTAATTGAGACTTGTTCTAATTTAACATGTTAAATTAGATATTCCATTAAATTTATTTAGTTGAATATAATTGGATTAATAAGTCTAATTCTATATTAAATTAATTAGATTAATTTAATTAGATATAAAATTAATTTGATTAATTTCAAAATCTAGAAAATCAGATTGTTTATATATATATATATATATATATAGAGGAGGGATCAAATAGTACCCGGGCCTGAGATAGTATGTAGTACTCAATCTCATCCACTCATCTCATAGATCCTATGGTTCAGATTATTTCGGAGTTTTAAAGCTTAATTTCGCTGATTTTCGCTTCATTAAGGGTAGATTAGTAATTTGATTTGTTAGGTGATTGCGAAAAATATACTATGCATTTAGTTGAACTAAATAATGCATTCAAATGAACAAAAACTGCATGCAATTGAACACAATAATGCATGCAGGTTTTTACAACTTGATTGCTATGTAATACAGAAAAACTGCTTGAACAAAGAACTGCATAGTGTTGAACACGAAAATGCATGTGATATTGATTTATTCATAATTTCTCATCTAGTTTAGATCAATTACTTTTAGTTTCATAATTCGAAAGAAAACAAATGATCAACAAGAAAGAAAGCAAATGATCAACAAGAAAGTGTTTGTGCATATTGAAGAAGAGAAAAGAGATATCAAAATGATAATTTTGTTTTAAAACATCATGGTTATGTTACATTCTATGCATTTTATGTTTAGTCGTATGCATGTTTTGTTTTTAATATGCATGCCTATATATTATTATGCATATGCGGTTTATGTGTATTATGATGCATGTTTATGTGTATCAATACATATTCTTAAATAATTGCATCATCTTGTCGTCTCCTTCTCCGATTCACTTATTTCTTTGATTTCAAGCAAACTCCACCGTAAACCACCGTCCCTACTCCAATTTTGACGAACTTGCCATAAACATCACCATAACCACCATCTCTTGATACCTCAATCTTCTCTCAAAATTATATTTATTTTTCTTCAATTTCAAGCAACTAATCAATGATTTTTACGTAATTTCGAGCAACGATCGTACCACGATTGTCGCAGATCGTGATGACCACCACCGCGACCGCCTCCATTGTGTCATTGTTGTTGTCGGCTTCCTATTCTTCTCCGATGAACAATAGCGGTTGCAAATTAAGAAGAAGAAGAAGAAGAAGAAGAAGAAGAAGAAGAATGAAAATTATCAGTATTGCCCTCGGTAAAATAAAAATAAAAATTAAAAAAATGCTATGCCACGTGTCGCTTGTCCATGACATCCACATGGCTACAATGTGTGGTCTAGATTGAGTACTACATACTATCTGGGGACCGGGTACTACGGGAACCCAACTCTCTCTATATATATATATAGATATATATATATATATATATAATTGTTGGATAAAAAAAAAAGAAAAAGGAAAAGAAAAAGCGTGTGATTCACATCATGTAACTGTTGGAATGATTGTGATAATAATGGTCATGTTAATGATGATGATTATTGGCACTAAATGGGAAAACGTTTTCCTTAATGCTTGATATTCTATCGTTCTTTTAAAAAAGAGGACAGACGTGTTTTTCCGGCTTCCAGTTTCTTTTTGAGTCCAGCTAGTATTCTGATTTTTTGAGAAAAAATGAGTGTTTGGGTTTGCTAGCGAAAAATCATTCACTCGACGCGTTCTACAAAGTGTGGACTTGAGGCGTATCCTGAGGGAGAACGTTTGATCGAATCTCTACATCAAGCGAGTTTGGATTCGATCATTCTTATACCTTACATCATGGCGTGAAGTCGTGATGAAATAATCGTTGTTTCATTTATTCTAATTTTTAATTTTATCTTTTGACCCGATCAAGATGATGTCTAGTATAATTATATACTATATGAGCTCGTTTAACCGATAATACAAGTTAAGACTTTATATATTTCAGTATGATATTTTGTAGGTATTAATATTATGTTTGCTTGGATATATTAAATTATCTGTCACATATATGAATTATGGTAAGAGGTTGAAACTACGTACTTTAATTCGATGGTAAATAAAATAATATATGACATAATTATCATCTCTGGTATATATGTTCATCCGCCTCCTAGATATGATACAAAATCACACATAATTGGCAGATGATAGATATATGCTACAAAACTTGTACCAAATCGTTGTTGAGATTCACTAGGCTGTTAACGATTATACTTTAATAATTATTGTAGAATTCAGTATATACTATATAGGGGAAATATATATCATTACCCACATTTGTAAAAGTGTGTACAGCTCATACCCATTTTCCAAAATGAATACAACACATACCCATTTATATTTTTTAATATATATCTAGTGCAATTTTGAGTCATTTCACGACCAAACCGTAATATTTTTGTCCGTTAACAACATGTGAATCAGTAATATTTTTGTTTGTTAACAACATAATCGTAAATGATTTGAAATTATAATCGATTATTCTTTAAATTACTTTATAGTTATAGAGAAAAGTCATGAAAAATAATAATTAAATCATCTGAATCGGGTTTGTTTTTTTAAAAACATAAATGAATCAAAAATTAATTAACACCTAAAATCGTTGATTCGATCGGTAATTCCATGTTTTCGATATATGGAGTTACAATCAACGTATGAAAAATAATAATTAAATTATTGAATGATGTTTAAAAAACATAAATGAATCAAAATTTAATTATTCATGTTTGGTCGGTAATGCTTTTCGGAAACATGGAATACCGACCGAATCAACGATTCTTATGTGAATTAAAAATAATAATTAAATCATTTATTCACATAAAAATCGTTGATTTCGAAATAACATGTTTCCGGTCGATGGTCGGTAATTACCGACGGAATCAGATTTTTAATTTAATTATTCTACGTACTTTAATTCCATGTTTCGTAAATAAAATCAACGATTCTTATAATAATTAAATTTTTATTCATTTATGTTTTTTAAACATCATTCGGTTTTAATTATTATTTTCATATTTTCTCTCTAGTAATTTAACAAAATAATTTCGCAATCATTTATTAAAGTCAAAAATATTAATGTTACTCACGGTGGAAATTTTCCAAAATATTGAAATGAATAAATGCAAAATATAAATTTATATTGTTGTCGGAACAAAACGACAAAAAAACTATTTCACTACTACCGTGACTTATCTTCCCGATTTAATTTCCATACATGCTATATAAATAAGTCTTTCGAGACGAAGATGAGAAAACAAGCATTGAGGAAAACATCACGCGAGGCGAGGCGAAAATATTGTAATTTCACGAGAAAAACATACATTGAGGGCAATTTAAGTTTAATCTGTTTCAAAGAGGCAAGAGAAAACATCACGAGAAAACATCACCCTAAACATTAGAGGTAATTTAAATTTTAAATCTTGTGTATTTAATTTTAATTATCTTGTTTAGTACTTTGTTTGTTTCAATTTATATTCTATATAGTGATAAATTGAGATAGAATATGTATTTGTATGATTGCATAGTTTATTACAATTTCCGTTAGATATATTTATATTTAAGTGAGTATATTTTAATTTATAGGTGAATTTAGATTAAGTTATGCATTTTAAATTAATGTTTACGTTTAGGTGAACTTAGATGTATTTATATGGTTTTATGATTTTTTAGATGCATGTGAATTTAGATTAAGTTTATGGTTTTTAGGTGAATTTAGATTAAGTTTATGGATAACGTATGTTTAATTGCATAATATAGATTAAATTTAAATATACATTAAGTTTAGTAGATTATGTTTAAATATAAATTATTTATGGATAACGTATGTTTATTTATTTATTTATAAAAAATTTAGAGACTTTATATAAAATGTGCGTTTATTTACTTTTATATTAATGATAACATTATTTCTATATTTAAATTTAATTGCATAATTATTTTTATTAGTGTATTGATTTTATGTATTTAAATTTAATTGCATAACTAACTAAATACATATAATTATTATGTCTCCATCGATCGGAAACAAGGAAATATCGATAGGAGACATAAAACTTGAAATTAATTTTAGATGAATGTATCGATCGAAACAAGGAATTTAATACTAATTATTAATTAATTTTTTTTAGAAATTAATTTTAAATGAAATCAATTAGGATAATTTTAGATTTATTAGGATAATCTTGAATTATTGTTGTTGTTTTAATTTTAAATGAAATCAATTAGGATAATCCACGAAATTAATTTTAAATGAAATCAATTAGGATAATCTTGAATTATTGTTGTTTATGATATTAGATTTCTTATTGTTAGTTTTATTTAGATTTATTATTGTTAAATTTGTTTAGATTAATTATTGTTAATTTTGTTTACATTAATTATTGTTAATTTTGTTTACATTTGTTTTGCTTATTTGTTTAGATAATTCGATTGTTTACGCTATTTATAATTATTGCATAATTCGTTTAGATAATTGGATATAATTATTGGATAATTCGTTTAGATAAGTGCCGACATAATTGTTTATTAGATAAGTCCCTTTAATGAATTTATTGTAAGAGACTTTAATTATTTAATTAGATTGCTATTTTTTCTTATTTGTATATTTGATTAGAATGTATATTTGTTTTGTACATTAGAAAAATCATATTAAGACCGTATATTTACATTAATGTAATCTTGTATTTGTTATAGATGTCGGGATGGAAGAACATTATTGTTCGATATGGAGGCGATGGGATCCTTCTTTATGTTACATTGACGGTGTCGATCAAATGCCTTTGTTCGAATGGACAATGTAATTATCTGGGAGTTCATAGAGATGATTAATCAAATTATGTTGGGAAATTGTTGAGTACAACCTACCAACCGCATTATCTATCGAGATCTCGGGTGGTAGAATTATCAAATTACTTTTGAGTAATGATGATCAACTTTTCGATTGGCTCATGATGCCCAAGCGGTCTATGTGACTCACGATGCCGACACGTCCCAATCGGAGCAAGAACTATATAGACCTTCGTTTGAGATACCATCCTCGTCAACATATGACTACACTTCCCAAAACATATCGTTCGATCGTTGTTGACACAACAATTTACATCATCGATTGGTTTGATCGATACATCTCAATATATGCCGCAACACATGGATCCATCCAGAATTACATTTCCCAACATATCCGCAACCACAACGGTGATACACTTGTTGAGGACAATATGACGACGACTACGTTGAAGAAGAAGAAGATGAAGCAGTCGGATGAAGAGGAAGAAGATCGCGAGTGCGCTTTGGTGAGCTATGGCTCATTTGTAGAGTTTGGCGATGGATCCGTCGAGAGGGTGGATTCGGGAAGCTTCATCTACGATTATGCGAGTAACACGCAAGAGCACGTGGGAGGCCTAGAGCTGAAGAAGTTGAGGAGATGAGCAACCGGCTAGTCCTCGTTATTCCTCATGATGCTTGATTAATCTCTTTGCTCGTCCTCTCCGGACTCGGTTCCAGACCGATGAGTGGCGAAGGTTCCATCTTGACGACAAGGGTGAATCAAGATATCCGGTAGGGCTATGGCATTTGGAGCGTCGAGTAGAATTTGTTATTCCTCGATCCGATAATTCGAGGATTACATTCAAATGTCGATATCATAATCGGTGTCCTTTTCTACTACGTGCATCGCAAGAAGGTGGATTTTGGTTTGTCCGCAAGTTTGATGCTATACATACTTGCGCGACGAACCTAGTGAATATCGGAGTAAGGAAGGTTAATGCCCGTGTAATTGCAGCATACATATCATGAAAATACGCCAAGACGGTGAAGTGCTAAAGCCGAGGTCCATTATAGGCGATTTGCGGCGAGTACGGTGTACACGTTACATACAAGTGTGCAATGCGAGCCCGTAATAGGCGATCGAGATGATATACGGTGGACATGAAGAATCATTTCAGCTACTACCTAGTTATCGCATATGTTATGGATGAGCAATCCCGGTTCGATGGTGACTTGGATATTGGATCGGATGGTCGGTTCCGTCACCTCTTTGTCGCGCTCGGTTCATGCAGTTGGCGTACACATTGTGCCTCCGACCCGTGATTGTAGTCGACGATGCACTTGAAGGGCCGCAATAAAGGCGTATTATTCGTCTTGTGACAAAGGACGCAACGAGCAAGTTTTTCCATTAGCTTATGGAATTGGTCCGATCGAGAATGATGTCTCATGGACTTGGTTTACATCTCGACTATAAGTCGCTTATGGATCAAATCGGAGATGTTGATTGTTTGAGATGCCCATGTCGATATAATGAGCGCGTCGAGTGTGTCTACGATGCAACACACGGATTATGCTACTACCATCTGGCGAAAAAATCACCCCGTTTGGGCAACCATCCGCAGTTATTTGAAAGCCGCTTATGCGTGCAAGATGCACACTTTGAAAAGCGATGGCTATGTTAAAGTCTCGTGAAGGCCGATGGTAGTGGCGCATATACCAAGTTGGTGGAGGTTGGAGTGCAGTGGGCTGAATCACGATGCCCGTTAGGCGCTACGGTTTATGACATCGAACATTGTCGAATCATTCAATTCTCGAATATTGTGGGCTGAGCGATTGCCAATTTGCTCAATGATTGAGGCGATCCGTCACATTACGAAAAATGGTTCGATGAGAGACATGAAGCGAAGAAAGAGGTGCGCGCTGAATTGACCCTCAAGCAACGCGAAGATGATGGTATCAATGGAACTATCACGCAGATACGATGTAGTGCCCTCATCGGACTCCACTTTCAAAGTCAAGCGCAAGCAAAACATTGAGTCAATCTCAATACGCAATCGTGTGCGTGTTTGGAGTGGGACATGGATATGATACCGTGTTCTCGTCTTTGTTGCACTATATGGTGCAATTTAAGTTTAATTATGTTAATTTTTTGATCAAATTGATTTCACTTACATATAATTGATTATATAAATTTTTAGTCATAAAGGTCACCATATATCTAACTATGTGGGGAGTACTACCATTCGCAAAGCTAGCGAGCATACTCGTGTCGGATCAATCTGTTCACCACGGTCTAGTTGGACCGCTCCTCCGGATGTTCTTTGGAATTACGCTTATGCCTCCTAATAGAGTCCGTCGGTGGGCGCCCAAAGTGGGTCGATATCGTCATCCAATGAAGTGGGATCGAGTAGTAGAAGTCGTGCACTACGGACATGTAGCTTGTGTGGTAATGAATCTCATCTGCGTCGAAAATGTCCTTACTTATCCGAGACGAGTGACATTGTAATGAAAGAAAACATTCATGTAAAGATATTATTAACATTATTATTATTTTAACTTAATCAAATTGAATTGAATTGACACTACAAAAAACATGCGACAATGACGGAAAAATCCGTCGCTAAACATCAACAATCCGTCGTAACACATATATATCTCACTAACTAAAACATTAATCTTTTATCAAAAAAAGAAAAAAAAGAAGCTTGAGCGATGAAGTCCAATTCGGGATGATTGTGATTCTTGCCGCTCTTACATTCTTCTTTCTATTTTGTGGTTGTGTTTCATACAATTTCGATCGTTTCCATCACCGAAATCGAGGTAAAGGTTCCTTCTCCGCTATTTTTTTTCGCCCATTTTCTTTTTTACGCGTTTGTTTGTTTGAATAGCGGTGAAAACTTTGATCTTCACGAGTTTTAGTACTAATGGAGTGCTAGTATGTGGTTTCCGTTGCTTATTTTATCTACATCGACGGATGCATGTTAGTGCTGATTTTGTTTCCCTTCGGCCCCCTGCCTATTTTGGAGACCAGTTTTGTTCATTTCTCTGATAGACTATCTTATCAGATTGCGCTCGTTTGCTTTATAGGTTAAAGTGTATGTTTAACGTATTCACCTAACATTGACTTAAACTGGAGTCCTAAGATTTATGTTTAGTTTGAGATTTACGTTTTCGATATCTTGTTCTTGATCGATGAGATGTAGATGGGGAGAGGGCGAAGAAGAAGAACATTTCCATTGAAGGAGATGTCAAGTCCAATGGACGATCAATATGCCAAATCTCATTGTAGTTTATTCTAGTAAAAATAAATTTAACTCGAATAACGTCATTTCATTTTTACAGGTTATGTAATACTTATTTCATTGAGCTATGATTCTTCAAAATAGCACACAAATTCATTCAACGATCTTAGCTTGAGTTAAATACTAAGTTGTTGTCATGAGGATTAATAACTATCGTATAATCAAATATTCGATAAATAATATGAACATCCATTTGCATCCAATATACCAATACATACCAATATACAAATACATACCAATATACCAAGATACATGCTAATTTCTACTCTTCCTCTTCCTCTTCCTCTCGGCTTCTTATATGGATCACATATCTCATATATATTTCCACCTACTTTATGTCTATATGCTACAACATTAGGCGTACCCATTCGATGCTCGGTGAACCGAAATAAGACGTTCCACACCATGCACGCAAATGGACCATCAGAAATTGTCTTCACGTCAAATACCTACGAAGAGGCAGCTCGTGTAATAATCGCATCATTATTCCATGGTGGTATCGGTGGGAGTTAGCCTCGAACCATCTAGTGAAGAGAAGAAAGCGGCCGCAATAATCTAGTCGAACACGAAGTCCATCATCCTCGCATCCACTTGATCCCGTCCATCCTCCAAATACGTGAGTCAAACAAAGACGCAATGACCAGTGCATATCCACGCCGCACTATCGCGAAACGCCGATCGATGCAAGGGATAATGATCTATAAAATTAATATTTAGATAAAATAAACAAGGACACGTAACCATTTAGATAAATTAATATTTATTGTATTAAATAAGGTTACTGCGTGGCACGTAACCATGATGTATAACCCGTCATGCCGAGGACAATCGCTATCCAATGCGTTGGTGGTCGCCATGTAAAGCAATGCTCTCGGGGTCATGATCAATGGTGCCTCACACTTGTCTTGAATGTAGGGCGAAAGCATTGCGTGTACCTCGGACCATGAATTTTGCGAAACATCTATTCAACATTGAAAATTAAGTAATTAGAGATACTACACATATATACTATATATTGATTGTATTAAAGACTTACGAAAAACTAGTATCGAGGATGATTGTGTTTTGATAATCCACCCCATCCAATACGCCGATCCGGCATCGAGTCTCATCCTCAAATACACCATGAATAGATCGACGACCTGCAAAATTATTTTAGGGATACATATCAATATAAGTAGATGTACTTAAAAAATGAAGCATATTGTATAAAACGTGCCGAACATCAAAGCGCCTCTGGCATTTCGATATTCACGAAAAATGCAACCTGGACTTGTCGTTCAGTACCCCGAACAACCACCATTGCCTTATTTGTGTTCAAGAAACGCTGGTAATTTATCACTATATCACCGGATAATGGACGTGGCATCGGGCTATTCACGTATGGTGACCTCATTCTGAGAAGGTCTCCGTGCCTGTTCACCTCTCCGTATCCCGAACTACAAACATTTAATTTAGAAAATGAAAACATAACAAATATAATGAAATATTATAAACGCCAAATATGAGACTTAATAGTTACTGCTTTGCTCCAACTGCTGCGGGCTCGAAACCGCCTCGCGGCGTCCCGAGGCGTCAGATCACTAAATAGGTCCAGTCCCATCATGGAATGATGAGATGTAGTTCCAGGACTGGTACCATGGATCTGGTGAGAGTAGCGGGGAGGGGTATCACTGGGCGATGCAGGTCTTTGCCTCGGTAGCTCAATATGTCCACCGCCTCGGGGACATCCGGGTGGGCGGTGATGTGGTCTCCTGATCTTCACCTCTCGTCGTCGTCGTCGGATGACGTGGGACATGAGGTGCATGTGTAGCCGTATCGTCCCTATGTGTGCAACCACATCGAGTCTTCTCTAAGAGGTTTTCAAACCACTTCTTTATCTTTGGAATAAATTTGTCTTGATAGACCTCTCGATCGTCACCTTGCTCGTCCTCCTCCCTGACAGATTCCGGATAGATTCCTGAATCAACGACGATCGACGGAACTAAGGCATACAGGTGCTCACCACCATTGCTCGATGAAGCTGCCTCCCGGTATGTCTTCCGTATCCGCCTCTCAACGGATGGACGGCTATCCATATATGGCCGCAGCTCATCAACAACGGAACCTCAACGAACCCAACCGACGATGTCCTGCAGGCGGGTATCGGGTGAAGGCTCGAGGCTCGCTCGATGGAGACCACGAAGATCGGGATCCTCAACAAACTGTGGAGCCCTCCTCGAACTCGGCGTCTACGTCGAGGCTCATCCACCGGAGGTGGATGAGACACACCACGACGAGAAGGAACTGCGTCCCTCCTCAAAGGATTTGACGGTATAACAAAATTCACACCGAGTGGAGAGGGTGTGAGATGACACCGATGGCGGTGCTAACCTCGAATGAGTCCGGCTCGATGGTTGTGAGATGATAATCGACCTACAATAAATTGAAAGATGTTATTTAATATTCTAATAAATACAATACCTCATACATGATTTAAAATTATAATAAAATTCAATACCTCTTGCTCAAAAGTGATCAGAAAAGCTGCGGTGAGAGCCTACTCTTGAACTTCCACCTCAACACTCTCGGATCTGTTGTGGGATTGATGTACATCCAGCTTATACTTCCCAAGCTGGTATGATCTCGGTGACCAAGCATATAGTGCCCAGATCGTCCGTAAAGTGGTATTGAGCATTAGGTTGACATCGCGTCGTATAATATCTCAATATCTGTAAGCGTAGGCCACACGAAATCGGCAAAACGCCTCCGGATCGTCAACCAAGCCCAAACCCAATCAGCTATTATCTTCCCGTATCGCACTCCAATCACGAACCCATGAGGGTAATAACGTGGGCCTGCGTAAATAGTGACGAAGATCTACATCATCACTAAAATCACTACTACAAAATCTATCTACTAGATTACGTAATGTAATCTGTGTGCCCATAAAAAATTTATAGACCTCAACGTCGCTCAAGTCGTAGTCTAGTGTGGGATCAAATGATGATGACCCAAATTGCGGGCGGTGACTAGAGCATAATCTTTAATGGAAAAACATATATATCTTCCATTGATGAAAAATACATCTCCGGATGTGTAGGCTCTATCGACGGGAGACTAAATGGTGCGAAGATAAACTAGACTTAGGCCGGAGCCCAATCAATCGAGATGACCAAAGCAACCCCTAAACATATCTACCAACTCTTGTGCCACTTATCTAGCAAGACATTCTTAATATACTTAAAATAATCATCCTATAATAAGTCTTTACATCCGCCATCACATTTATCGTGGTAGGCCTCAAGAAAACAGGATCGACCTATAATTTTATCAATGTCACATATTACACAACGTCTGACAAACTAACAAACTACTACAATAATTATTTCATTTGTCTATAATTCGCATCAATAAACATTCTATCATATAAATATCAAAATAATTAGAACTCAATCTCTACAAATCATCGATAAAAACTAACCATAATTAAGTAATACAATTTAACTATTCTAAACCATAAACGTTATTTATTCAATCATATACCATAAACGCTATTTATTCAATCATATTCCAAAATGATATCTCGAAAACATACAAGCCATAAACAATATTAACATACTCAATAACATAATTCAACGTATTGATATTCAATTATATACAATCATATTATTCAATAACATTTACCAACATTTATCGATCTCAATAACATAATTCAACTACTCATATTCAATCATATACAATCATATTATTCAATCACATCTACCAACATTTATCCAATCTCAATTACAAAATATATTTAAGGTAAACATAACTAAGGGTTCACACGAAAACATACCGTAAATGCGACATATTGCCTTGAAAATAATACCGCATCATTACAAAATTCAATTAATAATTTCAATTAATAACTAATAATTATTTTAATTAATAACTAATAATTAGAAAATTAAATAATTCAATTAATAACTAATTATTAATAACTAATTATACAAAATTCAATTAATAATTTCAATTAATAACTAATAATTAATAACTAATTATACAAAATTCAATTAATAATTTCAATTAATAACTAATAATTAGAAAATTAATAATTCAATTAATAACTAATTATTAATAACTAATTATTAGATTGTTTCGATCGACCAATTCAACTTTCCGATCGATGAAGGCCTGCCGATTCGAGCGGAGAAGCGCTCGCCGATCGGAAAGATTCGATTGTCGATCGGAGACAACAAATTAATTCAAGAATCAATTAATTTGTTGTCTCCGATCGACCAATTGAACTTTCCGATCGATAAGCTTTATTCGATCGCTTCCAAGCGAAATTAGAGAATTACCGTGGGTTTTCACGCTTCACTTCACGGAGCGGAATGAGTTCTTGAGTTCACTTCACGGGAGGAAATTTCGAGTTCACGGAGGAAATTTCGAGTTCTTCACGGGAGGAAATAGAGAACGGAAGTTTTAATTTGGGAAGACAAAGTTCTAAATAATTTGGGAAGACAAAGTTGTAAAATTTTGAATATAGAGCTCATACTGTGCACACATTTTGGAAGATTTTGTTTTATGAATAAACCAATAACATATTAAATGCCAATTAAATGCCAACCATTTTCGATCAAAAACATCTCGCACAAATTAGAAAAAAGACATCGTCTTCGTTTTGTTTGAATTGCACGTAATCTACGATGAAAAGACCATCCCTCACATCAACTTTTTCGAGAAAAATACAATAAATAAATGAAATGGGTATGTGTGGTAGCAAAATTATCAAATGGATATTGATGGTACATTTTTCTTCATAGTTGGGCATTTAAGTTGCGTCCCCTACTATATATCCCTTAATTCTTCATGCAAAATGGAAATATAAAGGTGAAACTGGTGGTGGTAACTCAAACAAATTATGTTTCACTATTATAATTGTCTGGTTCAAAGTTAAGTTAAACGACTTATATATATAGGGTGAGTTATTGTAATTTTTTTTTATTATCCTATAAATATGAGAATAATGTATTTTCCATGAAAGTTATTGGAAAAAAAGATAATAATTAAATTTTCATTATTCATGGAATTCGAATTTGAGTCGCACACAATGCACTCATGCAACCAAGTTATACATTACCATAGATCTTTGCGATCTAATGACTAAAAATGCTTATTTAAAATAAGACTGTGAGAAAAATTTCAGCCATTAGATCGTGAAGTTATATGGTGATGCATCACTTGGTTGGATGAGTGCATTGTGCACCACCTGGATTCGAATCCCATGAGGAGCGATTATTTTTTTTTTTTTTTTGCAGTATCTTTCATGGAGAATAGATTGTTCTCACATTTGTAGGATAACAAAGGTTTTTACAATAACCAACCCCTATCTATAGGAAGTAGATCAAATACAAACCAAGCTTAAAGTCTAAAATATGAACCATTTTCAGCCCTTGATTTGTGAAGATTTACAGTGTATTTATCACCCTACTCGATGAATTCAAACACCTGGGTCCGAATCTTATGAGGGGTGGATTTTTTTTTTAAATTCACACACTTACACGATGAATTCAGACTTTTTCACGGTTAATTTAGACGATTGTATAAGTTCGTAGTTTATACGTTATGTGAATTTTTACAATAAGCACTATATATATTGACAAACATGAATTTTCAATGATTTATTATGCTTAGTTTAGTCTTATTCGATATTGAAAATCATGTTTGTAGAGAGTATTTGATTGGTTTTACATTATTTGTAAGAACTGATACTCGTTGGCATCTTGTGCTCATTTCGTAGGAAAATGTAGAAGAAATTGAGGTGGTCCAAATGGATGGTTTGAAATTACACCGCGTTAGGAATCCATAGGCACAAATGATTCATAATTCACACGTCGGACGAGAAAGATATGAGTGAAACAAAAGCATCGCGTGCACTATCGGCGGCAGTGCAATGGCCGTGGCTTCGAGTGTAAAATTGGCCGTTTCCCGAAGCCAATGAAGGCAGCAGCATCGATCTATGTACGACCACATCAGAGAGGGGTTTTTCAGTGCGAGCGCCGCGATCGGCTCGTGCACGAGCTGTGACCGCGGCCTAGAGGCACCCAAATCTGATTTTTCACGAATTTTTGATTTTTATCTCTTTCCCATATATTCTTTAGCCTATCTAGGATCTATATTCTTTTTAGTGTTCAAGGAGTCTGCTCCACCTATAAATACCACCTCTTAATATTATATCCAGGTCTCGGATTCATCCTTTTTAATTTTTTCAGAGTTAGACTTTATTTAGAGTTTCCGCATAGTAGAGATTTATTGTTTTCACTGTTCAAAGTTTAATCATTGTGGAATTCTCACACTGATTTTATTATTTATTTCAACTATGTCTTTCTTTATTTCTTTCTAGGGTAACTAAATTTTCATTGATTTTATGATTTGTATTATGTAGTAGGAATTTATGTGATTGATCTATGGAGCCTATTTACCTGTCAATTTATGATTTATGATTCTTGGTTCTATTTTATGCTAGATAATTGACCATTATTGATGCATGCCAGTTGAGACTTAGCAGTTTTAATTAGGTGATCGAATTCAGAAATTCATAATACAATTAATCTAAAGACTTGACGGTTTTAGAAATAATTAAAGGAGAAGAAACCTTATGTGCTTTTGAGAGTTTTTATATGTTCTTGAGACCTAGCGAAGATAAAAACATATATTAATCTACTATTACATGTTGCCCGATCCAGGAGACTGTTATTTGTTTGATTCTTCATCTGAATTGACTTAATTATGATTAATATGATTATAAATTGATTGTGTGATTTTCTATTATATTATTATATTCCATATGATCAGTTTTTTTATATGTTATGTCTTCCAAATCCTTTTTTTTTCATCTTTTATTTCTTATTTTTTATCAAATCTTCATATACCTGTTTATTTGCCTGGATAAGTATGAGATGTTGTGGTTATTATTTGCTGTCTTTTCATGATATCAATCCCTGATGATACGATATTTTGCTTACTATCTGACTACAATAGACGTTGTTAGTTGTGATATTTTATTGCTAGAAAATTAGTGATAACTGTGACGCTTCACTTTGCTAGATGAGTGCATTGCGCATCACCTGGGTTCGAATCCCATGAGAAGTGAAAATTTTAAATTTTTTTATATATGCAGTATCTTTCATAGAGAATGCATGGTTTTCACGTTTGTAAGATAAAAAAGATTTTTACAATAAACTATATATATAGGGTAAGGTTCAAATAAGAACCATTTTTAACATGAAAACTATGAACCATGAAAATTTATGAACAAAACGAAATCGCTATGAAAGTTAATGTATTCGTTGGAAAAGTTACTGAGTCCAAAAATTTAAATTTTTATCCAGGGTTCGAATCCCATGAGAAACAAAAATTTTAATTTTGTATTCAGTAATTTTTTCAATGGATTCATCAACTTTCACACACACATATATATATATATAGGTTGGTTATAGAGGAAACTATCTTATATATAAGAATTAAGAACCAATAACCACCGTTATATTAAATAAGATCGGACTACTTTTAATTATTTAGTGATAACAATAGTCAAATCCCTAAATTTTCGTAATTTGGATCTTTCATATTTTATTATTTTTGTTCGTATAATTCATGTTGTTGTTCATGTAATCGTAGTTCTTGTGCATGCTATCATATTTCAATTAATTGTTATGTTTATGTAATTCATGTTGTTATGCATGTAATTGTAGTGATTGTGCATATGTGTACTGTTACTGTAAATGAATATATAAAATTTCTTGATTATAGGGCTAAACAGTTACCACTAAAATCCGAAGACAATAAACGATCTATAATTAATTTTGACTGTTAGATTATGGATATTCCATATTAGTTTTTAATTCTGGAAAAAATTAGAGTTCTTATTTGATCTACTCCCTACACACACACACACACACACACACACATATATATATATATATAAGGGTTAACGTAAGAATCATTTTTATCGAACGTGAGAATCAAAAAATGATGAATTCGGTGTGAAAGTTGATGAATCCACTGAAAAGTTACTGAATCAAAAAAATTGAATTTTCGCTATCATGGGATTTGAACCCTGTGTGAAAATTCTGAATTTTTTTATTTCAGTAACTTTCCACCGGATTCATCAAATTTCTTAGCGAATTCATTTTGTTCGTAATGAATTTTTATGGTTCTTAGTTTTTACGTTAAAAATTGTTCTTATTTGAACCTCACTATATATATATATATATATATGGGATGGTTCATGTGAGAATGAAAATAAGTGTAGGAAATAAGAATAGACATGTAAGTCTAGCATATCTTTCATATTTGTATGGCACAATCAGAATTACTATGTTGCACATATTAGTTTAGCACATATTTCATCTCTTCGTAGCACATATGTTAAATATATTAGTTTAACACATCTTTCATTCAGGTAGAGAAGAAGAAGGGTTCTATTCTTTGCACAAGAATCCGCTGTAGCACACACAACACAAAACTGTAGCAACAACCGAAATTAAATCTCAACCATTGATCTAGCGAATCAAAGGCCCAGATTCATTCTCATTTTCGACAAAATTATTCATTCCTACCTGATCCATCTTCTATATATATATATATATATATAGAGAGAGAGAGATGTTGAAATAAGAACCATTTTTGATATAAGAACTAAGAACCATGAAAATTCACTATGAACAAAATTCAATATGAAAGTTAATACATCCGGTGAAAAAGTTACTGAATCCAAAAATCAAAATTTTCATCCACGTTCGAATCTCATGAGGGGGAAAAATTCTAAAAAAATTTTGGATTCGTTATCTTTCATGGCTGATTATCAATTTTCACATCGAATTCATTATTTTTAGGTTCTCATGTTATCACGGTCAAAATGGTTTTCACATTAACCCTCCTATATATATATATATATATATATATATATATATATATATATATATATATATATATATATCAAATATTCAAATAATTTTAAATAACCTAATTAAGTAATTAAAAGACATAATCACATAAAAGTGAAAATATTATTGCATGTGGTGCATTTTTATATTTTGAGGACAATATATAAATTCTTTTATCATCAAAATGGTACGTGTGTATTCGTAAAATGAAAATTGAATTGCTCACTGCCATAAAAACAAAATTTGGATATAATAAGTATCAACCCAGATTATTGTAGAAGCTATGTAATTATTGTACTTTGTTTTTACAAAAATATATATTAGCAATTGTAAAATTAGGTATTGTTATAGTTTTATTTTAAAATTCATAATATCACTTTCATAATTATCAATTTGTTGATAATAACAAAAAAATTGTAAATTTAAAACTAATCTTTGGTGGATGAAAGTTAGGGACAAGATAATGGCAATTAAATTAGATGCACTAAAAAAATTGTAATTTATTACACCAACTGGAGAATCGTTAGGCATGAATGACGACTTAAATCCAAATACCAACAGATTAAGTGGAAGAATATAAACCGCTAAAACGTTAAATCTTGTTCTAGTATTTATTGTTTAATGTGCATAGAAAATTGATACTTAGTTAATATCCCCACTTCAAAAAGATATATAAATAAATAAAACAAATTCGAAAATGTTCCTAAACCCTATAATTGATATGTCAGAAGGATTTTGAGCTTTTTCTTCTGAAAAAGTTAATAATCGTCATTTGAATCATAAATTTTGATTTGATTTGTTTCATCTCGACTTTTAAAACGTGATAAATAAATACTCAACATTTTTAATTTTCGCGATTAAGACTCCTCTAAATTTTCCATCGACCAAAATTTCCAAATTAATTTCTGTTTTTCAAGACCTTGATTCCAAAAAAATCAAAGCATGGTTTTGATGGGCTTGAGGAAAAGAGCATTATGACATATAAGTCGATGTCCGATATATACTTGTTGATGTCGACGATTTTCATCAAAGAAGTTTCTAATAATTGCCTAATATATTGGATGTTGGAATCCATAGTCATTAATATATACAAAATAGTGATTCATGTACCAAAATATTTATCTTCTCGAGCTCGTAAAAGCTCAGACTTTAATTTCTTGAATGAAGAGCTCGAACAACGTGTATTTTGAAAGTTTGGATTGCCAAAAATATGGGAGTTTTAATTTCAAATAATTAAAAGATTGGCTTATTTGTACATTTTAAAAACTATATTATATCAAAATTATAAATTGAATTGAGTTTTGTAACTTAATGACAATCACCCCAAAACATGATCATATCATCATATGCATGCTTGTCAAGATCATCAAGAATGTTAGAAGTGATCGAACTGATTACGCACTGGCTAATACTTAAATGTCGTACAAGCTGTCACAAGATGAACCATATCTTTAACTAGGCATTTAGTGAAAATCGGATTAAAGTATGCCCAAGATCCATAAAGATTTTATTTGCTAACTCCGATATCATTTTAAAATTGAAATGGAAGGTTTGCTAATCTTTTATATTGTATAATTTATTGGATAAGAATATTAAATCATAAAATTGAATTCGATTAATGATAGCTATATCAGGATATAGAAGAGTGCATGTGGAATGATTAACATGTTTGCTTGAGAGTGGCCGTTTTTTATATATTTATTTGGAACTCCAAAATCTTAACTGAAACACCTTAGGATTTCCTGTCACATGCAGGGGCGGATCCAGAAGTCGATGATGGGGTGGGCTAAAAAATAAGTACTTCGACGCATTAAATTTCATAAATGTTAAAATATTTCTATGTTTTCATAAGTTGTGTCTTGCGAGACTTTAATACATAAAATCTATCAATAATTGAGTTTATATCTATATTTTTAATAAAATCTCTTTCAATATAAATTACTAGTGAATCATAAAGTAAATCATCCTCCATTTTGTTACAAAGTATCGTCTTCACATGTTTTATTGTTGAAAAAAATAATTGTTCAGTTCTAGCAATAGAAACAAGCAACTTCAAAATTAGATAATTAGTCTAGTTAACATAAGATAGTTTTGAAATTTGAAACTTTTGCATCATTATTTTATCATACTTATAATGTCTTAATTTGTACTCCGATGAAACAATATATAGAGAAATTTTCAGAACATAATTTCTTGCAAGCTTTTAAATATAATTACTATTGAATGATTTGAAAGAATTTATAGGATATAAGGTAATACTGAGAGAAAACTATTCAACCTATAACAACTTTATTTTAAATTTTTAATTATTTTAGACTGAGCTATTTTTAAATTGGACTTAATATAATATATAGACGTAAGAAAAAGTTTGGGGCTGCACCGGCTGCATAGATCCGCCAGTGGTCACATGCATGGCTTATGTTATGTGGCATGTCTGGGTCAGTAGTTTTGGGTAATTCATATATAATCTAATTATATGCGGACATTGATAAACTCATCTCGTCGGTATGAAAGATTTAGAGAAAGCGATAAAGAACACGGAGTTTTAACGTGGTTCGATCAAGAGAAGATCTCGTCCACGGAGGTGATGGTCCTCAAGATGTTCACTATAATCGACATAAATGAGTATCTCAAAGAGCTCTAGTATTCATAATTTGCTAACCCTTTTATCTTCAATCTAACTCCTATTTATACATAAACGTAAACCTTGTCACGAATCCCTTGATTGGCGGGCTCACGATCCTCCTATAATGACCATGATCTCCACCATAATTGCCCATGATTTCCACCGTTACCCGTTATCGTGTCCTCGACTCTCCTTTAATTAGGGTTTGGGGTCGTGATTCAAGTAACCGAGTAGGGCAACATTAGGTTTGGGCCTCGCTAGTGGGCCCGAGAGGTTGGGCCATATCCTATCATAGCCTCAAAAGTCGAGGAATAGCCTTGCCGAGGTGAGCGGAGAATGTGCTTTGCCGAGGCGGGTATTGCTTGGTCAAGTCTTCGCTGAAGGTTCTTGTCTCTTCTGCTGCACAAGAAGCCGAATTATGACCGGATCTTTGTATAGGTTACACCGAGGTCCAGTCTCAGGCGGCTTCGCTCTTATGGAGGGCGCCGAGGTCCGAATCGGCGGAGAATCTTTTGTAAGGCGTTGTTCGCTGTGGGAACCGAGGTCCGATTTGGGTGGTCGCTTTCTTGAAGGAAGACGAGGTGCGACTGTATGGCTCCCCGCTTTTGAGGACGCCGAGGTCCGACCAAAGACTTCGCCGTCCGAGGAGGACATGGGCGTGTCCGATGTCCGAGCTCAATGTAATCATTACGTGATCGGGCGCGTCTGCCTTCCATAGAGTACGTCATTCGCGCCAGCGGTAGTTGGGCGCTCAACAATAAGGCGCGTCGATCACACATCCAATCATAGATAGCACGTGTGATAAACGAAGCGGCAGATTTTAGGCGCCATTTGCCCTATAAATAGGTCCAAATGAGGCAATCTGCTCACTTTCTTCTTCGACGCTTTATTCCGAGAGCATACTTGTAGAAATTCCCAATTCCTCTTTCAATTTTTTTTTGAAGAAGTCGGATATCTCGCTCCAGAAAAAAGTAAGTATGTACTCTTCATCTTCTCATTCCTCTTCTCGCCCGATAATTTTGGTTCGGTTTCGGGTTCTGGCCGCCCAGATTCCGATGTGAGGGATTATATATGCCACAATCGCCTAGGTAAATCTATAGGACTTAGTTCTGTGGTTTCACCGTATCATCGGTATGGGATGGCATCGAATTGGTGCGGCGAGATCAACTTTAACGACAGAGGAGCTCTTGAGGTTGGAGAAATACCACATTCCGGAGGATGCATGGTGGTGCTGCCAAACCCAATGATAGGGCGATGGCCCTCCAGGGGTTTATTACCATTTTGTAGATAGTTTAATAGCCGGGCTTAGGTTTCCTTTTGCCCTATTTTCCTTAGCCTTCAAGAGTATTTTCGATCCCCATATGCCAACCGACCTCGAATTCTATTAGGTCGGTTGTTGGGTTAGGGTCATTGTTATAGCATAGGCGAGGAGCTTTCTTTTGAAGTTTTGATGCTTTTTAGCATCAAGTCTATAGAAGTGTATTATCTATCACCGCCTCAAGTTTAAGATAGCGTCCCCTCGAAGGTATCTCACTGCAAAATAGATATTTCTTTCTGCGGGTTGAGGGGTATCCGAGGTATGAGTGGGGCCTCGGTGCGATGAAGGACGTGAAAATCAATCCCATGGGCCCTATGGAGAAGATGTTGAACGATATGGGTGAGATCCTATCGATCAATTATACCGAGGATGACTTGAACAATGTCAATGAGTGTTTATAGGTCGAAGCTCCGATGTCGTTCCGATTTGGGTGAGGGCAACCTTCTTATCTTTATCCTTCCCCCGTCTGATTTCGTTGTGCTAACGAAATTCTCATTCTGTATGCAGTGAAGATTGACCCTAGCAGAGAAGTTAATATAGCGAGCTCGCCGCGCCCTGCACCATCTGAGCGAAGGGAGCCGGCAAGGAAGAAGGCGAGGCGAGGCGAGTCCACCCAAAGAACCCGTGGTGGTGGTGGGCGCCTGAGGACTTCTTGATCGCCTCGTGCGACCTCGAGCCCGACCGAGATCGAGGTTCATGGCCGCCCTTGCCCGAGGTGCGGCTTCCAAGACTCCTTTATCCTTCCCAAAGGTATAAGTCGCTACTCTTCCCTTTGTAACTTTGTCGTTACGTGTTGCTAATTGTTTTATATTCGTGATCGCGCCTCGGTGGCGGGTGAGATGCACCGCATGGCCGGTTTTGTTCTTTGAGCGCCGCAATACGAGGCCATAGAGAGAAAACGGCGGCCGCGAAGCTCGAGGCGTTGTTTGAATCCGCTGGACGACGCCAGGCGGACGCCGAACTTGCAAAGGCGAACGCCAGTTGCAAGACGGCCGGAGCGCCTTAAGAAGAAGGACCGGGCCTTACGAGTGGCCCGTGCCGAAGTGCAGAGCGCTCAGGAGGAGGCTGTCGAGGCGGAGAAGAAGCTGGCCGCGCAGACAAGCGCCTTGCTGGCCGGGCAAGGACCTATGCTGAGGGCCTTCGCCAGCAGGCTTATCGAGTCGGAGAGTTTTTCCTCCTTCATCTCCGACCTGGCAGCTGTGATGAGGCCGCAGGTGATATCAGCCCACCTGGAGAAACTGGCGGCCGAGAGACCTGATTTTGATAAGGCCCAGCACGGTTGGGTTGAGGTCGCACCTCGGGAGGTATACATGAATTATGCCCGCATAATCGCCGGGGCGACCTCCTTCCCCGTGGTGGATGCCTTGGCATCTTCTGCCTCGCTCCTGACGGCGGAGGTCAACTCAAAGGCAAGGAAGATGAAGACATGGAGCTTCAAACACTCCTTGCCGAGGTGAGAGCCGAACCAGGAGGCGGGACCGAGCTTCAGACGTCGTCCCTTCCGAGATCGGCGGCCACTTGGAGGCGGCGGCGGTGGTGCGGCGGTGGCGCAGCAGGAGGTCGGTGAGGCCGACAATGAGCTTGAGGTCAGTGGACCCAATGTAATAGGCTGATTTGCCGGGATCGATAGGATCCTGTGTTGTACAAACTTCTATTTCGAGTAATGATACATCTTCTTAAAATACCTTTGTGATGTTTATTTCTAGCACTCCACATCTCAATACTTGGACTTGATCATGAGTTACTAACAAAGTGAAAGAAGTCCGAGGTGCTTTGGTCGAGAAAGATGAAGAGGTGGCCGACCGGAGGAGTCGGTCTCGCGAGTTGACTCGAGTTTCGCCAAGATGGATGTCGGCTCGGCATCGTCACCGAATCGAAATGGTTGCATGAGGTCGATCATGAAGTGGTCCGCCTCCTTCTCGAGAATGAGGCGTTAAAGCTAAGGATTACACAACTCAAGTCCGGGGCTGATTTATCCGCAGATGTGATCCAAGGACGATCGATGCAATGCGAGGAGAGCTCGAGCGACAGCAGGAGGCGGCTCGGATCTCGGAAGAGCATGCGAGTATGAGAAGGTAATCCACGGATGGTGGAACTACCATATCTGAAGCCGACGATCGAGTTCGAGATCTTGTTGGCGGAGGGCATGTTGTTGAGGATGAGGAGGGCCAAATAGCAAGAAGTTTAAAGATTGCCTCGACTCTATCCCGAAATACATGCGATGTACGAGATCGTTCAGAAGCGACGCATGCCCCGATCTGCGCAGCGTAGTCTACATAGCGCGCTACGGTCCAATAATTGAAGAGCTCGAAGAGGAGGGCGGCTACGCCGATCATGCCAAGTGCTCCGCCTAATGGGTCCACCGAAGAGGCGCTTAGAGGACATCGCCGGCGGTCGGAGGCGGGCGCAGGCGGCGGTCGGCGTGGAAGCGGCGGCAGTTCGGGGATGAGGCATGGTCCCGGCCGCGGGCTCACGGGGTCGAGGTGTGGCCTCGGATACAGGATCGCATCCCCCGGGCCGGAATCCGCCCGCGTCGGGTCAGACTGCACCCGGAGCAGGCCGAGGTGGTGCCGTCCTCATAGATTGGGTGGAGGGCACCGAGTTCATTCCGGTATTCATCATGGGCAGGGTTTTGTTCAACTATCTCGGCTTGAGTCTCGACGAGGTGAGCCCTAAACCCGAATGAGTTTGTATATAGCGCAGGACTTTGTATGTAGGTATAAATGTATTTAGACTCATTTCGAAGTGTACGTTCTTCCTCTTGAGAGGTACAAACATAGCTTAGGACTTCGTTTGGTCGTAAATGTATTTATACTGTATACAGGCATAATTTGGTGAGATCCAATCTGGATGTCTTTTACATGTAGATTTTTCAATTTAATGAGTAATCTGTATGCGTGCATGTAGACTTCCAAATTAATGAGTTATCAGTGCGCGTTGCCGAGACGCTCAATTTAATGAGTAATCTACGAGTGCGGCGCGCGCTTAGTGAGTACCCTACTTAGTGGGTTATTCATCTTCGTGAGGGCGTCCCCTCGTGAAGGTTTAAATGCGGTATATCCAAATAGATGTTCACATATAAATAAAATGGAATACTCATTAGAAAAATAAATATTTTATTCAACAAGTATATAACATCGCACTTCGACAAAGCAAGTAAGGAGACTAACATAAGGCTGATCTGAAATCGAAGCTATGTAAAGTACCTCCTTAAATGAGAAATATGCCAGGTTCGGGGGATAAGCGCACCGGATAGGTGAGATAGTTTGTAGGCCCCCTTGCCGAGGTCCTCGTGAACGCGGTATGGGCCTTCCCATGTCGGATCCAACTTGTTAAGACGTTCGCTCAATCGGCTTCATTATTTCAGTAGGACGAGGTCGCCTACTTGCAAAGGCGGAGGCTTTGACCCTTTGTTGTAATACCGCACGACCGACCCTTATACTTAGCTTCGCTATGAAGGCGAGTTCGCGTTTTTCTTCGAGAGCATCAAGGTTGGTCCGCAGTCCCTCGCTCCCATCCGGGTCAAAGTGAAGAGTGCGTGGGCTCGGTGCGCCCGATTTCAGCGGTATGACGGACCTCGGCCCATAGACCAAGTGAAAGGTGTTTCTCAGTGCATAAGTTCGAGGTGTTGTTCAGCAGGACCAAAGGACTTGGGAAGGTTTTCAGCCAATCGCCTTTAGCTCGGTCTAGCCTCTTCTTTAATCCTTGTATAATTGTGCGGTTCGTCACCTCGGTCTCGACCATTGGCTTGCGGGTGTGCGATCGAGGTGAAGCGTTGATCGATCCGGAGCTCTTTGCACCACTCCTTGAAATTTTTGTCGACGAATTGGGTGCCGTTGTCCGAGACCGAATGTGCGGTATGCGTTTGCAGCGGACTATATCTTCCACATGAAGGTTTGAATCCTTTTGCTCGTGAGGTTGAAAGTGGCTCGGCCGACCCATTTTGTGAAGTAGTCTATGGCTACGACTAAATATCGAAGCCGACACGGTGCTCGGTCGAGCGGACCTCGATGTCGATCCCCATCGCATGAAGGCCATGGGCTCAGAGGTTGCTCGATCGGTCCAGGGTAGCTTTTTGACCGTGGAGTGAAGCCGCACTTTGACACTTTTGACGAGTTCGCCGAATCTTGAATAAGGGTGGGCCAATAATATCCCGACCTCAACGCCTTCTTTGAAAGAGCCGTGAGCCGATGTGATCGCCGCAAGATCCTCTGAATCTCATTAAGCACGTGGTCGGCTTCTTCCGCCCAAGGCACCTCGGGAGGGTTGAAGGTAAGACTTCCAGAAAGAGAGCCCTCATATATAAGATATACGGATTTCACCATCATCTTTTGGCCTCAAGCCGATCCCGAGGTAGTGTGCCAACTTCCGGTATGCTTTTAGGGCGCCGTCCGGTTTGGTTCACCTTTGAGATAACGCGACGTGGGCGCCTCAATGCTTCTAGAATGAACTTCCTCATCATGGATTTGCCGATGACGAAGCAATTTACTAAGGATGTCACCGGCTATTTTCCCTCGAGGATTTGATTAATCTTGAGTATCCGAACGAGGCCAAGATCTCTTTCGCTTTCTCAAAGTGCTTCGCTTCATTCGATCCTCCTTAGCCTCGTATGTGCCTAAGACACGTTTACCACGACACGGGAATCTCCAAATATCCGGACTTTATCCACTTTAAATTCCTTTGCTAGGCGGAGTCCTGAGATCAGTGCTTCGTACTCCACTTCGTTGTTGGTGGTCGGGAAGGTAAACCGGAGAGCGTATGTCACTTCTTGCTTATCTGGGCCGAGGAGAAGGATGCCCGCCCACCGCCTGTCTTGCATGAAGCTCCGTCCACATACATCTGCCAACAACCAACGGGTGATGCAAGGACAGTTCCTCCGCTGTGAGGCGGGAGTGATCTCACCGGTAGGCGACCTCGATGAATTTGACCTCCACCAGAAATGCAAGGGCTTGCCTTTTATGGCCGGCCCGGGAGTATGAGATGTCGTGCTCGCGAGCTCCAAAGTGCCCACTTAGCTATACGTCCGGATGACTCGGTTTGATAAGACTTGTCTTAAAGGTAAGTCCGTTAGTACCGGACGGAATGAGCTTGAAAGCAAGGCGGGCGTCTCTTGGCGCTCACTGGGCATGAGCTACCTTCTCGAGGTTGGTGTACCTCGTCTTGATCCTTTGAGAGCCCTACCGATGAAGTAGATGGGAGTTCTTGTCCCATCTCATCTCGCACCAAGATCAAGACCGATTGCCTCGTCCGAGGGTGGCGGATATAACGATAGAGTTTCACCTTGCTTGGGCGGATATTGTCGGTGGTCGGCGAGATATTCCTTCACCGCGTGAAGGCGACTGGTGTTCTTCCCGCCAGTGAAATCTGAGCTCTCCTCGGGATATTGAAGAAGGAAAGCTTCTCGGCAGCTCGAGATAGGAATCTGCGAGGCGGCCGGGCATCCGGTGAGTTGTGTATTTCACGGATGGTTCTTGGGACCTGCATGTCGAGCACCGTTTTCACCTTGGTAGGATTGGCTTCGACCTTCTTGAGAAACCCAAGATCCCGGAATTTACCCGTCTTCACCACGAATGTGCACTTACGGGATTAAGCTTGAGGTTGGCCGACACGAGGAGTCAAGAATAGTTTCGAGGTCAACGCGCAGCTTCTCGGCTTTTTGCTTTTGACTACTATATCGCCAACATAGACCTCAACAATTTCCTATGTGATCTTTGAAGATCGCGTCCACCATCCTTTGGTAGGTAGCTCCAGCGCTTTTCAAACCGAAGGCATCTTCGGTGGCAAAGACACCAAGTCGATAATGAACGCCTTTTGGGGCGTCCTCCGGCTCATCAGGACTTGGTGGTATCCTCTGTATAAATCAGAAACCAAGATCTCATGCCCCACCAATGCCTCCACCTTCTTGTCAATGTCGGGGAGGGTATGATCCTTTAGGCGGTGTTTATTGAGGTCGGTATAGTCGACACACGCGCCATCCCTCCGGATTTCGAACTACAACGGATTAGCCATCCGGTTGGGTATTTAACCTCGTCATGATTTTAGCCTCACGAGTTGGGTTACCTCGTCTCTTATGACCGGCAGCGCTCGCGGCAAAACTTCTCTTCTTACGAACGGTTTAGTAGCGGGATCGATGTTGAGACGATGAGTTATGAGCTCGGCGAGACCCAGTCATATCCAATGGAGACCATGCAAATACATCTCTATATTCCCTTAGAAGTCGCTTGACACATTGGCGAATATCGATCGAACCTTGGGTGCCAACCTCGACAACTTTGGAAGGGTCGTCGTCAGATAGTCAAGATTCTCACGATCATCCCGAGGTGGCAACTTGAAGGGTTCTATAATTGCTAGGCCCGAGGTAAGGCCGCATCTTGGGTTGAGACTCATAGGCATTCTTTAGCCGTTTGGTCACCCGAATGCTTAACACTCCCACCGGGCGGGTATCTTAATGGTGAGTGGTACAGGAATGAGACGCCTGATTGCATACTGACAATCTCTTCTCGGGATAATGTTGTATGGAGATGGAGCTCGGACCAGAAAAATTGAATGGCCTTGTAACCGACCGGAGCACGTCCTATGGTAACCGAAGGGTAATGACACCTTCGGTTGAACCGCCTCGAGTAAAGCTCCGCACTGAAGGTGCGGGTGTACTAATTCCTCCAACATCAAGTTTATCCAGTACTCGGAATATGATGCTAACGGAGGTCCGATATCAATGTAGACCCGATGTACATTTTCGCTGCCCACCACGGCTTGTATAGTAATGGCGTCTGGTGAGGCATGATCTTGCACTTGGGTCGTCTTTGGAGAACACGATGTTCTCTCCATCCCGAGTCGCTTGTTTTTGGCTCCTCGGGTCGGCCTCGAGCTTCATTTCTAAGTGACGACCTCGTCGTACTCAACCGGTAGACCGGTTATAGCATAGACACTGCTCCATTGCATTGGGACCTTCGTCCTCGCCATCTTCGTGTCAGCCGCTGAGGTCGGTCATGATTGTTACCACCTCCATTTTCCCTCGGTGCTTTTTATTACCAGTCGGTCGGCCGATGTACTTCTTGACTCGCCTTGGCTCGACGAGCTCGTCGACTGTGAGCTCAAGGACTTGCAATCTTCTCGTATCATGACCGCACTCACGGTGGTAGTCACAATACTTTCCGTTGACTTTTTTTGGATCCTCCTTTCATAGGAGGAGGTTTTGGAAAGAGCTCGATGTGAAGCTCAAATATTTCCGCCGGATTTGAATAGAGGGCGCGCTATTACCGAGGTTTGGCGAGGTCCCACCTTGATTCTCACTGGCCCTTGATTCTTTCTTCAAGCACTAACTGCTTCAAAGACCTCGCCCCGATCCTCCGGCTTCCTTCTTTCATCCGCTCATCCTGCATCTCTCTCTCTTCCGGTCCGACTCGTCCCCTTGACAAAGTTGTCAACCAAGGTCCAGGCGACGACTAGTCTTGGTACTGCTCGCGGGTGATCTCTTTATTCGAGCACCGGTCGGATCCCGCTTGAATCGTTGATGATGTAGATTGTTACTCTCATCTATTTTAAGGGATTCCATGATGAATCTTGAGACGAAATTCGACATCGTCTCATCCCGCCCTTGGCGGATTGTAAGCAGATCGGATGAAGGTTGTTGAGGCGGCATCTTTTGGTAAAAGCGCCATTTGAACTGATCCATGAGGTCTTTGAAGCAATGGATCTTTGTTCGGCGGCGAAAGAACAAACGTCGAGCGTTGGAGATCAGCACCTCGGGAAAGACCTTACACATATGGAAATCTTCCATCCCTTGGTTTGCCATGTTGGTGGTATAGGCAAATAGGAAGTCAGAAGGATCTCCAAGGCCATCGTATGCAGCGATATTCGGAGCCCGGTATCGCTGTGGCAGGGGTGTATCGAATCTCCTCAAAAGGAGATAATTCGTCCGTGTCGGTCGAATCCGGGGAGCTCGTTACCATCCCTCTCCGGGGGAGTGGGAGATCGATAGCGGCGTCTGTCGTCTCTTCGAGGGGGAGTTCGACTTCGTCTTTCCTCCCTTCTTTCCCGCCCATTCACATGGGTATCACGTCGAGGTGGAGAACGGCTCCGCGGAGGGTACGAGGGCGAATGAACCCGGGTATTGGGGCGGTCATTGTGTCGCGGTGAACGTTGATTATTTCGGAAGGTGAGCGACCTCGATTGCACAGTAATCACTACCGGGCACTCTTGAGGGGCCGCTCCGCTTGTCCTCCGGTTGAGGAAACTCGGAATTGATTGAGGTTGGCGTTGAGGAACTCGGACCTTTGCTCGACCGAGGACCTCGTGGGAGCGGTGAACCTCACATTCACCGATCGAGGTCGGCGTCTTCTTCGTTGGGCGGCGATCACGAGGGTGTATGGAAGCATTCTCCATGTAGCCCTCGGTATGTGATCACCGGTGGCGTCCGCAATCCCTTTCTCCGGCGTTGTGTGACCACCGATCGTCCTCTCACGCATTTGTTACCGACATCGCCGCGATGCTTAGCGTTTGCGTGTCACGCCATTAGATTGTAGAAAACACAACTTTTGTTCAAGATGTTCCCACGACGGCGCGATGATAAATCATGCTCACGTCGGTATGAAAGATTTAGAGAAGCGATAAAGAACACAGGGTTTTAACGTGGTTCGATCAAGAGGAAGATCTCGTCCACGGAGGTGATGGTCCTCAAAATGTTCACTATAATCGTATTCTGATGAGTATCTCAAAGAGCTACAGTATTCGATAATTTGCTAACCCTTTACCTTCAATCTAACTCCTATTTATACATAAACGTAAACCTTGTCACGAATCCTCGATTGGCGGGCTCACGATCCTCCTATAACCGACCATGATCTCCACCATAATTGCCATGATTTCCACCGTTACCCCATTATCGTGTCCTCGACCGCCTTTAATTAGGGTTTGGGGTGTGATTCGGGCGTGAAGAGTAGAGGCGAACATTAGGTTTGGGCGCTGAGTGGGCGCGAGAGGTTGGTAATATCCTATCATAGCGATGGGCGCGAGAGGTTGGGTAATATCCTATCGGACATGTTTATCATCATATTAATATTTGTTGTATTTAGATGTGAGTATAATTTTATAAGTTTCATCAGTCGAAATTGTTTAAAAATTAGAGGTATAGATATAATTTCAAAATTTAAATTTTTTGAACCGGCAATACAGAAAAACAAAACCTCTTAGTTCTCGCAGTCCCCTCCCCCATGCATTTTCATTAATTATCTTTGACACTGATTTTTCGTTAAATTTCAACTAAAACTACCAAGTACACTTAGTCAACGGAATTCGGAATGTGTCCTCTTTGGGCCTCATATTGGGCTATCACTTCATCCCATACAGATAATGTTCAAATTAAATTTCAGTATTTAGATTTTATTGCACGTTCGATTTAAATTTTGAGCTATTTCAATTAAGATCCACTCTTGCAATTAGAGGAAATTAGGACCTTTTATTATTTTTGCATGTGTTTAGAGTTGACATTAAAACATTTATCCAAGATTGAAACTCAATGTTGATTCATTTGAAATTCATTGAGTTGTCTCCTGTATTGTTAATTTTATCGTCGAACATAGTTGAGTAATCGATTTGGGAGTCAGTGTGGTGGAGCTATAGCTTCCCTGATGGTCCAAATTGCAATTACGGATCTCCGACGATAAATTTGACAATACGCGAGGATAATTCAGACAATTAGTTCCAAAAGTGAATTTTAACATTGGATGATTGTCTATATCTCAGCTCAAAACTCATACTTGAGAACGGTCTAATTTGGAGCGAGTCTTAATCGAAATAATTAAAAACTTGAATCAAATTTGTAATAACATTCAAAAATTAAAATTTAATTTGTAATTATCTCTTCTTTGTGTATGGCAAAAATTATGAACTTTATACTCCAATCTGAAAGTCATCATACCATGATAAATTCCTCCAAGTAAGAGATCAATTGGATTTTTGCATGACGTCAGTGAGTCAGTTCGCAGTCGCTGGAAAAAGAATTATATTCTAGACTTTGAAGGAAAAATAATGATTGGCTAAGCATTTTAATGTAATTTTGGATACGGCAGTTTAAATATTGCGGTATTTCTTATTCCATTTTTCACTATTCAAGTTGTTTTTTTTTCCCGATGTACATAGTTTTCTTGAGATTATTCCGTGGAGCGGAGTTCAAGGGACCATGAATATTCAATCTTTCTTTTTCAATATTAGTTTATCAATTTCTGATTTTGTTTTTTATGTTTCAGCCTGTTGCTATCCAAACTTTCGCAAGGTTTTATTCTTTTCTTAGTCAAACGTATATAAGATTGTATAAATTGATGTAACCTTCATAATATAACCTTATTTCGTTTTTATGTGAACTTAATATAGATAAGAAATAACAGAAAAAATAAACTATGTACACGCTAACCCACCTCAACCCACAGTCCCATTTGGGCCATAGCCGCTTTAAGCCTGTCTCTAAATGTACTTCTAAAACCACAAACACATTCTATATATAATGTCAACAAATTTGAAAACTGAATTTTGAAATAAATGCAGCATACAGAGATAAAATCAACCCATAAATTCCAACACCACATCTTTAAGTGGTGTTCCAATCACAAGTCACAACCTCAATCTGTATGACGCATGTTAATTTGATAAAAACACCGGCCTCCTACTCGGTGACAAAAAATCATAGCTAGGTACCATATGCATATACATTTGCTTTAGACACAATATTAGACACAATTAACTCGAACTAAACACAAACATCTTTATAGCTTAATGATTTGAGTTTCGATCAATCCCCTCTTCCTTAACTAGAAACCCATAGATCTTGATATGGACTAATAATAACATACCTTACGTGACCTGAGTCCAAACATACAACAAATATCTGAATTAAATCGCACCTCCCACAGACTTGAAATTCAGTGGCAATTCAAATCTTGAATTTCCTGCGTCCTTACAATCAAATTCATCGTGCAATTCAGTTGGGCCAAAATAAATTTCTTCTTAATAGCTTCCGTAATCTTCACCTTCCCACTAATCCTCGTGTAGCTACTAACACTCAAAATTCCAACTCTTAAATCATCCTTTAGTCTTTCAACTTCCATAATTCTATCCACCATAACTCCAACGCTGATGTCCACCCGAACCCTTTTTCGGGCCTGGGCCTCGCCCGCCGGGCTCGCCGCCTCCCCAACCAGCAAACCCCCATAGTACAAAAACGTCGTCGTATTACCGAACTTGAATGACGCCACGTTCGGGTTCTTGATCTCCACCTCGAAGTCAAACGTCAGGTTACGGCCCGGCCCGAAACCCGTGGTGCCGTTGAGCTTGTCGACGCCCTTCACGGCGACAGATTTCATCTTTAGGGACGGATCATTGACGTGGAAGACGGTGAACATGAGCACTAGCACGACCGTCACCGCGATCAGTAGGATCGCAGCCGAGCAGCCGCAGAGCTTGATGCACTTCTGGCGTCGGCGGCAGAGGTGTGAGGCTAGCTCCACCGATAAGGCATCAGAGCGGTTGTAGTCGTCGATGTTGAAGCGGTGCACCGCCGGCGCTAGGGGTTTTACTTGCTCTTTCTTGTCGGACATGGCTTGTTTGTGTTGATCGGAATTTATTTATTTATTATTTTTTGTGTGAGAAAATAGTGAGTGAGGATAATGAGGTGTTGTGCTAATAAGTGGAGAATTTTCTCAGCGTGTATATTTGCGGGCTGTGAATGTTGACTGCGGGCTTTTTCCTAAATGTCATAAATTATAGGTAAGAGTTGAAATTATGAGAGGTGTAACTGAAGTCATTAGTCAAGGAAGGTTCTAATTCTGTATCAATTCGAAATTTGGGATGATGATGAGTTCTCCGACGTTCCATGTTGACTTGGTTAACAAGTATGAATCGATCTACATTTGATTCTTTGTTTATTTACCCAAAAACCTGTGTCTTGTTCATAGGTCGAGGTTCGTGTGGCGGTTCATGACCCGTGAAATAAAGGATAGACACTATAAATATAATGGTATATTTTACATACCTGTGTCATATTTTTCATTAGTGGGGGAATTTCGACAGCTAGTAGATTGTTGGTACCAAATCGACCTAGTTGAGATTTAAAATGTCATAAATTCATTGTGTTAGAGTCGGGATGATTCTAAATAAAAGAGTTGGGATAACTCTTAAATTATATATTTTGCATTCTTCATACATTTCTTATTAATCATGCATTAAAGTGTTTTTAATCCTCAAGGATTAATACAGATATTTGTTGCTAAAGGATAAATCAAAATTGATGTGAGAAAGTTGACCTTGTCAACCAAGCAAAAAATCAATGAGAAACTGATTTTTAGACACAAGAAACTGCCCTATCTGGAGTCGGTTGAGGGAATCTCAACGTGTTACATATACTTGGCCATCAAGGCTTTTGAACTCTATAAATAGAGGGAGGATTGACGACTCCATCAATCCAATTTCACAAAGTATAAGATCTATCATTGGAGCAACATATTGTTACTAAGCTTGTTGTGCAATATTTCCTTCAACATTTAACTCTGTTTATTTTAGAAAAAGCCTCACTCAAACATTTAGACTATTGAAGAATTATCATTATTTTAGTACAAGTTATCTTTATAATGACAAGGGCCTTATAGACATCTTAATTAGATTACTATTCTGAAGAAATGTGAGAGCCTTCTTATCATCCAAACTAGTTTTGGCCGAGGCCCTAACATGATATTTTGACAGCTTTGAGCAGTTTGTTTGAAAAATTATATAGAAATAGAAAAATACCTTGGATTGACCTGAAATTTCATAGAGACATACTGAAACATTTTTTCATAACATACTAAACTTTCATGACCATCGGACCAGTATAACTTAGTGAGACGATCACGTGAAGTTCTATCGATCTTTGCAAAAACATTCGAGGTTTATGAAACAAGTGCTTATCTCGATTTGAGCCTATCTATGTCAATCAAATCTCACATGAAATTCATCACACACTTCACATACATATAATATCAAATAAATTGGTGAATCTATCATGTCAATCCACATCTCTTTGCTATTTTATTTTCATATTGCAAATGTAGAAGTAAGATAGTATTCCACAGATATTGTAAAACTATGACTTACTGCTATTCCTAACTGTAATTAATAATTTAAACTTTGAATTCAAAGTTGTGATTTAATATAAAATAATTAAAGAGAGAAAACTGAAAATTAAATTAGGTAAAGAATATTCTAGAGCTTCTATTTCAACAAATTCTAACAATCAAACCAAATCTAGATCAATTAACAAAATGTAGATTCAATTCTTCCTATGACAATCACATAACTAGTTTAAACATACTTTCTTAGCGAATAAACTATATTATATGCAAGACTATTGTGTCTAGATCGTTACCAAAGCATGCAACTTCAAATATATCGATTACTTATAAGTCCTCACACAGATCTCAAGACCTCTTGACTAATATTGAAAAGTATATATATATGCTCTCAATCATGGCGGCGGGTGCGTGACTAGGGCCCCCCTATAGCTCCTACATGATGATTTTGTTTGGAAATGTTCTCCTTCATCCGAAGTCCGATTTTCGATTCGTTTCCACCCACGAACTCGAGAGGGAAAGAGAAGCGATGAAGCTCGTGGTTCGTGTTGAAGCTTTGATCGTCCATTTGATCTAGAAGCTCGAGCTCTCTATAAAAATGGTGGAGTAGGGGTTGTCTTATATAGATATGGAATGTTGAGAGCTCTAGCTATGGAGAATGCAAGAGAACTAGAGCAATTTCTAACCTTTAGTAGAAATAAAGCAGTCGGCCTTCACTTGAACTTGAGAGAGAGAGAGAGAGAGAGAGAGAGAGAGAGAGAGAGAGAGAGAGAGAGATGAGGTGGAAGACGAGAGAGATAGGTAAAACATGTGGAGTTGACCGGTCGCCATGGAGAATGGGTGGCCGTCGACCACCTTGTCTTGGCCGATGCATGATCAACACGAAAAATGTAATAAGTGTCGATTATTATTAACATAAAAATTTAATGTGCTTAGATGCTTAAATACTTAAGTTAAATTATATGATTTCATCATCAATAATTAAATATATATAGTCTTCTATAACTACAAATATTCTATAGTTTAGTTTTTATAGGATTGAATCACATACTAACATTTACTTACAATTAATAAAAACTAAATTTAAAAGTTCAAAATTCCTCGTAAAACTTTAATAATAAATGTCAATGGAAATAAATTTAGGTCTTTAAACTTTTAAAAGAAAAAAATTCTTTGGAAAAAAGGTAAAAATTTCTAGATGTTCATCTATAACTAAATTCGGAAAGGCTAGAGTGGGTGAGGTGAAATAAATCATCAACACGTGTCGTGTATTTGAGCTCCCATTTTTCTATAAAATGAGGAACTTGTCTCCCATTGTTCATACAAACATTAGAGGGAAAAAGTCTTTGGAGAGCCATAAGTGAAGATTTAGGGTAACTCCGATGCAAACTTTTTCAATTGAAAAAGTTGACTTCTTCCAGTTTTTTTTGGTAAATTTAATACAGAAATTTAAAGATCGTGTCACGATGGACTCGAACCCGAGACATTTGGCCTCGGCCATTAACCATTCTACCACTAGACCAACACACGCACACAATTGTTCCAGTTTTTTACCATTGTAAAATGCTGACTGTATATTCTAACTTTTCAAAATAAAAATTGGCTTCTTACAGGAAAAGTTGTCAAAAAAAAAAAATTAAAAAAATTGTGCATTTCTTTCTTTCATTTCAACGGCTTCTTCCAACTTTTAAGTGAATATGTGTATATATATATATATATATAGTGGGGTCCATATAAAAGTTGATTTTCTAGGTATATGATTGGAAAAAAATATAAAAAGAAGTTGGTGAGTATTAAAAACTGATGTGGCAGTAAAGAAGTTGAATTTTCATTTTTCTTCAAATGTTCTTCGTGTCGTTTCAATGTTTTTGTTGCGTGAATCTTGTATAGTCTTATTGTATTATGCTTTATGATTACTTCGATTTGTTGTTTCTAGCTATGAAGCACAGAATATAAAATACGATACAAATACGAATGGAAGAATACGTTAATTTTTCAAAATCTAAAAAGAATACATTCAAATACTTTTCTATTTTTATAATGTTTTTATATTTTAAAAATACTAATATTAATATTATGAAATCATATAGACAAATTCATGTCAAAATAAAACAAATAACTACTTATATGTCTTTAATAATAGTCTATTTATCTTTTGCTTACTTGATGACTTCTTAACAAAAGATAGAAAATAATCTCAATGAATCAACAATTGCAATCCTTTTTTTTCGTGGACACATGACACTCTAACCCATTAATTATTAAAAATGAAAGAAGAACAATGGAAAAGAAAAAAAAATAGATTCAATGTCACTGGCCCAATGACGGAGACTGTGTGAAGGTGTCGATTTAGGCGGCGACAGTGTGAACGATGAAGCGACCCAGGCGGCAGTGTCACTACCGAACTTTTTTAAGGATAACTAAGTTAGGAAACTACGATTAAGGAAAGGAATAGACTATGGGAATAGAAAAGGGCATATTTGTGTGCAAGAATTGAACCAAAACACGAATTAACAAATGAAACTCAAATATAACTACTAGTCGGTCACTAGAATTTGACTAAATTAAGTACACATTGTTAACTTGTTTATGAATTACAACGAGTATTTAACTGACAAAAGTAATGAGTGTACGTAGCGGATTACAAAAATAAGATATATGTACGAGACAAGTATCTCCCCAAGAATCTGTCTACTAGGCTCGACAAGACTGCTCGACACTCCATCTTCATCCATTACAACTCAACTTGCACATTTAAAAATACACGCATGACTTTGTACAAGAGTATTCAGAGAACATTTGTGAAAGCTAGATACATACTTATATAACTATAAATTGACATGTCATCTTATATCAATAACACATGGAATATTGTGAAGCTAAAGTTCGACTGATCATTTTAATTTCATTTGTAATCCCTGTATCTGTATCTAAATGTATTGGGAACGAGGCCTCCCTCCATGAACACCTGACCGACAAACCCTCTAAGATGACTCACGGTCATTGTGTATACTAATCATGTTTAGATATTTTCTAGTATAGAATCTGTTCGATTCTTATATTTTGGTAGAGCAAAACACAAATAGATATTATATAAATCTCAAGTATTTATGACAAAGACATTACTTGAAAAAATTTTCAATTCAAATATTTTGAATGAAAATAAATGCTCAACATAATATTTGACTTTATTTATGATGTAAGAAAGTCCACATGTTGACAACTGTCGCTCACATGGCCACAAACTCCTTTTGGCTGCTTGTTGTCACTCCCTTGTCCAACCTTCGTCACAGGAGTAAAAGATAAGAAGTATAGATAGAAGGACAATTCTTACGGAAAGGAGTTTGAGATTTCATGCTATTAACGACTTATCAGGAATTTTGTATTCTTTGCTAAGACTCATGTTATTTGTTTAATTATCGTTAGAAACTCTAGCTCGTTTTCTTACACTTAGAAAATAAGGAACACTTCTATTGAATGATCGATTAAGATTTAATCGATCGCTAATTGATCTTAAAAATTAGACGTATCTTAATTAGTTAATCCATAGTTATCAGTTGAGTTAATGGATTAATTCATGAGTTCGAAACAACTCATCTTATAGGTAGGGGTGTGCATCGGTCGGTCGGTTCGACCGACCGACCGAAATTTTTAAAATCGAAAACCGAACTGAATGAATTTTTTTGAACCGAACCGATTCATAATTTCGGACCGACCGAAAATCGAACCGAAATAACCGATCGGTTTCGGTCGGACCGAAAAACCGACCGAAATATAAATTATATATATATTTTTCTAAATAAACATATTTTTTATCCTAATTATTTAATTAAAATATTAATTAATTATTATATAAAATATATAAATATATAAAAATAATAGTTTCGGTTCGGTTACCGACCGAACCTAAAACGTAAAACCGAAAACCAATTTTAGTTAAAATTTTGAACCGAACTGAAAATCGACTTCCTCAAAAACCGAACTGAACCGATCGAAACAGATCGGTTCGGTCGATTTTTTCGGTTCGGTTCGGTCCATGCACACCCCTACTTATAGGCTTAATTTTATTTATTAGGAATTGGAAGGCAAAATTAATTGAATAAGAAATTAACAATCAAACCTAAATTATTCATCTAATTTAAGTACCCGCTTCTAGATCTTACTTAAAGCACTAAAAGCCCAATTAATTGAAGTCAAGTCTAACAAATTTAATTAATTAATTAATTAAGTCCATACCCGATTAATAAACTTCACTAGGCTAAAATAATGTCAGCCTACCCTCTTCTATTTAATTTCGAACTAGGCTACTGCAAAGGATTTAATTCCAGCCCAATACCGACTAATTCCTTTCAGCCCTATCTTTTCGATCCACACAAATAAAAGTGTAAGGCTGAATGGTATCTAATCTTTACAGACCAAAAAAAAAAACTTAAAATAACTAAGGCGCAACCCAAAGTAAAAATAATAGGACTAAGCCTTACGATCTCCATTCGCGTCTCTCACTCACTCACTCGATCGTTCACCCGTCGTCGCCTCCTTTCTCATCTCCAGCGACACGTCGCCGTCCGCGAAGGCCGCCGCGTCGGGATCTACACCTATTCCCATTCCATTCTCTCTTTTTTATTTCCCTCTCTCTCTCTCTCGTTCGCTCAAACTGACATAGACACTTGCGCCTCCAGCAGCGCGCGGTCGACGTAGTTACAGGCACGGCCCCATTCTTAATCGCCCCACTTTCAGATCTAGCGAGGAATCTTCATGTCATCATGTTCTTTCGCTTCCATGCCATCCATATACAGTGAGCGCTGCCGCTGTCTCGCCGTCGCGCTCATCGAGTCGGGGTCGAACCTCATCGGGTGACACATAAAACAGTTACAATTTCTCTCCCTCAAACACCACCACACGGACCCATTCTCTATGTCTAAAGTTTCTCATGCTCCTCATATGCTTAGAAACGTTGTCTTCATTTGGAATCCGGTAGAGTTCCGTCGTCGACGCTGCTTACGACGAGGGTCGCCGTCGTCTTCCCTTCTATCTGGCAGTATGAACAACAAACATTGCTGCTTGTCTATAATCTCCACCATCTCCCCCATTCAGCCATAGCTCGTCCCTAATAATCCCTCTCGTCGATGCGGTAACGAGGTTCAAAATAACATCTACTGTACAAGAATCCTAGTGTTTCAATTTATTCTTTCGCATTTATTTCTCAATGTAGATAGTATGTGTAGCTCAATCAATTATGCAATTGGGTATTTAATGGCTTTGTTTTTGACAAACTCATTTCTAAGGACTGTTCGGTTATGAAAGTTCAATATTTTCCACTTGACCGTTAACAAAATTTGAAATTGTATTTACATTGGTTTGTTGCCGTAGAATGATTCTAGATGATATGATTAACTGTATTATTTTCTTATAGTTTTAATGCATTTATTGCACTAGAAGTAAAATAAATGGAAGCAGAATTTGAACAAGTACCCTGTGGTTGTTTGGCTTGGAATTTTTGTTTGTTGCTGGTAAAAAATACTGGAAATAAACAAGATTGCCTATTCATAAATGCTACCGACTCTTTAAAGGTTTTAAGTGAGAAATTTGGGACAGAAGAATAACAACACATACCTTGCACTAGAGAAACCAACTTTTTCATTTTTTTCCCTTTCAAACGACAGATTTGAAATGATCGAAGGATATGGTTTTTGAATTATTGTTTGGATGCAAAACTTTCATACGGTATATGTTAGGTGAGTAGAGATGATAGATACGTAAAAGGAATTGTAAGTTGATGGTAAGAGTCTCCAAAAACTGGAGGAAACTAGGGAAAAATTGAAGGGGTTAGGGGTGAAGTAAGACTCGATTATTTATCATGATAAAAATGACCAACTCGTTTATTTTTATGTATTAATTCTCTGACTTTAAATAATTATTAGATTAATTCGATTCTTGAATTTAATTTCAATATCGAAACATCGAATCTCTGTAGTAGCCCGACTCCGAGGGTGCCATGTTTTGCGGAAAATAATTATGACTTCAAAATGGTGCAGAATTAATATAACTATGACAGTTAAGATCGATGTCCAACGGAACATACCCTACTTGGACCTAATATATAATATGAAGAGTATATGTCACAAGCGGAAACAATGACAACTGTAAAAATGAAACACTTTAAGATGGCAAAACAATTCGAAGTATTTAATTTTACGATTACATGTCGATGGAAAAGAAATTAAACAAAGTTACGGTCATGAATGACCAAAGCAAATCTAAAATAAGTTCGAGTCATATCATGGGGAGTGATCTATTTTATCCGATATATATTGGAATGCGTTGCTGGATTTGTATACTGATAGGATACGGCCCAACCACTAGGTCCAAGCATCGGGCCCAATATAAATTGGCCCAGACATTAAGCTCGGCCTACGCGAGTTCGGCCCAAGAAGACTCCTAAGTCAGTTGCAACCCAAATCACAAGTGGAGACGCAGAAGATTCGGACACATCTAAAAGAATCCTATTTAGAGAAGATCTCGGATTAAGATCCTATTTAGAGAAGATCTCGGATTTGAGATCTAGGTCAATATAATCGTGTATAAATAGAGGCTAGATTAGACGGAAAAGATCATCTACACTCTTTGTAATCGCTCCTCATATTATCAGTATGCACATACTCTCTCTTGCTCCGTGGACGTAGATCTAATTCAAAGATCGAACCACGTAAATCCCTTGTGTTCATCGTGCATTTATTTCCCTAACGAAATTAAGATCGATCACTGGCGCCGTCTGTGGGAAGAGAAATTTTGTGTTTTCGATCAACCTCCACTTACAGGGAAATAATCACGACAGTGAATACAAGAAGCGTTACCTCCAGAGCTGTTACCGACGACAACAAAGGCGGCAGGGTGCGTCAAACCCGGCGTGGGAAAAGCTCGGTGAGAGACATAACCCTCGAAGGGCACGTGCAAAACCTCGATGAGCGAGGCCACCCAATCCTACGTGAAGAAGAAGACCGCCGCGACGAAGGAGATCGTAGCAACAGAGGGAAACTCCAAACACCGCAGATAAACCTCGACGAGGCGGTTAAAGGTTTCCTAGAGAAGAACAAAGCAAGCTTCCTCCAGTACCTTAGCCGAGAACAAGGTCGGCACCATCACGAAGAGGACGCCGAAGCCTCGTCGAGGCACGAGGCGGCACAGCGCTATACCTCAACACCCGACCTCGGCTCCTCGAGGACCTACGTCTCTCTTGGGCAAGAAAACGTCTCTCTTGAGCTTGAAACTCCGAAGAAAAAGGCTCCGAGGCAATGGCAGAAGTCCTGGCAGACGAAGAAGTTTCGGTAGAAGAAGAAGCCTCGGCAGCCGGTCGAAGCAGCTCCTCAATCTGTGGTTGGCGAGCTATGACGGTCTTATATAGACCTCCCATCTTTTTCAGGTCGGCAAACTGCTCCTGAAATTGCAGGAGTTCTGACCATACTCATGCATGTACCTCGCACAACGGGCAGCGGTCTCAACAACTTTAGCTTCAACCTCGGGGATAGTGATCCCACCACTTCGGTGAATGACCTCCTCATACTCGGAGTGCTCCTCAGCTACTGATTTAGCCTTCTCCTCTGCGATCTCGAACCTCTCCTCCAACTCCCAAAATTGAGCCTGAAGCTCGTCAAACTTCTCATGAGAAGCCCTGAGTTTCACTTCGGCATCTTCCCGCAGATGTCCGAGCTGGTCATCCAAATGAGTGACCTCGACTTGCTTTTCGTCGAGAGCACGGTTCAAGGCTTTTATTTGGTCCAGCCAAGGAGATAGGTCAAAAGACGCAAAAACAAGCTGAAGACATAACAAAATAAAAACACTTCGATGAATTGAAGAATTTTATTAAAGCCTTAAAGGCAAGTCAAAAACGACATCTTAATGATGACGTATTTACATTTGGTCTACAAAAAAAAAAGAAAGGGGATCAACTGACCCCTCCAGCAGCTCTTTCATCAGGCTTGGCAAGCTCGGCCTCCTCCTGGATTTGAGCTTCTTTGGCCCCCTCCTGGACTCGAGCTGCTTCAGCCTCCTCCTGAGTTCGAGAAGCTTCGGCTTCCTCGGGGACTCCAGAAGCCTCGACCCCCTCCAAAACCTCAGCCGCCGCCTCCCCCGATCCCTTAGTCAGGTCAGCCATCAAAGCTTCGATCATGGGATCTCGGTCCACCGGGCAGGCACGGACTGACTCCGCAGTCAGCAAGACCGAAGATGAAGTCAGACTCTCCAGCACGGGCAAGCTCTTCAATCCGCGGGCAAGGACCTCGGAATAAGCCCGCAGTAAGGCGTCGTCCTCTGTCACCTCATACCCATACTTGGATTTATCCAACTCCGGGTAATCCTCGGCAACTTCGTCGATAGCGTCCGAGACCGCGTTTATTCAACACCCCGGCCACGCCAACAGCCACCCTGGAGAACCCCCCTGACAGGAACAACCACTCCGTAAAGGCACGGAGCATCTCCCCTTGCGAGCCCGCCGCCTCGGCCTCCCGACATCGTGCCCTCTGCTTCGGCCTTCAATAAACCGATTTCGACCTCCGCCGCCCTGGCCTTCGCCGCCTCTGCCACCTCAGTTGCCTTCGCCGCCTCAGTAGCCGCCACGACCACTACCTCCCTCCTGGCCGCATCCCGAGCCTTAGCCTCGGCCTCGGCCTCGGACACCTCTTGAACGAGGAGAGTCTTCTCCTCCTCCATCTCCCGGGCATAGCGAGCCACTCCGTCGAACTGGGCAACGACGCCTTTCAAGTACTCGTCACGAGGATGGACGCCTTTGCCAGCTCGGCCACCACGCCCTCGACCCCCTGTGCAATAACCAACCAGGTCAGAAGGACACAATAATTACATTAATTTATAATGTATGAAAACAGATACACTACCTCGGGAAAAATACGAGGTGCGGGTTGAGAACCGACGACCTCGCACTCCGGATCGTTGGCAACCGAGGACTCGGGGATCGCACGCCTTATCCTCTTGAAGCGTTTGAGAGGCACGGGCGAAGGAGACTTCGGGACATCTCCACTTCTCTCAGAGGAATCCTCGGCGACATCCTTCAGCGCCAAGGTGGGGATCTCAGAACCGGAGCTCGGTCCCTTCCTTTTCTTCTTATCTCCGAGCAAGTTCACTACAAGGAAGTAAACAACAAATCAGAACATCAACACAAAAAATAAAAGCAACAATATGACGAAGTATTGGAGTAGGGCCTCACCCCTCGCCGGCTCTACCATGGTAGTAGGGTCATAAGGGCTCAGCCCGGAGGCAGCGAGCTCGGCCTCGGAGAAGGCTTCGTCAACGAGGCCGACCTTATCCAAAGCCTCCTCAAAGCCACCGAGGCTAACATCAGTGGCCGCATCCGCCAACTTCTCCGGATTCCAGGCGAACTCAAGGGACTTATCGAACCGACAGAAGAAGAACTTCTTCTGCCAGTTCGAGATTTTCGAATTTGTCTTTACTTTGAAGCCACGACGAGGTGATAAGTAATACCACCCCGAGCTAGCTTTAAATTGAAAAAAACCTGAAGACGAGCCCCAGGGTAAAAGGAAAATTATGCCGATGGCAATAGACACCAAGACCCGTTAAATGCCGAAAAGAATTGGGCATTATTTGGGCAAGAGGTATGCCGAACATCTGCTGGAGTTCGACATACACAGAGGGAAATAGAATACGAAGACCACCCTTAAAATTCGTCCTCGTAATCGTCACAAAACCATCCGGAGGGGCACTAGCCCTATTCTCCGGACGGGGAGCGACAAATTCAAAAGACTTCGGAATGAAATATCTAGAAGCAAAATCTGCTATAGCATAGGCATCCAAAATTGAAGGAATGGAAGAAACTTTACCAAGATCCCTGAAAGGCGGGAGTCCTACTCTACGCACAAAAGGGGGGAGCAAATCAAAGGTATAAACTTCTAAATCCACCGGTGACGACACTAACACAACACGGCCTTCATGGCCGTGAGAATCCTCAGACTAAGAAGGAGATGAAGAAGCCATAAAAACTTACTGGTTTTTGGGTATTAAGATCGAAGAATGCGATGAACTCAGACGAGGAGCAACAATGGCGAATGAACTCTGCGTTTTTCAGAAAGCAAAAAACTTTTTCTGAAGTTTGAAAGTTGGTAACGGATAAAGTGATACGAGAAAAGGCGTATCAGGGAAGTTATTGCCAATATGCACTTTATCGGGAACCCAACCGCTGCACGCATTAAATGCGCATTAAATGCAGATGACAAACCCTGTGTTCGACATCGGCAAGACATCCCGTGTTCGACCTCGTCCTGATGTTACGCATTCAACCACAACATTGTGTATCCGACTACGACAAGGTGAAGCCAAGCAACATGCGACTTCGGCATAACGCCTCGGCAAGGTGAAGCCAAGCAACATGCGACTTCAGCATAACGCCTCGGCAAGGTAAAGCCAAGCAACATGCGACTTCGGCATAATACCTCGGCAAGGTGAAGCCAAGAAACATGCGACTTCGGCATAACGCCTCGGCAAGGTAAAGCCAAGCGACATGTGACTTCGGCATAACGCCTCGGCAGGGTGAAGCCAAGCGACATACAACTTCAAGAATGAGCCCTACAGGAACTCCAGCGAACCACTGTCCCCCATTCATCATGACCTCACTTCTATGTCTTTTTTGGGGAGGGATATGATAGGATACGGCCCAACCACTAGGCCCAAGCATCGGGCCCAATATAAATTGGCCCAGACATTAAGCTCGGCCTATGCGAGTTCGGCCCAAGAAGACTCCTAAGTCAGTTGCAACCTAAATCACAAGTGGAGACGCAGAAGATTCTGACACATCTAAAAGAATCCTATTTAGAGAAGATCTCGGATTAAGATCCTATTTAGAGAAGATCTCGGATTTGAGATCTAGGTCAATATAATCGTGTATAAATAGAGGCTAGATTAGATGGAAAAGATCATCTACACTCTTTGTAATCGCTCCTCATATTATCAAAACTCACATACTCTTTCTTGCTCCGTGGACGTAGATCTAATTCAAAGATCGAACCACGTAAATCCCTTGTGTTCATCGTGCATTTATTTCCCTAACAAAATTAAGATCGATCATATACTGGAAGTAAATTGATTGAGTTTGCATACAATGTTTCAATTACCACAATTTTGATCTCATAGCTGAATTGTTACTTGATTGCATATGTTGTCCCTTTATCTCATACAAAAGTTAGATCATACAGTGTGTAGAAGATTATAAAAGTCTGTATGGTTGGTTAAGCTGGTTGAGATATAATAAGGATTACAACTGAGACAACTTGAGGACGAGTTGCTGGTATATGGACGAGTTGCAGGTATATGCTGTAGTATAGATAAGAAGTAATTTGACTTGATTGTTTATCTATGTTGGTACGTCTTAATGTATTAATGGATCATAGTGAGATGAGTTCTTCTATTTGGCATTCGTGAAGAACCAAGATCTCGGTGACTTTACGTTGATTTAAACCTCGATAAGGTTTCAAATAAGATGAGTTATTGAGATGAGTTCTTCTATTTGGCATACGTATGAATTATTGATCATCACTTTGACTTATTTTAGGTGATGGTTACATGGATAACCCAATATTCTTTGTATCTTGGGTGGTGGTAGTGCTTTTATGTAATGTTGGTTACCTGTATCAAATCACCGTATCCATTTAGGATGACGACGTCCCCCTTAAAAAGCTCAAAAGGTTTATGGTATTAAACCCTGTACGTTGAGTTAGCTCAAATACAATAATAAGGTTGGGTGGCACTACTTAAAGAACTAAAGAGATTAATTATTTTAAGCAGTTAGAGTGCTATAAATAATTAATGGACGTGCGATATTTTAAATACATGGATTCGTAAGTCTAAATACAAGTCCGACTCAACTTTGGTAATAAAGAGGTAAGTCAACAGTTGTTCTCTAGTGGAATGAATAAATATTATGAATTAATTTATATTATGGGTTGAACATAAGATAATAAATTCATTTGAGGCCCATCTTTATTCCTTATATTTGATCCCTGGTTGGCCGATCAAGGCCTATTGTCTAAGCAATCTTCAGCCACCACCGGAATCTCACCGAGATTCTATTTTGATTATTGTATTATTTATTTAATACATCTCTTAATCTAGATAGATATTATCTGATATTATTAGATATCAAGAGATAATTATTCTAGAAATGAATTATTTTCAGGGAAGAAGATAACTATTATATTTATTAGATGTGCCAGAGTCCTATCACAATAAGATTATAGGGATAACACTATAAATAAAGGGTAGGAGAAAATCATATCATCTATCTTCACACAATGTGATTTTCGAAAATCACAGAACAATCATATGAGGCAAAGATTTTAGGTGTTCTTCATAGATTACTCCCACTCAGTATTAGAGATCAGATGTCCAAAACACAGTCAAGAAGATCAAAGTTGGAGTCAGCCATTATCGGATTTACCAAAAAATTGCAGTTAGTAAACACGAGAAAACCCCTATGTGGTGCAATTAATTATATAGGAGCATGCTAGAAATATGATCAATGTATGGTGAATTAACATCTAAGATAAATCTTTGGGAGCACGAGTAAATTAAGATTTTCTATCATGCATAGATTAAAACAAGGACCAAAAGCCATGCCACCACCATCCATATCCATTGGGGCACCACACTACCATCATTCTCCATACCGTCGTTCATCCTAAAAATATTTTAACAAATGTGGGGTGATTACTAAAGCATTTAGTAGGTTAAGTATCCCCGATTTGAGATAACAAAACATTTTACTTGAAACAGTAATTTGCATATATCATTTACACAATTCAGAGAGGTTTTAAGAAAATGGAATACTTGCTCACTGAATATGTTTAAACATAAACTTGAACCATAGCTCCATTACTTGAGTACTTTTATGGTGTTTGCTGCTCCTCTCAGTCATGGGGGCTTACTCCCAACATGATCTCTTGTTTGCTGCCATGGGGAGTCCGACTTAACTACATCCATGGTAGACTCTTGTATATGCACAACCTTATCCTTTGGCCTAAGGTAAAAGACCCCATGGTTCATATTATTTGGATCCAATCTCGATCCCATTTGTTTGGATCTAAATGCGATCCCATTTATTTGGTAGCAAACAAACAAAATATTTTATACATGCATTCACATTTTGTTACTTCAAACCCTTGGGCTTAATAACCTATTGTACTTTGCAAATATTAACTCACTTCGTCTAGGTGAAATGATTGATCTAAATTGGGAAACTCCTCGTTTTGCCTGACAGGTCATACAAGACAAGTCTAAGCCTTAAGTTAATGACATGATAAAACTTTACAATAACATACATCTCATCCCTAGGTCTACCTATTCCCGGTACTGTATACTTAGACTTACTAATATCATGGTTTACAAATCACTTTTTAAAACATGCTCTCGTACTTGCTTATCCTTTCAAGAAGGAAAAATACTTACCTTCGTAAAATATGCAATGCAATCTTGTGTACAAGTTCTATACTTGTACTCTTTTGAAAATGACATCACTTTTAAAACAAGAATGCATCATGGTACTATACCATGTTGTGTTGATTTAACACTTCTAAAGTCATGCTTTGCAAAATGTATGCTCATGTCGTGGTACACATTCATGTGTCACATAATCATATTTAGACATATGTGTACATATGAGTACTTAAGTCATTTCCATAATTAAGTCACTTGATAAATAAAAAATCGAACACTTAGTCTCATAAATCACAAATCATATTCATATTTTCGTACTTAGGTAATAATATACTTAACACCCTTCATAAGTCATAAACAACTCATAAAAATAGGTTTTCTCACGTTTTTCCAACACTTAGTTAAAATTGGTTAAGTGCAGTAAGTTCCCAGTTTTCATAAAATGCGCACACGACTTAAAAAAAATCATAGTAGATCGTATATTTATCATAAAAACATGAAAGTGATCATTATGGAAAGATACTGAACTCATATATATGCCATAAAAATTTGGGTTCCATAATCATTCTGGAACTCTATGTAATTCTCATTTTAAACTGAACATTTCCAGAATATTTTTGAAAAATCACTGCGTGTTTACACGTTTGTGCAAAAATCACCAGGGCAAAACACTAGTAAAAAATGGTGAAACCGATTCCAAATCAAAGCCTTATGTGTCTATTTTATATGTGCATTGGTTTTAGTGAAAAAATCGTTATGATTTGAGAGGAATAATTTTTATACTAGGGTATATCCTGTTCTCGGTAGAATAGTGCAACTTAAAAAACAAATTTGTGAAAAATAATAAATGAACTAGTATGGGGATGAAATTTGGCGTGAATGTTCAAGGCTCATATCTATACTCATGATATAGATATAGGAATTTTAAAAGCACTTTAACGTAGTTAAAATTATCACGCCATTTTCCACATTTTCAAGAAGCTTACGACAGTTTTCATCTCTCAACAAAATAATTATCCTAGCATGATTTCAAGCTCATAAAATTATCCACTTTCATATAAACATATTAGAATATATATCTCATGCTAGATTATACATGCAATGACATTTTTATCAATAAAAATCACATAGCAACACATAAAACCAACGAACTTCAAAATGGTGGTGCCGAGATGCCGTTCTCACGCAATCACCTCCCTTCCATCGATTTTTCTCACAAATTCCACCAACAACATCATCCTAGATCTAACATGCAACATAGGAGGGCACCTACTTCCATTTCGAAAAACAATCGGTATGTGATGGGATATGGCCCAACAGCTCAAGCCCACTGACAGGCCCAAACGAGCTGGGCCTGACATTAGTAGCGGGCCCACGCGGTTAAGCCCAAGGCAAACCCTAATCAGCCCCTAGAACTCGAGTCAGGCGCCACCCTCCACGTGGCGCACGAAAGGCGAAGCATCCCTACAGGCGAGAGGAAGAGCCCCTACGCGCCAGGGGAAGAGTTCCGGCCAATGGAGGGAATGAGCACGCCTTTAGGAGTCCCCAAATATGTATAAATAGGAGTTAGAGCGAAGGTAAAAAGGTTGGCAACTATCTGAATGCTAAGAGCTTGTAACTACACTCACTGTACTCGAATCATAGTGAAAGTATTGATGAATTACTCCTCCGTGGACGTAGATCTCATTAACGATCGAACCACGTAAAAGCCTTGGTGTTCTTTACTGCCTTACATAAATCTCGCATATCTGCATATACTAGATCTATCATTGGCGCCGTCTGTGGGAACGCTACGAACAAAAAAGCTTCGTTTCTCTACAAAACTTAATGGCAAGAAGACGTACGACCGTCGTTGATGCTGGCAACAACCGCGCTGAGGACAACCAGGTGGTCACTCAGCGCCACGGGAAGGAGATCGCGGATGCCACAAGCGGTCACACACCTGAGGGCAACATGGAAAACGTTTCCATACACCCTCAGGATCGCCGCCCTCACGAAGGGGAAGATACCAACCTCAACGAGGACGAACAGACAGTTCGTTCGTCCCACGAGGCCCTTGGCCGAGCTGTGACCGAATTCCTCAACGCCAACCTTGGCCAGTTCCAAAGCTTCCTCCACCGGAGGACAAATGAAGCGGGCACCTCCCGAGTGCCCGAACCGAGGTCGCTCACCCCACCGAGGCGGTCAACGCTCACCTCGGCACAATAGCCGAGAACGCGTACACCAATCCGCCGCCAGAAGTCAATCACCTCGCCAAGGGGGTCGCAACCAGTCGCCACCTCGTCACCCGCGAAGCCGCTCTCCACCTCGGCATACCGCCCCGAGGGCCGAGCAGAACAGGAGAGAAGAAAGACGGAGCAGAACTCCTCCTCGGAGAGACGATAGACGCCGTTATCGGTCTCCCACCCCTCCAAGGAGAGATGACAATGATCTCCCGGGGTTCGACCGGAGCGGAAGAATCATCTCTCCTTTCTCCAGAGAGATTCTGGACACGCCCTTGCCCCAGCGGTATAGGGCACCCAACATCGCCGCCTACGATGGCCTCGGGGACCCCTCCGACTTCCTTTTCGCCTACACCACTAACATGGCGAATCAAGGAATGGAAGATTTCCACATGTGCAAGATCTTCCCCGAGGTGTTGATCTCCAACGCCCGACGCTGGTTCACCTCGCCCGCATGAAATAGTATACTGCCGCCTGGGATCTCATGGATCGGTTTAAGTGGCGTTTATCGAAAATACCACCCAGTGAGTCTTCGTCCGACCTGCTCATAATCCGCTAAGGCGGGGCGAGACGATGTCGAACTTCGCTTCGAGGTTCATCAAGGAGTCTCTCAAAATCGATGAAAGCAACGATCTCTATATCATCAACGCGTTCAAGAACGGGATCCGACCCCGCGCACTGAACAAGGAGATCACCTGTGAGAAACCGGAGACGGCTAGCCGCCTTTGGAACCTGGTAGACAACTTCGTCAAGGGAGACGAATCAGACCGAAAGAAGAGGGAGACCTGGGACGAGCAGCGGACTGAAAGGAAGAAGCCGGATGACCGAGGTCGAGGCGCTGAACGCCGAAGTTCCTTCGAGAGAATCAGGAAGGGCCCTCTGGAGTCCAGGCTCGGACCTCGGCCAGCCCCTGGCGGCAAAGCACCTCATCTGCTCAAATCGAGAGCGGAGATATTCGAGCACCACGCCGAGCTCTTCCTGAAGCCCCCTCCTATGAAAGGAGGATCCAAGAAGAGGTCAACGGAGGAGTATTGTGACTATCACCGGGTATGGTCACGATACCGAGGATTGCGTGAACCTAGGCTCATGATTGACGAGCTCATCAAAGAAGGAGCCCTTAAGAAATACCTCGGCCGAGCTCGGCCAGGGAACAAAAAGCGCAGAGGGAAGAACAACGGTGGCAACAACTGCGGGCCGACCTTGACGGCGACCCAGCCCGAAGATGACGAGGACGAAGGTCCCAACGCTATGGAGCAGGTCTATGCCATCATCGGACTCCCCGTAGGGACGACGAGGTCGTCGTTAAAGAATGAAACTCGGAGGTCGGCCCCCGAGGAGCCGAAGAACAAGCGACTCCGGGATGGTGAGGACATCGTGTTCTCCAAAGATGACCCGGTGCCCAAAATCATGCCCCACCAAGACGCCATCACGATACAAGCCGTGGTGGGCAACAAGAATGTCCACCGGGTCTACATCGACATCGGTGCCTCCGTCAGCATTATCTTCCAGAGTTGTCTGGATAAACTCGAGGTCGGAGGAATTCAAATACACCCCGCACCATCCCAGTTGCGGAGCTTCACTCAAGAGGCGGTTCAACCCGAAGGTGTAATCACCCTTCCGGTTACCGTAGGACGCGCTCCCAGGTCGGTCACAAAGGCCATCCAATTCTTCCTGGTCCGAGCTCCGTCCCCGTACAACATCATCCTGGGGAGAGACTGGCTCTATGCCACCAAGGCCGTCTGCTCGGTATACCACCTCACCATCAAGATACCCACCCCGGTGGGAGTGCTAAGCATCCAGGGTGACCAAACGACAGCTAAAGAGTGCCTACGAGTCTCAACCCAAGATGTAGCCTTGCCCCAGGCATAGCAATTAAAGAATCATCAGAGGCTGCCACCTCGGGACGAACTGACCGAAGACCTCCAGTTATACGACGACGATCCCTCCAAAGTTGTCAAGGTCAGCGCCCAGGGCCCAACTGACATTCGGCAGAGTGTCATGCAGCTTCTGAAGGAATACATGGACGTGTTCGCGTGGTCCCCACTCGACATGATCGGAGTGTCACCCGAGCTCATAACTCATTGCCTCAACATCGACCCAGCTACAAAACCAGTTCGGCAAAAGAAGAGGGTGTTTGCGGTAGAGCGCAACCAGGTCATAAGAGACGAGGTGACTCAACTCCAGAAGGCCAAGATCTTGTTCGAAGTCAAGTACCCGACCTGGATGGCTAATCCAGTCGTGGTTTGAAAGCCGGGAGGGGGATGGCGCATGTGTGTCGATTACACCGACCTCAACAAACACTGCCCGAAAGACTGCTACCCCCTCCCCGACATTGACAAGAAGGTGGAAGCACTGGTGGGCCATGAGACCTTCAGCTTCCTAGATCTATACAAAGGGTACCACCAAGTCCTAATGAGCCCGGAGGACGCCCCAAAGACAGCATTCATCACCGACTTCGGTGTCTTTGCATACCGGAAGATGCCATTCGGCCTGAAAAACGCTGGGGCTACCTATCAAAGAATGGTGGATGCCATATTCAAGGATCACATCGGGCAGATCGTCGAGGTCTACGTCGATGACATGCCGGCAAGAGGAACACCAGGTCGCCTTCACGCACTGAAAGAGTATCTCGCCGACCGCCCACCCCGACCGCCTGAGAAAGCGAGCTCCTCCTCTTTGTACTTGCCGCCTCGACGAGGCAATCAGCCGCAGTATTGGTCCCGGATGAGGTCGGATGACAACTCCCCATCTACTTCATCACCGAGCTCTCAAAGGACCGGAGACAAGGTATACCAGACCTCGAAAGGTAGCACTAGCTTGGTGAACGCCAAGCGACGCCTCAAACCCTACTTCCAAGCTCATTCCATCCGGTACTAACCGACTTACCTTTGAGACAAGTCTTATCAAAGCCGAGAATCATCCGGATGTATAGCAAGTGGGCACTGGGCTCGTGAACACGACATCTCGTGACTCCCCGTGCCGCCATAAAGGGCAAGCTCTCCACCGACTTCCCGCGAGGCCAAATTCACCGAGGTCGGATCTACCAATGAGGTCACCCCAACGCCCGCCCCCATAGCGGAGGAATCGTTGTCCTCGCACTCTGATGACCGGCCGGATGTCGTGGACTGAGCTTCATGCAAGACGGCAACGGTGGCATCCTCCTTCTCGGCCCGCACAAATAGAAGTGACCTACGCCTCCGGTTTACCTCCCGACCACGAACAACGAGGCGGAGTCACGGCGCCGATCTCCTGACTCCGCCTCACAAAGGAATTGTAAGTGGACAAGATCCGGATCTCTGAGATTCCTGTCGTGGTAAACCGTGTCCCAAGCGGAATCACGAGGCCAGGAGGATCGAATGAAGCAATACCTTGAGAATGCGAACGAGATCTTGACCTCATTCAGTACTTCATGTTCATCGAATCCCACGAGGAAAACGGCCGAGTCGACTTGACAGAAGTTAGTGCGTCATCAACAAGTCCACCAAGAGAGGAGGTTCATTCCGGGAGCATCGCAGAGTCCCACATCGGCATCATCACCGAGATAGAACCGATCCGGACGTCTCCCATAAAGGCCTACCGGAAGATGGCGCCTTGCCTCAAGATCGGCTCGAAGCCAAAAAGATGATGGCGAAATCCCAAAGTACCTCGCATACGAGGGCGCTCTCTCAGAAGTCCCACCTTCAACCCTCTCCGAGTGTTGATTTTATATCGAAAGTATGGTTGAGCTTGTATCTGATGTTTCTGTTACCACTATTACAATCTCCTATCCGATTTGAATACTTGATTGCATATATCTATGTCCCTTATCTCATACATAAGTTAGATCATACGATTGTGTGAAGATCACGAGTTCGTATGATTGGTCAAGCAATGAGATATAAAAGTTTCAGGTGAGACAACTTAGGGCAGTTTCGGTATAGTCGCTGTATAGATAAAGTGACTTGACTTGGTTACTTGTCTATGCTTTGGTGCGTCTACGACGTATTGAAGGATCACGATGAGATGTGTTCTTCTATCGACCGTCGTGAAGAACCAAGATCTCGGTGACTTACGATGATCTAAACCTCGATAAGGTATTAGGTGAGTATGATTTCTGACCATCACTTTGACTTGTTATGGGTGAGGTTATATGTTCTAACCCAAGATTCTCCGCATCTTGGGTGGTGGCATCTTGTATGTCACGCTAGTTATCATGTCGAGTCACCGTATCCGTTTAGGATGATGACGCCCCTTATGAGCTCGCAAGGTTTATTGTACTAAACCCTGCAGTTGAGTTAGCTCAAGTACAATAATAAGGTTGAGTGGTACTACTTGAGGAATTAAAGATATTAATTATTTTAAGCGATGTAATGCTCTAAATAATTAATTGATGTTCGATATCTTAAATACGGGATTCAGAATGTCTAAGTGCAAGCCGACTCACCTTCGGTAATAAAGGGTAAGTCAAATTTATTCTCTAGTAGCATGAATGAATGTTTATAAATTAATTTATGTTCGGCCGAACATAAGATAATTAATTTATTTGAGGCCCATCTTTATTCCTTGCATTTGATCCTGGGTGGCCCATCCAGTCCCGTAGCTTCAATGAAATCGGTAGCCCTATATGCTCTCTAAGGATAGATTTTATTCTCTTGATCCTATAAGGATATTATTATATTTATAGGATATGCATGGATCCTTTCCTTACGGGATTATGGTAATGCATTATAAATATAAGGTAAGAGATAAAGTCTAGGTTAATCCTTAATTATCCACAAGCATATTTTCGAGAATCTCATAGTTCTCTTGAGAGGATTTTTTGAAAATTGTGTGAGAGAAAGAGGTGATTTTCGAAGCATTCTCCATAGATCGTCCTACTTCGGCGTTGGAGATTGGGCAACCGGGATCTGATCCGGAAGGTCAAAGCAGAGTCCCATCCATTTGATCCTTTCATCTCGCTCCAATCGACCTCTTCGATCCAAAGGTAAACACGAAAACCCCTCGTGTTGCAATTAATTAAATAGACGCATGCTAGGAATATAATCAATGTATGGTGAATTAAATATCCAAGATAGATCCTCGGGCGAGGGCTGAACATATGTCATCCCTTACACTGGTATCGAGCACAGGATCGTAATCTTGGCTCTGCTGGATTAATTCACGCTTTGATTATTACGCGCGCTAATTAATTGTTGGATCCGTTGTTCATCGTGGCTCGCTTTTTGTTTTTGTTGGGTTTTGTTTTTCACCACGAGAAAATCCGTGGTTAGATTAGATTTATTATTCGTAAATCTTATCCGTGAAAGAACGAGGGCGAAAGCACGAAGAAGACACGACGGGAAAATCGACGCGGATGTCCCCGCGCGGTTTCTTGCGATCGAGCCTCGTGGTCGCGTGGAAGATCGCGGTAGCGGGGCGGACATGGGCAAGGCGGCGACTCCTCGGGGACGCTGGCGGCGGCTCTTCGGCGGCGCCTGACGCTGTCTCGGCGGTTGGCGCCAGACATCGCGGCGAGGCGTGCGGCATGCGCTGCTGGCGAGGCGGAGCGCTTTCGCGGGAGCCTGCCGGCGCTTCGGCGAGGCTGCATGGAAACCTCGAGTGGCGAGACCACTCGGCAAGCAATGCGGTGGTCGCACGGCAGCGGCGGAGCAGGCGAAGCTTGGCAGCGCGGCGCACTCGGCGGGTTGCGATCGCCGTGACCGCGAAGCGAGCCCACGAGACAGACACGACGAGACACGCGACGGGCACGCGAAAGCGTTCAAGAAGGTCGGCGACCCGGGCGCGATGGGGAAAACATGTGTTAACCTCGCCCGAGGATCCATCTTGGGTGTTTAATTCACCATACATTGATTATAAACCTAGCATGCGTCTATATAATTAATCGCAACACGTTGGGGTTTTCACGTGTTTACCTCGATCCAAGAGGTCGATGGAACGAGATGAATGGATCGAACGGATCGGACTCGTGCTTTGACATTCGGGACTGTATCCCTATCGCCCAATCTCCAACGCCAGTGAGGACAATCTATGGAGAATGCTTGGAAAATCACCCTTTGCTCTCTTCACTATTTTGAAAAATCCTCTCAAGAGAACTATGAGGGGCGAAAATCTTGTGTTCAATATGTGAGCATTAACCCTGACTTTATCTCATACCTTATATTTATAATGACTACATCCCAGTATGGAATACCATAATCCTATAGGAAGTACCATAACCTATATGGAATATTACCATAATCTTAGATTATTTCCATACTCTCGAGATTATTTCATACTCTCGGGATTATTACCATAATCCTATATGGAAAGGATCCATGATATCCATAAATATAATATTATCCTATGGATAAAGAGAATAAAATCTTGTCAGAGCAGGGCGCGTTCTTCCTACAGCTCTGGATGCTGAGGATCAAATGAAGAAAGAATGATGGGCCTCAAATAAATTAATTATCTTATGTTCACTGAACATAAATAATTTATAAACATTTATTCATCACTGAGAATAAATGATCTTGACCCTTATCTACCGTTGAGTCGGCTTGCACTTAGACATTCGAATCCCGTATTTAAGATATCGGCCCATTAATTATTTATACGCGTTATTTGTCCTTATAATTAATCTTCATTTCAGTCCTAACCATTCGGCAGGTGGTTTGTACATAACCTGATCAGTGACGCCATCTCTAAACGGATACTGATGACTCGATCTGATAACTAGCGGCATACGTGCCACCACCCAAATCGGAGAATCAAGAACATATAACACTCACCCAGTAAAGTCAGTGGTCAACCCACTCACCTAATACCTTATCGAGTTTAGATCATCGTAAGTCACCGAGATCTTGGTTCTCGACGGTCGATAGAACACATCTCCTGATCATGTCCATCGGGCGTCCGTAGACGCATAGACAGATCATCACCGCAAGCGCACTCGTCTGGTGTCGTGCTCGATCGTCTCGTGATACCTGTCGGCTGCTTCTACACGCAGCGTTAACTTATATGAGATAAGGGACAAGTTGCAATCAAGTAATCAATCGATCAGATGAGATTGTAATAGTGAACATTGTGTATCAAGCTCAACCGCTCAAGATACAACCAACAATCTCCACTTATACTAAAGCAAACTTTAGTATCATGTGTCTCTCTAGCTATTACAAACACATACCTTTGCTTCTCCCACTTATACAAAAGTTTCTCTTTCTAAGTGGTGCCATAAGTCGCAATCCAAGTCCTCGTAACGATTGTCGGTAGCTTTTTGCGCAGCTTTCGTGAATGGATCCGCCAGTTATCCGTCGATCAATCTTTTCAATCAAGACGTCCCTCGCTCTAACATTTCTATGACATGGTCTTTCTCTCATATGTTTGGTCGCCTTGTGGGTCCGTGGTTCCTTCGAAGCTTCGCACCCGAGTTATCACAAGAACTATGATACTTGGGCAAACCGTACCACACAGATCATGAGGTAGTTCTCGAACCATAAGACCTCTTGAAGCCCTCCACTGCTACATATTCAGCTTCATGGTAGAGTCCAATGCATAGTTGCTTGCACTCCGTGAATCGGCTCACCTCCCAAGGTAAACACATAGCCGAGGTGACTTTTTCTCATCACGGTCACTTGGAAATCAGTATAACCCAAGGCATTAGACTATCTCATGGTAAACCTAGCTATAATCTCGAGTCCTTTTGTACTTGGTATATGCTCTCTTAGTCGATGAGCTTGTCAGGTTAGATGCGATATCTAGCTACTATGCCACCGCATGCGATTCGACCTCAGATCAAGATTGCGTCATGAGACTTCCATAGCGGAGCAAGTGAACTTATCCATTTCCTCTATCATTTGCAATCATAGCGATCGCTTGCCTTGATAATGCGCCATGTCCGAAAGGTAGCAACCTTTCTGGCCGGTCACATACTAAAACGCAGTAATTCAAGATCAATGTAAGACGCCCGAGATAAGCTCAACATTTTCTTCAGCATCTCGAAACCTGATCCCAAGAAGTGTCGCATCTCCTAAATCTTTCATTTGAAACGATCGGATAACCAACTCTTTACGCGTCGATAGAACTTCACATTGTTGCCAACTAGAAGATTGTCATCTACATAAAGTGTACAGAATACCACATCACCGCGTTAGACGTCTAGCACACAACTGCTCAGAGCACGGGTAAATCCATAGGACTTTACCACCTGCTCAAAGCGTAAGTTCCATGATCGAGGTCTTGCTAAGGTCCATAAATGGACTGTAGCTTCCATACTAGATGCTCTTCACCTTCACCACATAACCTTCTGTCATTGACATAGATGTCTCTACCTTCCTCAAGGTAACCGCTTAGAAAAGCGGTTTTCACATCCATCCGCCAAACCTCGCGTTCGCTGGCTGCTATGGCCGTAAGAATTCGATGGACTCGAGATTGCTACAGTGTGAAAGGTCTCATCGAAATCGATGCCTCAACTGAGTGTACCTTTTCCACAAGCCCTGGCTTTAAAAGCCGAAACCTCTTCATCCGAATCTCTTCCTCTCAGATACCCACTTACTACCTACGGCTTCCTTCGCCATCCGGTAGAGTCGTTTTTCAGTATGCATCCATAGTCATATGGACTCAATTTCTAAGTCCATGCGTGTGCCATGATCTTGCATCAATCTCAGAGACTCCTCAGTATGTCCATGGGTCGATTATTGCTCGCTTCGCTTCTCGACTAAATTCAAGATTCACCCACGAACATAAATCGCTTCTGCCGACGAACAACCTCCCACTACGACCGAGGCGCCACAGCACAATGACAACGCTGGGTAGAAACTTATGGTTCTCTAACTTGCACAACTTGGTAGGGTACCACTTCAGTACGGCTCGGTATCTCCAAAGGAACTCGACCCACTTCAATTTCAAGTATCCGTGTCGATCCTTCCCACTGACTCTACATCTCGCACTTTCGCCTAATCGGTGGTGGAATACAATCATCTTCTAATTCTCAAGAATGATTTCAACTTCGATTTATGGTTCATTACATAATCCTCTTCAAGACTCGGCATTAGTGCTAATAATGACCTTCCGATCCTTAGACTATAGAACAAACCACCTTCGTCCCTCTAGATAGCCAATAAATAGCTTTGCGCTTGATCTAGCCTCCAACTTGTCGCCTTTCTTGTTCAAAGACACGTGCCGGACTCCCCATATCCTTATGTTGTTTAAACCAGGCTCATACCAAACCACAACCTCGAGCGGGTCTTTTCGATCGACTTGACGGTACTAGATTCAGCAAGTATGCCACCGCTTCTAAGGCATACCCCGTAATCTAAATAGGCAATGCCGCATAACTCATCATCGATCTAACCATTTCCAAAAGAGTCTTATTTCTTCGCCTCCCGACACACCATTTTGCTGGTGTGTCCTTGGCATGCGTACCGGGAGGTAATCCCACACCGCACTAAATAGTCCATAAACTCACATCGAGGTATTCGCCACCGCGATCGTGATCACAAGGATTTGACATTTTTACCTAGCTTCGCTCCACTTCCGCCTTAAACTCTTCAATTTCTCAAAGCATCTGCACTATGCGCGTAAGCTGTATACGATCCGCACTCGAGTAATCGTCAATGAAAGTGAAAATACTGCATCTCCACGAGCTCAGGTGTACATCGGTCCACATAGGTCGAACGACTAGCTCCAACACTTCTTTCGCTCTATAACCTTCGCTTCAGCGGGTCCGGTCGACATCTTACCTTCTATACATGATTCGCACGTGGAACCTGAGTAATCGTGGAGATTACCCAACGCCCATTCTTAGCCTTTCGATCCGGATTAGATTGATGTGACCCAATCTAAGATGCCGAGAATGTGGTGTCATCTTCGCTAAGAAAACTTTCTTTAGGGTTTGATGACGATGCAACATAGTTATAGGTATTATGTTTCAGCGTAATAGATAAAGCGAATTATATAAAGTGCACAACACAGATGACTTCGTCATTTCTTATGATAGAAACACCACTATCAAAAATAATGTAATATCCATGAATAAACAATTTCAAACAGAACAAGGTTCACTAAAATCCGCACATATAAAACATCTTTCAATACTAAACCGTTATATCAAAACATAAAGTAACATCTCCGACCGCAACGGCCCGACTTTCGCCGTTTCCCATGGAGATCGTTATCTCGCCATCATGCAGCCTCCTTGTCCGCAGAACCCCCGCAGTGTAACAAACACATCAACAGACTCGGTTCACTACCCAAGAACGGGTAGAACAAGTCGCTAAACATATTCCCATTAAAGCAAACGGCGACATTGAGCCTCGAGCATAGGGCACTTGGCCTTCCAATGCCTGGGCCTCACAAGACTAAGCACTTGCCCTCTCCTTCGCTTCTTTGCCTCCGGTGTGCATGTTCTTGTTCCCATTACTCCCACTATTTCCTCGCCACCACCTTTGGTGCCTCTTTTCTTTTCCATTTTGCAACGAAAAATTTGGGCCCTTAGACGTGGTAGCAAGAGCATGTGCTCTTTTCCCATGACTCCTTCCGCGGCCAACTAGATCATTACAACCGACTAAGTGTATACTCTGGTCTTGCTCATGATCGCTGCTCACGCCGAAAATTCTCAAAGACTTGGGCAAGGTATTGAGGATGATATCAACCTTTAGTCACAATACCTCCTCCCAACCCATCAAGACTATCTATGAGACGAGTCATGGGAGACATGTTCGTGTGACCAACTTCATTCTTCCATCTTACACGCCAAGATTTCTCTCATTGCGTGGAAGGATCGTCCGATCCGATCGCCTCAAACTTACCTCGAGACTCGACCATATTTCGTCAAGGCTCACCATCGATCGATGTCAGCAATGCAAGCCTTTGGACATTCAGAAGTCATCATATAGCACTTAGCCATATTGTTCGACTTATTCCAAAGTCCGCTGACTCTTACTTCATTAGTCGACGCGCCGCTAGTGGCACGGGTTTGTGAGTAAGTGAGAAGAAACATGTGTTCTTCACCATAAGAACATATTCCATGTTTCGCTTCCACCGATAAAATTGGGACCGGATAACGGATTTTGTGCGTAGCATATTGATAATCGTCAGTAAGAGACATATCTCGAAAAGATAATATAAACACATAAGCATATGATCGCATTATAATTGTAACAACAATATTGTAACCTTTTAAAACAATATTAGTCGAAACCTCCAATCTCCCAAGGAATTCACATGCAAGCCACGCTGTGGGATCGCCACACGAACCCCGACTGCACTAAAATATACCTTTTAGTTGTTTAATTTCAATCCATGTCAACTTATCCTTATGACAAATGAAATTAATGATCGACTTTACTGTACCACACGACTATCGCAAAAATAGACTTCATGGAAGTTGTACTCGAGGTGATGTCTAAGCACGACAACAATTTTAACAAATAGAAATGAATTCTTAGAATTGGCATATCACTAGACCATACCGCCCAATCCAAATTCTTTTGTTATCTCATTTTAAATCTATCTCTAGAGAACTTATGAAAATCGCACATGCAGCTAAGCTGTGTGATCGCCACACATGAAACTCCCACTTCTCAATAGATTTAAAATGTTTTATTTAGAAATCTCATCTAACAAACATATGATAAACAAAAAAGCAAGCCACGCGTGGACGCACTCACGCCAAGGCCACACTTTGTTTAGAGATCAAAAGCTGGAGGTCTCGACATTTTAATTTGAAAATTAATATGTCGGGTTACTTGCTTAGTCATTTTATTCAAAAGGTTTGTCCATGCAGCATCACGAATCCTAGCTTGCTTTTCTATAGAACTCAACATGTAAAACATGCTCGCAGTAATTCTAAAATATGATTGAAAACGCGATAAACCTAGCATGCTTACTATGCGCGATCCAATCACGAAAACATATAATATGTTTGTTCACGTAATTTAAATATACATAGCATGCTCAAGATAATATAAACATCCACCCATGTAATGAACGATTAAAAATAAAATAAAACGCTCAATCGTGGCACACTCGTGGAACCTCGCACTTTCCCTCGCCTAATCTATTACATAGAAATCGCAGCATAAACTTCATAATCTTCGAAAACGGGTCTCGGACCGGCACCTGCACGGGCCGGATTCGGTGAAACTGATTTGGGGCGAAAAATCGGTTCGGCCGGAAAACGGTCCGGGCCTGGATTTGGGCTCGGGTCGGCCCAAAGACGGGTCGGGTCGCCAGAGCACAGCCCACGCCACGCCGCCCAACTCGCCGCCGCCGCCGCGCTACGCTGGCGTTCCTCCTCGCTGCCTCACGGCCACGAAGAACGACCGCCGACCACCGAGCACGCTGCTGCCGCCGCCGGTCGCCGCTCGAACCGCGAGCCGCGCCGCAAGCCCCGGGATCGCCGCGCCGATAAATGCGCCGCCCCGTCGCCCGCTGCTGAAGCTGCAGGGATCTCGCAAGCCGATGCGCCGCATCCTCGCAGACGCGTAAGTCGCCGCTAACCGCCGAGAAAACGCGCCTAACGCCGAGATTTGCCGTGTGAGCTCGAGCGCGAATCGCGCGCCCGCACGCCTGTGCCGCCGCTTCGCCGCTTCGCCGCCGTCCCGCGCACGCGAACGCTCTGCCAGCAGCCGGGCGCGCCTGGTCCGCCGAGCCCGCCGCCGCCACGCCACGCGCCGCCCGCCGCCGCTTCGCTACTCGCCGCGCGTCCGATTTCTCCGCCATCTCCTTTCGCCGCTCGTTTCTTCGTGCTTTCAACTTCGTTTTTACGTATAAGATTTACAGAAAATAAATCTAATCTAACCACGGATTTTCTCGTAGAAAACAAAACCAACAAAAATAAAACGAGCCACTTATGAACGATAGATTCACACCACTAATTAATCGCATTTAATAATCAAACGTGAATTAATCCAACAGTAGCCAAGATATCGATCCTGTGCCGATACCAATTGTGGAAAATCGATTTTAACCCTCCCGAGGATCTATCTCGATATTTAATTCACCATACATTGATTATATTCCCAGCATGCGCCTATATAATTAATTGCAACACGTAGGGTTTTCTCGTGTTTACCTCGATCAAGAGGTTCGGATGGAACGAGATGAATGGATCGACCGGATCGACTCGTGTTCAACCTTCCGGATCGTATCCCGATCGCCCAATCTCCAACGCCGAGTGAGGACAATCTATGGAGAATGCTTCGTAAAATCACCCTAATGCATCTCTAGAGGTTTCGAAAAATTCCTCACACTCTTCTTGTGATTTTCGAGAATTATGATGGATAAATGAGCATTAACCTGATCTTATCTCTTACCATATATTTATAATGCATTACCATAATCCCATAAGGAAAGGATCCATGCATATCCCATAAATATAATAATATCCTTATAGGATAAAGAGAATAAAATCTATCCTTAGAGACCTATGACGCCGATTTTCGAGCTAACGGGCTCGGACGGCCAAATTGTGGATCAAATGCAAGGAATAAAGACGGGCCTCAACAATTAATTATCTTATGTTCACCCCTGCAACATAAATTAATTTATAAACATTTATTCATGCCACTAGAGAATAAATGCCGACTTACCCTTTATTACCGGTTGAGCTCTGCTTGCACTTAGACATTACGAATCCCTCGTATTTAAGATATCGAACGCCCATTAATTATTTATAGCATTCTCGATCGCTAAAATAATTAATATCTTAATTCCTTAAGAGTACCACCAACCTTATTATTGTACTGAGCTAACTCAACCGCGTGGTTTAGTACAATAAACCTTTGAGCTCCTTAAGGGACGCCATCATCCTAAACGGATACGGTGACTGACATGATAACTAGCGTGACATACAAAGTACGCCACCACCCAAGATGAGAATCTCGTTAGAACATATAACCCTCGCCCATAATGATCGCCCATTTTCACACGTAAAAGTGTAAGTATAGGTGTTAAGCATCGATCCACGAGATTGTATCACTAAAACATAGAAGCTAGCTCAACGACAATTCATCATTATCCAAGCACATAATTTGGGTGAAGGTTTAAGGCTTCTGAATTTAATCCAAAGCAAAGTAACCATGTAAATATAAATAAAGCAATAAAATCACTAATGATAACTATGAAGAAAGACTAACCCTAGGATGCACCAATTTATCCACAACGATGTTTATCCCGCTTATTATTAACCGCTTTTAATCCGCATAAGACGGAAGATCACATATATAACCAACAACTTCGCCATTTACAATTGGCGGCAAGATTACTAATTTTCCCTATCATCGCTTACGCTCTTGAGGAAAATAAGCAACTCCAAAGGATCACTAAGAATATGCTTCCTACTTAATGTCCTATCTCGCCACGACTCAAGGTTTATTCAGATCACGCATTCGATAACGATCGACAATTAATACAATTACGTAATTAACCGACAATTAGATATGCATCAAGATTGATCGTAAATCAACACATATAAATAAGCACAATTTAATCACGAATCAATGTCTCGAAGGTAAATAACAATAGCAGAATCACAACACATAGATCGAATCATGCAAACCCTGTGATTAGAACTAAAACAGCTGCATATAATAAACGAATGAAATACGATTTAACCATAAAACGGAAATTAAATATATAAAACCCGTAGGGAAGCGTTGATTGAACAATGGTTGGTCTTCAATCCAATCCCAAGCGAACGAATCGGAAAACAACGGAAAACGATCGACAAAACGCTCCGATCGATAACTAAACGATAAACTAAACTAGAATAACGTAAAACAATACTAGAATTAAACTAAAAGAAGATTAAAGACTAAAAGTCAGAAAACCGAGAAAAACGAATAAAACGAGTTCTGGGCGCGTGGGGTTTCGCCTATTTATAGAAAAGGGTGGAAACCCCACTTGCGCCTCTGCGCCGCCGGATCGCTTCATGCTGATCGCTAGCTCGATCAGCGAGCCATCTCCAAGCACTCTTCTTCGCCGCGGTCCTCCTCAAGGCGCGCATGGTACTCGCGACCGGGCTAGCGGTCGCTAACACCCGCACCGCCGCGAGAAATCGCCCAGCCGAGTTCTAGCGCTAGGCTTGCTCACGGCACGAGGTCGCGTCGCTACTCCTCCGGTGCTCGCTGGTTTGCTCATGACAGCCTAGCGACCGCTAGTCGGTCGCTAGAAATAGGTCATTGCCCATTTTGCTCGTGCTTCGCTCCTTGCTTCAATTTCAACATATAAACCTACACAACACCAAAAGAACACCCAAGAGCAATATCTTCTAGAAATAGATGAAACATTGAGAATCGATGCATAAACGCACATTAAACGAGCTAAACTCATCTTCAAATATCAACTATAAACGTAAAATGCGCTGCTTATCAAACCCCCAAACTTAAAGCATTGTTTGTCCTCAAACAAAACCAAATGTAAAAACAAAAGAAAGATCAACGAGTATAGCAAAGAGGATAACCATTCTAGGCCTCGTAAACATATTAACGCCAAAACATTAGCGACATGACGACGTTAGCTAACTCAACACAAACAACCATCGAGGGCAAAACTCATTTATTTCAACCTCACAAAGGCATGTGCGTAAAATATCTAGGATACACTCAAACTCATAAAGAAATTAAGGACGGTATACACTCAATGATCAATGCAATGCAACATCTTACCATAGGCTTGCCGCTTTCTAACATCTCCACCACACAAATGTGTTCAAATAAGGATCAAAGAGGACTTTTCATAGGTTATAATGTAGGCACATTGGTTAAGGTAGATAATAAATGGCTAAGTGACTCAAGTAAACCCAAGCACCACCATTTATATATTTCGACACATATGGACTTTGTCCATTTTCCTCTTCTTTCCCAACGCACAAATTGACGCTTTATGCCTCATAAGGTACCTATACTTTGATTAAAGACATTTTATGCTCAACGCTCATAGTGAACTTAACATTTTTCTTTTTCTTTTCTTTTCTAGAGCTTATAGGGTTTAACTTTCACAATAAAGGTACTATTCTTCACCACATATGTATTTTTCTACAAGAAACTTTTCTCGTCATAACTTACATCAAAATTTCACTCCTTTTGATTTCCATATCCATCCTCACCTCCTATCATCCGGTTAATCGAAAGAAAAAAGTCTAATAAAGGCTCAAAGAAGGCGACAAATGGTATATAACATCGGGTTAGTGTTTGGGTGAATATGTGGTTAACAAAGATGGCCTTTTATCCTTTCCAAATTGAAACACATATTGCAGCCTCGACACGTAAGAATCGACAAGTTCTAGAAGATAATCACATGCATGATATCACACAATTAAAAGAAACTATATCAAGATGTTTATACAAGGAAGCTCAAGTCTCACAAGTTAAGCAAATGGTGAAAACAGCAAGCTTCAAGCCATCTCACGTCATTCATGCTATTATTTTATAACATATCACGTGCACTATCATTAAATTTCACAAAAAATTCTATCGCCATCGCCACATGGATTAACACACTTCACTTAACTCGTTGATCGATGTATACGAAAACGAAAAGAAAAATGTAAACACGACAAAACAACGCAAACGAAAAACACGACAAAACACGAAAACAAAATAAAGAAAACGCTGGGTTACCTCCCAACAAGTGCTTACTTTAACGCCTTTAGCTGATCCATTACTAACCTTGTCAATCCGCGCTTAGTGGCAACAGAATCCTTCTCAACTCGTGGATCCTCCTAAACTTAGCATTCACGATCTCCACCACCGACTATGGAAGGGCCCCCAAACTCGAACGAAACACCTGAGTTCCATGCCGAGTCCACTTCTTCCTTCTCACAAAGATCCTCGAGTGGTCGAGTACCCTCTAAACGTGAGACGCAAGCGGCAGCAGCAGTCATGATCGAGCAACAATCTTCCGGCTTTTCACCGCCGTGTTGCTTGATGGCGTCAGATATGGAAATTTCGAGCTCCTCATCGTTAACACGAAACGTGAGATTTCCTTCCGCACATCAATCAACGCACGACCGCCAAGAAAAGGTCTACCAAGGATTAGTGGTTGTTGTCAATTCGGAATATCTAGAATAACAAAGTCGCAGGAAAACAAAATCAATTCTTACCAACACGCCTTCGACGATACCTTTTGATATGTGATCGATCGGTCACCATCATCGAAAATCTTCGTTGGCTTCATCTTTCCTAGGTGTAGCCGTTGAAAACGCTCAATGGTATCGATTGATGCTCGCCCCAAGTCGCACAAAACATTTGAAAAATCCGCTCGCCATTTCGCACTCTAACGTGAAATTGCCGGATCCTTCGCTCGTGAGGAGCTTCCTTTGCAAGACGGCACCAGATTCTTCTGATAGGAAATTTTCTCAAATTTTCCAAGTTTTCTTGCTTGCAAGCTGCCTTTTTAAGAATTTCATGTAGCCCAAGATGTTTCGCAGCTCAAAGAGAGCAAATTTATCTCAACTTTTGAAAACCTCCTTGAAACGAGCAAACTCCTCATCATATTTCGACTTGACAAGTCGACTTAAACGGGACCGAGGAATGTACATGCGAGGATTTGCTTCAATGGTTGCTCATATCGACCTCGCGATCACCGGAAGGTCGCGAGGTATCTGCTGCTTCCGCTGATCTCCGCTCGTGCGCGTTCTACTATGCACCTACTGATTGTCATGGGTCGGCTTGCGCCGCCGGTCGCCGCACAAATCTAGCGCCAGATACTCGATGGCTCATGGTCGGGCGCGCGGGCGCGCGCCGTCGGGCTTCAGGACAATTTTTCGATGGCTCGCGATCGGGCTCATGCGGTCGCGAGCTCGGTCAGCGAAGTTTCGCTCGTAATGCTTTCTTGCTCTTCTTCCTCAGTAGGGCTCGGTAGGCTCGCCCACTCGCCCCGAATAGCAAAACACCGATTCTTCGGTTTACCTCCTCAGACATTACTCGGAAATTGGCCCGCTTTTGTAGTGCATTCACTTGCACGGCTATTTGACCAATTTGATTTTCCAACATCTTCATATGCTTCCCATAGCCACACAAAGGACTCCAAATGATTTATCTTTCGCCGTTGTTGCTTATGAACGACTCGATTCTTGCCAATTGTTGGTTGGTTACAACCAACCGCTGCATCATGTCTTCGAGACTTGGCTTCTTCGGCTCTTGAAACAATTACGAACATTGAAGCCTCACCGGAGTTGTTGGAAATTCGAATGATTCCTCCGATTGATGTGGTCGACGTTTCTGTCTCAATCGACTCTTCAAAAGAGTGAACTTCTTCATGAGATCGCCATATTTTGAATCACTCTCAACAGCAAATGCTTCAACGATGGCGTTCTCTCCGTTGGCCATTGATAGCTTGTCTGGCAGCCATCTCTTCTAAATACGGCTCGCCTGCCCATCGGGTCGGTTCACATAAGCAGCCCCCCGCCGACGCATCCACCATGCTCCTCGTCCCGCCATGTCACCCACCGTAACTGCGTGTGATTTGTTGCTCCTTGAGAACCCATGTTGTGGACATCGCCTCAATAGACCTCTAAATCTCTCCCATGCCTCGAATAATGATTCGTCGTGGTTTTGGCAAAATGAGATTTCGGCGATGATCTTCAAGGCACGGCGAAAGTATTTCGAAGAAACTTCTCACAAAGTTTCCCCATGTCGATGCCACCTCGTCCAAACTCTTGAACCAATCTTTACCGGTCACAGCCGAGAAACCGAACATGCGATCCGGATCGTGTCTAGTGGCTCCCCATTCTCGCTTGATGGTGTCACAAATATCGAGAAACGTTTCGAGATGCGTATTCGGTCTTCCGTGACTCCTCCCCAAACCGCTTCCTCCTCGACCATACCGATCGTACGGTTTGAGCTCGAAATTGTTTGCATCTACGTGGGCCCCAACCGCCTCCTTGAACTGCTCGGGGGGTGTCGGACATGTGATTCAGAGGTCTTTCCTCCTCGAGCAGGACAATGATTCCCATATTCGCCATCCGACGCCGCATCTCTCGCAAAGTCACCTAGCATGTCTGACTTGCTCGGGAGGAATGCCCCTGCTCGGATTGGCCGCCATTGCACTGCCTCTTTCTCGCCCTCTTCTCCTTGAGAACTTTCGATCTGGATCAATAATACTGGAGGTCCCCGAGATCTTGTACGCATAAACCACCCGAGAAACGAGAAGAAAATCACCTCAAGCGAACAAATAAAAATAAAATAAAATACAACTTGAATTAATAATTCCAAATCACAAATTATTCCTATGAAATCTTAACAATCCTTAAGAACGGCGCCAAAATTTGATCGCCCTTTTCACACGTAAAAGTGTAAGTATGGGTGTTTAAGTATCGATCCACGAGATTGTATCACTTAAAACATAGAAGCTAGCTCAACGACAATTCATCATTATCCAAGCACGTAATTTGGGTGAAGGTTTAAGGGCTTCTAATTTAATCCAAAGCAAAGGTAACCATGCGAAATATAAATAAAGCAATAAAATCACGAATGATAACTATGAAGAAAGACTAACCCTAGGATGCACCAATTCTATCCACAACGATGTTTATCCCGCTTATTATTAACCGCTTTAATCCGCATAAGACGGAAGATCACATATATAACCAACAACTTCGCCATTTACAATTGCGGCATTGATTACTAATTTTCCTATCACGATTACGCCTCTAGAGGAAAATAAGCAACTCAAAAGGATCACTAAGAATATGCTTCCTACGAATGTCCTATCTCGCCACGACTCGAGGCTCATTCAGATCATGCATTCGATAACGATCGACAATTAATACAATTACGTAATTAACCGACAATTAGATATGCATCAAGATTGATCGAAATCAACACATATAAATAAGCACAATCGAATCATGAATCAATGCCCGGAAGGTAAATAACAATAGCAGAATCACAACACATAGATCGAATCATGCAAACCCTAGGATTAGAACGGAAAACTAGCCGACATAATAAACGGAATGAAATATGATTTAACCATAAAACGGAAATTAAATATATAAAACCCGTAGGGAAGCGCTGATGAACAATGGTTGGTCTTGAATCCAATCCCAAGCGAACGAACGGAAAACAACGGAAAACGATCGACAAAACGTTCGATCGATAACTAAACGATAAACTAAACTAGAATAACGTAAAAACAATACTAGAATTAAACTAAAAGAAGATTAAAGACTAAAAGTCAGAAAACCGAGGAAAATCGAATAAAAACGAGTCTCACGCCTAGGGTGTGTTAGGCGCAAGGGCTCTCGCCTATTATTTATGAAAAGGCGGAAACCCCACTTTTCGCCGCCACGCCCGCCGGATCGCTTCTCGTCGCTAGCTCGACCATGAGCCATCTCCTCACAAGACTCTTCTTCGCCGGTCCCTCCTCTGCGCCGCATGGTACCACGCGACGGGCTAGCGGTTGCTAGCAATTCCGCGACCGGCCATGAAATCGCCCAGCTGAGTTCTAGCGCTAGGCTTGCTCGCGGCACGAGGTCGCGGTCGCCACTTCCTCCGGGCGCCATTGGTTTGCTCATGACCAGCCTAGCGACCGCTAGTCGGTCGCTAAATAGGTCGCTTGCCCATTTGGCTCGTGTGCTTCGCTCCTTGCTTCAATTTCAACATATAAACCTACACAACACCAAAAGAACACCCAAGAGCAATATCTTCTAAATAGATGAAACATTGAGAATCGATGCATAAACGCACATTAAACGAGCTAAACTCATCTTCAAATATCAACTATAAACGTGTAAAATGCGCGTTTATCACATAACAAGTCAAAGTGATGGTAAGTAACTCATACTCACCTAATACCTTATCGAGGTTTAGATCATCGTAAGTCACCGAGATCTGGTTCTTCACTATGGTCGACAGAAGAACTCATCTCACCGTGATCCTTCAATACGTCGAGACGCATCAAAGACAGACAAGTAACCAAGTCAAGTCACTTCTTATCTATACCAGCGCCTATACCGACAACTCGTCCTCAAGTTGTCTCACCGTGAAACTTTTTATATCTCATTAAGCGACCAATCATACGGACTTCGTGATCTTCTACACAATCGTATGATCTAACTTATATATGAGATAAGGGACATAGATATATGCAATCAAGTATTCAAATCCGATAGGAGATTGTAATAGTGGTAACAGAAACATTGTATACAAGCTCAACCAAACTGCCAAGATACAAATCCAACACCAATGCACTCAACAATCAAAAGCTACCCCATCGATCCGAGTAGCCAGAGCCCGTGGCCTTTCATGCAGTGGGGGATCGACATCGCTGGCCTGCTCGACCGAGCACCGGTCGCCGATACTTACTCGTTGTAGATTACTTCACAAACGGGTCGAGGTCGAGCCACTTTCGAGCCTCACGAGCGGAAGATTCAGACATTCTTGTGGAAGAACATAGTCCGCGCCGGCATACCACACATTCGATCTCTGACAACGGCACCCAGCTCGTGGACAAAAATTTCAAGGAATGGTGTGAGGAGCTCCAGATCGAAAGCAACGCTTCACCTCGATCGCACACCCGCCAGCGAATGGTCGGACCGAGGTGACGAACCGCACGATTGTACAAGGATTGGGAAGAGGCTGAACCGAGCTAAGGGTGATTGGGCTGAAAATCTCCCCAAGTCCTCGGTCCCATGTAATCGACACCTCGGACTTCGCACGGAGAAACCCCTTCGATTTGGTCTACGGATCGAGGCCATACCGGGTGAGATCGACGCACTAAGCCCTCGCGACTCTCCACTTCTCGACCGTGCCGGAACGAGGAAGACTGCGTGTACAACCTTGATTCTCCTGGAGGAGAACGCGAGCTCGCCGTTCAGAACGGCCAAGCACAAGGACCAGTCGCACCAGGTACTACAACAAAAGGGTCAAAGCCTCCGCACTCCAAGTAGGCGACCTCGTCCTACTAATAATGAAACCAAGAGAGCCGAGCGCCTTAACAAGCCGGATCCGACATGGGAAGGCCCATACCGCTGCTCACGAGGACCCCGGCAGCGGGCTTTCAAGCCAGCTCACCTATCGTGCACTTATCCCTAACACGGCATATCACTCATTTAAGGAGGTACTTTACATAGCTCAGATTTCGTGATCGGCATCATGTTAGTCCCTTTATTGTTTTGCCAAAATCGATGTTGATTACATATTCAATAAAACATTTGTTTTTCTAATGAATATTTCACTTGTCTCATATCTATGTGAACATCCATTCGATATACCACATCTAAACCTTCACAGGGGACGCCTACGAAGATGAAAACCCACTAAGTAGGGTACTCACTAAGCGCTTTCGCGACTCGCAGATTACTTATTAAATCAACGCCTCAAAAGTGCGCATACCGACTACTCATTAAATTGAACGCTCTACATGCACGCATACAGATTACCCATTAAGTTGAATATCTACACGCAAGACATCCAGATCGGATCTCGCCAAATTATGCCCTTTATTTGGGAAGATATACACTCAGATACGCCTAAATACATTTACGACCAAAACGAAGTCCTAAGCTATGTTTGTACCTCTCAAGGGGAAATATACACTTTAATCCAGTCTAAATACATTTACGACTACATACAAAGTCCTAAGCTATATACAAACTTATTCGGCTTCCGAGCTCCACTCCGCCACGACTACAAGCTACACCAGCCCCGCATAAAATCTCCAGACGGCGATGAACTCCTGAACGAACTCGGTGCCTTCAACCCACCAACGAGGCCAAGACCCCAATGACCCGCCTCCAAGGCGCTCACGGCCCCTGAGGCATCCCGTCCTGAATGGGGACCCCAAAGATCCCGAGGCTCGCTCTAGGGACACTCGGCGCGAGCTCGAAGTGCTCCGACCGAGGAAGAAGCCTCAGGGGCCGAGGTCGCCGGCCGTGCCCCCCTCACCGACCCGACCTCCTGGCGCTCCTAACCGCTCGACCCCATGACTCTCGACGCCTCTTTCTCCCGAGCTCCGGACTAGCCACGACGCACTGGGCAATGACCAAGTAGCCTCCGCGACTTGGCTGAGTCAAGATAACCGCCCCCATCATCGGGTTCTTCGACCCGACACCAGGTGGGGTCGGCAGCCGGTCCGCTACCGCTTAAGCGGGCGACGATGTTTCCTGACGATCTCATAGATCTCGAGGTACTTCACAAGCGAGTCGAGGCAATCCTTGAAGTTTTACTATTCAGCCCTCCTCATCCCTCAAAGACCATCCCTCACGAAGGTGCTCAACCCGCTCATCAACTTCGTGAGATGGTCGCCGCCAGATCGGCAAATCACCGTCAGATTCGTGCTTTTCTAAGCCCCGAGCCGCCTTCTCTGCCAGCTCAAGCTCCTCTCACACCGCATCAAACGTCCAAGAACGACGTCGCGACAAGTCCGCCCGGACTTCGAGATGCACGATCCTCGACTTAAGAGTCTCGCTTCGCCAGAGGCGAGCCGCCTCATGATCGGCCTCTGCAGCCTTCTTCTTCGATCGGCGATGATACCGAGCCGATATCCATGCTGGTCACAACTGGGTCGGCTCGCATCACCCTCCTCCGTATCAAAGACTTCTTCGTCCTTTTCGCCAAAACACCCTGGACTTTTTTAGTTTGGTCACAAGTCATGATCAAGTCCGAAATATTGAGAGACGAAGTGCTACAAATAAACGAGACAATACGCATTTCAAAAGGGAAAATTTTTGTTTATTGTTCAAAAGTGGAAATTTACTGAGGCACATGATCCTAGTGACCCGACAGATCAACCTATTACAATGGGTCCACCGACCTCGGTTGCTCAACCGCCTCACCGGTCCCCCTGCCGGCCGCGTTGGTCCCATTCGGCCGGAGCCCAAGACCGCCTCCTCCTCCATCTCCTCTTCGCAGCTCGCCCTCACCGCAAGTAGCTCTTGAGCTCGGGATCTTCATCCTCCTTTACAGACCGGCGACGACCTCACCGCCGAAGGATCGAACCTGACGCCGTGGCCTCCAAAGACCGGAAGGAGCCAACCCCGAGATCACCGGGCGTAGCCTTATTCAGCCTCTGAGGTCGACTCGGTCCAGCCATGCTGACCTTGTCGGTCGCATGGCGGCCGCCAGCCCTGTGATCTCGACACCACCTTCGACTTGAGCACGGCGGCAAGTTCGGGCGATAAAGTCCCGAGAAGCTCTCCGACTCGATGAGCTTGCGGGCGAAGGCCCTCAACATTGCCCCGACCGCCGCCAGCGCACTCCTCCCATCGGCGAGCTCCTTCTTCGCGCCCGACCTCCTCTTGCCTCCTCTAGCTCCCCGAGCAGCCTCCGCCAGCCTTCTTTCGGCCTCGGCGACCCTAGCCGCCGCCTCCGCCCCGCAGCCGCAACAACGGCCTCCGTGATCGCTCGCGCAGCCGAAGCTCCCTGCCAAAGATCCCGCGACGAAAGCGAGCTTCTGGAGATATACCCGAATACGCTGCGTGTCCCCGATCATCGAGCTCGCTTCCTAAACACAATACAAGTTAACACATATCACGAGCATGTAAACCGTGTATGGAAGGGCTTTTATACCGTGGAGGGGCGCCGAGCCGGAGCCCGACACCACATGCTCGATGAGGGCTGAATCGCTCGAACCGACTCGACCGAAAGGTCCGCCATCACCGACCGATATCGCCAACCTTCTTCGGTGCTTGGCGATCCGCCCGCCCGCCTTCTTCTTCTGAGGCTCTTTGCTCATGGAAGACCTCCCATCGCAACGCCGCCTTCACCGCACAACAAAAGAAAATCGCATCAACTCGACGAGATCGGATGTACAAAAACAAGAGAAAGCAAGTGCCTCACCCATCTCGGACCCCACCCAGAGTCCCTGACTGTATGCTCAACCAAAGCGTTATTAAGGTCATCCTCGGTAAATTTTATGGAAACCTCACCGAGCATGTTGAGCTGCTCCTCTATGTAGCCGAGGGTTTCAATTTTATATCCCGAATTTACCCAACCCCACTTGTAGCTCTGTGCCCATCACCGCAAAAAAAAGTATTTGCTTTGCCACCACAAACCTCGAGGGTCAACCACCTTAAGTGGTCACGAGGCTTAAAATAGTACACTCTTGTACACTGACGCTAAAAATCGCATCAAGACTTCAAAGGAGAACTCCTCGCCTAGGCTTATAACAAGAAAGCCCCATCTCAACTACCGACCTAATAGAATTTGGGGTAAACCGATGATGAGAATTTGGAAATATTCCCGAATGTGCAAAAATGGGAGCTAGAGGAATCTAAGACCAGCCCTCGTGGCATCTACGCACACCATCAAAAACCCTCCCATGAGCCAAAGCTCGGTCATTACTCTAGCCCCGGCTAGGCACCACCAGCCTCCACCGACAGATAGCACTCCTTCCCACCCTCATTACATCGACGACGGTCGAGACGATTTAACGTCCCTAGCCTTATACCCATCCCAAGCAGAGGGTATTTCCCAGACTCGCGCTAACACTCGTGAGATCTACCCCAAGGTATGGCACATAAAACCTTAATCTCAATAACTTCATCGAGAGTGAGGTGGAAGAAGAACCCGAGAGGAAGAAGATGTAGAAGTCATACTTACTTTTTAAAGAAGCGGCTCTCACCGCTTCAAGATCGGACACGCATTTCGAAAACTCAAAATTCGTCTGCTTTTTCCTGAGCCAAGAGGCGAAGAGTGAGAAAGTGCCCTCAAGCGGGGCTATTTATAAAGTGAATAGGCACCTAAACGACCGCTTCAACTTCCACACGCGCTCACCCGTGATTGACGTGGAGCTCACGCGCACGCCGTTCGACGCCCAACCGCCGCCTGCGGCGTATGACGTAGTCTACGGTGAGCAGACCGCACCGCCACGATCGCGTGATGATTACGCTGACCTCATGCAGCGGACCTCGACATCGTCCGCCCACATCCAAGAAGGTGGCGCCAGATCGACCTCGGCGCCCTCCAAGTCGGCACCGAAGGTCACACCCCAAGATCCCCTGTGAGGGTGGTGTCACCAGACGGACCTCAAGATCATCCAAAGATAATATCTCTATCCAGTTCCGCCCTGTGTCCTGGACCTCTCGATCCTCCAAGAGTAGTGCCGCCTAGATCGGACCTCTGTAACCTCAGCACAGGGTCCCTATCCGTGCCTGACTTCACTTCCTTTCGCAGACATCTTCGCCAAACGATCGGCGACTCCACTGCCCCCAACAAGCGGCATGCCCATAACGCCAGTCAGCTCACCTCGGTCAATCCAAGCGAACCGATCAAATTCGACACCAAAGAGATCGAGAAACCTTCGAGAACAACATTAGCCGAGCAACATCCCACCGACAACGCGCATTCTTCACTTCACCCGGCACGGTCATTACTCGACTATTCGTGGAGGCTATGATGGGATATGGCCCAACAGCAAGCCCACCGACAGCCCAAACGAGCCGGGCTCGACATTAGTAATGGGCCCACGCCAAGCCCAAGGCAAACCCTAATCAGCCCCTCAGAACTCGAGTCGCGCCACCTCCACGTGGCTCACGGAAGGCGCAAGATCCCTACAAAGGAGAGAAGAGCCCCACACGCTGTGGAAGAGTCCCGCTATGGAGGAATGGGCACGCCTTAGAGTCCCCAAATATGTATAAATAGGAGTTAGAGCGAAGGTAAAAGGTTGGCAACTATCTCAATGCTAAGAGCTTGTAACTACACTCACCGACTCGAATCATAGTGAAAGTATTGAGGAATTACTCCTTCAGGACGAGATCTCATTAACGATCAAACCACGTAAAAGCCTTGGTGTTCTTTACTTCCTTACATAAATCTCGCATATCTGCATATATTAGATCTATCAGTATGCTTTAAAATTAAGAGTGAATACCACTTTACCTTGAAAAATCACTCTATCTCTCCCTATCACTCTCGGCCTCCCCTCTCTCTCACCTCATCTCTTTCTTCCTCATTCTCTAAGATTCGAACAATGGTGTAGAGGATGTTTAGGGACTGTATTGATGTATGAGAATGAAGGAAGAAGAAGAAGATTCAAGGTAGAAAATGAGGGAGGGAAGTGGATGAGGAGGTGACCAAAAATTATAGAGAAAAGTGAGAGTTTCTCTCTCTAAACATGCTTAAGCTCTTGAGAGTGTTTTTGAGTAAGTTTGACTCAATTCTCGTGCTGTTTTGACTCCGTAAGCCCTTGATGCGTGTAGTTTCTAATTTTGTGTTGATTCCAAATATATAATAATGTGTTGTTTCTATAATACAACGTATTTTAAATTTGATTTTTTTTATCATATTGTAACAGCCAACTATCTTTAAGGACGGTTTAGTCAGGACTATTACTCAGGATGACGATTAAGAAGCGGGGAATAAGGGGGTTATCGTGTTGTGAGACATAGATCAAGGAAACATCCATAAACATGAAGACCGTGAATATCAATGTAGACATAATTAGTACAAGAGACTAGTCTATCAGATCATTAACAAAATAGTTCAACATATATAAAAGAAACCTAGTTCTCTAAACAAAACATAACTTAGTTTTCTTGCAGCAGAATAATGTGTGAGGTATACATGTGAAGATGTGCACTCAAGGTTCTATCTAGCAACAACAAAAGATTTCCTACTCCTCAATACTGCTCCATCTCATCACATGCTCAACCCGCATATTTAAAAACAAATATGCTGGGCTAAGTACAAAGACTCAGTGGACTCATGCAAAAATAAATCATTTCAAATTAATTTTACTACCCCATCAGTAATACATGGAGTTTTATTTAAAAGGGTTTGTGTTTACTAAATATTTTATGTCATTTTTTCATAAAGTTTGTCTAGCCAGACACATTTTCTGTCTGCATGATCCATATTTGTATCATCATGCACCGTAGAAAGCATCCTTCCACGGATGTTGTAACTAGTTTGAGAGGAACTCTCAGTACATAATCACCATAAGTATACACATTAATCCTTACTAGGAATTCTTCATCTAGCATAGGATCCGAATTTGATTAACATCTATTTGGTGAACCAACATAGATAGGATACGCTCATAAAGCATAAATATTTTGGATAGACAGCTAATAGTAAATATTTTATCATCATTTCATCAAAAGAAAGCATCGTAAATAAAAGATTTGTTATTTTCATTTTATCATTGAGGAGAAAGTACACTTGGTACACTCTCATTCTTAGTACGGGTGCCCTTTCTCTACCTTCGTTGATCACTTTCGTGCTCTACCTTTACGTAAGAAACTAGTTTAGTACGTCGGTCAAATCTTTGGTAGACGTCAAACGATAAAAAACTCGATAGCTTTATAAACCTTATTAAGTTCATTTACTTAACGTAAATCCTTTTGAGGTTTTTGCATCTTTAACCAATTAGGGTTGTAGTTTCTTTGGGAAAACCTAATTTATAAACTGTCGTTTCTAAATGAGATGAAACGTCGCTTCGAACCTCATAATAATTTAGATAAATCCTTCGGATTCGTCTTAGCCATTCTCCGGTAAAATGATTTTAGTTATGAAATCAAATTCATATAAGAGAGATATTGTCATATTTCTATTTCATTTTGTTCGAACGTAGCTAAATTACCATTTTCTTTCTTAATAAATTGCCTTATCAAGAAACCTAGCTTATATCTTCCATTGTTATCACTCACACTCAAGTCGAGTATTAAAAGTCCAAGTTTTGAACTTAAGAATTAAGTTCACTTCTTGTCTCACATGTCCTAATTTATCTATTCAGAAAAATCTATATTTATATTAGACGTAAAAATAACTCTACCCACGCACTAACATGCTTCATTCCTACAATATGATCGTCTCAATTAAACATGTTCAATGCATTCATACTATAATCAAATCATTTCAAACTTCAAAATAATGCATATTTCATATACATGAATTCATTTGTATATCTAAATTCACATAATCAAAATTAGAACATATAAAACAATTTATTAGTATAATAAGCACTAATTCAAATTATTACTCAACATACTCAAATAATCTCATAATTTCACATTAACATTTAATCATGCCCAATTATAAATATATGAAATTAATTTATGCATAGCAATTATAATTCTAAATTTTACGTCACTTTTGTAAAACGTCTCAACGTTGAAAATTTTATAATTCATCCTAAGAATCATATAAATTCATATCATATCTCATGCATATTCTTGGGCCTAAATATTTGATCACATTTAATAAAATAAATTTGAAACTCAAAATCCTACAACATAGGATTTTTTTGAAATTTTTGAAAAAAATAGCAAAATACTTACATAAATTCCTATAAATTTATACCCTATATTAATGTAGGATCAATAATATATAATAACATTAGGCATAGAAAAATTGGACATTGTACCCTTTACCATATAGTTTTTGAAATTTCAAAAAAAATATATAACAATTTCTCAAAAATTCTAACGATGTGTTAGTCTCATCATATACCAACAATATACATTAATATCCAACATATATAAATCACACATCAACAATCCATAATCTAGGATTTTTGAATTTTTTGTAAAAATGAATAAACATTTGCAAAAATTGTGAATTAATTCACACAAACTCCATGAATGCTCAATATCATTACTCCATGCTCAAAACAACTAGTAAAATTTAAAATAACCCTCATAAGAATTTCATATATCTAGACCATGTTAAGGAAAATTAGAACATGCTCTAATTTACACCAAAATCATAACATATGCTCTCAAGCATCATATAAATATAATTAATAAATAACTTAAATAATTTGCAAAAATCCTAAAATCTACTATATAGTGACCGATCACACTACACACACTTCTCATGGATGGATTTCAATTTTTCTTACATATCTAAGAAGGTTAGCTAATTTCCAACCTTTTTATCGGACTTGATCATCGAAGAAATCGGTTCTTAAAGCTTGAAATAAGAGAAATGAGAGAGAAGAAGTTGTTTTAATCCACTCACTAAACAACTAATGTATTAAACATTTGGTCAAACATATTTACTATGTTAAACATCATCAATCTCTCTCTCCTCCCATTTTTTGGTTGATCATGGAGAAAATGGAAGCTCTATGCTCCATTATGATTTAAAATAATGTATAATATGCTTTAGTTATGTATTAAAACATGTGTTACAAATAAAATAAAATAAAAAAAATCCTACACCCCCAAAATATGAGGTTTTCGATCATCCCTAGCAAAGATAGAAAATTTTGGTTCGATTCCCCCCCATTTTTTTATATGGTGTAGAAAAGAAAATTTGGAAAGATTTTAGATTTAAAAACACTCTTTTGTGTTTCTTAGAACATTAATATAACTTTTAAATTAAACGCTTTTTTCAACTCCATACTATAAAAGTTGAACCGTGTAAAAACTTTAATATGGGAGTCGTTCTCACTTTATTTTGTATTTCATTACGTTGGAACTAAATTTCAAGCTTCATTGTGTAGAAATTGATGTAAGATTAATTATCGTTAGAAAATCACTCTCGAAAATGAATATGTCACGATTGAACTTTGCTAAGGATAGCCAAGCCGGGAAACCATGACCAAAGCAGGGGAAATAGAAGAGGGGATAGAAATGGACTGACCTTGCTAGAATGAAATGATTTGAACAAGACAATTCAAGGCAATTCATAGACAAATATTGGTTGGTCACCAGGATCCGACCACAATAAGTACACAATATTAACTCGATAATGAAAGATCGAACATTAAACTGACTACAAAAACGAGTATACACAGCGGAATGTAAAATTAAGATATATGTATGAAGACATGTATCTTTCCCAAAAGTTTATCTAATATGTCTAACAAAAGCTCACTCGGCACTCCACCTTCACCCATCACTGCTCAACCTGCACATTTAGAAATACATGCAGGAATGAGTACAAAAGCACTCAGTGTTCACATGCCGAAAGATACATATACAATTATCATGCCATCTTAATAGTAACGCAAATGGTTTTATCTTAAAAGGCTCAATCTCACTAAATTCTTTTGTGAAACTTAAAGTTTGACCGATCAGTCTAAGTTCTTTTGTAATCTCCGTATCCTTCCACGATCACCAGATCGGCCAACCCTCTAAGATGACCCACAATCGTTGTGTACATTAATCATGTTTAGGGATTTCTAGTACAGGACCCGAATTCAATTATGAGATTTTGGCATAGCCAAACACATATATGTATCATACACAATATCAAAGTATTTATGGCTAGACAATACTTGAGAAAATTTTCAGTTCAAAGGTTTTGGAAGAAAATATTTACTTAATGTAACTTTCACTTTATTTTACGTAAGAAAGTCCACATGTCAGTACTGTTGCTCACAGGTTCGTAGTCTTTTCTATTGCTTATTCATCATTCTGTCGTCCGACCTTTAACAAAAAGAAATATAAATAAGAAGTCTGAAACGAATGACCATTCTTATTGAAAGAAATTCAAATTTTATTCAATAAGATTTTATTAAAGATTTTACATTCTTACTAAGTTCAATATAATTAAATTACTAGAAATTCTAGCTCGTTCTCTAATTTCTAGAAATTAAAGAACACTTCCCTTGCATGATTGATTAAGATAAAATCAATCGCTAATTAATTATGAAAATTAAATGGATCTTAATTAATTATTTCATAATTAAAACTAACTTAATAGATTAATTTATGAGTCTAAGATACCTCATCTTTAAGCTAAATTTTATTAATTATGAGGATATGGTAGTAAATTATAACTGAATTTGGTTCCAAATTATTCACTTAATTAAAGGTCTATTTAATAATGTTGATAATAACTCTATTTCTAAATGTACTATCATAATTAAATACTTACATTCTTGTAATTATACGTGTATCTACTTTGTATAATAAGCTCACTATTTAAGTTAAATCTCTAGATTTAATTAATCCCGGATTTGGGCCACTGCAACCAGCCCAACTTATTACTAAACATTGGGTCCAAGAAAACAACCTTCCACTTCTTTATTAAAACGAATTGGGCCATATCAAAATAAAATAAAATGGCCCAGCAGATTAATGAAATTAATTTTCTTTTTTCGGTCCATTACACAACAAACTCTAACACTAGAGTTAACCCTAGCATTACCCACACTTTCTCACTCTTGTCTCTTACTCTACATACAGAAACCCCATCTCTATCTAGATTGTCCGCCGCCATTGGTGGGGTCATCGCCAGCCACCATCATCGTCACAGCATCGCAGCCACCGCGACTTTGTCCCCCACCCATCTCGTCTCTTGGTAAATCTAGTATATGTTAGTATGCAAGATTTATGTAAAACAGTAAAGAACACTAAGGCTTTTACGTGGTTCGATCGTTAATGAGATCTACGTCCACGGAGGAGTGATTCCTCAATGCTTTCACTATGGTTTGATTACAGTGAGTATAGCTAAAAGCTCTTAGTATTCAAGAAGTTGCTAACCCTTCTACCTTCGATCTAACTCCTATTTATACATATCTGAGGGCTCCTACATGAACCGATCCTCCCATGTAGGGACTCTAGCCTTCAGTATGTAGGGACTCTCCTCTTGCCCATAGGGACTCTTAGCCTTCGCGCCATAGGGACTCTTAGCCTCACCGATTAGGTTTGGGGTCGCTAGGGTTTGGGGACGGGCTCGCACCACCGCTGGTCAAGCTATTAAAGTCGTGCCCACTGCTTGGGCTCGCAAGGCCCGAGTGGTTGGGCCATATCCCATCATAGCCCTTCCCGAATAGTCGAGTAACAAACCATGCCGAGGTGAGTTGAAGAACGCGCGCTGTCGAGGTAGGACGTTGTTTCGGCCGATGTTGTTCTCGGTTTTCGATTTCTTTGGTGTTAGATTTGATCGGTTCGCCGATTCGAACCGAGGTAGACGGTTTATGCTCGGCATGCGCCGCCGCTGGGGACCGAAATGAGTCGCCATTTGACAAAGATGTGTCAAGAAAGCGAAGTCGCAGCCGACCGGATAGCGACCTCAGATAGGTTACACCGAGGTCCGATCCGAGCGGCACCGCCTCGATAGAGATATCATGCCGATGATACCGAGGTCCGCCCCGAGTGACACCGCCTTCCGGGATGCCGAGGTGGGGCCGAGTGGCGCCGACTGGAGGACGCCGAGGCCCGAGCCGGATGGAGATGTTCTTAGGGGCGATGTCCGCTGGCGGACGCCGAGGTCCGACCGAGGCACCGCCTTCTTCGACGTGGAAGCGACGAGGTTCGAGGTCCGAGCCGCCCGAGGTCAACGTAATTATCACACGATCGATCAAGGTCTGCTTTACCGTAGAGTACGCCATACGTGCCAGCGGCAATACGCCGAATCGCGGCGCACGCCAACTCCACATCCAATCGCGGTAGGCACGCAGAAAGTTGAAACAAAGCAGCTTTTAGGCACCATTTTCCTATAAATAGCCCAAATGAGGCAACTGCTCACTTTCCCTTCGACGCTTTGTTTCAAAGAATAAATTGCAGAATTTGCCGACTTCTTCCCGATCTCGCTGAAGGAGCCAAATATTCCAAAGAAAAGTAAGTATGTATTCTTCATCTTCCTTCTCGCTCAAAATTCCGGCTCGCCTGGTTCGCCGTCCCTCCGATATAAAGGACTATGTGTGCTATAACCGCCGTAGGTCCATAGGATTTAGTGCTAGGGTCCCGCCGTATCATCGGTATGGGACGGACTTAGGGTTGGTGTGGCGAGGTCGTGGTTGACATCGGAGGAGCTTTTTGAGATAACGGCGAATACCGTATTCGGAGGAGGCGGTGGTGCTCGCCGCAACCGGACGATAGGGCGGCGGCTTCTCCTGGGGATTTATTATCAGATATGTAGATAGTTTGATAGCTGGCCTTAGGTTTCCTTTGGCCCCAATTTTCCTTAGCATCCAAGAATATTTCCATCCCTCATATGTCAACCGACTTCAACCCATTAGGTCGGTGGTGGGCTAGGCTCGCCGCTATGGCATTGCCGGTGGTTCTCCTTTGAGGTCTTGATGCGCTTTTTAGTGTCAAGACCATAGGAGAGTGTACTATTTGTCTCCTCGGCTGAAATTTAAGGTAGCGCCCCTAAGGTGTCCCATCGCGTAATAGGTATTTCTTCTTGGGTCATGGGCATCCGAGGTATGAGCGGGTCTCGCAAGACGATGGACGTGAAAATCAAGCCCCTGGCTACATGGAGAAAGAGCTCAACGACCCTGGAGATACTATTTGTTAATTTCACCGAGGATGACCCGAACAACGCCGGGCTAAGCGCTTATAGGTCGAGGCCGGAGCGGGTCCGATCGGGTGAGGCATCCCCATATATTGTTATTATTTTATATATACCGCCATATGTCCGACTCGTGTGTTGAACAAGAATTTACCTTTGTTGCGTTGAAGCTCGATCACGAGAAGAAGACCAAGGCGCCGGCCTCGTCATCTCAACCGCCATCTCCGGCCAAAGCCGCCCAAAAGAAGCGAAGACCGGCCCACTCAAGAGTCTGTGGTTGTCGACGACCAACCACCGGTGGCCGCTCATCACCGACCGAGTCCCGCGCTGGACGGGATCGCCCACCAGCCGACCTCGAGTCCGGCCGTGGGGAGTGGGACTCGCACCCGTATCACGTTCGAGGTGCCGACCTCCGACTCTCCTATGTCCTTCCCCAATGTATAAGCCCTTGCCATATTCGCTTGTACTTTTTGTGTTTATGTGGTGCTGATTGTGGGGTATGCAGATGTGGCGCCATTGCGGGTGAGCCGCACCGCGGGTGGGTTCTCATGGAGAGTGCCTCCCAGACGAGGGCTGGAGGAGGCCGGCCGCTGCCGAGTCTCACTACTGGCCGCCGCAAGAGCGGAGGCGAGATCGCGAGGCCGCCGCCGAGGCCGCTATTAAGAAGAAGGACCGCCCCGCGTGTGGCCCGCTACCGAGATGGAGGGTGCCCATGCGAGGAGGCGGCGAGAAGAAACTCGCCGAGACGACGGGTGCCTTGTCATGGAGCAAGGACCGATGTCAAGGCCTTCGCCGAAGCTCATTGAGTCCGAGACCTTCCTCTTTCATCTCCGATCCGCCGCAGACTCAGCCTCGTGATATCCTCCCACCCGAGGGGTTGGCCCTCGATGCCCGACTTTGACAAGGTCGCAATGCCGGGTTGAGGTCGCACCCTCGGACGTGCGTATGACCACGCCCGAGTAATTGCCGAGGTGGCCCCTTCCCGTGGTAGAGGCTCTATCTTCCTCCGCCTCTTCCGATGGCCGAGGCCGTGGCCCAAAGGCAAGGAGGATGAAGACCCGAGCTTGTGAACTCCTCATCGAGGCGCGAGCCGAGGTCGCGAGGTGGGGCCGAGGGAGGCCAGGGGTGAGCAGTGGTCGGCGACTCCGATAAGGCGGCCGAGGTCACACCCAAATGTAATAGGTTAAATATTGCCGATCATTAGATCCCGCCTTTTACATTTCCTCATATAAATAAAAGACGATTTTTCTCGAACGTGTTTGTCCTTTGTCTTTTTGTTGTCTTTAGATTCCGCTTCTCAAGATCTCGGCTTGATCATGATCCGTGACTAAACCGAAAGAGGCCCGAGGTGCCTTAGCCGAGAAGAACGGCGAGGTGCCGCTTTGGAGGGGCGATCATCCGAGCCGACTCAAGTTTTGACAAGTTTAGATGTCACCGAATCGCCACCGAGCCGAGGGGAAGTTGCACGAGGTCGATCACGAGGTGGCTCACCTCCCGCCGAGAACGAGGCTCAAGCCAAGGATTGCGCACTCGAAGTCCGGGGGCGATCTATCCGCCGACGTGATCTGTGGCGCCTAATGCAAAGGCGAGGAATACCGAGTTGGCTCAGAGAAGCCGGAGCGAATCTCGGAGGAGCACGCAGAGTATGAGAAGGTAATCCACCGATCCGTGGAACTACCATATCGTGTTCGACGATCGAGTTCGAGCTTGCCGGCAGCAGGGCATGGTGCCGAGGGACGAGGAGGGCCTAACAACAAAAAGTTTAAAGATCGCCGACTCCATCATGACAGATGTACGAGATCATTCAGAACGACGATGCCCCAAATTTCAACGAGTCCACAGCTGGCTCCACCGGGCTCCAATAATAGAAGAACCCGAGGAGGAGGGCGGCTACGCTGATCACGCCAAGGCTCCTACCGATGGGTCCAAAGAGAGGAGCATTCAGAGGGCGGTGCTCGGCAGGCCGGAGGCGCCCTGTGACATCGTGTCGGCGTGAGGGGCGGCAGTGTCGGGGCGAGGTCGTGATCCCGCCCGACGTCAGCTCATGGGGCCGAGGTATGACTCGGTATAGGAATCCTCCTCGGCCTGAACCCGTCTGTGCGTGCTACCGTAGTGCACCTGTGGCAGCCGGGTGGTGCCGACTCATTGATTGGGTGGAGGCACCGAGTTTGTTCCGGTATTCATCACCGACCCGAGATTTTGTTCAGAATCGTGCAGCTCAATGAGTCCCATGAGGCGGAGCTCTAAGCCCAATGAGTTTGTATATAGCTTAGACTTTGATGTAGTCGTAATGTATTTAGACTGTTCAAGTGTATATTTTCCCTCGAGAGGTACAAACATAGCTTAGGACTTCGCTTTGGTCGTAAATGTATTTAGATCAGATACGTATGTATATCTTCCCAAATAAAGGGGCATAATTTGACGAGATCCGATCCGATGTCTTTGCATGTAGATACTTCAACTTAATGAGTGATCTCAGATGCTTGCATGTAGACGCTCAATTTAATGAGTTGCCTGTATGCCTTGCACTTAGACATTCAATTTAATGAGTAATCTATGAGTGCGGCGCGCGCTTAGTGAGTACCCTACTTAGTGGGTTTTTCATCTTCGTAAGGGCGTCCTCTTGTGAAGGTTTAAATATGGTATATCCAAATAGATGTTCACATACGTATAAGACGAGGCGAAGTGGAATACTTATTCAGAAAAACAATTGTTTTATTGAGAAGTAAATAACATCGCATTTCGGCAAAAGCAACAAGAGGAGTAATGATGATGCTGATCTGAAATCGAAGCTATGTAAAGTACCTCCTTAGATGAGTGATATGCTAGGTTCGGGGGATAAGTGCACCGGATAGGTGAGCTAGCTTGTAGGCCCCTTTGCCGAGGTCCTCGTGAACGCGGTATGGACCTTCCCATGTCGGATCTAGCTTGTTAAGACGCTCGGCTCTACTGGCTTCATTATTCCGTAGGACGAGGTCGCCTTGGAGTGCGGAGGCTTTGACCCTTTTGTTGTAGTATCGCGCGACCGCCCTCAGACTTGGCTTCGCTTTATGATGGCGAGTCTGTTTCTCCTCGAGAGCATCAAGGTTGGCACGCAGTCTTCCTCGCTCCCGGCCGGTCGGTGAAGAGTGCGCGGCTTGTGCGCCGATCTCACCCAAGATGACGGCCTCGGTCCCGTAGACCAAACTGAAAGGGTTTCTCCGCGCGAGGTCCGAGGTGTCGCTCAGAGACCGAGGACTTGGGGAGATTTTCAGCCCAATCACCCTTAGCTCGGTCTAGCTCTTCTTCAATCCTTGTACAATCGTGCGGTTCACACCCTCGGCCCGACCATTCGCTATGGATGTGCGATCGAGGTGAAACGCTGCTCGATCCGGAGCTCTTCACACCATTCCTTAAAATTTTTATCGACGAACCGGGTGCCGTTGTCCGAGATCGAATGTGCGGTATGCCGGCCGCAGACTATGTTCTTCCACACGGGTCTTGATCTTCCCGCCGTGAGGCTCGAAAGGCTCACCACCCATTTTGTGAAGTAATCTACAACCACGACTAAGCATCGGTCGACCGGTGCTCGGTCAAACGGACCAACGATGTCGATCCTCCACCGCATGAAAGGCCACGGCTCGCAGTCGCCAGATCGGTCCGGGTAGCTTCTGACCGTGGAGTGAAGTCGGCACTGGGCACTTTTGACGAGCTCGCTGACCCGACGTGGCTTCCGCAGATCCTCTCGTGAATCTCATTGAGCACGAGTCGGCTTCTTCCGCCCGAGGCACCTCGTGAGGGTTGAAGGTAAGACTTCCAGAGAGAGCGCCTCATGTACGAGGTACTCGATTTCACCATCATCTTTTTGCTTCGAGCCGATCTTGAGGTAGTGCGCCGTGTTCCGTGTAGCCTTTATGGAGACATCCGCCGCTCTACTTGGTGATGATGCCGATGGGACTCCGTGATGCTTCGAGTGAACTTCTCCACCGGTGGATTTGTTGACGACGCGGATAACTTATCGAGGATATCACCGCGCTTTTCTCCTCGGGATACGATGAATACCGGCACCGAACGAGGTCAAGATCTCCTTTGCCTTGTCAAGGTATTGCTTCATTCGATCCTCCTCGCCTCGATTTGCTTAACACCTAGTTCACCACGATATGGGAATCTCCAAAGATCCGATCTTGTCCACTTTCAATTACTTAGCGGGCGGAGTCCCGAGATTAGCGCCTGCACTCCACCTCGTTGTTTGTGGTCGGGAAGGTGAACCAAGCATAGGTCACCTCTTGTTTGTCCGGGCCGAGGAGAGGATGCTCGCCCACGCCTGCTTTGCATGAGGCCCGCCCACGCACGCCCCGCCAAAGAATCATCGCGGATTAAGGGTGGATTCTTCCGCGTGGGGGGGGCTGGGGCGACTCACTGGTAGAGCCGACCTCGTGAATTTGGCCTCCACCAGAAGTCACGAGAGCTTGCTCTTTATGGGCGGCCCGGGAGTACGAGATGTCGTGCTCACGAGCTCCAAAGGCCCACTGGCTATACGTCCGGATGATTCGGCTTTGACAAGACTTGTCTCAAAGGTAAGTCGGTTAGTACCGGACGGAATGGGCTTGGAAGTAGGGTCGAGGCGCCGCCATGCTCACCAAGGCCTGCTACCTTTTCGAGGTCGGTATACCTTGTCTCCGGTCCTTTGAGAGCTCGGCCGATGAAGTAGATGGGAATTATCGTCCGACCTCATCCCGGACCAATATCACACTGATTGCCTCATCGAGGCGGCTACAAAAAGAGGAGCTCGCTTTCTTTCGGGCGGTCGGGGTGTCGGCGAGATACTCTTCACCACGCTGGCGACTGATGTTCCTCCCGCCAGCGAAGTCCTGAGCCTCCTCAAGATCTTGAAGAAGGAAGCCGCTTCTGCAGCCCGAGATAAGAATCACGAGAGGCGGGACACCCAAAGGAGTTTGTGGATCTCCTGATGGTCTTCGCACTGCATGTCAAACACTGCTTTCACCTTAGTGGATTTGCCTTCGTGCCTTCTCGAGAAATCCAAAGATCCCGTGAATTTTCCCGCCCTCACCATGAATGTACACTTGTGGGGTTGTGCTTGAGGTCACCGACCCGAGGAGTCAAGGATAGTTCTCGAGGTCGCCGGCGCAGCTCTCCATTTTTCGACTCTCGACCATGATGTCGCCGACGAGACCTCGACGATCCGCCCAATGTGATCTTTGAATATGGCGCCCACCATTCTTCGATAGGTAGCCCAAAGATTTTCAGTCAAGGGCATCTTTCTAGACACAAAGACACCAAGTCGGTGATGAATGCCGCCTTGGGGCGCCCTCCGGCTCATTAGGACTTGGTGGTACCCTTTGTATAGATCTAGGAAGTTGAAGGTCCTCATGGCCTACCAAAGGCTTCCACCTTCTTGTCAATGTCGGGCGGGTAGCAATCTTTCGGCAAGGTTTGTTGAGGTCGGTGTAGTCGACACATGCTCCATCCTCCTCACGGCTTTTCGAACCACGATCGGATTAGCCATCCGTGTCGGGTACTGACTTCAACAAGATCTCGCCTTCGAGTCGAGTCACTGCCTCTTACGACCGGTTAGCTCTGCCGCAAACACCCTCTTCTTCCGCCGAACCGGTTTTGTAGCCGGGTCAATGTTGAGGCGATGAGTTATGAGCTCGGGTGACACTCCGTCATGTCGAGTGGGGACCACGCGAACATGTCCCTGTATTCCCTCGGTTACATGACACTCGCCGAATATCATTTGGGCCTCGACGCCGACCTTGACAACTTTGGAGGGTCGCCGTCAGATAGCCGAGGTCTTCGTCGTCATCCCGAGGTGGCGCCTCCGAGGATTCTCAGAATTGCTATGCCCTGCAAGGCTACATCTGGCCGAGACTCGTAGCACTCTTTAGCCGCCGCTTGGTCACCCCGATGCTTAGCACTCCCACCGCGGGTATCTGATGGTGGTGGTATACCGAGTAGACGGCCTTGGTGGCATAGAGCCGCCTCCCTGTGATGATGTTGTACGGAGAAGGAGCTCTGACGAGAAAAATTGAATGGCCTTGGTGATCGACCGGAGCACGCCCCACGATAACCGGAAGGGTAATGACGCCTCGGGTCGAACCGCCTCGAGTGAAGCTCCGCAACCGGGAGGAGCGGATGTATTCAATTCCTCCGACTCAAGTTTATCCGCATACCGAAGATAATATCGACGGAGGCACCGGCGTCAATGTAGACCCGGTGGACGTTTTGTTTCTCACCACGGCTTGATCGTGATGGCGCTCTTGGTGCATGATTTTGGGCACCGGTCGCCTTTGGAGAACACGATGTCCTCACCCGCCCGAGTCGCTTGTTCTTCGCCTCTGGGCCGACCTATAGCTTCATTTTTAACGACGATCTGCTGCTCCCTTGCTGTGAGCCCGGTAATGGCATAGACCTCGCCCATGGCGCTGGGACCTTCATCCTCGCCATCTTCGGGTTGGGTCGCCAAGGTCGGCCCGCAGCTGTTGCCACCGCTATTTTTCCCCGCGCTTGCCCCCGGCCCACCGGTCGAGGTATTTTTTGAGGGCTCTCTCTCGACGAGCTCGCCAATCATGAGCCTGTGTTTCGCAATCCTCGGTATCGTGACCATACCCCTGATAGTCACAATACCCTCCGGACCTCTTCGATCCTCCTTCATAGGAGGGCTTTGGGAAGAGCTCGGCGTGAGCTCGAATATCTCCGCCTTGATTTGAGCAGGGAGGCGCCTCCACTGTGGTTTGGCCGAGGTCCGAGCCTGATTCCAAAGGGGTCTCTCTTGATTCTCGCCGAAGGTGCTTCGCGATCGCCGACTTCGGGTCATCCGGCTTCTTTCTCTCGCCTTTTGCTCGTCTCTGCATCTCCTCTTCTTCCGATCCGACTCGCCTCCTTTGACGGTTGTCTACCAGTTCCAAAGTTTACTCGCCGCCTTGGTTTCTCCCCGTGATCTCTTTATTCAAGCGCTGGTCGGATCCCGCTCTTGAACGCGTTGATGATGTAGAGATCGCATCGCCATCAATTTTGAGCGATTCTTTGATGAACCTCAAGATGAAGTTCGACATCGCCTCGCCCCGCCTCTTGGCGGATTGTGAGTAGGTCGGAGGAAGGCACGAGGTGGCATCTTCCGATAGAAGCGCCACTTAAACCGATCCATGAGGTCCCGGAAGCGCTTTATACTGCTCAAGCGGAGCGAGCGAGCGGCATCGGGCGTTGGAGATCAAGACTGGGAAGATTTTGCACATGTGAAAATCTTCCATTCCTCGATTCGTCATATTGGTGGTATAGGCGAAAAGGAAGTCGGAGGGTCCCAAGGCCATCGAGGCGCAATATTGGGTGCCTGCATCACGCAAGGGCGTGTCTAGAATCTCCCGAGAAAGCGAGAGATGATTGTTCCGCATCGGTCGAACCCCGGAGATCGCCGCCATCTCTTTCTCGAGGGGTGGAGACCGATAACGGCGTCTATCGCCTCCAGGGGAGTTCGCCACGCCTTCCTCTCTCCTATTCTCGCCGGCCTCGGGCGGCATGCCGAGGCGGAGAGCGGCTTCATGGGCGATGAGGTGGTGAATGGTTGCACCCCTTGGTGAGGTGATTGACCGCGGCGGATTGGTGTACGCTTCTCGGCTATCGTGCCGAGGTGAGCGTTGACCGCCTCGGGGGAGCGACCCCGCGCCAGATCACGCTTCGGGCACCGAGAGGTGCCCGCTCATTCGCCCTCCGTGGAGGAAGTTTTGAATTGACCGAGATTGGCATTGAGGAACTCGAACACAGCTCGGCCAAGGGCTTCGTGAGACCGGTGAACCGCCTGTTCACTGGCGATGAGGTCGGCGTCTTCTACCTCGTGAGGGCGGCGATCCTGAGGGTGTATGGAAACATTTTCCATGTGGCCCTCAGGTGTGTGACCGCTTGTGGCATCTGCAATTTCCTTCCCGTGGCGCTGAGTGACCACCTGGTCGTCCTCAGCGCGGTTGTTGCCAGCATCGACGGCGGTTGCACGTGTTGTTGCCATTAAGTTGTAGAAAAAACGAAGCTTTTTTGTTCAGTTTCCCACAGACGGCGCCAATGGTAAATCTAGTATATGTTAGTATGCAAGATATATGTAAAGCAAGAAGAACACCAAGCTTTTACGTGGTTCGATCGTTAATGAAATCTACGTCCACTTGAGGAGTGATTCCTCAATTCTTTCACTATGGTTTGATTACGGTGGAGTATAGCTAAAAGCTCTTAGTATTCAAGAAGTCGCTAACCCTTCTACCTTCGATCTAACTCCTATTTATACATATCCGAGGGCTCCTACATGGAACCGATCCTCCCATGTAGGGACTCTTAGCCTTCTGTATGTAGGGACTGCCTCTCGCCCATAGGGACTCTTAGCCTTCGCGCCATAGGGACTCTTAGCCTTCACCGATTAGGGTTTGGGGATGGGCTTTGCACGCATCGCTGGGTCATATTAAAGTTAGCCCACTGCTTGGGCCTCGCTGGGCCCGAGTGGTTGGGCCTTATCCCATCATCTCTCATTTCTTTTCAAATAGAAGTTCAGCAATCCACCATTAGTTCACCCTCAATGCCATCGTCCTTCCATAATCTAGTGACGTGCGTCGCCGCCACACCGTTTGCCATCGTCGATCGGTACTGTGGCCACCGTCTTCTTGAAATCTATGTCATTTTCTCAATCTCATATGAAAAAAGGGACAATCCTTAGATCTAAAATTTTCTCCCTCTAACGGACGGTTCTTCGATGAGGACCCGCCGTTACGTCTCCTCCACGTCTCCTACTTCATCGCGTGTCGTTGTCAATGTTCGAATAGTGCCACCGATGGGTGTCATTGCTCATCGCGTGTCGTTGTCAATGTTCGAATAGTGCCACCGATGGGTGTCATTGCTCTGCGTCCAGCGCTGTCGCGCCATCAGACGCTCTACCATTGTGCCATTATCGGCATCTCCTCTTACCACGACATGCACACACACCATCTTCACCTAACATCAACACACTACACACACATGCACCTAGATGTGTTCCTATTATTTATTATTATTACTTTTTTTAAAAGCAAACTCAGCCTCTCTCTCTCTCAACCTTTCAGATTTGCCGTTGTTGGAATCCGACGGGTACCTTCGTCCAGTGGCGGACGCAGCAAAAGATATTGATGGAGGCTTTACTATTTTTATATTGATAAAAATCATAGCGACAAAAATTTATAAATATTTGATACATCAAAAATAGTCCAACACATCAAACTAAAGTGGTGGTAATGAAATTCTATTTTTTCTCATCGCTTAAAAACGTTGCAAGATCGGCTCATTACCAACCGTTGAAAAAAGATCCTTCTCAATATACACAACTAGATGTCATTCATCCACTCATCTTTCATTCGGTTTCGCAAGTCAGTCTTGATAATCTTCATGGCGGAAAATGCTCTCTCAACAGAAGCAGTGGCAACATGTAAAACCAACGCCAACTCAATAATCCGATATACCAATGGAAAAACTAAATGCTTACCTGTTTCAACCATTTTCTTAGCAATACTTCCCAAATTGCTTATAGCAACAAATTGAGGATCACACCGCACATTAGCAATGAAATTACTAAGTTGATGTGAAAGATGTAAACGATCGCTTGATGAGAAGTCCTCAGAATATAAAGTAGCAAGACGCATGACTTCATGATCATTGAATTGAGAGAAAGAATTCCTTGGATCAAGACACGCTATGCATCCTAGCAACTCGGTGCTAATTTCAGAAAAACGATTTTTCATCTCTTGTATTGTTAAATCAACAACCTTAACATTGCAACAATTATAAAGTTAATGATAAATAAAATATGTTAATACACAACATGAAATCAAATATTTAAAAATTAGAAGTAATACCTGGTAAAAATCTCCACACGATAATGATGCAAATTCGTGATCAATTCTGCTCCATGCTTTTTACGACCACGTCTTGGTATGATGTCTTCCATATTAACTTGTGAAATATTATGCAACTCACAAAATCTGTTTGTTCGATCAAATATGATTTCCCATCCATCATCTCTAAAACTTCTCAATTGACATTTCACACTCTTGATCAATGATATGCCTTGAATGACATTTTGATCTTTTCTTTGCAAGGAAACAGACAACTCATTGGTAGTTCCTAAGAGATGTTTCATCAAATGCAAAGTAAAAACAAATTCATAACTATCCATCATTTCAATCAAACCTTCAGCAGTACTTCGATTGTCAGAAGAAGTGGCATCATTGCTTATGTTTTCCAACACTTTCTCAATTGAAGGCCACATAGAGCATAGCCGAAGCAATGTAGAATAATGTGATCCCCAACGAGTATCTCCAGGTCTTGCCAAACTAGTTTCTTGATTTTTGCCTCTTCCACTAGTCACTTTTTCATTGTTGAGTTGTTCAACTAATCTTTCCTGTTCCAACTTTCTAAGTTGATCCTTCCTCTTACAAGATGCTCCAACCATATTTACAATCATGGAGACTTAGTTAAAACAATCCTTCACAGCTCTAATACCCTTAGCAACAACAATAATAACTAATTGGAGTTGATGAGAGAAACAATGGATATACATAGCATGTGGATTTTCTTGCAATATTAAGGATTTCAATCTATTAAACTCACCACGCATATTCAAAGCTCCATCATATCCTTGGCCTCTCACTTTGGATAAAGATAAATTATGTTTTGCAAATAAATCATCAATAGCACATTTTAAAGAATGAGAAGAAGTTTCAGCCATATGCACAATTCCTAGAAATCGCTCAATCACACATCCTTCATTATTCACATATCTTAAAACAACCCCCATCTGCTCTTTTATAGAAACATCTCGAGCCTCATCAACCAAAATAATAAAAACTTTTTCTCCGATTTCATTAACTATGGCAAGTGTGACTTCCGAAGCACAAGCATTTGCTAACTCCTTTTGAATTAGTGGGGCAATCATTTGATTATCACCAGGAGCATTTGCACCCAAAACTTTGGAGATGTCATCATTATGTTCACTAAACCAGTGAAGCAACTCAAGAAAATTACCTCGATTTGAAGAACTACTTGATTCATCGTGTCCACGAAAGGACAATCCTTGCTTCAAAAGAAAACGAGTCACATCCAATGATGCTGTCAAACGAGCACGATATGCAACCTTCTTCTCATGATTGTTTGATCGAAACATATTTGCCACATTATGCCTTTGATCCTGAAAAGCTTCAAACTGAATTCTAGCATTGCTATGATAGCTATTCACGGCCCCAACATGATAATTGAACTTTTCTGATGCATTTTTCCAACTGCTGCAACCGTCTTTGTAAAAGCATCTTCTGCGTATCGACCTCCTTTATCTGATTGTTTAAATAGATAGCACCGTAAACAACAAAGATCTTTGATACATCGACTCTAACCATATAAATCTTTGATACCAAATATCTTGAAAACTCCTTTCTTGAATGCCACATTTCTTTTTCGGATACAAATGCCCAACTGGTTGGCAAGGACCCTTGATCAAGTACTCTCTCCGTACTTGATCACGAATATCAATATCGAACTCCTCTATTAGTTTTTGTAGTCCCGGATCACCAACAATCTCATTCAAATCTAATTCAACTTGGATTTGATTATCCACTGATTCAACAATAGGTTTACTTGGTGAAGAAGATGACTAACCCTTACGTTTTTTTTTGAAAAAACGCTCCATCTTGTACATAAACAAATGCAACTATTTTAATTAAAAACATAAAAATAATATAAATTTAAATCATAACCTAAAAAATATTCAATTAGAACCCTAATTCCAAACTCTAAATAAATTTACAATTAACTAAACTAAACTGAAACCATGGTACTCATATTTATTTTCATGATAAAATAGTAAACAATTGAGGCTTTAAGATGGAATTATTCACTGTAAAATTCAAAGAATAGATTAACTAAATGTCAATAAATAATAAACAATTGAGATTTAGGAGTAGAAATAATAAATTAAGAAGTAAATGTATAACAATTAACAAACAACTTCTATGTAAATATAAATAAGTTGAAAGAAAAAAAGGAATAGAAAAAGAGTAGATAACTCACCAAAAATGAGGAAAAAATATGATCAGCGGCGGCAGGAATTAGAAGAAGAAAAGATTTTGATTTTTGTTTTGTTGAAGGCAAGAAGACAAAAATATAAATTGTGTTTGTTTCACTTTTCAAAACTAATAGAAACGTTATTTATTGTATAACAATTTTTCTTTTGAAGAAGAGAAGTTACTTTTTGACTTTTTCTTTTTTGTACTTTCTTTTATTTCTTTTTTTCATCTTCTTCATCTCTCTCAATCTCCATTTTTACGCAGACAACCATTTTCTTTCCCCTCTTTCTATTTTTCTTGCAAATTTTAGCCTCTTCTCATCCTAGATTTTTTGCCAATTATCTCTTCAACATCGTCAACTTAGTAGGGGCTGAAGATAGTTTTCGACAAATTCAAAAATTTTCGCAGTAATAAAAAATAAAAAAAAACACTTGGTAGTGGCTTAAGCCCCATCTCACTTCTACCTGTGTCTGCCACTGCCTCTGTCGTCTCTGCATAGTCACCCAGTAGCAGATTCACGCCATTGACCTTCCATCATCGTCACGCCACCGTACCACTGTAGGGCTCTTGGTCAATGATCGAGCCCAACCTTTCATACTACTCAATCGAAAGCCCGAGTCCTATGTGGATCGATTCAAGGCAAGGAGTTGTCTATTTCTTTTTAACAACTAGTATACTTCTTATTTTGGTTATCAAGAAGTTATACAAGGGTTTGTATATTTTAAGTTTCATTTTGTACTAGAATGGAGAAAACATAGTATATATGCATGTCTAGAAGCAACATCGATTCTTAGGTCGTAGGTTCTTGTTTGATTTTCTAGTTTCTATTTCAAGTATTTACAACATGTATTGTATAACATGTTACATTTTTACAGAATTTATTGAACTGAGGTTTGGATAAGTAGATTCAAAGCTTGATGGAGGGAATGAATAGATGAACTTTGTTGTTGAATTTGAATTTTCTAGTTGCTGTAGTAAATGTTGAAAGGTAATAAATGGTTTTAGCCATAAATGCTTCGCAGATTGTAGTTTAAGTATTCGATAAAAATTAAAACATGATCTTATTGGAATAATTAATAGTTTAATCAAATGCAAAAATCTTTAATGACTTAATAATTCGATATAATATACTTTAGAAGTGCGTGGTCATACAGAATAACACACACACACACACACACATATATATATATATATATATATATATATAGTGGATTAATTTTGTATAGCCTAGCTACTTTATCCAGTTAGGCAAGTCAACCCAACTCGTTCAGATAAGCCTATCGTCGGACCCATGAGTAGGACTAGGCCAGTCAACCGAGTCAAACCCTACTACCAATTGTTTATACTTTGGGATAAAGTAAAGAAAAATCGTAGGTTATCTCATCCTAGAGAATCGGAACTACCAAGGGTGGCTAGCAAGCCAAGAACAAACCCTAGTTGCTACCCAACTTTATAAATTCGACCTAACTAGGTCAAAGAAGACATCTAATCATTCACACTCACATCCGTCTCCACAGAATGAAACGATCTCGACACTCTCACCCGCTCTTTTTATCAACCTCCATGCTTTCATTCCTAGGGGATCATCATCACCTGACTAGTCAGTCCGACCAAACACGATCTACTACTTCATCTCTTTTACATTAATTGCTTATTTCCTGATTATTTATCATTTTTTTGTCGATTATTTTAACTGACTTGAGCATCAGAGGCCCTTAAATCAACACCTCCCACCGGTGCTCCTAGGAGGGCTCTAACATGTTCTTTGGTCTCAAGTTGCTAGTGCCCGTCGTACCGAACTAACCCGATGTCCCGTTACGTAATTGTTGGATCTATCCACAACAATTTGGCGCCCATCGTGGGACCCTAGAAATCAAGCATACTGACCAACATTTTACTATAAGTAACCCAAACGACATACGTGAAATGAGCGATGCACCAACCCAATCGGAGCTGCTCGCCTAAGTAGAGATGAACACAAAAATCCCCATCCTGACCGAACAAATAGCCCAAGAAAGGAATAATATATTGTCATTGGAAAAATAAAATGCTGAATTGGTCGCCTGTTTGGACACAACAATAGCCCAAATCCAAACGTCTCCGCCAAACCAAGCACTCCGGACAGATAGATTTCAGATCCATATCGACTTTATACCGACTATTGAGGACATCCTGCTCACTCCTAACGGGACCGAAGCGATGCTCAATGACCCGATATCTTCGGTAAGAAATACTAGATCGAAAATCACTCAACCTAACTTAGATTATCTTCTTGTAAACGCAAGTGAACACGATACTCATGTTTCAGACCAAACAATCGAGACAAACATAATAGATCCACACAACGACGACCAAAGATACACTATATTATTGAACTGCCCAACGGCGAACCAAGACCGACCCTTTCGATCGGATAATTTGGTAGCACTCGAGGCCAACCATTCCATTCCGAGCCACTACGATAAGAAATTACCTTAAACGCATACCAAACCTGGACTCAGCCTTGGCCAGGAGATTGGAGGAGATAGAGGCCATCATCCAATGAATACCTGGAGTATCGGCTCATATCAAGAAAATTACGGAGAGCTACCAAACATGCTCATGTTTGATGGCTCGACCGACCCAGATGGACATATTGCTCAATACTGTCAAAGGATGTTCACTACTGCTATCCCGCGAGACATGAGGGAGGCTTGTTTATGTAAGGGGTTCAGTTCTAGTCTGACAGGACCTGCCCTACAGTGGTATACAAATATTTCAAATAACTCCATTTGTTCATTTGCACAAGTAACCGATGTTTTTGTTCAACAGTGTGCTAGTAGCAGAAAATTGGAAAAAATTTCAGAAGACCTTTATGTCGTCGTCCAGAGACATGGCGAACCCCTTCGAGATTACATCAGACGCTTTAATAAGGAGAAGGTATCCATCACTAACTGCAGTGAGAAGACTGCTATCACGCCTTTCGCAAGGGTTTATTGCCCGCTTCAGACCTGTATAAGACCCTTACCAAGTACCCATGCAAGACCATAGAAGATGTGATAATTCAGGCTTGGGATCAAATCAAATGGGAAGAGGACCAATACAATCTTCAGAGGTCCTAGCCACTCGAGAGTTCCAGATGAGATTACCAAGTCGAAAGAAGATCAGGAAGTGATCGATGTGCTGAGCCATACCCATCTCCACGCAGATGAGATATCAGGAGAGAGTATGATAGAACTCCTGACACACGTCCACGTGAAAGAGCAAAAATTCCAAAATACAACCTCCCCATCTCACCCGTCGAGACAGTGGAAGTACTCAAGGAACTTGTCAATAGAGTCAAGTGGCTTGAAAAGATGAGATCCCCACCAGACCAACGAGATAGGTCCAAGTGGTTTGAATTCCATGCCGATCATGGCCATCGAACGAAAGACTGCATCGTGTTAAGATTGGAGGTGACACACTTATTGAAAGAGGAACACCTCACCGACTTACTAATAGAGAAAGGAAAGCAGACCCTACGACAAGAAAGAGACGAGAGAGAAGATCACAGGGATGCACCCCACCAAAGCCTCCACCCACACAGAAAACGGTCAATGTGATTTCAGGTGGCTCAGAAGTGAACGGTATAACACTGTCAACAGCAAGGAGACATACCATACATGCCACCTCAAGCAAGCCACGAACCAATATACCCAATCGGACAAGCCCGACCACTTCTGCCCAAACGATAAGTTTCACCACATTAGAATCAACCAGGCTCTTAAACCTCATCACGATGCTTTAGTTATTTCTTTAATTATCACTAATTGTGATACCAAACGTGTACTAACCGATTACGATAGCTCTGGCAATGTCCTATTTCTTAATGCTTACAGGGAAATGCATTTAGATGAGTCTGGCATAGTCCGAAAGACTACCGTCTTGATCGGCTTCAGCAGAGAGAGCAAGACCACTATTAGAGAGATCGACATTCCTATGTACGCGAGGGTGTCAACCTATCCACCAGATTCCTCGTGATCGATGCTATCTCGGCATATAACATCATCCTGTGTCATCCATGGATCTACGACATGGAAGCACTGTCTTCCACTTTCCATCTGGTGGTTAGGTTCCCAACAAAGTGGGTGTCAAAGAGATGAGGGATGAACATGAAGCTTCAAGGTCATGCTACCAGATAACTCTAAAGGCAAAACATGTATCTTTATAGCAATTACAGCAAGACGGTCCACCATGTCTAAATATGAATCAGACAACTCAGTCGGACCAACCTACATGATCAAACAAAACCTCGTGGATATAACAACCTGCACGACATGGTCAACTATCTCCAACAGACCAACTGTAGTGGGGAAGCTACAATAGCTACAACAACAAGGAGGAAAGATTTTCTATTTTTTATGGTCGTACTCGTCAAGTCAGTTTGGGGTGTGGACACACTTGCACGAATTCGACTCTCCTACCAACCAAAAGCGCCCAACCAACCTTTTGGATGAGGGAATTGTGGATATAGATGAAGTTCAAATCACCGGGATTACCAAGACCACAAAGTTCGGATCGGAGCACAACTCAACTCTGGACTTAAAGCGAAGCTTATTCAATTCCTAACTCAACATGATTACTTCTCTTGGTCCCATGAAGACATGACAAGCATTGATCCTAATATTATTGTTCACAGGTTGCAGGTTGATCCTGATTACTCGTCAAGAAAGCAGAAACGAAGAAAATTCGCTCCAAAAATTAACAATGTCATCAATGAAGAAGTTCGGAAGCTCCTGGAAAATGGGTTAGTTAGAGAGATCCAGTACCCTCAGTGGCTCGCCAATGTCGTAGTGGTGAAAAAGAAGAATGGAAAATGGAGGATCTGTATAAACTTCACAGACTTAAACAAGGCATGCCCAAAGGACTCATGTCCGCTACTGCACATTAACATGTTGATGGATGCGACTGCGAGGCATGAACTCCTCAGCTTCATGGATGCCTACTCAGGGTACCATCAAATCTAGATGCACCCTAACGACGAGGAGAAGATGGCCTTCATGATGGACATGGGCCTTTACTGCTATACCTCAATGCCATTCAGATTGAAGAACGCATGTGTGACATACCAACGCCTAGTTAACAGTGATGTTTGCGAGTTTATTGGGACGGTCAATGGAGGTCAACATTTATGATATGCTCGTCAAATCAATCCATACGAAAGACCACATCGACCACATCAAACAATCATTCGTCATACTCAAGAGGTATAACATGAAATTAAAAATACTACTGAAGTGTTCGTTTGGTGTGATTGCAGGAAAATTTCTCGAATACATGGTGAACCAACGAGGCATAGAGGCTAACCTAGCTCAGATCGATTCAATCCCAAGGATATATTTCCCTACGTGTATGAAAGACGTTCAAAAGCTGACTAGGAGGATAGCTGCACTAAGTTGTTTTATATCAAGATCATCAGAAACGGTGCACCTTTTCTTCAACACTTTTAGGAAATAAAAAACATTCGAGTGGATGAACGAATGCGAAGAAGCCTTGCAACAGTTGAAGCAATACCTGACTAGCCAAGCTAAAAGACCATGAAACCTTATTTATCTACCTAGCAGTATCCAACACAACCGTCAGCGCGGTGCTGGTTAGAGAAGAAGAAGAAGAAGAAGAAACAAAGTCACCTATTTATTATGTGAGCAAATCTCTACTTGACGCAAAGACCCGATATAATTAGTTAGATAAGTTAGTTCTTGCGCTAGTCCATACTGCAAGAAAGCTCCGACCCTACTTTCAGTGTCACCCAGTGACTGTGATGACCACATATGCTCTCAAGGTTATACTTCACAAGCAAGAGCGGTCAGGTCGACTTACCAAGTGGGCAGTGGAGTTTAGTGAATATGACATCACTTTCAAATCACGCACTGCCCTCAAGTCACAGGTGTTTGCTGATTTTTTTTCGTTGATTTTATACCTAACCTCGCTGCGCAGGCCGACAAGTAACTTTGCTGCATGATGGAGGTGATTAACCTAGCTGAAACCTGGAAGCTCTATATAGACGGGTCCAACAACATGCGGTGAAGTGGACTGGGTCTTGTCCTCATATCATCCCGGGACGGCGTGCTCGAGTAGTCAATTCGATACGGGTTCAAGGCCACCAACAACGAAACAAAGTATGAGACAATATTAGCTGGCCTTGGACTAGCCAAAGGAATGAGAGTCAAGCTTATCAATGTGTTCAGCGACTCCCAACTCGTTGTCAACCATATACAAGGGACCTATCAGATGAAGAACACCAAGATGACTGCTTATCTAAGCAAGACAAAAGAATTTCAAGCAAGTTTTGAAGAATTTACCATAAGCCAAGTTCCTCGAGGGGATAATAGCCATGCAGACGCTCTAGCCAACCTTGGTTGTATGTCCAAACCACTTAACCTAAGACCATTCAAATCACTTAATTCCAATGGCCCGTCATTCAGAAAGATAAGAAAGATGAGGTATCCAACGTGTTGGACAATCCAACTTGGATGACCTCCATAATAAAGTACCTAGAACAAGATGTACTACCCAACAATAGGAACGAAGCTCGCGATTTAGGGCTCAAGCAGCATATTTCACCATCATTCGAGGTAAGTTATATAAACTTTCATTTACTGGTCCATAATTGAGATATATTAACCCTGTAGAAGCAAGATACATCTTGTCTAAACTACACGAATGTGAGTGTGGCAACCATTCAGGCGGGAGAAGTTTAGCTCACTGAGCCTTAACCAGCTGATACTACTGGCCTACCATGAAAGTAGACTCAATCGATTATGTTAAAAAGTCCGATAAGTGACAATGATTCGCTCAGGTATCTCACCTACCCCCAGAGCCAATGACTGCTATCGTGTTACCATGGCCCTTCATGAAGTGAGGAATGGACATTGTGGGCAAATTGCCCATTGTACCCGGACAGAAGGTATACATGTTAGCAGCAACAGACTATTTTAGCAAGTGGATCGAGGCAGACTCATTCCACCAGGTTCGAGAGAAAGAAGTCAAAGGCTTTAGTTGGAAGAATATGATCTGTCGATACGACATGCCGAAAGATATTGTCATAGACAATGGGTCGCAGTTCATCAGTGCCGACTTTCAAGACTTCTCTAAGTATTGGAATATCAAACTTAGTTTTTCTACCCCAAGGTATCCCCAAGCAAATGGGCAGGTAGAACCATGCAACAAGACCATCATGAATACCTTGAAGAAAATGCTAGAAAAAGTTAAGCGAAAATGGGCAAACGAACTACCTGGTGTGCTCTGGTCATACCAAACGACCACAAGGACCTCAACCAGAGAGACACTATTCTCTCTCGCTTACGGAACGGAAACAGTCATCCCAACTGAAAGCGATGTACCTACTGCAAGGTATGAGTTGACCACCGATACGAAAACCAAGAAACCATGTGCCATGAGCGTGACCTACTTGACAAAAAAAATGAAGAAAGCTAACATAAGACTAGTCTCATACCAACAAAGTATCGCTAGATACTACAACAAGAACATCCATACATGGACCTTCAAACCGGGTGACTAGGTGTTCCGAAAGGTGTTTTAGAATACCAAGGAAGCATGGGCTAGCAAGATCGTCCCCAACTAGGAAGGACCCTACCTAATCACCAAGGTGGTCGACACGGTGCATACAAACTCCAAGCAGCAGACGGTCGTGATATCAGCAACAGTTGGAATCCCATTCACCTCAAACAGCACCACATTTGAACTCCGCGCTCTCTACCTTTATTTTTACTTCATTAAGGTCTCATGAGACCCAACCATTTTTACCGAACAATTACTGACCTTTTCATGCAGGTAAGAACTACATCCGGGCTTGATCCCCCAACAGGGTATGTAGGCAGCTCCAAGGATCGTAGCCCCTCACCCCATCAACCAATCACCTCAAACAGTTAGGTCACAATGACAAATAAATTTATTCTTAACCAAAATGGCGAAGTCATAATCCAGAGATAACATATTCCATGTATACAGCTGGAACACGTCTCATGCTGTCAACATACTTGACCTCCTTAGCCATCCCTACTAGCAATGGAAAATGAAGTACCACCCAAACATATCTCAACACTTAGAAAAATTTGAACTAAAAAAGAGGTAGTCGGAATGGTCAAACCCCATGACAGGCCGGTCATGCCGGAAAAGTTTGAAGTACATGAGAATTCTAATTTTAAGTCAAACCAAAAGACTGGTTTGACCTTCAAATATGGGGAAAATAACGGGTCAAGATAACTGCCCATACAATCAAATCCCAAAGGCACATGCGCCCATCACTACAAGAATTTTAGTTATGACCACGGGAATCCCTATCGTCATCAAAACCCGTTGTCTATCAGGTATAGTCTATTAGGTACGGCTATGACAACGGGAAATCCCGTTATCATAACAACATAGACAACGGGTAAACCCACGTTGTTCATCATGTTATAGACAACGGGCCTTGTAATATACAATGGATATTCCCGTTGTCTATAGATCATAGACAACGCGGGTTTACCCGTTGTCTATGTTGTTATAGACAACGGTGTTCTAGCTTTATACAATGGTTAAACCCGTTGTCTATTGTGTTTTAGACCACGCGAACATCCCCGTTGTCTATATATTAATAGACAACGGAAAAGCTCGCTGTCTATCGACCACCAACTAAAAAAATTATTTATTTATTTATTATATAATTCAAAATACATGTTTCATTATTAAAAATAATAATACAAAATAGATATAAAATATATATTGTCTCATAAATAGATAAATCAAGGTACAATTATACATAAATGTTATATAACCGAAAATTCTAATCAACAATTATAAGACAACAAATATTGTCTACCAAGCTAATTAAATTTGTCCACAAAAAACATAAATTTCACCATCTTGAACCTTTCATTTCACCATCTATACTCCAACATCAATCATCTAATTCGCCTCTCCATCTACATGATCAAAATAAGATGCAATATGTGAGAAATAAAATTTAATACCTAAAAAATATTCAATTCAATAAATGTATCAAACTTACCATCATCAACATCCATATCTGCTATCATCTTTGCATTCATCTCAGCCACGATCTTTGCATTCATCTCAACCAATTGTTTCTCAAACTCCAAAACCTCAACACAGATCAAGTAAGGAGCCTTTTCTCTGGAATTTAGAAGAACAGCTTCATCTTCGGGTATGTGAACCACATAATGCGTACCTCTCCCTATAGGAAAGCATATTCCTGGGAGATTATCATATAAATTGACAGTGAATCAATCTCTCCCTCAATGATCAAAAGATGCTTAAAAGGATACTGTTATTTGTTCGGTTGATAGACCAGTAACAGCATAAAAGCAAATGTGGAAACAACATCTATAATAGACAAAGATAAGCTCGATTACGTGCAGTCATGAGAACAACAAATTTTCAAGAAATATTAATATAAAACTATACACTCAAGGCAACTGAAAATTCATAACGCATTTGCCACATAGTTCTTGCCTTCTTGGGCAAGTAAGAAACTCAGCCATTCCTCCAGATTATTTCTCAGCCTCTACATGCATGATTGACTCTATTTCAATAGCAAGATGCATTAAATTGCCCCATAGTTCTCCTAGCACAAATTTAGGAATCCGCATGCAAGTATTAGCTTGCAAGAGTCAAAGAGTATTCATCTGAATGAAGGAAATTGTCCAGCATCTAGGGACACAAGAATTCTGAAAGCAGGGCCATACTGGGGACTGCTCTCGGAGATCACCAAAAAGTAATCTTCCACATGAAACAGAAGGAGCTTACTACATATGATACTTATGAGATAAAAGAACAAATGAAGAGTTCATGGCTTAAAACAAGTAGCCACTCCCATGCTTGCAGCTTTCTGTAACTACAACTAGCTGGCAAGATAAATTCCAGATATAGATTTCTCATTGAATAAATCCAGATCACCCTAGAAGAGAAATAGCTGGGGTCAAGGTAAAAAGAAAGAAGGAAAGCAGATATTCTACAGTTCCAGGCAAACATTAGACCTAAAAGATATAAAAAATTTAAAAAAACACATACAACTGCCCTAACAAAAAATAATCTACATATTCAAAATTAGTACATATTTTAGTATAAGGACAAGCTAATAAACCAAAACATTAACCAATGTCAAATTTTGCTTACCTCCATTGTTTTGAGCATCATCTATATGAGCATTGATCTCTACAAGCGACTGAAAGAATGCAAGAACAAAAAGTTCATTATATGGATGAGAATTTTGAAGGAAGCAAATAGGAAATTAAGACAACCTCACGAAGAGCAGATTTTCGATCTTCAACAGAAAATATATCAACAAGGCCATAGGATGTCTCACATAATGCTTGAACAAAGTCGAGTGATTCATGATATGTCCCTTTTCTAAACTGTGATGCAGTATTCGGAAGAGGAGGTTTAGCATTTGACTTTTCATTTTGCTGCTTTGGTGAGACAGGAGAATTCTGCAAAATGAAATATTATTGCTATGAATTTGTTAAAGAAGTCAGCCTATCAAGCATTTCATAATATATCATAGGAATAAAATCTCTACTAGAAATATATGCAGGTCTATATAAACCAAACAATACCAAAAACAATATTCTAGTCAAACATAAGAATAATATCACAATTACATCCCTTATAGAACATAATGATACATAAGAGATACTCTCAGGACTCAGATATATCCCGATTTAATCAAATAATTATCTGAAAAGGTCAAAATCCACAAATTACCATAGTTTGAATTTAAGTGATCAAAGAAAAGCAGTTCCATTTATCCAACCATAACAATTTTTCAATCATGTTGCATAATCTTCTAGTATAACCTTATTTTATTTCATCTCTTTACCTATTCCACGTCACAGACCAACCAAACTCCTGCCCATCAACCATACTAAAGGGACTAATCACTTGTAAGTTAGCTACATAACAAACATTTTGACAAAATACACTGAGCTCAAGAAGACCCATGATGCAATCAAGAACAACAGGAAACTTCAACTACGATAGATCAAACATAGAATTCTGCATTTTTTCAGCACACCTGTACACTGAAAATTCAATCACTCATGAGCAAATTAATTAAAATTTTAAAAGTTAAACCAAGTCCCATTACTGCAAGTGAATACTCTAGACAGCTATTCATTAATAATTATGTTTTCTTCCAGAGTAGAGAAGTACACATTCCTAATGAAATTTATAGATCAAAAGTTTTAACTACTTCCTATAAAAAAAATCCCCAAGGTCTATCAGATTATGTTTGCAGACTTCCAGTCTCAATACCATAATCTGTTACAGTAAACAAATATCAAATTTTCTCTTACTTCTCTCTATATCTGTAAGAAGTCTTATTCAGGGGAGGATAATTCCAGGCACATATCATAAACATGAGTATTCTTAGAAACATTCCGAATGTTATATGTGAGTCCAGCAACAAAGGCTAGTATACCATGACACATCAGTTATTACCTTTGAGACTACAATTTACACCCAGCGCAGCAATTATTCCAAAATATAGATGTGCAAGACTCCAAACTAGAATCAGTAACTACTTCACTTCACCAATTACTTTGAAGATGACATCCTAATACAGAGTATAGGTAGTAAAAACTTTTCATGTTTTGGAATGTTTTGGGTTATTATTCAAATAAGGGGAACAATTGGTCGGAATTGACAAATTTATCATCACATGGAGAACATGAAAAATATAGGAACAGACCACTTTATTCTTTCTGGAGCCATAGAGTTCTTTCAGATTCTATATAAATTTGGGCAATTTGCACGTAAAAAACTCTACGTAGACTGTATTTCACCAAAACACAGATTAGAAGCACTAACCCGAAGCGAACACGAACAAGTTTGAATTTGCGATTTTCATACCTGAAACTCGTGGAGCTTCAAGTTACCGCGTGTATGATAATGGAAAGGGTGGTGACTTCTCTTCTTCCGTATGCCATTCCTCCCAGCTGCTGAGGATTAGAGTTGAAGATGTCGTTCTAATTACGGGGACGAAGGACCGACGATGGCGCAAGGGTGGTGACTGTGGTGGTGGCGATGGTCCGCACCAGAGAGAACGACGAGGATGGTGTGAGGCTGTTGGAGGCAGAGTTGCGGCTTATTATCTGAATCATGGACGACGCCAGTTGGAGGCAGGTTGCGACTGTTGGAGGCAGAGTTGCGGCTGATGGAATCGTGGCCAGTTAGGGCATTTTCTGCTGCGTTATTAGTTTATTTTATGTAATATATTTAAACCACACGGATAGACCACGCGGATTGAATTAGTGTTGGTGGAGTGGACGGTGATGACCACGCGGTTAATGACCGTAGATTTAATCAACACGAGAGGAAGACGACGCGCTAAAGCTCGTTGTCTATGAAATTTTTGCTAATAGACCACGCGAACGAACCCCGTGGTCATAATATGAAACCACACTAATAGACCACGCGGTTTTCAGCCCGTGGTCTATAACCGCTTAAAAATATGGTTATAGACCACGTGTTTCACCACCCACGCTGTTTATGCCATAATGACCACTTTAATACTAATATGCGTGAATTACATAACGCGCTGGCCTATGAAGAAAATTCTCAGAAGTGCATAATCGCGAGTTCGGATACTAAATATTCTATTACATAACATGAATAAAACTAAGTCTGAATAAGTCTAGCAAAGGCAACCACATAGCCATCGCCTCTTACGTGGATCTTGAGCGTCAAGTTTGCACCCAGCAAAGAAGATCATCAACTGATCAAGATCATTGATCTCTTCGCCATCACCGTCAGTAGCAAAGATAAATTATCATCATAACCCAAGAACCAGCATTTTCATCCTCATAGTCCGTGCCATTTCAGCTCGAGCCATAATCTCTCCCTCACATCCAACAAGATCAAGCTGCTCAGTCAAGTAGGTAATCGTATCCTTTAGAGACTTGAGCTTAACCACAGAAGCCCTCAGATGGCTCGAATCACTTCTCTCTTCACTAAGCTAGGGGCACAACTCCCGGTTAGTTCGTTCCAACTCATCTTTTGCTGTCATTACCACATCGAGCTCAGCCTTGAAGCCTCCAGACTCAGCTTCGAGAACCTTCACCCGCTTTTCCAACTCAACTATCTTCTCGTGCATATAGATGGTACCTTGCAAGACCTAGAAAAAATGGAGAATGCCAATACATATCAGCAATCAATCAACCACACTTAGCAAAATTCAAGAACAAAATACAAACTCGCAATGAGGATTTTTTCAAGAAGGAGCTTCGGGCCCTAAACCTATCAATTCATTCTGATCATTGGGAAAAAGTAATTTGCTTGTCTGCTGCTGATACGGACGGTGATTGGTATGCACACAAGCATCGTGGGGATAAGTGAGATGGATGGAATCCCCACCCCAATCACGATCACCTTTACGTATTTTTTCATTTCCGAGCGTGGGAAATAAGACCCAAGAAGCAGCCTCAACAAGCTCATCGATACTCGAACTCACCACTACTCTAATCTTCTTTCGTCCCTCTCGCATACGCTCAAATGCACCCCAACAAACTTTGGAATGAATTGATAATTTCGAGATAGCTTGATCTGCAAAAGCCCGCTCCCCCAATGTCAATTCAGGTAAAAGAGCAGACCCTGGCCTTCCATACATATTTTCCAAAGATCTAGCTATAAAAATTACTCGAGGAGGGAGATGAGTCGATAAAGGAACTGTATCTACTGGAATATGAAATGTGTTCTCCCACAAGGAGCTTTGCCTAAGGTTGTCCTAGGACAAGACTACCTACCAATTCCCAGACTCTGCTGGAAAGCTTAAGAATTTCTCGATCCTCTCCTTGACTCCCAAATGAACAGTGGGATAACGGAATTTCTTGAGATTTGTACATCAAAGAGAACACACAAATCAGTCAAACAAGCTTAAGCAACAAAAACTATCACATCAACCATATCCGACACTCACTGTTGATCTCCAATAGGAAGGTATCCCACAACCATCGGACAATCCTAGGGATTCGTAAGAAATGAAGAAATACTTCTCCTTCCATCTATTATTACATTCTGGCATGCCCTCAATTAGATGTGACCAAGACGGTCTAATCTTCAACATGTATCGACTTGGGTCATTTCGATTACTGTGGAAAAAATAAGCTTCCAATAATTCGGTAAAGATAAAGTCAATCCCATTCAACTTGTTAAAGACTTGCAAAGCCATTACAAGACGCCAAGAATTCAACATAAGTTGGTTAGGCGAGATCCCATGGTAATCACACACCTCGACGACCAACCTCGGGAGAGGAAGCCACAATCCATCTCTGAGCAGCTGCTCGTACATACAAGTCTACCATGGCAAGTCCCAATTAGCTTCCTCAACCCCCGTGGAAATATGCAAGCTGGCCCAACCCAGTATATCATATGTTCGTTGAATCCCATACAAGTCATTCAAATCCAGCTTAGATTTCAAGTAGCTTTTGAATTATTGCTTACTGGGTTGCCCCCTACAATCAGACAACTGCTACTATTCATAACTTACCCAGACAACTTCCATCGCCCGACGGTCTAACAGAACACCCTCATAGATATCTTCATGATTTAGATCAACAACCCTACTAGAGGATTCCATTGAACCTCCCCAGCTATGGAATATGCCAACTAAACTACAAAAATAAACAAAATACTCATAGAGAAAACATAACATCCAACCCAACAACATAGACAGACGAAAAAATAGCATAGGCATGACATTTAGATCCCATGCCAACATTTCAAGCCATCACAACACCATTTAAATCAACAAGAAACATGTCCAGGCCAACACAGAAACCACCATGACTGACTGAATAAACAATACAGACATACTAGTTGCTCTAATCTATATAAATGAACTCAACCATGTTAAACCGACAACTATGATATCCCCTACGACCCAGTCATACATATATTCATACTTATAAAAGTCTCAACATGTCCCCAATAAACACTAAACAACATAATTATTGCGGAATAAATTGATCTAATCATATTCTCGCAAACGATAGATCGAAGCACACATATAGCATACTATAACAAAGTCTTACAATTCATGCTTTGAAGATTCAAAGAGAATTTAAAAAATATAAAAAGAACATCAAAACAAAAGAAAGAAAAATCAACCTATTCTAGTATCCTCAAAAATCTTCTCTCTACTATCTCTAAAATTGACTCTCCATTCTAAATTCCTCAACTTGAAATTTGTCCAAATGGGAGACACTCTCTCACTTTTATAGAAGTCTGAATCTTCAGATTATCACCAATTAGTGACCATCTCGACCGTCAATGGAATTGGTATGCTCAACGGATTGGGAAAGACAAGCACCCACAGTAGCTAATAGATGCACAACCTCATTTTGGCCATCATCTTTTCCTCCCCAATCGGTATCTTGATGATAAATAGAAGAAGAGAAAGCCGAATTGACCCAACCCGTCAGTGTAAGAAGGACCATCACTTGAAGAACCCTCATGAATAGGAACATGACCTCCCAACGGCCAGAAACAAGAGTGACGAACAAATAGAGCATGGCATACTGCTGACCCACTTGACAAGGTAACTAATGCTCTCTACCTGCTTGTCTGTTCTTTCACACCAAACATAATTAATGAGAAAAAAATAAATTATATATATATATATACACATACATGTATATATATACTGTATATATGAAAGCAACACATCCTACCTTCATAGTACGATAAATATCAGGCAGACAATATATATGTATGTTACAGCAAAAGCTATAGGCAACCAGCCCATTCAAAGTTAAAAAAAACGTAAATGTATTAAAGAAGAAAATAGTAAGCCTTGCTAACCGACCTACTCAGTCCTGAAGGAACTAAATACTCTTAAATCTTAAAGCACACCAACCAACCAAACCTAACCTCTCGACACAATGTGTGACAGAGAAAAAACTTCAATAGAGTCAGCATACCAACCAACCCATATGTCATTGTTCGAGTTTCTGTCCAGAGGAATTACTTCTCAAATTTGACAAGACATTATTTAAATACATAGAGTTGGATTCATGGATCCATCATATCCTATTAAGTTGCCTATGACCTTAACTGTTGTAGTTGTCGATGATTCCAATAATAGGAATTGACTTTGAATAGAAAAGACTTTGTCTGCAAAGCTTATCCAATTAGACCATGGGATACATCACATTTATTATAATGAATCATTCTGCAAAGCTTATTCAATTAGACCACGGGTCCACCATATTTATTATAATGAATTATTCCACCAAAATCAAGCATGTTGCATTTGTCTGTATAGATAAGAAGATTTGATTGTTAGATCAAACAAGTTTGTATATTGCATATGTCTGCTAAAGTTAAAAGTTTTCAAACTCAGAATAAAATGTATGCACTCAAAATACATCAAGCCTGTTACTCTTCAACCACAATAAATTATATTTGAAGAGTGGGGACAAATTGTAGTGGAGTAATTTCGCATAGCCCAGCTACTTTGTCCAGTCAGACAAGTCAGCCCAACTCGTTCATATAAGCCCATCGTCGGACCCATGAGTAGAACTAGGATAGTCAATCAAGTCAAACCCTACTACCCATTGATTCTACTTAGGGAGAAAGTGTAACGGCCCCTTAATCCTATGTAAGGTTTAGCAGGGACTATTACTCTAAACAGGGATGAATAAACAAAGAGACCATTTAACATTAAACTGTGATACATATATCAAGCATGTTTTTGGACTTTAATACATAACTTAAGTTCTTGCAATGAAAACATGTGATATGTACATACGACGACGTCAATCAAGGTATAACTTTCAATGACAAACATTCCTATTGTTCAACATCGCCCATCGCATCACCACCAACTCGCACATTTAAAAAAAACACGCAGGTCGAGTACAAGAATGCACCTGGACTCATGCCAAAACATTTTATCATCTTTAAATTACATCGCTTCATCATGGTAAGCATACGCGGTTTTATTTGAAAGGCCTCAGGCTTACTAAAACATTTCCATCGCTTATCAAATCATCGTTTGGCGCATTTTCCTTGTATGTATGATCCATGTCCATTTTCTTTCATCATAACATCATCATTAACGCCGTAGAAGGAGGCATCCTTCTACGTCGCTGTGACCGGCCGCGACATTATCCTTACGGCCCCTAGTCACCATTAAGTGTACACGTTATTCCTAGCCAGGTATTGTCCTTCCGACATAGGATCCGATATCGATTTTCATTCATGAGTTGGGAGCGACCCAACAACATTATCATCATTCATGGATAGGATACATACATAAAAACATAAACATTTGGGCAGATAATTAAATAAACATTTCATCATCACTTCTTGAGATAAGCATTATAAATAAATACTTTTCATTTCGAAGAAAGCATCATAAATAAAGCATTTTATCCTTGAGGATAAAAAAGCCCATCCGCACGTAAGCTTTCACACGCACTTTCTTAACATCAACGATCACGTCGCATCCCACCTTTACGTAAGAAGTTAATTTAGTACGTCGGTCACGTTTTTCAAGAATGTCAAAGTTTAATAAACTTTGATAACTTTCTATAATAATACTTCGCATCCCTTAACTAAATTTGTTCGTCGTTTCATCGCATATCTTAACTAATAACTCCTCGTACTTTGATAGAGACGAAACATGATCTACGGCCTCATTTTAACCGTTTAGATTAAACGTCGAACTTATACTAACGTCTTTCGATAAAATGATTTCAATTATGAAATCTTTTCTCACAAAAGAGATATTCCTATAAATTTAATACGTTTCACACGTATTAGTGTATTTATTCAACGTATATCATAACATTGATCACATACTAACGTATTTCATATGTTTAGTCTTAAGTCAACGATTTTGAGTTTTTCTTAACATATTTTTCGAATTATTCACATATTTGATAACCAATTTCCATAGAAATCGATTCTTATCAAATAACCCGAATTCTCGATTTTTCACGTCAATCAACAACCATGATCAATATTTTACTAAAGTGTTAGTTAGACCTTACATATTATTTTTCACATCCAACGTCATTTAACATAACGTTTCGTCGTAAACATAGTATACTATGTTTCTAAAATCCTATAAATCTTAGTAGGTAAAAAATATATTCTTGACACATAAAATGTGATTTTTCTTGATAAAATGAATTTAATACTCTTAATCCTCATACTTAAGCTTTCGGCCCTTTTTGATATAATTATCAAAACTCTTCCAAAAATTCTTATAAAATCACATAATACTCTATATTATCATAGGATCATTAATATGTATTAACATTAGCTATAGAAAAATTTGACATCATTTTCCTACACCTATAGCTCTCGGCCATTTCACATTTAATATAGCAAACATTTTTCTAAAATTCTTATAAATTCTCACAATACCTAATCATCATCCTATATCATTAATATAACACAATATCCAACAATTACAACTTATACATCAACATACCACAACTAGTAACTCTCGAAAATTTCCAACAATGAACAATCCATTTTCTAAAAATTTAATAAATTCATATAGCACTTAATTAGGGCTCTACAACATTAATATGTTATAATACCACTTAAACATGATTTATATATCAACCTTTGTCCTTCAACAAACTTTCGGTACATATATATATTTAACATATGATTTCCAAAAATTCTTAATAAATCACAATAAGTTCCATTTCTATCATATATCATTAATCCATCAACATATTGCACGTTAACATTTTTGAGCATCACTATAAAAATCGTAGCATGCTTGGCTTGTAATTTAAACTATACATATGATCATACTTAACAATATAAACATTATTAACAAGCCACTAAACATGATAACATAATTCCTCATAATTCTATCATTTATTAACATAAGCATATATATTAAAATCAAACGGTTGGAAATCAAAAATTTTAACGTATATGTAAAGCTCGTTCGATTCCTAACCTTTTAACCGACGTCGATTGTTAGTGCAAAGGATTTTATATCAAAGGTTTGGGATATAAATGAAGAACACTCTATTTCTTTTCTTCTCTAAATGTTCACGGTAGTAAGAAGATTTTGAATGATAGATGTTTTGCTTTTATTATAACTTATCACTTTGTACACTTAAAGTTAAAGGAATAAAGCAAGTAACACACTATATTTCAAGCCTACACTTCTCGGTCAAAACACACACAATGCAAGACATATTTTAATTTTTGGTGACTCACTCATTATATGTCATCACTTTAATTCCATAGTAAAAGCATCTTGCAACAATTAATGAGTGAAGCAAATAAAATCCTACACTTTAGATCATCATAGTCGGCCACCTTGATTCTCCAAGGAATGAGTGTTTTATTATTTTTGTCTTATACCACATATAGATATCCTAGGCATTAACTATACCCAAGCCATCACCTCCAAAGAGTTCTAAAATTTCTTCCTTCTTCATTTGCCACATACACGGCTATGACAAAGCCATCAACTAATAAATGAAACAATTATCTTCCTTTTTTCCTTCCTCAAACACGTCGGCCATCAATTGTCAAGGGAGGAGTTTTATTTATCTTATACCAATACAAAATATCCTACACACTACCATATGCAAGCAAATTCAATTCAAAGAGTTTCACTATTTCTTCCAACCCCATTAGTCAATATACACGGCTATGACCTGCACAAAGTACCTCCCACTTGTTCACTTCATTAACTATCTTGTTTCATGTATAAAAATATCCTACTATAACAATTATAATATCACATGGCATAAAGATTAGCAAACTTTATTCAATCCATGCAATTTCCTCAATACTCACGGCACTTTTGTGATTTAGGTGCCAAACAATTTATTTTCTTGCAATTAATAGCTATATAACACAATATATGTCTTAGATGATAAATTAAATCATAGTAAAAATCATTAAAATGATTTCATGTGTTAAACCCTAATTTTCGAAATTAGGGTTTTCGAAAATAGCTAACTTCATTCAATAATTATTCCTTAATTCTCTAGCATTATTTTAATGATAAATAATGCTCTTATTACATAAAATAATCATAGGAATTTAAATAATATAATTCCTTGATCATTAGACTTAATTTTCGAATCGTCTCTAAACGTTGACGTTCGAAACATCTCAAAACGTTGATAATTGAATCATCTCTAAATCGTTGATAATAAAGTCGTAATCACTTTATTAATTCATTTCATTCATAAGGAAATTTAATTCTAAGCTTCGTCACTTAGAAAAATAATAACGTAATTAACTATTGATATTCAATCGACGTTAGAATAATACTTTCAAAGGAATAGTATAGACTACATGACTTAATTCACTAATAATTAGTGAATATGACATAAGAATCTTCGTATCATAAATAATCGAAATCCATCTTCGATAAGTTATTATTTCAATTATCGAGACGAAACCCTAATTTATGATTTTTATTATCGTAATTAAGCTTTAAAACTTCGGGATATTACATTCTATCCCCCTTAAAAGAAATATCGTCCCGAAATTTACATACCTCCGAAAATATGGGGCATCTTAGCATCATAACATTCTCAAGCTTTCCACGTGATTTCCTTTTGTCCATGGTTTCTCCATTGGACTTTCATTAAAGACACAAACTTGATTCTTAACCATCGAATCTTACGATAAAAATGGTCGTAGATTTTTCCTCATAATTCATATTTGGGTTAAGAATAACGTCATCATGGCGGATCACGTGTTTTGGATCATAATCATACTTTCTTAACCGTGACACGTGGAAAACATTCCCCAATTTTGATGGAAGTACCCATTGATCGCTCCCTTTTTCACATGTAAAAGGCGTATATAGAAGGTAAGTCGAGTATCGTATCCACATGGATTGTATCACGAAAACATAGAAGCTAGCTCAACGGTAATTCATCATTATTCAAGCACATAAATTGGGTGAGAGGTTTAAGGTCTTCGGAATTTAATCCAAAGCAAAGGTAACCATGCAGAAATATAAAATAAAGCAATAAACACACGGAAGATAAAACAGATAAGAGAGACTAACCCTAGGGATGCATTAATCCTATCCACAACGTATGTTTATCCTGTTCCTATTAGCCAATTTTAATCCGCATAAGATGGAAGATCACAAATATAACCAACAACTTCAATTACGATAATTGCGGCAAGAGATTACGAGTTTTCCCTACCATTCTAGGTGAAAACAAGTAACTCCAAAAGGATCACTAAGAATATGCTTCCTACGAATATCCTATCTCGCCACGACTCGCGCTTATTCGTATCATGCATTCAAGATCGATCGACAATTAATACAATTACGTAATTAACCGACAACTAGATATGCATCAAGATTGATCGAAATCAACACATATAAATAAGCACCAAGAATCATGAATCAATGTCTCAAGGTAAATAGCGATAATGTAAATCACAACATATAGGATCGAATCATGCAAACCCTAGATCAAGACGAATTTTAGCTACGATGATTAAATTACCAAAGCAATAAATAATTAAATAAAACATAAATTAAGATAGATAGATAAAACCGTAAGAATCCACGAAGAACTATTGTAGCGACTTGAATCCGGAAGAAATTCTGAATTCTAATACTAAACTATGAAATTGGAATGAAAATACTTAAAGAAAAAGCTAAACTAAATTAAACGGGAAAAGAACTTGCAAAAGAAAATAAAGAAGAATTTGTGTTCTGCTCTGGAATGGTATTTTTAAACTACTGATCTATCTCCCTATTTATAATAAAACCCAAGCTCCCTTTTCTCGTAAATTCACCAATCCTATTTTGACTCTGAATCAATTCCCCAAAACTCTCGTCCAAATCCCACTCCAATTCATGCTTGATGTTTGCGTATATATATAAATCACGCAACCCTAGGCGACTTATCCCGCGAGCCATTCACACGAAAGAAGGTTGCCAGCGTCAAAATTGCTCAAATCTCGCTCATCCTCGCGACCAAGCATCTCGACCAACGATCGCGAGCGTTTCTCGCGAGGTGTAATTCCCTGCGCGAGTTCGCCGTTTCGCTCCGTTCTCTCTCGTCCGGACTCCGAATTGCGATCCGTTTGCGCCTAAGGACTCCTATAGAGATGCTCTTTAACATAGTATACTTTGCACATCCATATTTTTCAAATCCATTACGTCATATTCAACGTCGTTTTCAAACAGTTCTTCTTCGCACGAGCTTGCGATTGAGCTATTGATTCCTCTTTATCGTGATCCACCTTTTGACATTAAAACCTATGCTAAAATGACATGAATTACACACGGCATAATATCTTCCAAGGTAAACATAAATATATCAAAAGACAACTCAAAAGATCACTTATCACTTAGAAACGAAACGAATAAAGCCTTTATAAATCATGTAAAACGAAAGCTTATCAACTCCCCAAACTTACCCTTTTGTTTGTCCTCAAACAAATTAGAACAAAAGAGAGACGACCAGAGATAGGTAAAGAGTCGAACGATAAAAGCAATAAGCCTCAGAGCAATGAGCAATAAACGATTCACTCAAATGAATCAAATCACAACATCTTTCGTTAAACTTCACACATCATAATAATCATAAGCACAAGCCTTCCCAAACCTGAATCCTCACGACATGGATATATATATAAGAAATCTCAAACACTCAAGTGTATGAAGGAGGATGTGTATGCTCTCAAAGTTCAAAATTACATGGAATCTACCATAAGCTTGCAAATCGCCTAATTCTCCATTGCTCAAATATGTGCTCAAGAACTAAGATCAAAAGGTCTTTATAAAGGTTATAATGTAGACTCTTTGGTAGGTCGGATATATTTAGGCTAAGTGACTCATAATCCCATAATGAAAAACACCATAAGTAACACAAGACATAAATCCTAAATTTTCACAATTTATTTCAATTCTCCATACCAAGAAGTCATTTTTCTTTAAGCACTCCATAATTTTCATATAAGTGATATATTCATCTCAAAGCACTAGCTACTTACCCATTTATGTTCTTTGCACACACTTGTGTCATTTATTTATTTATTTATTTTTGAACTTATATGGGTAAGCAACTATTTTATTATTATCACTTCCTCAACAATTATTCTCTTCCTTTCTTTTCTCAACCTTTATTCAAGCAACCAAAAATCACACTAACAATATAACCCAACCCACGGCTATATGAATGAATAAGGTAGGCTCAAACGGGCTCATCAAAGGATAATAATATAACAAAGTTAGTGTTTGATAGTGTATAGGCTAAGAAAAGAATGCCTAATATCATTTCAAAATTCTTAAGCACATCAATGCAACCTTGAAAAGAACCGAGCAAGTTCTAGAGAAACACATGCTATTTCAAACTATTCACACGAAAGAAACAAGATCGAAAAGATATGACAATGAAAGCTCAAGTCTCACGTGTTTCAAAATGTGATCAAGTTCTCAAAGGCTCAATACTCACAATAATCATAACATGCTTCGTCTCACAAAATCGCTTGCAATCAAATTTTCTAATAAAACAATTCTCATCATCGGTTGCTCGTCATTCAACTCAACCCACAAAATGTATACGTAACCCAAACAAGAAAGACAAAACAAAACAAAACAAAACGAAAACAAAACAAAACGAAAACAAAACAAAGGAAAACATTGGGTTACCTCCCAACAAGTGCTAAATTTAAATGTCTTTAGCTAGACCAATACTAATCTCGATCAATCGCGATTTGGCGTGAGCCTTCTTACCAAATCTTTGCTTGCCTCCATATTTTGCGTTGACCGCACCACCACTTTGTGTGGAAGTGGCCTCCCACAACTTGAACAAGTCACCGGAGTTCCATGCCGAGTCCATCTTTTCTTTGTAGCACCCTTGTCAACTAGTCGGTTGACATCCAAGCTCTAGATTCGCTAGTCGCAATAAAGGTGATTGAATGACACTCTTCATGCTCGCACTATCGTGTCGCGGACGGCGTCATAGATTGAGATTTTCAGCTTCTCATCGTTAACACGAAAAGTTAGATCACCTTCCGCACGCCAATTAAAGCACGACCGGTTGCTAGAAAAGGCCTACCCAAGATTAGTGGTTGATTTTAAATTGTGAATGTCTAAAATAACAAAATCACTGGAAAGACAAAATCCGAACTCTTACCAACACATCCTCAACTATCCCTTGGGTATGCGACTCGACCGTCACCATCATTAACGAAATGGAGGTCTTCTTCGCTTGCCCACCCCAAGCGATTGAACACATTTAACGATCGTTTATGCTCGCCCCTAAATCACACAACACGTTGGGGAACGTGTGCTCGCAATCTCGACTCGGTGAAGCTCCCCGATCTTTCTGTTTCGGTGGTAATTTTCTCGCAAGATAGCACCGCATTCTTCGTAGAGGTTGATCTTGTCAATTTCTCAAACTTCTTCTTATTCGCCATCGCATCTTTGAGAAATTTGACGATCCAGCATATTCAAGCGCTTCAAAGAGAGGTATGGTGATGTTTACTCGAACCTCTCTTTGAATCGGGTAAACTCCTCGTCATATTTCGCCTCGACTAGTCGACTCGAAATGGAACCGGAGGAGTGTACGTGCGAGAATCAATTCTCGAGGCCTTCGGCGGCCGACCTCGCGATCACCGGGCGGTCGCGAGTGTCTCGCTCTGCGCTGCAATCCTCCTTCGCTCGAACTTTCGGTCTTGGGTCACCGCTAACAACTGAGCCGCTCACAATATGATGGCTCGCGGTCGGGGCTCATGGGCGGTGCTCGATCGCGAGCTTCGGGGAAATTTCGACCTCGCGATCGGGCTCGTGATCGTGAGTTTCGCTCCAGCCACTTTCTTGCTCTGTATGGCTCGGGTAAGCTTGTCCACTTCGTCTGGATGGCGAAACATTGATTTTTCGGGTTCACCTCCGATTACTCGGAAATTGGCCTGTCTTTTGTAATGCATTCAACTGCACGGCTACTGACCAACTGATTTTCCAAAATCTTCATATGCTTTCCATAGCCGTCACAAAGGACTCCAAATGATTAATCTTCCGCCCGTGTTGCTTATAAATGAGTTCGTTCGTCGTCAATTGTTGGTTGCTTACAACCAATCACGCTGCATCATGTCCTCTAGACTCGGCTTCTTCGCTTCGAATCACCCATTCGAATCAAGAAACTCAAGCGAGGTCGTTGAAAATTATTGGGGTCATGGCGAGAAAATTTGGATGATTTCATTATTTGCATCAGATGCCGGATTTCCATGATTCCTCCGATTGATGTGGTTGACCTCTTCCGCCTCGATCCGACTCTTCAAAAGAGTGAATTGCTTCATCACTCGTCGATTTGAATCGCCTCGATACCGCCGCTTAACCATTAGGCGTTCTCTCGTTGGCCATTGATAACTATTTGCCGCCATCTCTTCTATGATGCGACCGCCTCCTCTATACGACGATTCAATAAACATCCACCGCCAACGCATCCACTATGCTCCTCAGATGCCATGTCACCCACCGTAGAAGCTGCGTGATCTGCTGCTTCTTTGAGAATCCATGTTGTGGGCACTTTCTCAATAGGCCCCCGAATCGCTCCCACGACTCGAACAATGACTCATCTCCTAGATGGGAGAAGTGGGAGATCTCGGCGATGATTTTCTGGGCTTTGGCTGGCGGAAAATACTTTGAGAGGAACTTTTCGCAAAGATCCCCCCAATTGTTTATACCCGTGCGGTCCAAACTCTTGAACCACTCCTTCGTCTGACTGCGCAGAGAGAATCCGAACATGCGCATATGAATCGTGTCTTGTGGCACCCCATTCTGTTTGATGGTGTCACAAATGTCGAGGAATGTCTCAAGATGCGCATTCGGGTCCTCTGTGACTCCTCCCCTAAACCGCTTCTCCTTGTACCATGCCGATTAGGGCGGCTTTAACTCAAGTTGTTTGCATTAACTTCCGCCCCATCCGCCTCCTTGGAATTGTTCAGTGGGAGGTCGGTACATATAATTCATGAGGTCTCGTCTCTGGAGCAGGGACTAGGAGTCCCATATTCGCCATCTGGCGCTGCATCTCTGCGAAATCGGCTAACATGCGTGCAGCTTGCTCGGGAGGAATGCCCCCGTTCTGTGGATTAGCTGCCATTGCAGCCCGTCTCTTCTCTCGTCCTCTTCTCCTTTGAGAGCTTTCGATCTCGGGATCTAGTAATATTTCAGGAGGTCCCTGAGATCTTGTCGATAAACTACATGAGAAAGAGAGAATTCACCGTAACAATAAATAAATAATATAATATATAACTTGAATTAATAAATCCAAATCACAAATTATTCCTATGTAATCTTAATAATCCCGACCGCGCCAAAATTTGATCGCCCCTTTTCACACGTAAAAGGCGATATAGAAGGTAAGTCGAGTATCGTATCCATAGGGATTGTATCACGAAAACATAGAAGCTAGCTCAACGGTAATTCATCATTATTCAAGCACGTAAATTGGGTGAGAGGTTTAAGGGCTTCAAATTTAATCCAAAGCAAAGGTAACCATGCGAAATATAAAATAAAGCAATAAACACACTAAGATAAAATGATAAGAGAGACTAACCTAGTGGATGCATTAATCCTATCCACAACGATGTTTATCCTGCTCCTATTAGCCAATTTTAATCCGATAAGATGGAAGATCACAAATATAACCAACAACTTTAATTACGACAATTGCGGCATGAGATTACGAGTTTTCCTACCATTCTAGGTGAAAACAAGTAACTCCAAAAGGATCACTAAGAATATGCTTCCTACTAATATCTTATCTCGCCACGACTCAAGCGCTTATTCAGTATCATGCATTCAAGATCGATCGACAATTAATACAATTACGTAATTAACCGACAACTAGATATGCATCAAGATTGATCGAAATCAACACATATAAATAAGCACCAAGAATCATGAATCAATGCCCGGAAGGTAAATAGCGATAATGTAAATCACAACATATAGGATCGAATCATGCAAACCCTAGATCAAGATGAATTTTAGCTACGCATAATTAAATTACCAAAGCAATAAATAATTAAATAAAACATAAATTAAGATAGATAGATAAAACCGTAAGAATCCACGAAGAACAATTGTAGCGACTTGAATCCTAAGAAATTTCAATTCTAATACTAAACTATGAAATTGGAATGAAAATACTTAAAGAAAAGCTAAACTAAATTAAACGGAAAAGAACTTGCAAAAGAAAATAAAGAAGAATTTGTGTTCTGCTCTAGAATGGTGTTTTTAAACTACTGATCTATCTCCCTATTTATAATAAAACCCAAGCTCCCTTTTCTCATAAATTCACCAATCCTATTTTGACTCTGAATCAATTCCCCAAAACTCTCGTCCAAATCCCACTCCAATTCAAGCTTGATGTTTGCGTATATATATAAATCACACAACCCTAGGTGACTTATCCCGCGAGCCATTCACGTGAAAGAAGGTTGCCAGCGTCAAAATTGCTGAAATCTCGCTCATCCTCGCGACCAAGCATCTCGACCAACGGTCGCGAGCGTTTCTCGCGAGGCTTAATTCCCTGCGCGCGACTTCGTCGTTTCGCTCCGTTCTCTCTCGTCCGGACTCCGAAATTCGATCCGTTTGCACCTAAGGACTCCTATCGAGATGCTCTTTAACATAGTATACTTTGAACATCCATATTTTTCAAATCTATTACATCATATTCAACGTCGTTTTCAAATGCGATTCTTCGCACGAGCTTGCGATCGAGCTATTGATTCCTCTTTATCGTGATCCACCTTTTGACATTAAAACCTATGCTAAAATGACATGAAATACACACGGCATAATATCTTCCAAGGTAAACTTAAATATATCAAAAGACAACTCAAAAGATCACTTATCACTTAGAAACGAAACGAATAAAGCCTTATAAATCATGTAAAACGAGAACATCACCCATCTATAAAGCTCTCGGGCCTATCATTTCTAGGATCTCGTATGGTCCTATAAAACGTGATCTCAAGATTCCTTGTACCTTGAACTTTATAAATTCCCTCGATGGCGAAATCTGGAGAAACTTTCTTTTTCGCATTCAAGATGTAGTTTAGATCTACACACATCAGCGTAAGACTTTTGTCTGTCCTGAGCTTCTTTTATTCTTTGCCTAATTTGGAAGATATCTTAATCATTTCATTTACGTTGTCAGGACCTTATACTTTCTCTCACTTACTTTATTTCAGTAAAGAGATGGTTGACATTTCTTTTCATATAATGCCTCATATGGGCTACATCAATCGTTGCTTGACAGCTATTGTCGTAGGTGAACTTGATAAGTGGTACAACATGTTCCCACTTGCACCTCGATTTAACATTAATGATCTCATCATATCCTTAAGCGTTCGTATTGTCCCTTTTTTTATCGTTCATCTATCTGTGAGTGGACATCTATGTTAAGGTTCAATCTTGTATCTAACTCCTTTTGTGAGCTAGTTCAAAATCTAGGGGTAAATTTGGAGTCTCTATTTGAAGTGATAGGTTATGGTACCCCATGTAAACATACGATTTTTCTTCATGTACGACCGAGCTAACTTATCAAATTCATGAGTCATCTGAATAGGCAGAGATAAACATATTTGGTGAGTCAATCTACTACTACCCGTATAGTAGTGTTACTTCTTTATGACTTTGGCAAAACCCGTCATAAAATCAATTGCTATGTCATTCCATTTTCATTTGTGTATCTCTAGAGATTATAACTCCTTATAAGGTCATTGATACAATGTCTTCACTTGTTAGTAACCGAGACAATGCTCGACAATGTGGTTATATCTCATTTCATTCCTTACTATCTATCTTTTCTCGTAAGTCATAATATATCTTAATGCTGTCTGGTTGGGCGGTATGAGAAATATCACGAGCTTCACTCATGATTTCATTTCTAAGCTTATTATTCCTTGAAATATATATATATAACCTTTCCTTAGACAATATGACATTGTCCGGCGCTTCTTTAAAATCCTTCAGCCCTTCGTTCCTCTTCTTAGCTCGTATTCTTTCAATCTTTCATCTTCCTTTATTATTTTATTATCCCTTTTTCTCAAATCTGTCGTAATCGTGAGTGTGGCAATACGGCTCATGATTGTCTATGGTTGCTCAACTATTTCTATATTCATTTTCTTAAACTCTCCGATGAGTTTTCCCTCTTCCATAAGGATATACCATAACATAGACTGAATTTTATAACTTAGGGCATTAGATTCTATATTAACCTTCCGTAGGTAATAATTTATACCACAATTGTAATCTTTTACTGTAACAGCCCGCCAACCCAAAGTACAGATTAGCAGGGACTGTTACTAATGACGGGGATTAACAATAGGAACAATAACTAATTATGGAATTGAGGGGCATATGATAGACAAACTCTCAAGACTTCATATCATTTAACACGATAAACATAACTTACATATGAAATTGAATCATTCAGACCTTTATCAAAAGGGTTCAACTACTTTGAAGGGAATGAGGTACAAACTCAAAACATAACTTAAGGTACTTTGCAGCGGAAAACATGTGGAATACACATATGACGATGCGTATCCAAGGTTTAACTATCAACGACAAAAGACTTGAATGCTCAACACTGCTCCATCCCATCCATCAGCTCAACCTGCACATTTAAAAACAAACATGCAGGGCTGAGTACAAATAATGCACCCAGTGGACTCATTGCAAAACATTTTCTTTAAATTACACCGCCCATAAGTAAGACATGGGTTTTAATTGAAAATGCCTTGCTTACTAAAACATTTTCTCATTTCTCAAAACGTCGCTCGGCCGAGCATTTTCTCTTTGTATGATCCATATCATTCACATATCTCATATAAACATCATCATCTCATAAACTCATCTCGCACCGTAGAGGTGGCCACCTTCTACGGGCGTAGTGACCGGCCGAGAATTGTCCTTTCGCACACAAATACCTTACTCGCACGTAACCCTAGCTGTGAATTTCGATCGACATAGGGTCCGATATCGATTTTCTCATCGGTCGGAAGTGACCGGCAGCTGAATCAAGTCACCATGCGAACCAACGACTTATATACTTTCATAGTTGGCGCCCAACAACATGATAGGATCCATACATAAAACATAAACACTTTGGGCAGGTAATCATATCATTTCTCAACTGAAAGTGTTGTAAATAAATACTTTTCATTTCAAAGAAAGCATCGTAAGTAAAAGGGTTTTCGAGTTAAGCCCACCTCGTATACGAAGGTCTTTCTACTACGGTTTCCTTTCTACGTCGAATGCTCAAGTCCACGTATCACCTTAACATAAGAATTATTTCAGTACATCGGTCACGTTCGATGGAGACGAACATAGTCTATAACGTTCTACGCATCAAATAAGGCTAACGCCGGACTTATTTTAACGTTTCTTATTTAATTGATGTCGATTATGAATTTTCTCAATTTATAAGTGATATTCTATCTTTTTAGTTCTTAATGTACGTTTTAATGTACTTACGTATCGTAAGTTACATTCTTACTAAACGTACTACGTCACATAGATCACGTATTATCGAATTACGTGCCCTTTGACCTTGGTCAACGTTTTTGGTCAACTATTTTGACCAAGTCAACCTTTTTTCAACAATTTTGACTTTAGTCACTCAAAGTCAACATTTTGACTTTTTCAATTTCTTATGTAATTTTCGATTTTAATGTACAATTCTAGTTCCAAAAATTCCTATAAAATCATACTATGTCTAAAACATCATTTTAGAACATATTATGTAATTATACTTGATAAAATAAATTTATAACATTAATATACATAGGGTATAGTTTTCGGTCATCACAATTAACCAACTAAACATTTTTCAAAAATTCCAATAAATTCACATAATACTTAATCACCCTTAACTATCCTTATTATAACATAATTGTTATTTATTATGATCTATTGAATAAAATTTACCTAAGTAACTTTCGAAAATTTTGACTTAGGTCAAAATAATTTTTATAAATTCCAATAAATTCCTACAACCATATATTATGAATCTACATCATCAATATGATATGATAATACTTAAATATGGATTATATCTCAATATCATATCATATGTTATAATTTTTGAAATTCATGAACTTAGGTACCAAAGTTTTCCAAAAATTCTACATAAAATCATATAAGCTTATTTAATACCCTAGATTATTATTTCATGCTCAAATCAACAATTAAAAATCAAAATCATCAACATATGGCACTCCTATGTTTTCGGTCCACATGAAATTTTTAATACCATGCTTAATTTTGTGATATAATTATAATACATGCTTAATAATATCATATAAACATAATATCTAAACATATTAGCATATGTTACATAATTTTCGAAAATCATATGAACAAACTAAGCTTTTAACATGAATTCTAACGGACGAAAATCAAAAATTCTAGCATGTATACGAAGCTCGTAAGAAATCTAACCTTTTAATCGGAGTCGATTATCGGTGGCAACGTTTTTCTATCTAAAATTTGGTAATGAAATGTGATGAATTCTCCTCTATTTTCTCTCAAATTTTTCGGTTCCAAAGAGAGCAAAATAGAAGACATTTTGATCTAATGTACTATATATAGACTTAGTCCACTTGTACATTTAAAATATCTTATGAAATCTAATTATTACACTATGCAACTTGCTCCCAATTTTCGTCCAACCTACTACTACAAAAGATAAAATCTTAATTCTTTATATTATCATATTAATCCTTATCAACATAAATATCTTATTCCTTATTCCAATTGTTCACGGTACCATGTAAATAAAGAGACAAAATTTCTTTATCTTGTTAACACTTGTGCTTACAGCACCTTGATTAAATATGGTGATGATTTTAAATTGTTTTGATGATAATACTAACTTTAGTAAAATATCTTATTCAAGGTCAATAATTTCAACTTCATCAATTATTACATAAATTGACAACTAATATCTTATCCTATAATTAATATACATGTACATCACTTTCAACAATTGGGATAAAATCCTATCTTATTCCATGAATGTTTTCGGCCAACTTGTGCTAACTAAAGACAAGCTTCTAGTCTTTCATGTCATCATAATTTATTTACACTACTTTTATATACATTATACACGACAACTTGTATTAATTCAACAACTTGTAAAAATTCTTTTATTGCATGAAGTTCTCGGTAATTACATGTAATAAAAATTCATTCCAATCACCCTTATCATTCACGGCACTTTTAAATAGTATGTAGTAGTTTTATTTATTTATTTTTCTATTGTTTTAGTGATAATATAATATGTATTAATACATTCCAATAATATCACAAGATAGGGAAATTCCACACTTTGTACAATGTACATGTGTGTGTCGGCTACACTACAGTATTTAGGAATGATTTTTAATTTTTTTAATAACATATACTTTAATATAATTATAAGATAATGTCACATTTGAATAGTCAACAATTTACACTATGACTTTTCATTTTGTTTTCACATTTGTTCATACTTTATTGTCAAACTTTTCAACTACTACCAAACAAATTCCATAGTTACTTGTTTTAATTGGTAACTACTACTACATTATCTTATAATAATATCCTACCAACATAATAAATTCACATCATGATTAAGATCATAGAAAATTATTTATTTTATCCACATTGGTCAAAGGTTTCGGCCATATTGGCCAAACTAATTCCACTTGCAAATCTTAATAATTATACTATATATTATGCATTAATAGTTCATCATTATCATAATTAATTCACACAATATCCTAAGTATGACATTTGTATTCATTATAAACAAATTTTCAAAATTAACGCCACCTATGTAACATTACATACTATATAATTTATTTTCTTGCATTTAATGGCTATGTGACATAATATAAGCCCTAGATGATAATTTAAATCATAGGACAATTTATTAAAATCATTCTATGTCACAAAACAATATTTTCGAACCCTATTTTCGAAAATAGGAAACAATTTTCCAACAATTGTTCCTTAATTATTTCTAGCATTATTTTGATGATAAATAATGCTCTTATATCATAAAATAATCATAGGAATTTGAATTTTATAATTCCATGATCATTTGACTGAGTTTTCAACTTATCTCCAAAAGCCGACGTTCCAAACGTCTCAATTCGTTTGATAATCGTATCATCTCTAAATGTTCATAAGAACATTGTAGACACTTCTCTATATTCCTTTGATAATAAGGAATTTAATTCTAAGCTCTGTTACTTAGAAAATATCATAAAACTTAACTGTCGAATTTTATCAACGTTAGAAAAATACGTTCGAAAGAATATTAGAAACTATGTTCCTTAATTCACTAAGCGTTAGTGAATACGATATAATAATCCTCGTATAAAGGATAGTCGAAATCAAGTTTCGATAATTCACTATTTTGATTATCGGAATAAAAATCCTAATTCGCGATTTTTATTATCGCATTTTGGCGTTTAAAAACTCGGGGTATTACATTTACTGATTCGAGCCATCTTTTCTATCTCATATTTAAGTCTCTTGCTCAAAGAAATATTTCAAACTTTTGTAATTTGTGAAGAATTCTCAACTTATTTCATATGAGTGATGTCTCCAAGACTCTGGTACTTATACTATTGCTGCTATTTCAAGTCATGAGTTGGGTAATTCTATTCATGTGGCCTAAGTCATTGTGATGCGTAAGCTGTTATCTTTCTCATATTAATACATGGCCTCACTTTTATTGATCCATGTAAGTTTGATTCCTTTTTGGGGTAGCTGTGTTATCGGCCTTGCTATCTTAGAAAATTCTCAATGAATCTCCGATAGTATTCAATTTATTTAAGAAATTCTTGATCTCATTTTAGGTCATTGACGACTTCCATTCTTACATTGCTTCAACTTTTACCGTACCCACTTTGATTCCTACTGAAGACACAATGTGCCTGAGGAGTATTTCTTCTTTAAGCCGAACTTCCCAATACTAAACTTGGCAAAATTTGTTCGGCTCTAAATGTCCGTAAGACAGTCCTCCGATGTTCTTTATGTTCTTTCTCGTTCTTTCTCGTTCTTCGTATGGATAAGAACACCATTCATAAAGATTAAGAAAAAATTGTCTAAGTACGTGTGGAACACTCGATTTTTTGAGGTTCATGAACAAAGCTGGTGCATTAGTTAGTCCGAATTAGGGATGTCAACGGGCGGTCTTTACCCGGACCGATCCGGAACCGTTCAAAGCCCATTAAATTTTAAAACAACGGTTCCGATTCCGGCTCCGGTTCCAGAACCGCTTGGAACCGGACCAATCAAAACCCGGCCTGTTTTGTCCGGTTCCGGTCCGACCGGTCAATTTTTTTATTTATTTATTTATTTATTTTTTAAATTGAGTAGAGAGAATATCTAGCTTTCGTGATAAGAAACAAGACGCATCCACCGCACACACCAAGGTTCGATCATAATAATTTTTTTAGAAGCGAGCATTTATAATTTGCTCCACAAATTTAATAATAGATCTCTATAATTCTAGAAATGTAATTATCAAAATAGTTTGTAAGAATACTATAAATTGCTCCCCGCTTTAACGAGATCTCTATTTCTAAAATAGAATTATCAAAATAAAAGTTACATTATACAAACGATCGAATGCTACAAATTGCTCCCCAATTAAACAATAGATCTTTCAACGATATCAAGAAAACTACATCGACTCCCTTTACCATACCATCAAAGATCTTAGGTTCTTAGAAAAGAAACACGTAAAATATAGAAAAAATAATGTACCAATTTCTTTTTATAGAAAAGAAGAATAAACTGCTAATTTCAAATCTAAAATGCGATAAATCAATAAATCAGATTTTGTAGCTAGGATACTTTCCACATCATATGTTTTTAGTCACCGAGCTTAGTGATTTATGTTACTCAATTACAATTAAAACATAATCTTCAATTTTACTCATTCAATGATTAGCTTATCCAAACTACAAAAATATATAATCATCTCATTTCTTGGGCGGTTCGGTGGGCTCGTAGGCTTGTAGGCTTGTAGGGATTATAGGCTTGTAGTGGTATAAGCAGCCCAGTGGGTAACCGGTTAGCATTGGATAATACCCGGTCCGGATCCATAACTTAATGGTCCGGTCCGTCCGGTCCAGATTATTCTTGGGCGGTTCGAACCGTAACCAATATTAATTTATTGGTTCTGGTCCGGGTAAAGCCCGCCCGTTGACATCCCTAGTCCGAATGGCATAACTATAATCTCATAGTAGCCATATCTTATTCGGAACAATTTGTTTTCGTACATCAGCTACCATTCTACAAAAACCATGTAACATATACCATCAAAATGCCTCAATGAGGACTTTCCATACATTAATTATGAGGATCGGTCTATCAAGCCGACTAATTACATGGTGTCTTGTTCTATCTACACCAAAAATTTTGACACCACTTCAACATATTCACAAAAATATTCCAAACTACGTTTATTTTATACATTCTAACCATACCATTTTCAACATGACCCACTACCTACATATAAGTCTCATATTACCAAAGTATTCTATGTCTCTGAGTTGCCTTCGTCGGAATCGTACTCCTCATTTGGAAATTTGCCTGTCTCCAGGTACGTTTTTACCTCATATCTCCGACGATCTATCTCTTTCAAAGAGCCAGGGGTCACATTGCTCTCTGTTTCTTCTTCGATACCAGAAGTTTGTGTCACTTTTATCACAAAGTAAGGTTTAGTTGGTAGCGGTAATCCTCGAGGCGGTAAGATCGATCCTTTGGCCATTCTCGCTCTTTCGTATAATTAACGTGACAGACGTGGGCGTCTGGAACATCAGGGTACAACCAATCCTTTGTACCATGTTGGGTAACTTGTCGGGGACCAGGACAAGTGCTCATAGGTGCCTTTCCATATGCATTATATGTATACTTGAGCCGGTTGACAAATCCTGGTAAATCTGCCCAAACCTTGGAATTTTCTACATGGAGAATATACTCTCTTGATACTTCTTTTGCAAAATCACTCGCTAATCTGTTAGCAAACGACGGATAAGTCATTGGATACCATCCTCATTTTTCACTCTATAGTTACGAGCATCCATCCAAAGGTGCAAAAATTCCTCCAAAAACTATCCTAAATCCATGCCTAGTTTATAATAAAAGAGCCGATACACCCATGTGAGTTCTAAGCTTGTAGGCCTTATGGTTAACTTTTTACCCGTAATACTCCCTTTTCTTGCCATCTGTAAACAGATATTTCTAGATGAGCCAACCTTAAATTAAAGCAATAGAGGTAATTTAAATAAGAAGGATCTCTTAAAGAATTAAACACTTTAAGCCATAGACTTGTAAATAACTTACAACACAACTCATAAACATTTATCTTATTCCTCATTTAATATTTTACATCTCCATTTGTATATCGCTCTAAATTAATTCGTGAAAGCAATAGTGGATCCAAAAATCCCGTTGCGTAGAATCTCATACGAAGAGACTATGTCCATGTCACTAATCACGCGAGTGACATTTGTTTACCAAGGCTTCCATTTCTAGTATTATATCTACGTTCCACATAGATATTTTAATCCAATTTATTCATTAGAACCTTAAGCGATTCTAGGCTCAATTTCAAGTTTGAGCAACACCTGCGACGGCCATAATTCTCATATAGGTGAAGAGATTTTCATTTCTTGATTCGTTTATCCTGAATTGGGTTTTATCGTTTCCACACATACTTGTGCAATGTTAGAATGTGGAGCACCTATATCGAACAAAATATTATAGGTATGCTGAGAAGTTTTTCTCATACCTATCAGGCCTTCTTGGTTTTTGTTCATTTTGTTTTCGGTACGAAGTATAGGCTCGGGTCTACGGTGTTCACGTCTGTTCAATTAAACATCTATTTCATATATCATTGTCCTTGCCTTGGACATTGTGTCCCTTTGTTATGGCCTCTTGTTACTCTATTTGCCATATTTTTCTCGGTTGTCAGTACAGTTATTCCTTTATCAATAACATTTTGTGGTTAGGTCTACATCAACCTATCTTTGATATTGTTATCTCGATAATTTAATCTTATCGTAGAGATCGCGATGTATCTGACACTATCATTCATTTCTAATCTAGTATGAATGATTCAGTTCCTTTTCACTTTATCGATCTTAGGAACATATCTCATATATATATCCTTGCTTTATATTATTTTCAAGAGAAATCTTTACACTAGCATTTTAGCGCTATCGTTTGTAATATCCTTTTAGGATATATGTCATTTCTTCTTAATCTTTATTGATTCATCATGCAATTTCGCATAGGATAAAATCCTTTGTCCACTGGGGAGTATTATACTTTTGCCTTGACGTCAAATATCTTTACCATTTTCTCGACATTCAATGAATGCTTCATTTCCATGTCAGAGATACTTAATATCTCACTTTATTGATGGTCACAAAAGTATGAGGGATAATCTTTCCAATTAGATTCACCTTAAGATCCTTCCATGTGAATCTTTTCATTTGTTCTCTTGGATGCATTTCCTTTGCAAAGTCTATAGAAACTATTTTGCTTGTTAATTACTAAGAAACACAAGACAAGCATTTTGTGTCCATATAACTTAGAGTACTAAGAATCATTTCAAATATTGAATCTATTTCTTAATCCGTTTCTTTACTTCAAAGGAATTACCTTACTTATCGAAGTTATAATGTTTCTGAAGCTTATATCATATTGTGGGCTATCTCATAATTATATTGCTCGTAATTTCTTATGCTATTTTTGACTTTTGTCCCTTTTTCTTGAACATGGTATCTAAAAGTCATATTACCTTCATTATACTTCGGTTCTCACATTCCGGATTAGAACCGTCATTATTGTCATGTAGCTTGGTAAGGTAGTACATTTGTACACCATAATTTAAATTCCAAGCATCTCATTACCATGTCTTGACTTTGGATATATTTCCTCCATACTTGATTTACATGCTAGGGCTATCCTAGCTGTTCACACATTTCAATAATTATGATTTCTCAATCTCATTATCATTGGTTTAACCAAGTCTCAATTACTTGGAATCGATTATGCTCAAGCATAATCTCATTGATTGAGGTGGAAAACGAGAGATTTGTTATCTGAGATGCTATAATTTCGTTATATATATATATATATATATATCATTTGAAAAGAATATTGTGCATCTTCATTCTTTAGACATGTCCAACCTACTAATGAGGTTTTAAGGACAAACAACTATCTTAAAGATAAGTTGTAATCTCTTTCGTTATGACATAATAAGGGGAAATTATATCCCAAGGATATCATATGCTTTTCTTTACTTCTACTCTTGCATTCAATGCTAAAGAGTATCTCATTCATAACTTCATTATTATAACAGTCATATGAAGGTATAACTTTACTGTTATCAGTATTTGAAAAGCCCATCAAGGGTCATCGCATCGATGTGCATCATAGGGGACAATATATCTCGTCACATTGAGATCTTGTTTACATCATAACTTCTTGATGTCTATCACTTTACTGATCTGAACTTTTAGGTGACCAAAGTAAGTCAACCTATATCATACCTGATGTTTATCACTTTACTAATTCAAAACTTAGGTGACAAGATAAGTCAACCTTCATCATACTTATTGGTTTAAAGGATTGAAGAGAATTCATTATGACAACTTACAAGAGTTATGGATTCACAATTCAAGATGGCAAATTTTACAATTTGAATCCATATGTTCTTTGAACTGAATAATTGGGATCTAGGGTCCGAAGACCAGAATGATGACTACTGAGATTTCTTTGGTCATATGGGCTGGCCAGACCCGTCACAAATATTTTCCCAGTCACACAAGGACTTGATTTCAAGAATACTTTATAAATCTTTGGGTTAAAAATTTCCTTCAGAAAAAGTGAGAAACTCGAATGATTTCTCAATTTGAACTAAGTCATAGAGTTAAACTCAATGACATAAATTAGGTAATGAATATAATTTGAAACCTTATGTACTCGTATTAGGTCATCATAAGTTGTATGGTTCATCAACATACTACCCTACATCCCGAACTTTACTCATATCATTGAACTAAATTTTTGATTTATCTCTTCAACAATTTTCTACCACATCGTGGTCTCTTCTTTTGTAAAAATTCACAATACTTTCATCAATTCATTCTTTGATCACATTTCTATTTCGTTTCTAACGAAAAAGTCATAGTCGATTTGGAGTTCCGTCGCGTGAGCGTCGAAATAAAAGATTATACTCATGTCACTTATCGCATAGTGACATTTATCATCTTGACATCATTTCCATTTCTGCTCGCAAAATTTCTTCTCATCATTCATTTCGAGATTCTCATTTCGATCTCGCTTTTGTTCTCAGGATGGAATAACATTTTCATAATTCATCTTTCTATGTTCTTTCGCAAAAGGGGTTATGCATCTTAAACAGTCTACGTTCTTTTGGGATAACATACCCATCATCATAATCAACTTTGAGATTTGAAATAAAATTTCAAATATTCATAACATAGCTCATTTGTATTCATGTACTTCTTTGAATTTCAAGAATTCAACATATCATATTTGACATATAAATGTCAATTTTTGAGCATTCTCAAACATTAATAACATAACTCCTTTGTAATAATAATTCTTCATTGAATTTCATGAATTCAATCCATTCACTATTGACACATCTTTGTCAATTCTTTCTCATATCTCCTTTCTTTTCATAACTTGAAACATCATATCATCATCTTTCATAACTTTCATTCTCAACCTCTTTCATAACTTCCATTTCCTTTGAAACATCAGTTCAATCATTTTTCACCTTCCAACTTTTCATTTCAAAACTTTTGAGGAGAAATCATTTACCTCTTCCCGATTGAGCTTGATGTGATGGAGTGTTGAGCATTGTCAGCTGACCTTTATAAGTCTAGTGACTCAATCTAGACTTGACTTTTGAAAGAAGGTTTTGGATTCAAAGAGCGAACCGCTATGATACCACTTTGTAACGGCTCCTTAATCCTAAGTACAGTTTAGCAAGGACTATTACTCTAAACAGGGATGAATAAACAGTGAGACCATTTAACATTAAACTGTGATACATATATCAAGCATGTTTTTGGACTTTAATACATAACTTAAGTTCTTGCAGCGGAAAACATGTGATATGTACATATGACGATGTACAATCAAGGTATAACTTTCAGCGACAAACATTCTTATTGCTCAACACTGCTCCATCGCATCACCAGCTCAACCTGCACATTTAAAAACAAACACGCAGGGCTGAGTACAAGAATGCACTCAGTGGACTCATGCCAAAACATTTTATCATCTTTAAATTACATCGCTTCATCATGGTAAGACCTGCGGTTTTATTTGAAAGGCCTTGTGCTTACTAAAACATTTCCATCGTTTATCAAATCATCGCTTGGCCAAGCATTTTCCTTGTATGTATGATCCATATCCCTTTCCTTTCATCATAACATCATCATTAACGCCGTAGAAGGAGGCCTCCTTCTACGTCGCTGTGATCGGCCACGCATTATCCTTATGGCCCCCAGTCACCATTAAGTGTACACGTTAATCCTAGCCAGGTATTGTCCTTCCGGCATAGGATCCGATATCGATTTTCATTCATAAGTTGGGAGCGACCCAACAACATTATCATCATTCATGGATAGGATACATACATAAAAACATAAACATTTGGGCAGGTAATTAAATAAACATTTCATCATCACTTCTCGAGATAAGCATTGTAAATAAATACTTTTCATTTCGAAGAAAACATCATAAATAAAGCATTTATCATTGAGGATAAGAAAAGAAGCCCACCTGGTGCATAAGCTTTCTACACAGACTTTTCTTAACGTCAACGATCACGTCACATCCCACCTTTACGTAAAAGTAAATTTAGTACGTCGGTCACGTTTTTCAAGAATGTCAAAGTTTAATAAACTTTGATAACTTTCTATAATAATACTTCGCATCCCTTAACTAAATTTGTACGTCGTTTCATCGCATGTCTTAACTAATAACTCCTCGTACTTTGATAGAGACAAAACATGATCTACGACCTCATTTTAACCATTTAGATTAAACGTCGAACTTATACTAACGTCTTTCGATAAAATGATTTCAATTATGAAATCTTTTCTCACAAAAGAGATATTCCTATAAATTTAATACGTTTCACACGTATTAGTGTATTTATTCAACGTATATCATAACATTGATCACATACTAACGTATTTCATATGTTTAGTCTTAAGTCAACGATTTTGACTTTTCTTAACATATTTTTCGAATTATTCACATGTTTGATAACCAATTTGCATAGAAATCGATTCTTATCAAATAACCCGAATTCTCGATTTTTCACGTCAATCAACAACCATGATCAATATTTTACTAAAGTGTTAGTTAGACCTTACATATTATTTTTCACATCCAACGTCATTTAACATAACGTTTCGCCGTAAACATAATATACTATGTTTCTAAAATCCTATAAATTCACTGTAGGTCAAAAATATATTCTTGACACATAAAATGTGATTTTTCTTGATAAAATGAATTTAATACTCTTAATCCTCATACTTAAGCTTTCGGCCCTTTTTGATATAATTATCAAAACTCTTCCAAAAATTCTTATAAAATCACATAATACTCTATATTATCATAGGATCATTAATATGTATTAACATTAGCTATAGAAAAATTTGACACCATTTTCCTACGCCTATAGCTCTCGGCCATTTCACATTTAATATAGCAAACATTTTTCTAAAATTCTTATAAATTCTCACAATACCTAATCATCATCCTATATCATTAATATAACACAATATCCAACAATTACAACTTATACATCAACATACCACAACTAGTACCTCTCGAAAATTTCCAACAATGAACAATCCATTTTCTAAAAATCTAATAAATTCATATAGCACTTAATTAGGGCTCTACAACATTAATATGTTATAATACCACTTAAACATGATTTATACATCAACCTTTGTCCATCAACAAATTTTCGGTACATATATATATTTAACATATGATTTCCAAATATTCTTAATAAATCACAATAAGTTCCATTTCTATCATATATCATTAATCCATCAACATATTGCACGTTAACATTTTCGAGCATCACTATAAAAATCGTTGAAATTTAAACTATACATATGATCATACTTAACAATATAAACATTATTAACAAGCCACTAAACATGATAACATAATTCCTCATATTTCTATCATTTATTAACATTAGCATATATATTAAAATCAAACGGTTGGAAATCAAAAATTTTAACGTATATGTAAAGCTCGTTCGATTCCTAACCTTTTAACCGGCGTCGATTGTTAGTGCAAAGGATTTTATATCAAAGGTTTGGGATATAAATGAAGAACACTCTATTTCTTTTCTTCTCTAAATGTTCACGGTAGTAAGAAGATTTTGAATGATAGATGTTTTGCTTTTATTATAACTTATCACTTTGTACACTTAAAGTTAAAGGAATAAAGCAAGTAACACACTATATTTCAAGCCTACACTTCTCGGTCAAAACACACACAATGCAAGACATATTTTAATTTTTGGTGACTCACTCATTATATGTCATCACTTTAATTCCATAGTAAAAGCATCTTGCAACAATTAATGAGTGAAGCAAATAAAATCCTACACTTTAGATCATCATACGTCGACCACCTTGATTCTCCAAGGAATGAGTGTTTTATTATTTGTCTTATACCACATATAGATATCCTAGGCATTAACTATACCCAAGCCATCACCTCCAAAGAGTTCTAAAATTTCTTCCTTCTTCATTTGCCACATACACGACTATGACAAAGCCATCAACTAATAAATGAAACAATTATCTTCCTTTTTTCCTTCCTCAAACACGTCGGCCATTAATACTTTCAAAGGAATAGTATAAACTACATTCCTTAATTCACTAATCATTAATGAATATGACATAAGAATCTTCGTATCATAAATAATCGAAATCCATCTTCGATAAGTTATTATTTTATTATCGAGACAAAACCCTAATTTACGATTTTTATTATCGTAATTAAGCTTTAAAACTTCGGGATATTACAGAAAGTAAAGGGCGATCGTGGGTTATCTTATCCTAGAAAATCGAAACTACCAAGGGTGGCTAGCAGGCCAAGAAAAAACCCTAGTCGCTACCCAACCTTATAAATTCGACTTAACTAGGTCAAAGAATGCATCCAATCATTCACACTCACATCCGCCTCCACAGATTGAAACAATCTTGACACTCTCACCCACTCTCATTCCTAAGGGATCATCGTCGCCTGACTAGCCGATCCGACTAGACACAATCTACTACTTCATCTTTTTACATTAGTTTCTTATTTCGTAATTATTAATCATCTTTTTGTCGATTATTTTAATTGACTCAAGCGTCGGAGACCCTTCAATCGACACCCCACCGATGCTCCTATGAGGGTTCTAACGTGTTCTTTGGTCTCAGCTTCTAGTGCCCTTCGTGCCGGACTAACTCGATATCCCGTTACGTAATTGTTGGATCCATCCCCAACAATATATATATTCATTGGTTTACTAATCACTTAATGTCGTAAAATAAAATTTCTCGTTTTATAGATAATCAAAATTAATCTTTGATATTATAATATTTTAATTATTGAAGCAAAAACCCTAACTAATGATCTAATTAATCTTAAACCGAGTTTAGATGGTCGGGGTTTTACACATATTTAACACATTTTTCATTTTATATAAAAATAAAAATATGAAGTATGTATTAAAAATTAGGGTAATGATTGAGGAATTTTAATATTTAAATTCCTATGATTATTTTATGTAATAAGATCATTATTTATCATTAAAATAATGCTAGGGAATTAAGGAATAAATATTGAATAAATAAGCAATTTTCGAAAACCCTAATTTCAAAAATTAGGTTTTTGACACATGAAATCTTTTAATTATTTTTCCTATGATTTAATTTATCATCTAAGGCTTATATTATGTCATATAGCTACTAATAGCAAGAAAATAGAATGTTTAGCACTTATATTACACAAGTGCCGTGAGTTTTGTAATTGTAGGAGTAATTGAATAAAATTTTGCTATCTTTATGCCATGTGGTATTATAATTGTGATAGTAGGATATTACTACACATAAAACAAGATCATTAATGAGGGAATCAAGTGGGAAGTGTTGTGTGCTTTGTCATAGCCGTGAATGTTGACATAAAGGAAAGAAGAAATTTTGGAACTCCTTTGATTTGGATTTGCTTGCATATGATAAAGTGTAGGATATTTTTATGTGGTATAAGACAAAAATTTAAAACTCATCCCATGTAGAAATTAAAGTGGCCGACGCATATTGTGGAAAAAAGTGAGGATTTTTGTTTCATTTAATTGTTGATTGTGATGGTCATTTACTATGTCATAAGGTGATTCATTAAAGTAGTAGTGAGTCACCAAAAATATGTCTTGCTTTGTTTGTGTGTGTGGACCGAGAGGTGTAGGCTCGAAATTGTAATATCCCGAAGAATTAAAGCCTAATTACGTTAATTAAAATTCGTAAATTAGGGCTTCGCCTCGATAATTAAGTTAGTAACTTATCGAATATTGATTTCGACTATTTATGATATAATGAATTCTTATATTATATTCACAATTGAATGTGAATTAAGGAATATAGTTTATATAAATTCTTTCGGCAGTGATATTTTAACGTCGATTGAATATCGATTGTTAATATTACGTAAATTTTTCTAAGTAACGAAGCTTAGAATTAAATTTCCTTATTAGTAAAAGGAATTAATAAAGTCATTACGACTTTGTTTTGAACTTTTTGAGATGGTTCGATTGTTAACGTTTTGAGACGTTCTGAACGTCAACGTTTTGAGACGATTAGAAAATTTAGTCTAATGATCAAGGAATTATAATATTTAAATTCCTATGATTATTTTATGTAATAATAACATTATGTATCATTAAAAAAATGCTAGAGAATTATGGAATAAAATGTGTAATTTTTGAAAACCCTAATTTCGAAAATTAGGGTTTTGACACATGAATCATCCTAACTAATTTTCCTATGAATTAATTTATCATCTAAGACATATATTATGTTATATATCTATAATTAGCAAGAAAATCAAATGTTGGGCACTAATATTCAAAAGTCTTGTGAGCTTATATATATTAAGGTTCAAGTTTAAATTCTTCAATCTTTGCTATGATGTGTAATTAGATGAATCAAGTGTGATATAACTACACACAAATCAAGATCATTAACTAGGTAAATCAAGTGGGATGCTTTGAGAAGAGAGTAGCCGTATATATTTGATTGGAGGATTATTTGAAACTCTTGTTTGATGGATCTAATTACATTTGGCAATGTGTAGATATTATATACATAGTATAAAAAAAAAAAAAATTCTAAAAACTCCTCCTTGGGCAATAAGAGTGCCGACGTCCCTTTTGTGATCCAAAGAAAATGAATTGTTTCATTCAATGTATTGTGTAAGTGCATTTACTATGTGTAAGTGATGACATATTAGAGATGAGTCACAAGTATTAAATATTTGTCTTGCCTTGTTAATTGTGTGAGAGAGAGCCGAGAGTGTAGGGAATTAGGTGTTAAGTCTTTGATTTCATTTTGCTTTAGTACATAAGTGTTAGTATTACATCAAACACATCCATCTCTTTCCAAAACACAAAATACCGTGAGCTTCTTGAGAGAAAAGAGTGTGTTCTTCAATTTTTTAATTATGTTTAGTATGTTATGTATAAGCATATGTATGTTATGTATCACGAAAAAATCCAATAGAACCGCACGGTTCTATTATTTATGAATTTTTCGTGATATTTTGTAGCTATGAAGATGTAATATCCCGTAAAATAAGATGCCTAATTACATTATTTAAAACCCGTAGATTAGAAATTCGTTGAGATGATTCAATCAGTAAGATATCGAATAATGATTTTGATTATTTACTAAGGAATGAATTCATATTTTATATTCACTGAGAATCGTGAATTAAGAAATAGAAGTTTATGAAGTGTATCAGCAGTATTATTTTAACGTCGATTGCGTATCGATAGTTAAAATTTCATGAAATTTTCTAAGCAATTAAGCTTAGAATTAAATTCCATTTTAAATGGAATAATTTAATAAAGTGATTACGACTTTATTACGACCATTTCGAGATGAGTCGATAATTAACGTTTCAAACGTTAACATTTAGTGATGCAATGAAAAATGAGTTTATTGATCAAGGAATTATAGAAATTTATTTCCTATGATTACTATAGGTAATTACAGTATTATTTAGCATGAAATCAATGCTAGATCATTAAGGTTTTATAGTGACCATTTTTTTCAAACGTTCGAAAACCCTAACTTTCGAACTAAGTTTTTATCACATAAAATGATGCCATTAATTTATCCTATGATATTATTTATCATCTAAACTATATGTTACAACATATATCAATGTTTGGCATGGAAAACAAAATTGGACCCATTGGCATATTGTAATAGCCGAGAGCTATATACTTATATAAACAAGTTTATCTTGTTGATTTTCCCACTATTACATGTATCTATTAAGTGACAATTTGATTAATTATATAGCCTAACTAAATAATTAAATACATGTATATATATATATATATATATATATATATATATATATATATATATATATATATATATATATATATATATGTGTGTGTATGGAGAGTGTGTGTGAGTTGTGCGTGTGTGTGTGAGTGTAGATATGCGTGGAAATGTAGTGACAAGTGTAGACATGCATGGGTATGTAGAGACACATGTCACCCAACACCACCCCATACCTCTCTCACCACCCAACACACCCCATACCTTCCCCATTCAGCCGACCTCCCTCTCACTCTCCTCACTCCACTTTTGCAATGGAGACACATTTCCACCATGTAAGAAAAGCTCAAGCTCTAGCTCATGAGATACCGATCGATGCATTTCGAAGCCATGAGCTCTATTCTTCTCCGACAATCTTCGAATCCTAGTTAGAATATCTTAGCAAGGTAAAAATATCCTCACTCTCAAACTTGTAGTATTCGAACCATATGCAAGCATGGTTGTTTTCATTCTTGAAAATGTTGGGTTTGTGTGTGTAAGTGATTGCATTTTGAACCAATGATTAGATTCTTGACTTATGGTCATTATATACTAGGAGGGATGGATTGCATGTTTAATTTGATGAACTTGGTTATGAATGGGGTGATAAATTCACCATGGTTTCGTGAAAATATGTGTGCATATGAGGTGTGATGAAAGGCTTGCAAGAAATCAAGGTACTAAAATTGAACTATAAAAAAACCTGGGGGTTTGTTACGAAAACAGTAACTTCATAAATTTATTTGACTAAGTTACTGTGGTCCGATGAGTATAAAATTTAGCTATATTGAAATTAAACATGTCTATCACGTCTCTGTAAAATTTCAAGTCAATCCAACTTGATTTACTATTTTAATTGTATTTTTCAAAAACACTGCACAAAACTGTAAAATGTGCCATGTTCATCACCCACGGTTCATGATCTTGGTTTCGAGTTTGGCTAATGGTAAAACTCTAAAATTTGTCATAAACATAATTTATCATGTCTATAAGATTTATGTAAATTTTCAGAATTTTCTAAAAATGTTTACTATTTATTCCAAATTTTACAAACGAACTGCACAAAACTGTCACTGTAGCGATAGCTAGTAGTAAAATATTTTTATCTCCCAATCTATTTTGAATCGTGGAGTGAGGCTTTTTCTGAATTAATCTAGACATAAGTGGCTCTTCAATCTAATGGGTTGCATTTCCAGATTCTTTATAATAAGCTCTCTGTGAATTTTTAAAATTAACGCATTACAGTAAGCCTTATGGACAAACTGCCTTAATCCTAATTTCTATGTTAATAAACTCTACAAGTCCGACTTTTACGTGAGATGTTCAAGCCGTTTGTAGTCCGACTTTGACTTGGGTTTCTTCATAAGAAATGTTCTTTACCATGGTTAGTTTTGATCTGGAAAGTTTGATCTCAAACCAAGTCTTATAGGTATACCTTTCATTGACCCAAAGTCACCTACTGAAAATTTGTCCATTCCAACTAGTCAACTTTGAACTTATGTATGTCTCGATGCGTCAGATATCTTCCAGTATGGTCTTCATGAAACATGTAGTTCTTGTTACAAGGTTTTGAAATTGGTAGCCTGCAGTCATTTTGGTATTGTGAGTCAAAAGTTACGAGCCTCGCAAAATCCCTCGTCGTTAAGACTAATCTGGAAATCCTGAAAAATATTCTAAGTATAGAAGTCTGTTCGAGTTGCCCACTTTGAGACCCTATATCTCCAGAACCACGACTCTTTTGGATCTAATTCCTTCTTAAAACTTGTAGTACATGTTTAGAGGTTTCCAGAATGTGTCTTTGTGCGGCCATACGTATTTTGAATCGAGAGTTATGAATCGTCAAAGTATGTCACTTGGGTTGTTTCAAGCTGTTTTGCTGAAAATAAACACTTGAAATTTGACAAAGTGATGGAACTTCCCTATGAGAAATATGTCTTATGTGACTAACATGCTATTAATTGATGCATTCATTATGTCATGTCGCAAGTGCGATAGAGCATTAATAAGATGCACGAATTATGATAAAGCGACACAATATGATATTTTTACGGGCGTGCCTTAACGTGAAATATTTGACTAGTTGCTACTACATGATCAATTGATTGTGTATTTTACCATTATATACACTAAAGTAGAAATATGGGTTCTAAGACCCGATGGATATTTCAACCCCAAAACCTCAAGGCCGAGAATAGATAAAGCTAAGCTGGGGCGTTCGTTCAATCGATTAAGACAATCTACATCCGGTGGACTTTACTCTACTCAAAATGAAATGCTATTGAAATATTTATTTACGATGCTTATTTCAACTGTTGATAAAATGTTTACAAGATTACCCGCCAAAATGTTTACGTTTTGTGTATTGTATCCTATCCATGAGAATGATATGAATGTTGTTTGGGTCGCTCCCAACTTATGAATGAAATCGATATCGGATCTATCTTGGAAGGCTATACAGCTAGGATTAACGTGTACACTAAGGTGATTTGTGTCTTTGTAAGGATAATTCACGGCCGGTCACGGCGTCGTAGAGGGAGGCCTCCTTCACGACGTTCGACTATGATGTTATGATGAAAGGATGTTAAGCGATATGGATCATACACACAAGAAAAATGTCTGGCCAGGCGACGATTTTGAGAAATGATCAAAATGATTTTAGTAAGCACAAGGCATTTCAACTAAAACCCTTGTGTCTTACCACGATGTGGCAGTGTAATCTAAAAATGATAAAGATGTTTTTGTCATGAGTCCACTGAGTGCATTCTTGTACTCAGCCCTGCATGTTTGTTTTTAAATGTGCGATTGAGTGATGATGGATGGAGCGGTGTTGAGCAATAGGAAATGTTGTCATTGAAAAGTTTATACCTTGATAGTACATCGTCATATATACGTATCACATGTCTTCATTGCAAGAACTTAAGTTATGTACTAAATTCCAAGAACATACTTGACATTTGTATTACAGCTTTATTGTTATAGAGTGTCTCACTGTTTATTTACCCTGTTTAGAGTTACAATCCCTACTAAATCGTACTTAGGATTTAGGGGTCAGTGAGAGTGGTATCGAGGCCTTGGTTCGCTCTTGAACCCAAAATCTCCTTCAAGGTTAAGTCTAGATTGAGTCACTAGACTTCTAAAGGTCAGCTGACAATGCTCAACACTCCATCACATCAAGCTCAACCGAAATGAGGTAAATAACTCTTTTCCAAAGTTTTGAAAATTAGCTTTGGCGCACGAATGTTTATGAAATGATTTTTTTCAAATAAAATGAAAATTTTGAAGGTGAAAAAGGATGGAAATATTTTTCTTCGCCAAAGTTTTGAAATAAAAGAGATTCCCACAATATGCAGGTATGGGACTGCATATTTAAGGAAAGCTCAAAGGATTCCAACAATATGCGGGAATGGGACTGCATATTTAAGGAAAACTTAAAGGATTTGATTTATGAAAGATAAATGATTTTCTCGGTTTTGAAATCGAAAGGTTTGAAGTGAAGGATGATTGAAATGATCTTTCAAAAGAAATGAAAGCTATGAGAAAGGTTGAGAATGAATGTTATGACAAATGATTTGTCAAGAAAGTTATGAAAAGAAGGAAGATATAAGAAATATGATGACAACAATGTGAGAAAGTTTCGGCATGATATGCGAAGATGAAATGTTTGAATTCTGAAATTGATGAGGGTTCATTGTTATGAACAAAGTTATGTTATTCATGTTTTAAAATGATTGAGATTGGACATTGATTTGTCGAAAAATGATATGTTGAATTCTTGAAATTGACGAAGTACATCGTCTGGATGAGCTACGTATGAATATTTGAAGTTTTACTTCAAACCTCAAGTTGATTATGATGATGAGCATGCTAGCTCAGCGAACGTAGACTTTTAAGAAGCATGGTCACTTTTTACGAAAGAACATAGAAGTAAGAACTTCCTTCCATTACAAGAACAAGGGTAACGATGGATTTGAGAACTTCATTCCATCTTGAGTATCGAAAAAAATAAAGATTTAAACGAAATTGTGCGACCTCGACTTCGACCTCGGCATGTGCGACTGTCGACTTTTGTAGCTTGTACGACCTTGGCGTCGGCATCGCTTATGACCTCGGCGCGAGCGCGCGTAAATATTTCCTGCACTGCGCAGTAATTTTGTTTTGACTAGTTCTCGATCGTGTGAACTTCGATTTACGTATGGTTTTCGCCTACGTGCCCCTAATGCACTGTATTTCATTTCTTATGAAGGAACAAATTCCTGATTCCTACTCCAGAAATCACAAGAATCAGTTGAAGCTAGTTCTATGATTTATAGAGAGTAAGAACGTTATAGTATGATACGAATCTTAGAATGTTACTAAGAAAGTAAGATTGCTAGTAATACCAGTGGAGCCCTGATATACATGAGAAACCTTGTTGATGACCTATTACGGGTATATAAGTTTTCAAATTATATTGATTACCCAATTTCTGTCATTGAGTTTATCTCTATGACCTAGTTCCAATTGAGAAATCATTCGAGTTTCTCACTTTTTCTGAAGAAAATTTTCAAACCCATAAAGTGTCCTTTTAAACCCAAATCCTTGCGTGACTGAGAAAATATTTGTGACGGGTCTGGCAAGCCCATATGACCAAAGAAATCTCGGTGAGTCGTCATTACGGTCTTCGGACCCTAGATCCCCATTTATTCAAATTCGAAGAGCATATCGATTCAATCATTGAAAAGATGTTATTTTGATTTGTGAAACAAGACCTCTTGTAAGTAGTCGTGATAATTTCTCCTCGATTCTTGAAACCATCAAGTATGACGAATGTTGACTTACCTTGTCACCTAAGTGCGAATTAGTAAGCAATAAATATCGTGCGTGAAATAGGTTGACTTATTCCACCACCCAAAGATTTCGAGACGATGGGTGACAGACATCAAGAAATTATGATGTAAAGAAAATCTCGATGAGATGAGATCTTTTTCCTATGACACATGGATGTGATGACCCTTGATGGGTTTTATAAAGATTGATAACAGTGAGGATATACCTTCATATGACTGTTACGATAATCAAGTTATGAATAAGATACTCTTTAGCATTGAATGCAAGAGTAAAAGCAAGAAAAAGTATATGATATCAGTGGGATATGAACTCCCCTTTTTATGTCATAACAAGAGAGATTACAACTTATCTTTAAGATAGTTGGTTGTCCTTGAAACCTCGTTAGTAGGTTGGACATGTTTAAAAGAATAAAGATGCATACAAGATATTCTTTTCAAGGAATATATATATAAGGAAATGATAGCGTCTCAGAAAATAGATCTCTCGCCTTATACCTTAGTCAATGAGATTATGCTTGAGCATAATCGATTCCAAGTAATTGAAACTTGATTAAACAAATGATAATGAGATTGAGGAATCATAATCTTTGAGATTGTGTGAGCAGCGAGGATAGCCTAGTATGTAAATCAAGTGTGAAGAAAATATCTTCAAAGCGAGACATGGAAGAAAGATGCTTGGAATTTAAGTTATGGTGTACGAATGTACTACCCTACCAAGCCATACGACAATGATAACGGTTCTAGTCCTGAAAGTGGGAACCGAAGTATAACAAAAGTAAGATTACTTTCAAATACCATGTCCAAGAAAAAGGGACAAAAGTCGGAAATAACTAAAGAAACTATGAGCTATACAATTATAAAATAGCCACACATAATATAAGCTTCAGAGATATATGACTTGATAAATAAGAATTTCCCTTGAAAAGAGTTAAAGTAAGGATATATGAGAAATATATTCTAAGATCGATGAAGTGAAAAAGGGAATGGAGTCATTCATACTGGATTAGGAATGAATGATAGTAATAGAGATATGACTATCTCTACGATAAGACTTAGTTATTGAAATATACCAATGTCAAAGGATAGGTAGATGTAGACCTAATCACAAATGCTATTGGTAAAAGCATAACGATACTGATACCGAGAAGTATAGGGTGAATGAGGCAACAGAAGGCCATAGCAAGGGAACATAATGTCCCAATGGAAAGGACGGGGACATATGAAATAGATGTTTACTCGAATAAACGAGAAGACCGTTTACCAGAGCCTATACCTCGCACCAAAAATAGAACAAACAAAACCCAAAAGGCAGGATAGGTATGAGGAAAATTTCTCAGAATACCTGTAAGATCTTGTTCAATTTAGGTGTTTCGTTTTTTGACATCGCACAAGTATGCGAAGAAGGGATAGAACCCAATTTAGGGTAAGCGAATCAAGTTTTAGAATCTCCTTACCTATACGAAAATCATGGCCATCGCAGGAGTTGCTCAAGCGTAGAATTGAACCTAGAATCGCCTAACGTGCTATCGATGATTTGGATCATTATATCTATGTGGAGCGTAGATATAATTCTAGAGACAAGAAGTTTCGAAATGGTCATCATTTACGTGATCGATGACTGGCTTAGTCTTTTCGTTAAAAAGTTTTTACGCGATAAGATATTAGTACCGACTATTCGCATATCTAATAAATTTAAGCGATATCTGTTGAAGGTGTAAACGTAAAATGAGTATTAGGATAAGTGTCGTGAGTCGTGACATAAGTAGTCTACAGGTTATATACGTCTTAAAGTGTATAATTCCTTAAGACATCCTTCTTGTCTAAAATTTCCCTCCATTGCTTAATTTAAGTCGGACTTATCTAGAAATATCTGTTTACAAATGGCAGGAAAAGGGAGTTTAACGGGTAAGAAATTAACCACAAGGCCTACAAGCATGGAACTCACACGTACATATCGGCTCTTTTATTATGAAGTAGGCATGGATTTAGAAACAGTTTTGGAGTAATTTTACACCTCGGATGAATACTCGTAACTATAGGTGACAAATGAGAATGGTATCCAACGACTTATCATCGTTTGCCAGCAGATTAGCGAGGTGGTTTTGCAAGGATGTGTCAAAAGAATATTTTCTCCATGATAAAAATTACAAAGTCTGGGCAGACTTACCAGGATTTGTCAACAGACTCAAGTATACTCATAATGTGTATGGAACGGCACCTACGAGTACTTTTCCTAGTCCTCGGCAAGTTACACCGCACGGCATAAAGGAATGGTTGTGCCCTGATATTCCAAACGCCGCCCCACGTCTTGTGCCATCAATTGTACCAGAAAGAGACGAGAATGACAAAAGAACAGGATCTTATCGCCCTTGAGGATTAGGAGAATTACCACTACCAACTCGACCTTACTTTCTGATAAAAGTAACACCAACTTCTGGTATTGAAGAAGAAACGGGGAGCAGCTGGACCCACGCTCTCGAAAGAGTGATCATCCAAGTATGAAACAAAAACGTACTTGGAGAAAGGCAAGTTTCCAAGGGAGAAGTACGACTCCGACGAAGGTCACTCAGAGACATAGAATCCTAGGATCCTATAAGACTTATATGTAGATAATGGTTTATGATGAAAACGGTGTGATTATAATATGTAAAATAAACGTAGTTTGGAAAATTTTATGAATATGTTGAAGAGGTGTCAAAATTTTGGGTGTAAAAGAACTAGACGCCTTGTAATCAGTCGGCTCGATAGACCGACCCTCGTAAGTAATGTATGAAAAGTCCTCGCTGAGGCATTTTGATGAAATATTATATGGCTTTATAGAATGGTATCCGAAATACGAAAACGAATTGTTCCGAATAAGATATGGCTACTATGAGATAATAGTTAAGCCATTCGGACTGACAAATGCACCAGCCCTGACCATAAACCTTAAAAATCGAGTGATCCACACGTACTTAGAAATTTTTTATCTCAATCTTTATGGATGATCTTCTTATCTATTCAAAGGACGAGGAAGAACATAAAGAACATTGAAGGATTATCTTACGACTTTTAAGAGCCAGGCAAATTTTGCCAAGTACAGTATTGTGGATTTCGGCGTAAAGGAGAAATATTCCTCAAGCACATAGTGTCTTTAAAAAGAAATCGATGTAGATCTGACAAAGGACAAAGCAATTAAGAATGAAAATCGTCAGTGACCTAAAATAAGATCAGCAGTTTCATAGATTAATTGACTACTATCAGAGATCCATTAAGAACTCTCTAAGGTAACAAGGCCAATAACATAGCTACCCCAAAAAGGAATCAAATTCACACGGATTAATAAAAGTAAGGCTATGTATTAATATGAGAAAGATAATAGCTTATGCATCACAATGACTTAGGCCACATGAATAGAATTTCCCAACTCATGACTTGAAATAGTGACAGTAGTATAAATACCAAAGTCTTGAAGACATCAATCCTATGACAATAAGTTAAGAACCCTTCTCAATTTGCAAAAGTTTGAGTTTATTCCTCGAGCAAAAAAATGTGGATACAGAATGAGAAAGATGGCTCGAATTAGTAAAAGATTATAATTGTGATAAATGATCACCTGAGGATGGTAAATGTAGAATCTAATACCTAAGTTATAAAATTCAGCCTAAATCATAGTATGTCCTTACAGAAAAGGAAAACTCATTGGAAAGTTTAAGAAAATGAGAACAGAAATAGTCGGGCATTTAGTGACGAACGTAAGTTGTACTCTCACACCCAAGGTGACATATGACTAAAAAGAGAGAATGAAGATGGGAATAGAATACAAATTAAGATAAGGAATGAAAGGCTGAAGAATTTTAAGGAGCGCTGGACAATGTTATATCGTCTAAGGAAGGATTATATATATATATCTCCAAGCAATAATAAGCTTAGAAATGAAACCAAGAATGAAGTTCATGATCCTTCTCATACCACCCACCTAGCTAGGCAACTTTAAGATATGTTATGATTTACGAGAAAAGTTAGATAGTAAGGAATGAATTGAGATGTAACCATGATTGTCGAGCCGTGTCTCGGTTACCAACAAGTGAAGGCATTATATCAAAGGCCTTATAAGAGGTTATAATCTCTAGAGCTACACGAATGAAAATGGAAGGATACAACAATGGATCTCATGACAGGTTTTGCCAAAGTCATAAAGAAGTCGCACTACTATATGGGTAGTAGTGGATTGACTCGCCAACTATGTTTTGTCTCTGCCTATTCAGATGACTCGTAGACCCGATAAGTTAGCTCAGACGTACAAAAAGGAAATTGTATATTTACAGGGAGTACCAAAACCTATCGCTTCAGATAGAGACTTCAAGAGTACCCCTAGATTTTGAACTAACTCACAAAAGGAATTTGACACAAGATTGAGCCTTAACATAGATGTCCACTCACAAACAGATAGACAATCAGAAAGGACAACCCAAACGTTTAAGCATACGATAGAACATTAATGTTAGATCAAAGTGTAAGTGGGAACGTATTGTACCACTTGGTAAGTTTACGTACGACCATAGCTACCAAATAACGATCAATATAGCCTTATGAGGCATTGTGCTGAAAGAAGTATCGACCACCACTTTTTGTAATAAAGTAGGAGTGAGAGAAAGTGAAAGGTCCTGACGTCGTAAGTGAAACGACTAAGATATCTGCCCTATAAGGCAAAGAATAAGAAAAGCTAAGGACAGACAAAAGTCCTACGCTGATACGCGTAAATTTGAACTGCATTTTTAAATACGAAATTAAAGTTTCTTAAGATTTCTCCATCTAGAGAAATTACAAAATCCAATTACAGAATCTTTGAGACCACGTTTTATAGAACCTTACGAGATCCTAATAATGATAGGCTAGTAGCTTATAGCTTAGTACTTCCACCAAATTTGGGAAAGTACGAAATGTTTTCCACGTGTCACGGTTATGGAAATACGAAAATGACCCAATTCACGTAAACCAACATGATAACGTGACATTTGACTCGGATGAGTTATGATGAAAATCTACGACTAATTTGATCGTGCGATTCAACGATTAAAGAATCAAGTTTGGGTCTTTAATGAAAATCGATGAAGGAACCATGGCCAAAAGAAAGCGTGTGGAAGTTATGATGTTATGGCGTTAAGATACCCATACTTTATGAGGTATGTAAATTTAGGGATGAAATTTCTTTTAAGGGGTAGGATATAATATCCATAAAATTAGATGCTAATTACGGTATTTAAAACCCGTAAATTAGGAATTATTGAGATGATTCAATCGATAAGATATCGAATAATGATTTCGATTATTTATGAAGGAATGAATTCTGTTTTATATTCACCGAGAATCGTGAATTAAGGAATAGAAGTTTATGAAGTGTATCGGTATTATTTTAACGTCGATTACGTATCGATAGTTAAAATTTCATGAAATTTTCTAAGCAATTAAGCTTAGAATTAAATTCCATTATCAATGGAATAATTTAATAAAGTGATTACGACTTTATTACGACCATTTCGAGATAGTCGATAATTAAAGTTTCAACGTTAACATTTAGTGATGCGATGAAAATGAGTTTATTGATCAAGGAATTATAGAAATTTATTTCCTATGACTACTATAGGTAATTACAGTATTATTTAGCATGAAATCAATGCTAGATCATTAAGGTTTGATAGTGACCATTTTTTTCAAACGTTCAAAAACCCTAACTTTCGAACTAAGTTTTTATCACATAAAATGATGCCATTAATTTATCCTATGATATTATTTATCATCTAAACTATATGATACAACATATATCAATGTTTGGCATGAAAAATAAAATTGGACACATTGGCATAATGTAATAGCCGAGAGCTATATACTTATATATACAAGTTTATCTTGTTGATTTTCCCACTATTACATGTATCTATTAAGTGACAATTTGATTAATTATATAGTCTAACTAAATAATTAAATACATGTATATATATATATATATATATATATGCCGTGTGTGTGTGTGTGTATGGAGAAGGAGTGTGTGAGTTGTGCATGTGTGTGACAAGTGTAGATATGCATGGAAATGTAGTGACAAGTGTAGACATACATGGGTATGTAGAGACACTTGTCACCCAACACCACCCCATACCTCTCTCACCACCCAACACACCCCATACCTTCCCCCATTCAGCCAACCCCCTCCCTCTCCTCTCTCCTCACTCCACTTCTTGCAATGGAGACACATTTCCACCATGTAAGAGAAAGCTCAAGCTCCTAGCTCATGAGATACCGATCGATGCATTTCGAAGCCATGAGCTCTATTCTTCTCCGACAATCTTCGAATCCTAGTTAGAATATCTTAGCAAGGTAAAAATATCCTCACTCTCAAACTTATAGTATTCGAACCATATGCAAGCATGGTTGTTTTCATTCTTGAAAATGTTGGGTTTGTGTGTGTAAGTGATTGCATTTTGAACCAATGATTAGATTCTTGACTTATGGTCATTGTAAACTAGGAGGGATGGATTGTATGTTTAATTTGATGAACTTGGTTATGAATGGGGTGACAAATTCACCATGGTTTCGTGCAAATATGTGTGCATATGAGGTGTGATGAAAGGCTTGCAAGAAATCAAGGTACTAAAATTGAACTATAATAAAACCTGGGGGTTTGTTACGAAAACAGTAACTTCATAAATTTATTTGACTAAGTTAAAGTGGTCCGATGAGTGTGAAATTTATCTATATTGAAATTAAACATGTCTATCACGTCTCTGTAAAATTTCAAGTCAATCCAACTTTATTTACTATTTTAATTGTATTTTTTAAAAACACTGCACAAAACTGTAAAATTTGCCATGTTCATCACCCACGGTTCATGATCTTCGTTTCGAGTTTGGCTAATGGTAAAACTCTAAAATTTGTCATAAACATAATTAGCATGTCTAGAAGATTTATGTAAATTTTCAGAATTTTCTAAAAATATTTACTATTTATTCCGGGTTTACAAACAGGCGCACAAAGCTGTCATCAGTAGCGATAGCTAGTAGTAAAATATTTTATCTCCCAATCTATTTTGAATCGTGGAGTGAGGCTTTTCTGAATTAAACTAGACTTAAGTGGCTCTTCAATCTGATGGGTTGCATTTCCAGATTCTTTATAATAAGCTCTCGTGAATTTTTAAAATTAATGCATTACTGATAAGCCTTATGGACAAACCGCCTTAATCTAATTTCTATGTTAATAAACTCTACAAGTCCGATTTTTCGTGAGATGTTCAAGCCGTTTGTAGTCCGACTTTGACTTGGGTTTCTTCATAAGAAATGTTCTTTACCATGGCTAGTTTTGATCTGGAAAGTTTGATCTCAAACCAAGTCTTATAGGTATACCTTTCATTGACCCAAAGTCACCTCTGGAAATTTGTCCATTCCAACTAGTCAACTTTGAACTTATGTATGTCTCGATCGTCGGATATCTTCCAATATGGTCTTCATGAAACATGTAGTTCTTGTTACAAGGTTTGAAATTGGTAGCCTGCAGTCATTTTGGTATTGTGAGTCAAAGTTACGAGCCTCATAAAATCCTCGTTAAGACTAATCTGGAAATCTGAAAATATTCTAAGTATAGAAGTCATTCGAGTTGCCCACTTTGAGACCCTATATCTCCAGAACCATGACTCTTTTGGATCTAATTCCTTCTTAAAACTTGTAGTATATGTTTAGAGGTTTCAGAATGTGTCTTTGTGCGGCCATCGTATTTTGAATCGAGAGTTATGAATCGTCAAAGTATGTCACTGGGTTGTTTCAAGTTGTTTCTTTGAAAATAAACACTTGAAATTTGACTAAGTGATGGAACTTCCCTATGAGAAATATGTCTTATGTGACTAACATGCTATTAATTGATGCATTCATTATGTCATGTCGCAAGGTACGATAGAGCATTAATAAGATGCACGAATTATGATAAAACGACACAATATGATATTTTTACGGAAGCATGCCTTAACGTGAAATATTTGACTAGGTGCTACTACATGATCAATTGATTGTGTATCATACCATGATATACACTAAAGTAGAAATATGGGTTCTAAGACCCGATGGATATTTCAACCCCAAAACCTCAAGGCCAGGAATAGATAGGCTAAGCTGGGGCGTGCGTTCAAATCGATTAAGACAATCTACAGTCCAGGTGGGCTTTACTCTACTCAAAAATGAAATGCTATTGAAATATTTATTTACGATGCTTATTTCAACTGTTGATAAAAATGTTTACAAGATTACCTGCCAAAAATGTTTACGTTTTGTGTATTGTATCCTATCCATGAGAATGATATGAATGTTGTTTGGGTCGCTCCCAACTTATGAATGAAATCGATATCGGATCCTATCTTGGAAGGCTATACAGCTAGGATTAACGTGTACACTAAGGTGACTGTGTCTTTGTAAGGACAATTCACGGCGGTCGCGGCGTCGTAGAGGAGGCCTCCTTCACGGCGTTCGACTATGATGTTATGATGAAAGGATGTTAGCGATATGGATCATACACAAGAAAAATGTCCGGCGAGCGACGATTTTGAGAAATGATCAAAATGATTTTAGTAAGCACAAGGCATTTCAACTAAAACCGCTTGTCTTACCACGATGTGGCAGTGTAATCTAAAAATGATAAAGATGTTTTTGTCATGAGTCCACTGAGTGCATTCTTGTACTCGACCACCGCATGTTTGTTTTAAATGTGCGATTGGTGATGATGGATGGAGCAGTGTTGAGCAATAGGAAATGTTGTCGCTGAAAAGTTTATACCTTGATAGTACATCGTCATATGTACATATCACATGTCTTCCGCTGCAAGAACTTAAGTTATGTACTAAAGTCCAAGAACATACTTGACATTTGTATTACAGTTTATTGTTATAGAGTGTCTCCCTGTTTATTTACCCCTGTTTAGAGTTACAATCCCTACTAAATCGTACTTAGGATTTAGGGGCTGTGACAGAGTGGTATCAGAGCGCGGTTCGCTCTTGAACCCAAAATCTCCTTCAAGATTAAGTCTAGATTGAGTCACTAGACTTCTAAAGGTCAGCTGACAATGCTCAACACTCCATCACATCAAGCTCAACCGAAATGAGGTAAATAACTCTTTTCCAAAGTTTTGAAAATTAGCCTGGCCAGACGAATGTTTATGAAATGATTTTTTTCAAATAAAATGAAAAGTTTGAAGGTGAAAAAGGATGGAAATATTTTTCTTCGCCAAAGTTTTGAAATAAAAGAGATTCCCACAATATGCAGGTATGGGACTGCATATTTAAGGAAAGCTCAAAGGATTCCAACAATATGCGGGAATGGGACTGCATATTTAAGGAAAACTTAAAGGATTTGATTTATGATAGATAAATGATTTTCTCGGTTTTGAAATCGAAAGGTTTGAAGTGAAGGATGATTGAAATGATCTTTCAAAAGAAATGAAAGCTATGAGAAAGGTTGAGAATGAATGTTATGACAAATGATTTGTCAAGAAAGTTATGAAAAGAAGGAAGATATAAGAAATATGATGACAACAATGTGAGAAAGTTTCGGCATGATATGCCAAAGATGAAATGTTTGAATTCCTGAAATTCAATGAGGGTTCATTGTTATGAACAAAGTTATGTTATTCATGTTTTAAAATGATTGAGATTGGACATTGATTTGTCAAAAAATGATATGTTGAATTCTTGAAATTCGACGAAGTACATGCGTACAGATGAGCTACGTATGAATATTTGAAGTTTTACTTCAAACCTCAAAGTTGATTATGATGATGAGCATGCTAGCTCAACAGAACGTAGACTTTTTAAGAAGCATGGTCACTTTTTACGAAAGAACATAGAAGTAAGAACTTCCTTCCATTACAAGAACAAGAGTAACGATGGATTTGAGAACTTCATTCCATCTTGAGTATCGAAAAACAAAAGATTTAAACGAAATTGTGCGACCTCGACTTCGACCTCGGCATGTGCGACTGTCGACTTTGGTAGCTTGTACGACCTTGGCGTCGGCATCGCTTATGACCTCGGTGCGCGCGTAAATTTTTCCCCGCCTTTGCAGATAATTTTGTTTGACTAGTTCTCGATCGTGTGAACTTGATTTACGTATGGTTTTCGCCTCGTGCCCCTAATGCACTGTATTTCATTTCTTATGAAAGACCAAATTCCTACCTCGAAAATCACGAGAATCGGTTGAAGCTAGTTCTATGATTTATAGAGTAAAACGTTATAGTATAATCTGAATCTTAGAATGTTACTAAGAAAGTAAGATTGCCGATAATACCGGTGGAGCCACGATATACATGAGAAACCTTGTTGATGACCTATTACGGGTATATAAGTTTTCAAATTATATTGATTACCCAATTTCTGTCATTGAGTTTATCTCTATGACCTAGTTCCAATTGAGAAATCATTCGAGTTTCTCACTTTTTCTGAAGAAAATTTTCAAACCCATAAAGTGTCCTTTTAAACCCAAATCCTTGCGTGACTGAGAAAATATTTGTGACGGGTCTGGCCAGCCCATATGATCAAAGAAATCTCAGTAGTCGTCATTCTGGTCTTCGGACCCTAGATCCCCATTTATTCAGTCCAAAGAGCATATCGATTCAATCATTGAAAAGATGTTATTTTGATTTGTGAAACAGTACCTCTTGTAAGTAGTCGTGATAATTTCTCCTCGATTCTTGAAACCATCAAGTATGACGAATGTTGACTTACCTTGTCACCTAAGTGCGAATTAGTAAGCAATAAACATCAGGCATGAAATAGGTTGACTTATTCCAGTCACCTAAAGATTTCAGACCAGTAAGGTGACAGACATCAAGAAATTATGATGTAAAGAAAATCTCGATGAGATGAGATCTTTTTCCTATGACACATGGATGTGATGACCCTTGATGGGTTTTATAAAGATTGATAACAGTGAGGATATACCTTCATATGACTGTTACGATAATCAAGTTATGAATAAGATACTCTTTAGCATTGAATGCAAGAGTAAAAGCAAGAAAAAGTATATGATATCAGTGGGATATGAACTCTCCTTTTTATGTCATAACAAGAGAGATTACAACTTATCTTTAAGATAGTTGGTTGTCCTTGAAACCTCGTTAGTAGGTTGGACATGTTTAAAAGAATAAAGATGCATTCAAGATATTCTTTTCAAGGAATATATATATAAGGAAATGATAACGTCTCAGAAAATAGATCTCTCGCCTTATACCTCAGTCAATGAGATTATGCTTGAGCATAATCGATTCCAAGTAATTGAAATTTGATTAAACAAATGATAATGAGATTGAGGAATCATAATCTTTGAGATTGTGTGAACGACGAGGATAGCCCTAGTATGTAAATCAAGTGTGAAGAAAATATCTTCAAAGCCAAGACATGGAAGAAAGATGCTTGGAATTTAAGTTATGGTGTATGAATGTACTACCCTACCAAGCCATACGACAATGATAATGGTTATAGTCCTGAAAGTGGGAACCGAAGTATAACGAAAGTAAGATTACTTTCAAATACCATGTCCAAGAAAAAGGGACAAAAGTCGGAAATAACTAAAGAAACTATGAGCTATACAATTATAAAATAATACACATAATATAAGCTTGAGACATATGACTTGATAAATAAAATTTCCTTGAAAAGAGTTAAAGTAAGGATATATGAAATATATTCCTAAGATCGATGAAGTGAAAAAGGGAATGGAGTCATTCATACTGGATTAGGAATGAATGATAGTAATAGAGACCTGTACCTCGCACCGAAAACAGAACAAACAAAACCCAAAAGGCAGGATAGGTATGAGGAAAATTTCTCAAAATACCTGTAAGATCTTGTTCAATTTAGGTGTTTCGCTTTTTGACATCGCACAAGTATGCGAAGAAGCGATAGAACCCAATTTAGGGTAGCGAATCAAGTTTTAGAATCTCCTTACCTATCTGAAAATCATGGCCATCGCAGAGTTGCTCAAGCGTAGAATTGAACCTAGAATCGCCTAAAGTGCTATCGATGATTTGGATCATTATATCTATGTGGAGCGTAGATATAATTCTAGAACACAAAGTTTCGAAATGGTCGTCATTTACGTGATCGGTGACACAGGCCTAGTCTTTTCGTTAAAAGTTTTTACACGACAAGATATTAGTACCCACTATTACATATCACGAATAAATTTAAGCGATATCTGTTGAAGGTGTAAGCGTAAAATGAGTATTAGGATAAGTGGCGTGAGTCGTGACATAAGTAGTCTACAGGTTATATACGTCTTAAAGTGTATAATTCCTTAAGAGATCCTTCTTGTCTAAAATTTCCCTCCATTGCTTAATTTAAGTCGGACTTATCTAGAAATATCTTTTTACAAATGGCAGGAAAAGGGAGTTTAGCGGGTAAGAAATTAACCACAAGGCCTACAAGCATGGAACTCACACGTACATATCGGCTCTTTTATTATGAACTAGGCATGGATTTAGAACAATTTTGGAGTAATTTTTGCACCTCTGGATGAATACTCGTAACTATAGAGTGACAAATGAGAATGGTATCCAACGAATTATCTGTCGTTTGCCAACAAATTGGCAGGGTTTTGCGAAGGATGTGTCAAAAGAATATTTTCTCCATGATAAAAATTCCCAAGTCTGGGCATTGATAAACGCGCATTTTACACGTTTATAGTTTATATTTGAAGATGAGTTTAGCTCGTTTAATGTGCGTTCACGTATCGATTCCTAATGTTTTATCTATTTTTAGAAGATCTTGCTCTTGGGTGTTCTTTTGGTGTTATGTAGGTCTATATGTTGAAAATCGAAGCAAGGAGCGCCGAGCCAAAACACACAATGCGGCGTGTTTCTAGCGACCAGCCTAGCGGTCGCTAGGTCGGCCGCTAGGAAACACGCGAGAACCAATACATACCGCGATCATGAGAATGTGCCCATGAAGCGAAGCCCAACGAGAAAGCCACCGGGCGATTTCTCGCGACGGATCGACTTCCTAGCGACCGCTGACACGGTCGCGAACCAACCAAGCGGGCGCAAGAGGCGATCGCGGGCGAGAAGGCACCATGAGGATTACCTCGCGACCACACTAGCGACCGCGAAGGGTGGTCGCGAGACGGCGCGCGTAAGAAGAAAATTAGGGTTTGGGGTGTGCCTATATATGGCAACACCCCGCGCCCATCTTGAACCCTACGATTCGAGCCTCTTTCTCGGTTTTCCATAAGTTTTTCGAGTTTTAGCTTTAGGTTCCATATAAATTCATTCTAGAGTTGTTTTACGGATTGTTCTCCGTTAGTTTACGTTTTGTTTACGATCCGGGCGTTCGTCCGGACGATCTCGCAATTTTCCGTTTTTATTTGAGGTTGGGATTGAAGCCCAACGTGTTCATCCAACGCTACATCACGGGTTTTATATACTTAATTTCCGTCTTTATGATTAAATCGTATTTCATTCCGTTTATTATATGCGGCTAGTTTTTCGTTCTAATCCTGGGTTTGCATGATTCGATCCTATATGTTGTGATTCTGTTATCGTTATTTACCGTCCATACATTGATTCATGATTCGATTGTGCTTATTTATATGTGTTGGTTTACGATCAATCTCGATGCATATTTAGTTGTCGGTTAATTACGTAATTGTGTTAATTGTCGATCGATATCGAATGCATGATATGAATGAGCCTTGAGTCGTGGTGAGATAGGATATTCGTAGGAAGCATAATCTTTGTGATCCGTTTGGAGTTACTTGTTTTCACCTAGAGGCGTATGATAATAGGAAAAACTAGTAATCTCTGACCGCTTTTGTCGTAATGTAAATTATCGGTTATATATGTGATCTTCCATTTTATGCGGATTAAAATTGGTTAATAAGAACAGGATAAACATACGTTGTGGATTGGATTAATGCAGCCCTAGGGTTAGTCGTCTTTCTCTGTTTTTAAACATCCGAGTGTTTATTGCTTTAATTTACTTCCTGTTTTGTCACCATTGCTTTGGATTGAGTTCCGAAGCCCTAAAATCTTACAAAACCATATTTGTTACTTGGATAATGATGAATCCTTGTTGAGTTAGCTTCTGTATTTTCGTATTACAATCCCTGTGGATACGATACTTCGCTTACCCTATATTTACACCTTTTCGTGTTAGAAAATTAAGCGATCAAATTTTGGCGCCGTTGCCGGGGATTGTTAAGATCATATAGGAATAACTTGTCAATTTGGAATTATTAATTCAAGTTGTACTTTTAATTTTTATTTTTATTCCTTGCTATCGATTTCCTTCTTTTCCTCGGGTAGTATATGTTCACAAGGTCCCGAGGACCTCCGAACTACACTTTGATCCGAAAATCGAAAATTCACAAAGGAGAAGGAGAAGGCAAGAAGAAAGGAAGCAATGGCAAATCGAAATAGCAGGGGCATTCATAAAAGTAGTCTGCACGCACGTTAGCGGATTTCACAAAATGCGGCGTAATTGGCGACTATGGGACTCGTTGTCCACATTCGGAGGCGGCAAGACCATTGAATTACATGTATAGACCTCCTACCGAGCAATTTCAAGGAGGCGGATGGGGCCCAGTAAATGCTAACAATTTTGAGTGAAGCCGCCCTGTCGGCATGGTTCGAGGAGCAGTTCGGAGGAGGAGTCACAGAGATCCGAATGCCCATCTCGAGACCTATCTCGACATTTGTGACACCATCAAACAAAATGAGGTGCCACAAGACACAATCCGGATCGTATGTTGGATTCTCTGCGAAATCAAGCGAAGGACCGGTTGAAGACCTTAGATCGTCACGGCATCAACGGTTGGGCGATTACGTGAGAAATTCCTTTTGAAGTACTTTCTCCGGCTAAGGCACGAGAAGATCATAGCCGAGATTTCCCACTTCTCCCAGTTAGAGATGAATCTTTATTCGAGTCGTGGGAAGATTCGGGGCCTATTGAGAAGGTGCCCACAAGATGGATTTCGAGGGCGGCAGATTACCCGGTTTCTGATGGTGACACCTCACACGAGGAGTATTGTTGACGATCGGCGGGGTTGCCTTTGAGCAGGCGTGTAGATGAGGCCACCGCATCATAGAAGAGATGGCGGCCAGCGGTTATCGATGGCCGATGGAAGGGCGCGGTGGTGAAGGCTGCTACGATTGAAGGTGACTCAAAATCGACAATATTATGGGCGATTCACCTTGTTAAGAAGCCGGTTTGAGAAAGAAAGGAAAGGAAAAGGCGTGGCTCGGATAAATCTTTGCAGAGTCGGAGATAATCGAGGTGAGGGGCGTGAATTACATAAATCGGAGGAACAACCGTCACAGGGGAATCCGTACAATCTAACAAATGAAATCACCCAAATTTCTCGACTTTTCGTTTAAAACAATTTAATTTCATAATCTTCTTTTGTTAAATACTTTTACAAAAGTATAATGCAATTAAATTGCATACTAAAATCATATATATATATATATATATATATATATATATAAGGACTCTCACTTAATATAACACATAATATAAATTATCAAATTATGCACTTGACTAGCATAATTTAATTTATTTAATTATTCTAACTTAATTAATTTCATTAAAAGAAATTAATTACATTAATTAAAGAGGTCTCAATCATAAATTAAGATAATTTAAACTTGACTTAACCTTATCTTAATCAATCAATTAATTAAACTTAATAGTAATTAATTAATTAATTAATTAACTTACCATGATTAAATAATTTAAACTTATATTTAAGTTTAAGTTAATTATTTAATTAATTAGACTTAATAAAATTTAATTAATTAAGTCTCAAAGATTTAATTAATTTAAGTCCAAAATTTAATTAATTAGAGCAAATTAATTCATTAATTAAATTAAAACCCAATCATTAATTAAATCTAAGCCCACATTTTAATTAATTGTTAAGGTCCAACTATTAAAACAATTTACACCCATGTTCCTTAATTAATTTGGGCCCGAATTTAAAACATATTAGAGTCCATTAGCATTTAATTAAAAGCCCATGACATTATGAATTAATTAAGTCACCCATCTCTACATAAATTTCATTGACAGAATAATTAAAATTGAATCATTGATACATTTAAAATGATTTGGGCCCAAACTTAAATAAAACATTCAACCCAAAGCATTAAAAAAACCCACCCATTAACACTCAAACCTAAACCTAATTTCTTCCTCCATTTTCCGTAGCCGCTCATACCTTGTAAATCGTCGACCAGTTCCTACGATCCCAAATTTAATTTTATTTTATTTTTCATCTCTTTCTCGCCTCTTCTCTCTCTCGGCTCTCGCCTCTCTCTAGCCCTCTCTCTCCACTCACACACACACACGCAGCAGGCCGCCGCCGCCGCCTCCACATCGCCGGTCGGCGACGACCGCCACGGCCTCCGCCTCCGTCTCGCCGAACACGCCGCACACACGCACGCAACACACACCCCACACACGCCGACGAACACACATACACGAACGCACACACACCTGACGACCGCTCTCCTTCCTCCTCACCGCACGACCGCCCGTCGTGGGTCCGGCGACGCCGTCGTCGCGCCACCTCGTGTCCATCTCTCTCATCAGTAACTCTATGTGCAAACACATGAGACTCACAAACCCACATGTCTCGACGGCACACATACACATGCCTTGGCGCCCAGACGGCACGCCACCGCCATCGCCGTCGCGCCCTTGCTGCGTCGCCGCCACCCTCTCTTCTCGACGGACGCGGTGGCCGGAGCCACCACGCCGCCACGACCTCATCTCCTCACTCACGCACACACACTACATACATCACAACACACAACATATCCACACTAAAAATGAAAAGAGGAAAATTATAAACCTTTGAAGTTCCTTTGTTGATCTTTGCAGGAGAATGAGAGAGTGAAGGGAGGCTAGGGTTTCAAAATGGAAGAAGAATAAGTTATATAGTAGTGTAGGGTTTTGGGCTTCCATGGGTTTTCATTTTAACTTTGTTAAATCAAAGCCCATTATCGATTTATTCTTACGAGCTCAAGTCCGATCTTAAAGATTATAAGTTAATAATTAAACATTAGTATATCATTTTGATATAATGATTTATAAGTATATATATATATATATATAAAATCATATTCAATTATTATATTATATATAAAATTCTCGTAATCGCTTAAATGAAATAAATTTCTTTTGTTGGAATTTAAAAATTTCTTTCATCGGGCACGAATCATTTAATTCTAAGTTCGAAAGTTCTTCTAATCTTATTAAGAAAGGCGGGATATGACATCCCTCCATCCTTATAAAAATTTAGTCCTCGAAATTTATGTACTGATCCCTAACTTGGGATACTAGATATTTGTACTATCATTCAACTTACGTGTGGCCTCCTCCATCCTATGATGGTTCCACTTTTCTTGTTAAGTAAATAACGATTCCACGTACTTTTAATATAGAACAATCTACTTTGTTCTAATAAATATCGAGGATCTTATGATTGAATATCATTATCAATATCTTCTCATAGCCTAAGTCTTAACTTAAGGCTACATCATTATCTTTGGTTCAAAATAAAATAAAAATGCGTAGTAGCTTTCCTTTCTCCTTCGGTAGTAACAACTAGATGGTGAGTGCTCTGCTCAACGTTTGTGCATAGGTGAGATCTCTTTGACTTGCTAGGTAAAATCGATAACTTCTGGCATAGTTCGTTTCCGAATTATCTGCGTTTCTCCTCAGTGTTCACCAAACGTGGCGCATGTCGCTTCTCTCTATATTTGCGACGTATATAATTAAAGATCTGCTCCACTGCTTGTATCCATTTTTCTGCATCCGTAGAATCGCCCAGTCCATCAAACGTTGGTGGTTTCTTCGTGAGAAATTTTTGATGTGATGATCATTCTGGTGTTACTTGTTGTATTGACTCTTTGAGAATAAATCTCTTCCTCGACCACGTTCGCGTCCTCGACTTCGTCCTCTTCCTTGTCCTCCATCACGTCTCGTACATTCGTCTTCCATTATGTGGTCAAAGGTTTAATCGGTTAATACAGCTTTTGACATTATATGCGTATTTATGGAAATAGCTAGGCGTGTTACTAGGAAGAGAACAAGAATAACACGCATTAAGGTATGAGCATAATATTCGTATATAATATGCTTTAAAAATAGGACTTTCATTATTTCAATGACATAGTTTTTTTTTTAAATATGACTCTTGAATACATAAGAATAATACAATAGTTGACAGAAGGATTGGGGTGCACAAAAGTAGTCTAGGCTATAAACAAAAGAGCCTGACTACAACTAAAAGAGTTGGATGGATCTGACAAAAGGTGAGTTCTTTCTAATCATTCAAGCTCATAAAATTCTGACACATCCATCTTGATTCGTTATGAAAATAAATAAATAAATAAATAAAAAGTCATATAGTCGCCCTTTTCTATGATAGCTTCCTCGAGATCATCATCATGGTCTTCATCACGTGACATTGGTTCGGGCGGGTTACGGTGTATTCTCATCGTCCCGACTTTCCGTGTTATCTCATTGGGTGACTCTCTATCTTGTCGTTCTTAATTCAAGTCTTTCCACTTGCGCCTTTGTATTTCCCTCAGAGTGGAACTTTAACTTGACTGGGTTGAATTAGAGTCGTTCAAGATTTAAGGTTACCATTGGCGATGTCCCAAACGTGTTCCAGTGATTCCAAAAGCGATTGATCAGCTACGAAAAGATGTTAGTTATTGAACACGCACCTACTATCTCAGTCATTTGGCCGGATGTCCATGCTTTCCACTCATTCGAAGGTGTTGCATGAGCCTCATCGATGCTTGATATCCTTCATTTTCCCATTGTATGCGTTCTTCCCACAGTCGTAAATTCTCATAAGAACCTCTCGACATAAAGTTCTTGTTCAAAAACTTCTTGAGTGTCTCATCTTTCCTATCCATCTAAAAGAAGCATATTAATCACCACATTTAACGCATGGTTAAATCGACTAAAGTTCTAACTTCCATAAGCATTCTAAGTTCTTGTTCTTCAAGATCATTCTTGCGTTCTTCTATGTTCAAGTGCTTCGATATGTAACAGTGAACTAGTTCTTTCTAAGTTGTTATAGCGAGGCTATCACGACTTACATTTTCATAACAATCCTTGAGTACACAAACAGTTTGTGAGAGAACCCATAACTTATTCTGACCATTTCAGGATATGAATCCAAAAATATCGTCATCGAACATTTTCGTTTTTGTGAAACCTATTGTCATGTAGGCTCCAAAAGTCTCATGCATGATCAAAAAGATTTGAAAATTCAATTCGACAATCAATTTCATTTGGGTCGTTAAGGGTTTGAAATTCGATGTGATCGTACTTTTGAGAGTTTGAACCAATATGTTCCTTGAATTGAATAATTGGGATATAGGGTCCGAAGACCAGAATGACGACTACTGAGATGTCTTTGGTCATATGGGTTGGCCAGACCCGTCATAATTACTTCTCAGTCACATGAAGACTTGGTTTCAAAAAGACGCTTTATGAAATTTTCAGGTTGTAAACTTCTTTCACAAAAAGTGAGAAAATCGAGTGATATATCAATTGAAACTAGATCATAGAGTTAAACTCAATAACAGAACTTGGGTAATGAATAAAATTTGAAATCTCATATAACTCGGAATAGGTCATCATAATTTGTAAGGGTCATCAACATACCACCATACTAAACTTAATTTGGTTTCTATTTCGTTTCTAACGAAAAGGTCATAGTCAATTTGAAGTTCTATCTCGTGTGAACATCCAAAGGGAAAGACTATACTCATGTCATTTGTCAGATAATGACATTCATCATTTCAAAGTCATCATTCAATTCTTGCCAGCATCTTTTCCATCTTTGCTCTTTGATTTTCTTCTCTTTATTTTCGTTGTTCTTGTCTTCCAGATCGAAATTCTCATCAAATCTCGTTTTCGTTCTCATGATGAAATAATATTCTCATAGTTCTCCTTCTATGTTCTTTCGCAAAAGGGATCATGCGTCTTAAACAGTCTATGTTCTTTTGGGATAACATATCCTTCATCATTAACAACCTTGAGATTTGAAATAAAATTTCAAATATTCATATCATAGTTCATTGTACTCATGTACTTCTTTGAATTTCAAAAATTCAACATAACATATTTGACATGTAATGTCCATTTTTGAGCATTTTCATCATTAATAACAATAAATCTTTATTGAATTCCATGAATTCAAACATTTCATTTATTGACACATATTCGTCAATACTTTCTCGTATGACATTATCATACATTATCATACGTTGGTAGCGAACCAACAACTTCCTGATCATGACAACATCCTCTTGATAAACATCATTAAACCATGATATGTTGGTAGCGAACCAACAACTTTCTTATTATTTCATCACTCATCTTCATGACATGAAACTTTATTTGCAACATTTGCAATAACTTTCACTTTCAATAAATCCTCATAACTTTCATTTCACTTTAAAATTATTTCAAAAATTTGAGAAAGAATCATTTACTTAGCACAAATCAAATCATGTAAGTTTTCCTTAAATATGCGGTCCATACACGCATATTGTGGGAATCCTTTGAGCTTTCATAAATATGCGGTCCATACACGCATATTGTAGAATCTCTTTTTTTAAATCATTTTCAGCATTTTCATTTTCAACTTTTCATTTCAAAACTTTTGAAGAGAAATCATTTACCTCATTCGGTTGAGCTTGATGTGATGGAGTGTTGAGCGATGTCGATTTATTTCCAAAGTCTAGTGATTCTAACTAGACTTGACTTGAAAAGTTTTGGGATTCAAGGAGCGAATCGCTCGATACCACTTTATAACGCCCGCTATCCCAAAGGATGGATTAGCGGGACTATTACTCGGAGCGGAATTAAGAAACGTAATAAGGACATGGAACATCAAATTGTGAGACACATATAAGGAATACTTCTTAGAATTTCCAAGAGATTAGGATTTGACAAACATAATATATAAATGACTTAGTATTCTTGCAGCGGAAAACATGTGAATACACATATGACGATGTGCACTCAAGGTACTAACTTTCAGTGATAAAAGAATTCTATTGCTCAACACTGCTCCATCGCATCACCAGCTCAACCTGCACATTTAAAAACAAACATGCAGGGCTGAGTACAAGAATGCACTCAGTGGACTCATGCCAAAAATATTTTCATCTTTAAATTACATTTGCCCATGAAGAACCAGGGTTTTATTTGAAATACTCGTGCTTACTAAACATTTTCTTGCATTTTCATAAATCGTCGGCGGACATTTTTTGTATGTATGATCCATATCCTTTCATTCCTCATATAACATTTCCTGAATCTTGAACGCCGTAGAAGGAGGCCTCCCTCTACGTCGCTGTGACCGGCCGTGAATTGTACTTACAAAGACAGTCGACTTGAGTGTACACGTTAATCCGGTATAAAGCAGGGATCCGAATTCGATTTTTCATGAATTGGGGCGACCCAACAACTTTTCTTTCATTCATTCTTGGCGAACCAACACATTGATAGGATACATACATAAAAACATAAATATTTTGGGCAGGTAATTTCATGAACATCATTTTCTTCATCATTTCTCAAAGAGAAAGCATCATAAATAAATACTTTTCATTTGCATAAAGCATCATAAATAAATCATTTTATCCTTGAGGATAAGAAAAGAAAAGCCCACCTCGATAGGACAAAGCACGAGGAAATCACTATGGTGCGCTTCTAAAAGCAGCTAATCCCTTGATCGACAAAACCTCTGAAGCACTAATCTTAATAGGTCTCGAAAAGCTAGCCTTAAGCTCAAGTAGAATAGGATACTAGCTTATGATTCGTTAAGCAGAGTTTTCAAAATATAATTAAATTTGAAAACTAATTTATATCGACTAAGGCACCAACAATACCCTTACTCGACTTTTCGTTTAAAAACAATTTAATTTCATAATCTTCTTTTGTTAAATACTTTTTACAAAGTATAATGCAATTAAATTGCATACTAAAATCATATATATATATATATATATATATATATATATATATATATATATATATAAGGACTCTCACTTAATATAACACATAATATAAATTATCAAATTATGCACTGACTAGCATAATTTAATTTATTTAATTATTCTAACTTAATTAATTTCATTAAAAGAAATTAATTACATTAATTAAAGAGGTCTCAATCATAAATTAAGATAATTTAAACTTGACTTAACCTTATCTTAATCAATCAATTAATTAAACTTAATAGTAATTAATTAATTAATTAATTAACTTACCATGATTAAATAATTTAAACTTATATTTAAGTTTAAGTTAATTATTTAATTAATTAGACTTAATAAAATTTAATTAATTAAGTCTCAAAGATTTAATTAATTTAAGTCGAAGAATTTAATTAATTAGAGCAAATTAATTCATTAATTAAATTAAAACCCAATCATTAATTAAATCTAAGCCCACATTTTAATTAATTGTTAAGGTCCAACTATTAAAACAATTCTGACCCGTGTTCCTTAATTAATTTGGGCCCGAAATTTAAAACATATTAGAGTCCATTAGCATTTAATTAAAAGCCCAATGACATTATGAATTAATTAAGTCACCCATCTCTACATAAATTTCATTGACAGAATAATTAAAATTGAATCAGCCCAATACATTTAAAATGATTTGGGCCCAAACTTAAATAAAACATTCAACCCAAAGCATTAAAAAAAAACCCAGCCCATTAACACTCAAACCTAAACCTAATTTCTTCCCTCCATTTTCGGTAGCTTCGCTCCTCATGCGTCATCGCCGCCGATTCGGCGATCCCAAATTTTATTTTATTTTATTTTTTTCATCTCTTTCTCTCGCCTCTTCTCTCTCTCGGCTCTCACGTCTCTCTCGTCCCTCTCTCGCTCACTCACACACACTCACATGCAGCAGAGGCTGCCGTCGCCGCCTCCACATCACCGGTCGGCGACGACCGCCACGGCCTCCGCTCCGTCTCTGTCGAACACGCGCACACACGCACGCAACACACACCCCCACACACGCCGACGAACACACATACACGAACGCACACACTGCGACGATCGCTTCTCTCCTTCCTCCTCACACGACCGCCCGCCGTCGTGGGTCCGACGACGCCGTCGTCGCGCCACCTCGTGTCCATCTCTCTCATCAGTAACTCTATGTGCAAACACATGAGACTCACAAACCCACATGTCTCGACAGACACACATACACGCACGCGGCGCCCGCGACAGCGGCCCACCGCCGCCACGCCGCCCCCTTGCGGCGTCGCCGCCACCTCTTCTTCGGACGGACGCCGGTGGCCGAGCCACCACGCCGCCACGACCTCATCTCCTCACTCACGCACACACACTACATACATCACAACACACAACATATCCACACTAAAATGAAAAGAGGAAAATTTTAAACCTTTGAAGTTCCTTTGTTGATCTTTGCGGGAGAATGAGAGAGTGAAGGGAGGCTAGGGTTTCAAAATGGAAGAAGAATAAGTTATATAGTAGTGTAGGGTTTTTGGGCTTCCATGGGTTTTCATTTTGGGCTTCGTTAAATCAAAGCCCATTATACGATTTATTCTTACGGGCTCAAGTCCGATCTTAAAGATTATAAGTTAATAATTAAACATTAGTATATCATTTTTGATATAATGATTTATAAGTATATATATATATATATATAAATCATATTCAATTATTATATTATATATAAAAATTCTAAGTAATCGCTTAAATGAAATAAATTTCTTTTGTTGGAATTTAAAAATTTCTTTCATCGAGCACGAATCATTTGAATTCTAAGTTCGAAAGTTCTTCTAATCTTATTAAGAAAGACGGATATGCAGGCGGACTTACGAGATTTGTCAGCAGCTCAAGTATACTCATAATGCGTATGGAGCGGCACCTCACGAGTACTTGTCCTAGTCCTCGGCAAGTTACACCGCACGGCATAAAGGAATGGTTGTGCCACGATATTCCAAACGCCGCCCACGTCTTGTGCCGTCAATTGTACCGAAAGAGGCGAGAATGACAAAAGAGCAGATCTTATCGCCTCGAGGATTAGGAGAATTACCACTACCAACTCGACATTACTTTCTGATAAAAGTAACACCAACTTCTGGTATTGAAGAAGAAGCGGGAGCATGGACCCACGGCTCTCGAAGAGAGTGATCATCGGAAGTATGAAACAAAAACGTACTTGGAGAAAGGCAAGTTTCGAGGGAGATGCGACTCGACGAAGGTCACTCAGAGACATAGAATCCTAGGATCCTACAAAACTTATATGTAGATAATGGTTTATGATGAAAACGGTGTGATTATAATATGTAAAATAAACGTAGTTTGGAAAATTTTATGAATATGTTGAAGAGGTGTCAAAATTTTGGGTGTAAAATACTAGGAATGGAGTCATTCATACGATAATCGAGTTATGAATAAGATACTCTTTAGCATTGAATGCAAGAGTAAAAGCAAGAAAAAGTATATGATATCCGTGGGATATGAACTCCCCTTTTTTTGTCATAACAAGAGAGATTACAACTTATCTTTAAGATAGTTGGTTGTCCTTGAAACCTCGTTAGTAGGTTGGATATGTTTAATAGAATAAAGATGCATACAAGATATTCTTTTCAAGGAACTTAAGTTATGTACTAAAGTCCAAGAACATACTTGACATTTGTATTACAGTTTATTGTTAAAGAGTGTCTCCCTGTTTATTTACCCCTGTTTAATGTTACAATCCCTACTAAATCGTACTTAGGATTTAGGGGCTGTGACAGAAAAACAACATAATATTTGTAGCTTTTCCAAAAGAAAAAAAGGACTAATGAAATATTCACGATAATATGTAGTTGATGATTCAAGATTGTAAGAAAATTATCTAACTGTTTATTGACACATGTCCAAAAAATTTATGAAATTTGTATCGTTAATTGATTGAGTGTAATATCTCTAACTTTTAATTAGTAATTCATCGACGATTAAGATTAAACAGGGCATTACATCCTTAATAAGAAAAAAATATATATACTTAAGATCCAATTTATTTCATTTTGCTTAGTAAAATGAAATATGATCGACAATTGAATTCTAAAATTTTGAATAAACAATTTTGTTTAGAAATTTAAAATATTATGTAGATTGATTATTTGATCTTAATGATCAAATAAAATCCTAGAACTATAGGGAAGTTTAAATTTTGCTATTATATGTATTATATTTTCATGTTATAGAGTAAACATCATTTTGTGAATGTAAGATTATAATGTGAGTATTTTATTTCATAGAAGTCTTGAAAATAAGGAATTAAGTTATAAGTATAAAGTAAGTAGCATTAAATCTAATATTTATGCATATTATATTATTAAAATTAAAATGGACATATATGAATGCTCTAGAAATGTAATATCCCTAAGTTTTAAAGCCTAATTGCGATAATAAAAATTCGTAAATTAGGGTTTTGTTTCGAAATTGAATTAGTAACTTATTAAATATTGATTTCGACTATCTATGATATAATGAATTCTTATATCATATTCACTAATGATTAGTGAATCAAGGAATATAGTTTATATTATTCTTTCGAAAGTATTATTTTAACGTCGATTGAATATCGATAGTTAATATTACGTTATTATTTTTCTAAGTGACGAAGCTTAGAATTAAAGTTCCTTATTAATGAAATGGATTAATTAAGTGATTACGACTTTATTATGAACTTTTTATAGAGGATTCGATTATTACCGTTTTGAGACGTTTCGAACGTCAACGTATAGAGACGATTCGAAAACTTAGTCTAATGATTGAGAAATTTTAATATTTAAACTCCTATGATTATTTTATGTAATAAGAGAATTATTTATCATTAAAATAATGTTAGGGAATTAAGGAATAAATATTGAATAAATAAGCAATTTTCGAAAACCTCAATTTCAAAAATTAGGGTTTTGACACATGAAATCTTTTAATTATTTTTCCTATGATTTAATTTATCATCTAAGGCTTATATTATGTCATATAGCTACTAATAGTAAGAAAATAGAATGTCTAGCACTTATATTACGCAAGTGCTGTGAGTTTTATAATTGTAGGAGTAATTGAATAAAATTTTACTATCTTTATGCCATGTGGTATTATAATTATGATAGTAGGATATTACTACACATAAAACAAGATCATTAATGAGGGAATCAAGTGGAAAGTGTTGTGTGCTTTGTCATAGCCGTGAATGTTGACATAAAGGAAAGAAGAAATTTTGGAACTCCTTTGATTTGGATTTGCTTGCATATGATAAAGTGTAGGATATTTTTATGTGGTATAAGACAAAAATTTAAAACTCATCCCTTGGAGCAATTAAAGTGGCCGACGCATATTGTGGGCAAAAGTGAGGATTTTTGTTTCATTTAATTGTTGATTGTGATGGTCATTTACTATGTTATAAGGTGATTCATTAAAGTAGTAGTGAGTCACCAAAAATATGTCTTGCTTTGTTTGTGTGTGTGGACCGAGAGGTGTAGGCTCGGAATTGTAAAATCTCGAAGAATTAAAGCCTAATTAAGATAATTAAAATTCGTAAATTAGGGTTTCGCCTCGATAATTAAGTTTGTAACTTATCGAATATTGATTTCGACTATTTATGATATAATGAATTCTTATATCATATTCACAATTGAATGTGAATTAAGGGATATAGTTTATATAAATTCTTTCGGCAGTGATATTTTAACGTCGATTGAATATCGATTGTTAATATTACGTAAATTTTTCTAAGTAACGAAGCTTAGAATTAAATTTCCTTATTAATAAAATGAATTAATAAAGTCATTACGACTTTGTTTCGAACTTTTTGAGATGGTTCGATTGTTAACGTTTTGAGACATTTTGAACGTCAACGTTTTGAGACGATTAGAAAATTTAATCTAATGATCAAGGAATTATAATATTTAAATTCCTATGATTATTTTATGTAATAAGAGAATTATGTATCATTAAAACAATGCTAGAGAATTATGGAATAAAATGTGTAATTTTCGAAAACCACAATTTCGAAAATTAGGGTTTGACACATGAATCATCTAACTATTTTCCTATGATTTAATTTATCATCTAAGATATATATTATGTTATATATCTATAATTAGCAAGAAAATCAAATGTTGGGCACTAATATTCAAAAGTGTCGTGAGCTTATATATATTAAGGTTCAAGGATTTAAATTCTTCTATCTTTGCTATGATGTGTAATTAGATGAATCAAGTGTGATATAACTACACACAAATCAAGATCATTAACTAGGTAAATCAAGTGGGATGCTTTGATAAGAGAGTAGCCGTATATATTTGACCAAATTAGGTTGGAGGATTATTTGAAACTCTTGTTTGATGATCTAATTACATTTGGAAATGTGTAGATATTATATACATAGTATAAGACAAAAAAAAATAATCTAAAAACTCCTCCTTGGGCAATAAGAGTGCCGACGTCCCTTTTGTGATCCAAAGCAAATGAATTGTTTCATTCAATTTATTGTGTAAGTGCATTTACTATGTGAAAGTGATGACATATTAGAGATGAGTCACAAGTATTAAATATTTGTCTTGCCTTGTTAATTATATGTGAGAGAGCCGAGAGTGTAGGGAATTAGGTGTTAAGTCTTTGATTTCATTTTGCTTTAGTACATAAGTGTTAGTATTACATCAAACACATCCATCTCTTTCCAAAACATAAAATGCCGTGAGTTTCTTGAGAGAAAAGAGTGTGTTCTTCAATTTTTTAATTATGTTTAGTATATTATGTATAAGCATATGTATGTTATGTATCACGAAAAAATCCAATAGAACCGCACGGTTCTATTATTTATGAATTTTTCGTGATATTTTGTAGCTATGAAAAACAACATAATATTTGTAGCTTTTCCAAAAGAAAAAAAGGACTAATGAAATATTAACAATAATGTGTAGTTGACTGATTCAAGATTGTAAGAAAATTATCTAACTGTTTATTGACACATGTCCAAAAAATTTATGAAATTTGTATCGTTAATTGATTGAGTGTAATATCTCTAACTTTTAATTAGTAATTTGTAATACCCGAGAAATTTAAAATTTCGATTTATCATTTATTTAACTAAATCGAGTTTGATATTAGAACGAATATTAAAATGGTCGACGTTTCGAATTTATTTCGAACGATAAATTTTTTTAAACGAATGATGGAGATCGAACACAGTTATACGTCGAACCAGATATTTCAATACTGGATAAATTATCCCATCAAAGCACATCATTTCACATTTCCCCACAACACTCCACTTTACCCAATACACTCATCACTCTTTTCAAACCTCATCATTACACTCAAAGAATCCTATGAAAACTATTATACAACCTCCATTTTCTCTCAATTAATCAACCCATACTTCTTCATTCTCATTTTCAAACTTGTCGCCATTGAAGAAAACCATCAACAACAAAAAGCGCAATAACCCTCGTCCAACAAAATCACGGAAGCTCATACAGGGTTCTATATCACTTCCTCGTCCATTTATAGTTTAATACATTCAAATTATATGAAATACTGACGAGTCTTCATAACGATGAAACATCTGCAGACATTGAATTCTTCTCTAATCTGAGAATCTAGAATTTTAAATCCATATACCATAGTTTACCACGAATTTGAAATAAATCTATACATCTCTAGAATATGAGCTTAGAAATTTAAGGCGAAATGAAAGTATAACTTAAGGGGCGGTGGTGGACCAAGCCTTTGGGCTTGGGCATCGGTGGAGAGCAAACTCGAGGGCTTCACGGTGGGCGGTGCACGGCGGCGACACCAAGCACCTCGACAGGACCTTCCCGAGCACGGCCGGAGATGGATAAGCTATTCATGACGGCGGAAACCCGAAATCACGGGGCGAGAGTTAGAGAAATTAGTGTGTGTGCGTGTGTATTACATTAGGGAAGAAAAATAGGCCGTGGGTGGCGGCTGTCCACCGGAGACATCGCAATGAGGGGTTCAGCCGGATCTATCGGCGACGGCACCAGATCTGGCGCGACGGCATCGATCCTGCCGAGAAGGAAGACGAAGGTGGAGACAGCATTCACGTGTGTGCGTGAGTGAACGACAACGACACTCGTTGGATCCGAGCATCCACGGTGGGTGAAACAAGCACACGGCGTGCGACGGCGCGGCGCACGTCGCGAAAATCTGAGTCGACGATGGCGAAGTAAAGGGTAAGAAGACAGAGAGACGAGGGACGAGAAGGTAGGCACGGTTGTGGGACGGTGAAGCACGTGGACCGACGACGTGGCCGGCCGGGAGGACGTGGCGGTGAGGTGAGAGTGAGAGAGAGAGAGAGAGAGAGAGAGATCAAGCGAAGGGGTGGGGGCTGCGCATAGGGATGTTAATTAAGGTATTAGGTTAGTTTAATAAATTTCTATTGTGCCTTAATCAAGTAGGCCGAATTTTGTTATCATTGGGCCAAGGATAATAATAGAATGTGCCTTGGGCTGAAATTTAAAATGATATGGGCCTAAGTCATGGGCTAGAGTTTCATTTAAGTTTAATTAATTTGGGCTTTGATCTTGGGCCGATTTTAATTACTGTTGGGTCAAGGATAATAATAAGAGATGGGCTTGTTAATAAAAGAAGGAATGGGCTAGTGATATGGGCATTTTTAATTAAAATGGTGATTGGACCTAATGTTAAATGTGCCTCTTGAATAAATACTAGAATGGACCATGGGTTCTTGAATTAAATTGACATGAGCTTTACTTAAAATTTAAGGTGAGCTTAGATTTATTTTAATGTTGGCCCCTAGATTAAATAAAGGATGGACTCTTAAATTAAAGAGTAATCTAAAGATCAATTAATTATAGTGAGTTAATTAAACTCATGAGATTAAATAAAGTCTCTTTTTATAGCATAATTAATTAATTATGTTAAAGGATAAATTGAGAATTATTCTTTTAAGTGATTTATGTATGTAATGAAATGGACTTTATGTAAGGAGTGATTGGAATAAAATCATAATTAGTGGATATTTAAGATGAATTAAATCAATTTGATGGATTAATCAAATATTGTTGGACTTTTTATTTTATCCATTTAATTAAGTTTTAATTATGGATTTACTTAATTAAATAATAGATTTAATTAATTATTAGTTGATTATGTCAAGTGGATACTTAAGAAATATTATTTCTAAGTAACTTAAGTTTATAGAAAGATTATTAAAAGATGATTGAAGTAAGAGAAATTATTATTAATCGTTTAGTATCGATATTGGTTTTCTTTAATAGAAAATATGGGACGTGTGAGGTGAGAAAGCGGCGAAGAAATATTGGTTATGGATGAGTTATTGAAACTTGGAAATTTTCGATCTGAGTTAACAAGCAGCGAAGATTAATTCTGAACTTAGGATTCATATATTATACAATTGACATGGAGAAACATTGATGGAAGGAAAGAATGCAACGACGAAGTGTCACCTATCGTCATGACGAGATGAACCTAATAGCCGAAGTATAGATTGTTACTAAGTCGTATCGATAACGAAAATCATGAAACTCTAAGATTTAAAAGATAACGAATTCGTTAAATCTTAACGATGCTTCTCGAAAAAAAAAATGAATGATGTAATAAATTATATTTCTTACATTGACAAGGTCCAGCGTGGACGTAAATAAAAACGACAAAGGATCACTAGCATGTATGTCAAGAGGGTCAGTTATTAAGGTGGGCTTTTCTTATCCTCAAGGATAAAATGCTTTATTTATGATGCTTTCTTCGAAATGAAAAGTATTTATTTATGATGCTTTCTCTTTTGAGAAATGATGATGAAATGATGTTATGAAATTACCTCCCAAAATATTTATGTTTTATGTATGTATCCTATCCATGAAATGTTATGAATGTTGTTGGGTCGCTCCAACTTATGAATGAAATCGATATCGGATCCTATGCCAAGGCTTATACAGCTAGGATTAACGTGTACACCTAAGGTGACTGTGTGCTGTAAGGATAATTCACGGCCGGTCACGGCGTCGTAGAGGGAGGCCTCCTTCACGACGTTCGACTATGATGTTATGATGAAAGGATAAGGGATATGGATCATACATACAAAATGTTTGGCAAAGCGATGTTTATGAAAATGATGAAAATATTTTAGTAAGCCTGAGGCCTTTCAAATAAAACCCTTGTGTCTTACCATGATGGGCGATGTAATTTAAAGTATAAAATGTTTTGGCATAAGTCCACTAAGTGCATTCTTGTACTCAACCACATATTTGTTTTAAATGTGCGATTGAGTGGTGATGCGATGGAGCGATGTTGAGCAATAGAAATCTTTTGTCATTGAATGTTAGTACCTTGAATGCACATCGTCATATGTGTAGTTCACATGTTTTCATTGCAAGAATACGAAGTCATATGTATTTTATGTTTGTCAAATCTAAAAAATATAGAAGTTTTAGAAGTATTCCTGATATATGTCACACATTTCAATGTTCAATGTCCTTGTTACGTTTCTAAATTTCATTCCCAAGTAATAGTATCTACTAATCCATCCTTTGGAATAGTGGGCTGTTACAAAGTGGTATCAGAGCCAGGTTCGCTCTTTGAATTCAAAATCTCCTTTCAAAGTTAAGTCTAGATTGAGTCACTAGACTTCTAGAAATCAGCTGACTATGCTCAACACTCCATCACATCAAGCTCAACCGGAATGAGGTAAATAATTTCTTTTCAAAAGTTTTGGAAATGAAAAGTTGAAAGTGAAAAGGGATGAAAATGATTTGTTTTAAAAAAGAGAGATTCCCACAATATGCAGGTATGAGACTGCATTTAAGGAAAACTTACGGGATTTGATTTGTGTTAAGTAAACGATTCTTTATCAAAGTGTGGTAATAATTTTTTTCAAGTTAAATGAAAGTTATGAGAATTGGTTGAAAGTGAAAGTTATTGCAAATGTTGCAAATGAAGTTTTATGTTATAAAGTACATAGTGATAAAATCATAAGAAAAGTTGTTGGTTCACTACCGACATATGATTGTTGATGATGTTTTTGAGGAAGATGTTGTGATGATAAGGAAGTGGTTGGTTCGCTACCAACGTATGATAATGTATGATGATTTCATACGAGAAAGTATTGACGAAGATGTGTCAATAAATGAAATGTTTGAATTCATGGAATTCAATAAAGATTTATTGTTATTAATGATTGAAAATGCTCAAAAATGGACATTATATGTCAAATATGTTATGTTGAATTTTTTTAATTCAAAGAAGTACATGCGTACAATGAGTTATGATATGAATATTTGAAATTTTATTTCAAATCTCAAAGTTGTTAATGATGATGGGTATGTTATCCCCAAAAGAACGTAGACTGTTTAAGACGCATGATCCCATTGCGAAAGAACATAGAAGGATGAATTATGAGAATTTTATTCTATTCTAAAAACAAAAGCGAGATCGAAATGAGAATCTCGAAATGAAAGACGAAACGAGAATTTATGAGCAGAAGTGGACATGAGGTCAAAATGATGATTGTCACTATGTGATAAGTGACATGAGTATAGTCTTTTTATTTGGACGTTCACTCACGACGGAACTCCAAATCGACTATGACTTATTCGTTATAAACGAAAAGAAATGTGATCAAAGAATGAATTGATCCAAGTATTGTGAGTTTTCAAAACAAGAATGAATTCGGCGCGGGCTTTTTTGCACTGCGCAGTGATTTTGTTTTGACCCGTTCTCCTTCGTTTGAATTCCGATTTACGTAAGGTTTTCACATACATACTCCTAACTCGCTGTACTTTAATTGTTATGAAGGACCCAACCCCTGATTCTTTCTCCAGAAATTACGAGAATCAGTGGAAGTTAGTTCTATGATTTTATAGAATGAGAACTTTCTGATGTGATAAGAATCTTAGGAAGTTACAAAAGGTAAGATTCGATGGTATAAGTAGAACTATGACATACATGAGAACCTTTGATGATGACCTATTACGAGTTATATAAGGTTTCAAATTATATTTCATTACCCAATTTATGTCATTGAGTTTAACTACACGACTAGTTAAATTGAGAAATCACGTGAGTTTCTCACTTTGTTTTGAAAAAATTTTAACCCAAAGGTTTATAAAGGATCCTTTTGAAACCAAGTTCTTGTGTGGTGAGAAAATATTTGTGACGGTGCAGCCACCCATATGACCAAAGAAATCTCGATGAGTCGTCATTACGGTCTTGGATCCTATATCCCAATTATTGATTCAAGGAACATATTGGTTCAAACTCTCAAAAGTACGATTATCTCGAATTTGAACCCTTACCCTTGTAAGTTGTTACGATAAGTTATCTTCAATCCTCGAACAAATAAGTATGATGTAGGTTGACTTATCTTGTCACCTAAGTTTTGGATCGTAAGTAATAGACATCAGTTATAATGTAGAAGTTCAAGATATATTTTCCTCTATGATACATATAGGTATGATGACCCTTGATGGGCTTTGCAGAAACTAATGACAGTAAAGTTATACCCCCATGTGAGTGTTATGATAATAAAGTTATGAGCGAGATACTCTTTAGCATTGAGTACAAGAGTAGAAGTAAAGGAAAATATATGATATTCTTTGAAAAAATCTCATATTATTATGTCATAACGAGAGATTACAACTTATCTTTAAGATAGTTGTTTGTCCTTAAAACCTCATTAGTAAGTTGGACATGTTTAAATAATGGAGATGCATAATATTCTTTTCAAAGAATATATATATGTAAAGAACGATAGCATCCCGATAACAAATCTCGTTTATACCTCAATTAATGAGGTTATGCTTGAGCGAAATTGATTCAAGTAAATGAGACTTGGTTAAACCAATGATAATGAGATTGAGGAATCAAGATCATTGAAATATGTGAAAAGCTAGGATAGCCCTAGCATGTAAATCAAGTATGGAGAAATATCTCCAAAGTCAAGACATGGTAATAAAATGCTTGGAATTTAAGTTATGGGGTACACATGTACTAACTTGCCAAGCTATATGTTAATAATGACGGTTCTAATCCGAATGTGATAACCAAGTATAATGAAAGTAATATTGCTTTCGGATACCATGTTCGAAAAAGGGACAAAAGTCGAGAATAGCTAAAGAAACTACAAGCTATACATTTATGAGATAGCCACGATATGATATAAGCCTCGAAACTTTATAACCCGATAAGAAAAGTAATTCCTTGAAGTAAAGAAGCTGAGTAATAAATAGATTCATTTTTTAAATGGACCTTAGTACTCTAAGTTATATCGACACAAAACGCTTGCCTTGAGTGTCATAGTAGTTAACAAACAAAATAGCTTCTATAGACTTTGCAAAGGAATACATCGAAGGAACAAATGAAAAGATTCACATGGAAGGATCTTAAGGTGAATCCATTGGAAAGTTGACCCCTCATACTTTTGTGGCAATCAATAAAGTGAGATATTAAGTATTTCTGACATTGAAATGAAGTAATCATTGAATGTCGAGAAAATGGTAAAGATATTTGACGTCGAGGCAAAAGTATAATACGTCCCAATGGACAAAGGATTTTATCCTATATGAAATGGCATGATGAAGCAATAAAGATTAAGAAGAAAAGGCGTATATCCTAAATGGATATTAAAATGATGGCGCTAAATGCGGTATAAGGATTTCTCTTGAAAAGAGTTTAAAGTAAGGATATATGAGAGATATATTCCTAAGATCGATAAAGTGAAAAGGAAATTGAATCATTCATCTTGGATTAGGAATGAATGATAGTGTCAGATACATCACGATCTCTACGATAAGTTTAAAATTATCGAGATATCAATATCAAAGATAGGTTGAGGTAGATCTAACCACAAAATGCTATTGGTAACAACATAACGGTGATGCGATACCGAAAAGGATACGATAAGCGAGGTGATAGAAGACTATAGCAAGAGAACATAATGTTCCATGGAAAGGACAATGATATATGAAATAGATGTTAAATTGAATGAGCGGAAACACCGTAGAACAAAGTCTATACTTCACACCGAAAACGAGCGAACAAAAAATTAAGAAGGCACGAAAGGTATGAGAAGATTTCTCATAATACCTATAATATTTTTATTTACCTATAATATTTTGTTCGATATAAGTGCTTCATATTCTAATATCGCACAAGTATGTGCGAAGCGATATAACCTAATTCGGGATAAGCGAATCAAGAAATGAAATTTCTTCACCTATATGAAATTATGGCGTTGCGGGCGTTGTAAGGTTTATAATTGAACCTAGGGCGCTAAGGTTCTAACAAATAAATTGGATCATAACATCTATGAGGAACGTAGATATGATTATAGAAATGAAGTTTGAAATGGATATCATTTATGTGATTAGAGACATAGACATAGTCATCCATTTGAAATTCTACACGATTTAAATTTTAGATCCACTATTGCTTACACAAATTAATTTAGAGCGGTATCACGAATGAAGGTGTAAGACATAAAATAAAGAATAAGATAAGTTGGTTACAAGGTTATTGCTTAAAGTGTTAATTCTTTAAGAGATCTTCCTTGTTTAAATCTTCCTATTGCTTTAATTTAAGTCTAGCTTATCTAGAACTATCTGTATCTGAGATGGCGGAAAAGGAGTATTACAGTAAGAAGTTAACCACAAAGCCTACAAGCTTAGAACTCTCCCGGACGTATTGGCTCTTTTATTATAATCTGGAAATGGATTTAGGACAGTTTTTAAAAAAAAAAATCACCTTTGGAAGGATGCTCGTAACTATGGAATGACGGATAAGGATGATATCCAACGACTTATCCGTTGTTTGCCAACAGACTAGCGGGATTTTGCCAAAGAAGTATCAAGAGAATATATTCTCCATGTAGAAAATTCTAAAGCTGGAGCAGATTAACTAGGATTTTTCAGTCGGCTTGATAGACCGACCCTCGTAATTAATGTATGGAAAGTCCTCATTAAGGCATTTTGGATGAGATATATAATATGGTTTTTGTAGAATGATACCCGATGTACGAAAACGAATTTTTCCGAATAAGATATGGTTACTATAAGGTAATAGTCATGCCATGCGGACCAACTAATGTACCAACCCTGTACATGAACCTCAAAAAAAAAACCGAATGTTCCACACGTACTTAGACAATTTAGTCTTAATCCTTACAAACGATGTTCTTATCCATACGAAGAGAGGAAAGAATATAAAGAACATCGGAGGACTGTCTTCTGAGCAGTTAGAGCCGAACAAATCTTGCCAAGTCGATCTTGTGAATTTTGGTTTAAAGAAGTAATATTCCTTAGACACATGGTGTTTTCCGAATGGATCAAATTTTACATGGACCACTAAATGTAAGGCCATATATATTAATGTAAGAAGAATAATAGCTTATGCATCACAATGACTTAAACCACATGAATAGAATTTCCCAACTCACGACTTGAAGTAGTAACAGTGGTATATGCACCAAAATTATGGAGACATTTCCTATATGGAATAGGTCGTGAGATCTTCACAGACCATAAAGGTTCAGTTTATTTCTTCGAGCAAAGAGACTTAAATAAGAGATAGAAAAGAGGGTTTGAATTAGTAAAAGATTCCAATGGTGTAATAAATTATCACCTACGGAAGGTTAATGTAGAATCTAATACCATAAGTTGTAAAATTCAGTTTAAGTTACGATGTATCACTACAAGAAAATGGAGAACTCATTAAAGAGTATAATCGAGGTGCCAAGATCGATTATGAGCCGTATTGCCACACTCATGATTACATCGGAAAAAGGGATCATAAAAAGAATAAAGGAAAGATGAAAGATTTGAAAGAATACGAGCTAAGAAGAGGACTGAAGGGCCGAAGGATTTTTAAAGAAGCGCCGGACTATGTCATATTGTCTAAGGGAGGGTTATATATATATTTCAAGCAATAATAAGATTAGAAATAAAATCATGAGTGAAACTCATGACTTTCCTCATACTGCTCACCCAGGCAACATTAAGATATATTAGGATTTACGAGAAAAGTTAGATAGTAATAAATGAAATGTGATATAACCACATTGTCGAGCAGTGTCTCGGTTACCAACAAGTGAAGGCATTGTATCAATGACCTTATAAGGAGTTATAATCACTAAAGATATACAAATGAAAATAGAATAACATAGCAATGAATTTTATGACGGGTTTTGCTAAAGTCATGAAGAAGTAACACTACTATATGGGTAGTAGTGGATTAACCCACCAATTATGATTCATCTCTGTCTATTCAGATGACTCATGGATCTGATAAGTTAGCTCAGTAGTACGTAAATGAATCGTATATTTACAGGGGATACCTAAAACATATCGTTTCAGATAGAGACTTCAAGTTTATTCCTAGATTTTAAAGTAGCTCACCAAAAAGGGAGTTAGACGCGAGATGGAACCTTAACATAGATGTCCACTCACGGGTAGATGGACAGTCAGAAAGGACAACCCAAACGAGAAGGATATGATGAGGATATACATGTTAAATCGAAATGCAGGTGGGAACATGTAGTACCACTTGTTAAGTTCACGTATGACCATAACTATCAAGTAACGATTAATATAGCCATATGAGGTATTATGTGAAAAGAAGTATCGACCACCACTTTATTATAATAAAGTGGGTGAGAGAAAGTATAAGGTCCTGACAGCGTAAATGAAATGATCAAGATATCTGCCAAGTTAGGCAAGGAATAAGAGAAGTTCAGGAAAGACAAAAGTATTACGCTGATACGCGTAGATCCGAACTGCATTATGAATGCAGAAATAAAGTTTCCTAAAATTTCTCTATCGAGGGAAATTATAAAGTTTAAAGTACAAAGAATGTTGAGATCACGAGATCCTAGAAATGATAGGCCCAGTAGCATATGGATTGGTACTTCCACCAAATTTGGGAAATGTATGTAATATTCCACGTGTCACAGTTAAAGAAATACGAATACGACTCAAATCACGTAATGCATCGTAATGACGTGATCCTTAACTCAAATATGAGTTGCAATGAAAAATCTATGACTATTTTGATCGTAAGATTCAATGATTAAGAATCAAGTTTGGGTCTTCAATGAAAGTCCAATAGAGAAACCATGGACAAAAGAAAATCACGTGGAAAAATTTAAGATTTTATGATGCAAAGATACCCCGAACTTTTCTGAGGTATGTAAATTTTGGGACGAAATTTCTTTTAAGGGGGGTAGAATGTAATACCGAGAAATTTAAAACTTCGATTTATAATTTATTTAACTAAATCGAGTTTGATATTAGAACGAATATTAAAATCGTCGACGTTTCGAATTTATTTCGAACAAGAAATTTTTTTAAACGAATGATGGAGATCGAACACAGTTATACGTCGAACCAGATATTTCAATAATGGATAAATTATCCCAACAAAGCACATCATTTCACATTTCCCCACAACCCTCCACTTTACCCAATACACTCATCACTCTTTTCAAACCTCATCATTACACTCAAAGAATCCTATGAAAACTATTTTACAACCTCCATTTTCTCTCAATTAATCAACCCATACTTCTTCATTCTCATTTTCAAACTTGTCGCCATTGAAGAAAACCATCAACAACAAAAAAACTGCAATAACCCTCATCCAACAAAATCACGGCAGAAGCTCATACAGAAGGGGGGTGGGGGGCTGCGCATAGGGATGTTAATTAAGGTATTAGGTTAGTTTAATAAATTTCTATTGTGCCTTAATCAAGTGGGCCGAATTTTATTATCATTGGGCCAAGGATAATAATAGAATATGCCTTGGGCTGAAATTTAAAATGATATGGGCCTAAGTCATGGGCTAGAGTTTCATTTAAGTTTAATTAATTTGGGCTTTGATCTTGGGTCGATTTTAATTACTGTTGGGTCAAGGATAATAATAAGAGATGGGCTTTTTAATAAAAGAAGGAATGGGCTAGTGATATGGGCCTTTTTAATTAAAATGGTGATTGGACCTAATGTTAAATGTGCCTCTTGAATAAATACTAGAATGGACCATGGGTTCTGGAATTAAATTGACATGGCCTTTACTTAAAATTTAAGGTGAGCTTAGATTTATTTTAATGTTGGGCCCTAGATTAAATGAAGGATGGACTCTTAAATTAAAGAGTAATCTAAAGATCAATTAATTATAGTGAGTTAATTAAACTCATGAGATTAAATAAAGTCTCTTTTTATAGCATCATTAATTAATTATGTTAAAGGATAAATTGATAATTATTCTTTTAAGTGATTTATGTATGTAATGAAATGGACTTTATGTAAGGAATGATTGGAATAAAATCCTAATTAGTGGATATTTAAGATGAATTAAATCAATTTGATTGATTAATCAAATATTGTTGGACTTTTTATTTAATCCATTTAATTAAGTTTTAATTATGGATTTACTTAATTAAATCATAGATTTAATTAATTATTAGTTGATTATGTCAAGTGGATACTTAAGAAATATTAATTCTAAGTAACTTAAGTTTATAGAATGATTATTAAAAGATGATTGAAGTAAGAGAAATTATTATTAATCGTTTAGCATCGATATTGGTTTTCTTTAATAGAAAATATGGGACGTGTGAGGTGAGAAACGCGGCGAAGAAATATTGGTTATGGATGAGTTATTGAAACTCGGAAATTTTCGATACGAGTTAACAAACGACGAAGATTAGTTACGAACTTAGGATTCATATATTATACGAATTGACATGGAGAAACATTGATGGAAGAAAAGAATGCAACGACGAAGTGTCGCCTATCGTCATGACGAGACAAACCTAATAGCCGAAGTATAGATTGTTACTAAGTCGTATCGATAACGAAAATCATGAAACTCTAAGATTTAAAAGATAACGAATTCGTTAAATCTTAACGATGCTTCTCGAAAAAAAAAATGAATGATGTATTAAATTATATTTCTAACATTGACAAGGTCCAGCGTGGACGTAAATGAAAACGACAAAGGATCACTAGCATGTATGTCAAGAGGGTCATTTATTAAGGTGGGCTTTTCTTATCCTCAAGGATAAAATTCTTTATTTATGATGCTTTCTTCGAAATGAAAAGTATTTATTTATGATGCTTTCTCTTTTGAGAAATGATGATGAAATGATGTTATGAAATTACTTGCCCAAAATATTTATGTTTTATGTATGTATCCTATCCATGAAATGTTATGAATGTTGTTGGGTCACTCCCAACTTATGAATGAAATCGATATCGGATCCTATCTTGGGAAGGCTTATACAGCTAGGATTAACGTGTACACCTAAGGTGACTGTGTGCTGTAAGGATAATTCACGGCCGGTCACGGCGTCGTAGAGGGAGGCCTCCTTCACGACGTTCGACTATGATGTTATGATAAAAGGATAAGGGATATGGATCATACATACAAGAAAAATGCTTGGCCAAGCGATGTTTATGAAAATGATGAAAATATTTTAGTAAGCACAGGCCTTTCAAATAAAACCCTTGTGTCTTACCATGATGGGCGATGTAATTTAAAGTATAAAATGTTTTGGCATAAGTCCACGAGTGCATTCTTGTACTCGACCGCATATTGTTTTTAAATGTGCGATTGAGCGATGATGCGATGGAGCGGTGTTGAGCAATAGAAATCTTTTGTTCTTTGAAAGTTAGTACCTTGAATGCACATCGTCATATATGTAGTTCACATGTTTTCATTGCAAGAATACGAAGTCATATGTATTTTATGTTTGTCAAATCTAAAAAATATAGAAGTTTTAGAAGTATTCCTGATATATGTCTCACATTTCAATGTTCAATGTCCTTGTTACGTTTCTAAATTTCATTCCAAAGTAATAGTATCTACTAATCCGTCCTTTGGAATAGTGAAACATTCTTGTAATATCCCGTAGTTTTAATACTGAATTACGATAATAAATTTCGTAATTAACATTATTAATTCAATAATTAAAATCTTAATTAGTCGACTCTTGACTTTGACCAAGCATAATTGGATAATTTACGTATGAGATTCACTGATGCTTAGTGAATTAAGGAATATAATTTCTAATATTCCTTGAACGTAATTTTCAACGTTGAATAAATTCGACGCTTTACATCTTACAAGTTATTATTAAGCAGTTAAGCTTAATTTCGAAATTCCTATTATTATAGGAATAAATAAAGTTGTAACAAACTTTATTTGAACATTTTAGAGATAATCAAACTATGAGAATTTAGAGACGTTTCAAACGTCTACGTTTAGAGATAATGCAATAACTTTAGCATATGATCTCGGAATTATAAAATTCAAATTCCTATAATTATTTTATTATTTAAGAGCATTATTTATCATAAAATAATGCCAGAAAATTTAAGAATGCAATGTACCTTATTTAATGGGTTTCGAAAACCCTAAATAATTAAATTAGGGTTTTATGATCTAAATTGTTTTTAAATACTTTTCTATGATTAAATTTATTATCTAAGGTATATAATATGTCACATAAATATGTAGTAGCTATTTTATACAAGAAAATAAAATGTTTGGAAATGTCTTAGTAATTTTCGAAATTGTGGGATTCTAAAGTATGATTTTTAATTTAATTCTTATTTAATTAATGATATATGATAATTATTATATCATTATGATGTCATTAAGGATAAAATGAGGTGTATTACAACTTGCACAAGTGGAGGTGCACTTGTGCTCCTAAGTGGCGAAAATTATGGATTTTAAGTATGATTTTATGTGATAATATCATCTTATAATTAATGAGTTGTTATGATTAGGATCTTATCATATTATGAGTTGTAAAGTAGCATTAATTAGCAAGTTGATCAACTAATGCATGGCTTATTAATGATGGCCGAAAATTTTGAAAATGAAGGTTGAAAAATATTTGATTTCATACTATATATTAATGCCATGTGTGGAGTTGAAATATTTGACTTTTCAAATTTAACTTTATACTATAATAATAATATAGTATATAATTTGATAATAATAAAAACTCATCCTATTTAATTAAGCATGGCCGAGAATGATACATTGGTGTACATATGTGATTAATTCATTTAATTCTTGATAATTATGTTATAATGTATTAATTAAATTATAATATAATATAATAAGGTATATAATATAGTAATGGAATAAAAATCAATCCTAGGCTATAAATTATAGCGATACACACACACATATTATAAGGTGTGAATTTAATTAGTTTGTGACAACTAAGATCCAATGTATCTAATTAAGGATAATCATGATATATATATATATATATATATATATATATATATATATATATATATATATATATATATATATATATATATAAGATAATGATCAAAATTTTGTCTCCTACTATAAGGAGGTGGCCGAAATGTTGAATTTAAAGCAAGTGGATTTTAGATATTTTTCATATAATAATTACAATACAAGTTGTATACATCTATAAATATAACCTAAGCACAACACTCTCCCATTTTACACCCTTAGGACCGAAACATAGGGAGAAAATTTTGAGTTCTTCAATCTTTGATCCCAAATCTTAGTTCAAATAAACCTCCGCCGATTAAATCCGTACCGATTAAAAGGTTAGGAATCTTACGATCTTCGTATACATGCTTAAATTTTCGAATTTCGTCCGTTAAATTTTAAGTTATGATCTTAGTTTATATATATCATTTTCAAAATTTTAGATATCATGCTAATATATTTAGATATTATGTTATTAAGCATGTATATTAATTATATCATGAAATTAAGCATGCTATTAAATTTAATGTTTGGACCGAAAACTTAGGGGTACTATATGTTGTTGATTATGATTTTTAATTGTTGATTTGAGTATGAAATCATGATCTAGGTTATTAAATATGCTTATATGAATTTATGTAGAATTTTTGGAAAACGTTAGCTTATATTTTAATGAATACCGAAAATATATGTATATGTTATAGTGTTGTGATATAATTCATATTTAAGTGATATAATAGCATATTAAGTGTGTAGATTCATAATATATGGTTGTGAGAATTTATTGAAATTTATAAATATTATTTGGACCTAAGTTGAAATTTTCGAACATGACTTAGGTAAATTAAATTCAATAGTTCATAATAAATAACAATTATGTTATAGTAAGCATAATTGAGGGTGATTAATTGATATATGAATTTATTGGAATTTTTAAAAATCATTTGTTGGGTTAATTATAGAAACCGAAAACCATATGTTATAAGACCAAGGTGTATAAATTTTATTTGACCTAAGTAATTACATATTATTTATCACATGATAAAATAGTGTGACATGTGAATTTATAAGAATTTTTGCACAAGTCTAAGCTATTTAATTTATAATGACCGAAAATTTCATAATATGTGTATTAATGTTATAAATTTATTTTATCAAGAATAATTACATAATATGATCTAAAATAATGTTTTAGACATAGTATGATTTTATAGGAATTTTTGGAACAAGAATTGCACATAAAATGATAAGAATTTCATAAATAGTTGAAAAAGTCAAAATGTTGACTTTTTGTTGACCAAAGTCAAAATTGTTGACTTTTGGTTGACTTGGTCAAAATAGTTGACCAAAATCGTTGACCAGGTCAGCGGCACGCATGATCGATAATGCGTGATCAATGTGACGTAGACGCGTTTAGTAACAATGCTACTTACGTTACGTAAGTGCATTAAAATGTACATTACATACTAAAAAGGTACAATACACTTTATATGTTGAGAAATTCCATAATCGACATCAATCAATTAGGAAACGTCAAAATAAGTCCAACGTTAGCCTTATTTGATACGTAGAACGTTATAGACTATGATTCGTCTCTATCAAACGTGACCGACGTACTAAAATAATTCTTACGTTAAGGTGATACGTGGACGAGGCATTGACGTAGGAAAGAGACCATAGTTGAAAGACCTACGTGTACGAGGTGGGCTTTACTCGAAATCCCTTTTATTTATGACGCTTTCATCAAAAAGTATTTATTTATGAGCTTTCAGTTGAAAATGATTATGAACTGTCATTCAATTACTTGCCCAAAATATTTATGTTTTAACGTATGTATCCTATCATATTGTTGGGTGAGCCAACTATGAATGTGAATCAGTTATTGGGTAGCTCCCAAATTTTAAAATCGATATCGGATCCTAGTCAGATGCAGAATTCCTGGCTAGGATTAACGTGTACACCAGTTTGTGACTATGAGCCGTTAGCAACATCATCGGCGGTCGTGGATCTGGTCGATCTGAGAATCCCTGACTATGTGATTGTGAGCCGTTAGCAACATCTTCGGCCGATCACGGCGTCGGTAGAAGGAGGCCTACTTCTACGGCGTGAGATCAGTTATGGACAGTTATGTAAATGATACGGATCATACGAAACAGAAAATGCCTGGCCAGGCGAATCTTTTGAGAAATGATAAAGTATTTTGGTATTCACGAGTTATTTCAACTAAAATCCTCGTGTTATACTTATGGGCAGTGTAATTAAATGAAATTATTTTGGCATAAGTCCACTAAGTGCAATCTTGTACTTAGCCTTGCATGTTTGTTTTTAAATGTGCAGGTTGAGCTGCTGATGGGATGGACAAGTGTTGAGCAGTCGGAGTTTTTGGTCGCTAATAGTTTACCTTGGATGTATATCGTCATATATGCATTCACATGCTTTCCGCTGTTCAAAACACTTTACTATACTATTTTGGATATTACTTATGTTACCTCCAGATCAGTTGAATCATTTTGTTAATGGTCTGTTGGTCTAGTTGTATGAAATCGTTGTGTGTTTATCTATAACAGTTTGAAGTCTTGAAAGGTTGTTGGTCATTATGTTCTTAATCCCTGCTTAATGGTAACAGTCCCGTCTAATCCGTACTTTAGATTGGCGGGCTGTTACAGTTACATAATTAATCGACGATTAAGATTAAACAGGGCATTACATCCTTAATAAGAAAAAAATATATATACTTAAGATCCAATTTATTTAATTTTACTTAGTAAAATGAAATATTATCGACAATTGAATTCTAAAATTTTGAATAAACAATTTTGTTTAGAAATTTAAAATATTATGTAGATTGATTATTTGATCTTAATGATAAAATAAAATCCTATAACTATATGGAAGTTTAAATTTTTCTATTATATGTATTATATTTTCATGTTATATAGTAAACATCGTTTTGTGAATGTAAGATTATAATGTGAGTATTTTATTTCATAAAAGTAATGAAAATAAGGAATTAAGTTATAAGTATAAAGTTAGTAGCATTAAATCTAATATTTATGCATATTATATTATTAAAATTAAAATGGACATATATGAATACTCTAGAAATGTAATATCCCTAAGTTTTAAAGCTTAATTGCGATAATAAAAATTCGTAAATTAGGGTTTTGTTTCGAAATTGAATTAGTAACTTATCGAATATTGATTTCGACTATCTATGATATAATGAATTCCTATATCATATTCACTAATGATTAGTGAATCAAGGAATATAGTTTATATTATTCTTTCGAAAGTATTATTTTAACGTCGATTGAATATCAATAGTTAATATTACATTATTATTTTCTAAGTGACGAAGCTTAGAATTAAAGTTCCTTATTAATGAAATGGATTAATAAAGTGATTACGACTTTATTATGAACTTTTTAAAGAGGATTCGATTATTAACGTTTTGAGACGTTTCGAACGTCAACGTATAGAGACGATTCGAAAACTTAGTCTAATGATGGAGGAATTTTAATATTTAAATTCCTATGATTATTTTATGTAATAAGAGCATTATTAATCATTAAAATAATGCTAGGGAATTAAGGAATAAATATTGAATAAATAAACAATTTTCGAAAACCCTAATTTCAAAAATTAGGGTTTTGACACATGAAATCTTTTAATTATTTTTCTTATGATTTAATTTATCATCTAAGGCTTATATTATGTCATACAGCTACTAATAGTAAGAAAATAGAATGTCTAGCACTTATATTACGCAAGTGCCGTGAGTTTTATAATTGTAGGAGTAATTGAATAAAATTTTGCTATCTTTATGCCATATGGTATTATAATTGTGATAGTAGGATATTACTATACATAAAATAAGATCATTAATGAGGGAATCAAGTGGGAAGTGTTGTGTGCTTTGTCATAGCTGTGAATGTTAACATAATGGAAAGAAGAAATTTTGGAACTCCTTTGATTTGGATTTGCTTGCATATGATAAAGTGTAGGATATTTTTATGTGGTATAAGACAAAAATTTAAAACTCATCCCTTGGAGCAATTAAAATGGCCGACGCATATTGTGGGCAAAAGTGAGGATTTTGTTTCATTTAATTGTTGATTGTGATGGTCATTTACTATGTCATAAGGAGATTCATTAAAGTAGTAGTGAGTCACCAAAAATATGTCTTGCTTTGTTTGTGTGTGTGGACCGAGAGGTGTAGGCTCGGAATTGTAATATCCCGAAGAATTAAAGCCTAATTACGATAATTAAAATTCGTAAATTAGGGTTTCGCCTCGATAATTAAGTTTGTAACTTATCGAATATTGATTTCGACTATTTATGATTTAATGAATTCTTATATCGTATTCACAATTGAATGTGAATTAAGGGATATAGTTTATATAAATTCTTTCGGCAGTGATATTTTAACGTCGATTGAATATCGATTGTTAATATTACGTAAAATTTTCTAAGTAAAGAAGCTTAGAATTAAATTCCCTTATTAATAAAATGAATTAATAAAGTCATTACGACTTTGTTTCGAACTTTTTGAGATGGTTCGATTGTTAACGTTTTGAGACGTTTTGAACGTCAACGTTTTGAGATGATTAGAAAATTTAGTCTAATGATCAAGGAATTATAATATTTAAATTCCTATGATTATTTTATGTAATAAGAGCATTATGTATCATTAAAACAATGCTAGAGAATTATGAAATAAAATGTGTAATTTTCGAAAACCCTAATTTCGAAAATTAGGGTTTTGACATATGAATCATCCTAACTATTTTTCCTATGATTTAATTTATCATCTAAGACATATATTATGTTATATATCTATAATTAGCAAGAAAATCAAATGTTGGGCACTAATATTCAAAAGTGCCGTGAGCTTATATATATTAAGGTTCAAGGATTTAAATTCTTCTATCTTTGCTATGATGTGTAATTAGATGAATCAAGTGTGATATAACTACACACAAATCAAGATCATAAACTAGGTAAATCAAGTGGGATGCTTTGAGAAGAGAGTAGCCGTATATATTTGACCAAATTAGGTTGGAGGATTATTTGAAACTCTTGTTTGATGATCTAATTACATTTGACAATGTCTAGATATTATATACATAGTATAAGACAAAAAAAAAATCTAAAAACTCCTCCTTGGGCAATAAGAGTGCCGACGTCCCTTTTGTGATCCAAAGCAAATGAATTGTTTCATTCAATGTATTGTGTAAGTGCATTTACTATGTGTAAGTGATGACATATTAGAGATGAGTCACAAGTATTAAATATTTGTTTTGCCTTGTTAATTGTGTGAGAGAGAGCCGAGAGTGTAGGGAATTAGGTGTTAAGTCTTTGATTTCATTTTACTTTAGTACATAAGTGTTAGTATTACACCAAACACATCCATCTCTTTCAAAAACACAAAATACCGTGAGCTTCTTGAGAGAAAAGAGTGTGTTCTTTAATTTTTTTCAATTATGTTTAGTATGTTATGTATAAGCATATGTATGTTATGTATCACGAAAAAATCCAATAGAACCGCACGGTTCTATTATTTATAATTTTAAGTGATATTTTGTAGCTATGAAAACAACATAATATTTGTAGCTTTTCCAAAATAAAAAGGACTAATGAAATATTCACGATAATGTGTAGTTGGTGATTCAAGATTGTAAGAAAATTATCAAGCTGTTTATTGACACATGTCCAAAAAATTTATGAAATTTGTATATTTAATTGATTGAGTGTAATAACTCTAACTTTTAATTAGTAATTAATCGACGATTAAGATTGAGCAGGCATTACATCCTTAATAAGAAAAAAAATATTTAAGATCCAATTTATTTAATTTTGCTTAGTAAAATGAAATATGATCGACAATGGAATTCTAAAATTTTGAATAAACAATTTTGTTTAGAAATTTAAAATATTATGTAGATTGATTATTTGATCTTAATGATCAAATAAAATCCTATAACTATAGGGAAGTTTAAATTTTGCTATTATATGTATTATATTTTCATGTTATATAGTAAACATCATTTTGTGAATGTAAGATTATAATGTGAGTATTTTATTTCATAGAAGTCATGAAAATAAGGAATTAAGTTATAAGTATAAAGTTAGTAGCATTAAATCTAATATTTATGAATATTATATTATTAAAATTAAAATGGACATATTAGAATGCTCTAGAAATGTAATATCCCTAAGTTTTAAACCCTAATTGCGATAATAAAAATTCGTAAATAAGGGTTTTGTTTCGAAATTGAATTAGTAACTTATCGAATATTGATTTCGACTGTCTATGATATAATGAATTCTTATATCATATTCACTAATGATTAGTGAATCAAGGAATATAGTTTATATTATTCTTTCGAAAGTATTATTTTAACGTCGATTGAATATCGATAGTTAATATTACGTTAATATTTTCTAAATAACGAAGCTTAAAATTAAAGTTCCTTATTAATGAAATGGATTAATAAAATGATTACGACTTTATTATGAAATTTTTATTGAGGATTCGATTATTAACGTTTTGTGACGTTTGAACGTCAACGTATAGAGATGATTCAAAACCTAGTCTAATGATTGAGGAATTTTAATATTTAAATTCCTATGATTATTTTATGTAATAAGAGAATTATTTATCATTAAAATAATGCTAGGAATTAAGGAATAAATATTGAATAAATAAGCAATTTTAAAACCCTAATTTCAAAAATTAGGGTTTTGACACATGAAATCTTTAATTATTTTTCCTATGATTTAATTTATCATCTAAGGCTTATATTATGTCGTAAAGCTACTAATAGCAAGAAAATAGAATGTTTAGCACTTATATTACGCAAGTGCCGTTAGTTTTATTATTGTAGGAGTGTAATTGAATAAAATTTTGCTATCTTTATGCCATATTTTATTATAATTGTGATAGTAGGATATTACTACACATAAAACAAGATCATTAATGAGGGAATCAATTGGGAAGTGTTGTGTGCATTATCATAGCCGTGAATGTTGACATAAAGGAAAGAAGAAATTTTGGAACTCCTTTGATTAGGATTTGCTTGCATATGATAAAGTGTAGGATATTTTTATGTGGTATAAGACAAAAATTTAAAACTCATCCCTTGGAGCAATTAAAGTGGCCGATGCATATTGTGGGCAAATGTGAGGATTTTTGTTTCATTTAATTGTTGATTGTGATAGTCATTTACTATGTCATAAGGTGATTCATTAAAGTAGTAGTGGGTCACCAAAAATATGTCTTGCTTTATTTGTGTGTGTGGACCGAGAGGTGTAGGCTCGGAATTGTAATATCCCGAAGAATTAAAGCCTAATTACGATAATTAAAATTCGTAAATTAGGGTTTCGCCTCGATAATTAAGTTTGTAACTTATCGAATATTGATTTCGACTATTTATGATATAATGAATTCTTATATCGTATTCACAATTGAATGTGAACTAAGGGATATAGTTTATATAAATTCTTTCGGAAGTGATATTTTAACGTCGATTGAATATCGATTGTTAATATTACGTAAATTTTTCTAAGTAACGAAGCTTAGAATTAAATTTCCTTATTAATAAAATGATTTAATAAAGTCATTACGACTTTGTTTCGAACTTTTTGAGATGGTTCGATTGTTAACGTTTTGAGACGTTTTGAACGTCAACGTTTTGAGACGATTAGAAAATTTAGTCTAATTATCAAGGAATTATAATATTTAAATTCCTATGATTATTTTATGTAAGAAGAGCATTATGTAACATTAAAACAATGCTAGAGAATTATGGAATAAAATGTGTAATTTTCGAAAACCCTAATTTCGAAAATTAGGGTTTTGACACATGAATCATCCTAACTATTTTTTCTATGATTTAATTTATCATCTAAGACATATATTATGTTATATATCTATAATTAGCAAGAAAATCAAATGTTGGGCACTAATATTCAAAAGTGCCGTGAGCTTATATATATTAAGGTTCAAGGATTTAAATTCTTCTATCTTTGCTATGATGTGTAATTAGATGAATCAAGTGTGATATAACTACACACAAATCAAGATCATTAACTAGGTAAATCAAGTGGGATGCTTTGAGAAGAGAGTAGCCGTATATATTTGACCAAATTAGGTTGGATGATTATTTGAAACTCTTGTTTGATGATCTAATTATATTTGGCAATGTGTAGATATTATATACATAGTATAAGACAAAAAAAAATTCTAAAAACTCCTCCTTGGGCAATAAGAGTGCCGACGTCCCTTTTGTGATCCAAAGCAAATGAATTGTTTCATTCAATGTATTGTGTAAGTGCATTTACTATGTGTAAGTGATGACATATTAGAGATGAGTCACAAGTATTAAATATTTGTCTTGCCTTGTTAATTGTGTGAGAGAGAGCCGAGAGTGTAGGGAATTAGGTGTTAAGTCTTTGATTTTATTTTGCTTTAGTACATAAGTGTTAGTATTACATCAAACACATCCATCTCTTTCCAAAACACAAAATACCGTGAGATTCTTGAGAGAAAAGAGTGTGTTCTTCAATTTTTTAATTATGTTTAGTATGTTATGTATAAGCATATGTATGTTATGTATCACGAAAAAATCCAATAGAACCGCACGGTTCTATTATTTATGAATTTTTCGTGATATTTTGTAGCTTTGAAAAACAACATAATATTTGTAGCTTTTCCAAAAGAAAAAAAGGACTAATGAAATATTCACGATAATATGTAGTTGACTGATTCAAGATTGTAAGAAAATTATCTAACTGTTTATTGACACATGTCCAAAAAATTTATGATATTTGTATCGTTAATTGATTGAGTGTAATATCTCTAACTTTTAATTAGTAATTAATCGACGATTAAGATTAAACAGGGCATTACATCCTTAATAAGAAAAAAATATATATACTTAGACCATCTCTAACGGTACTGCAAATTGCATTTTGCAGTACCAAATCATCTCCAGTCATCCTCTAAAACCCATCGCAAAATGCGTTTCCAATACCTTTATGAGCAGTAAAGCGCATTTTGCGTTATTCTCGTTCATCGAACGATATGCTTTATCATCTTGCAAAATTACATCTTGATCCTAGAATTGATGATAATTAGAAAATGAGTTGAAGGAGATGACCATTACGAAAAGAAGAAGAAGTAGTGCTGGAAGAAGAAGAAGAAGAATGGATGGAAGAAGAAGAAGAAGCGGCTGTGCAATGAAGAAGAAAGGGAAAAGGGTTTTTATTTTTGTTTGAGCTATTTGTTTTGTGACAAATACGTAGCATGGCCCAAAATTCTTATAAAATGGGCTATAATTTTGTATACGTTTCTTATTTGTATTATTAGTATAATTTAAGAAATTTCCTAAGTTAAATAATTTTCTCTTATTTAATAATAAATAATTTAGTATTTTTTATTGATTTATAATGACTAATTTATCTAATACTAGTATTAAATTATTAGCTCATTTAAGTATTAAATTGTTAATTGAAAGGTTTGAATCTTGAATGGATTTAATATAAAATATTAAAAATATAAAAGTTTATTTTGCAAAAGTATAAAAAGTGATATGAGAGAGATATATCGAAAATATTCTTTTGTATTAGAATTTGAGTTTGGATTGGAGATGAATTACTATTTTATGAGACAATTCTTGTAAAATGGTGTTAAATTTAGTGTTGTGTATTGGAGATGGCTTAAGTAATTAAGAAATACATCATCTAACTCAGGTGAATCAACCAAATTCGAAGGAAAGAAAAAATATATAAAATATGTCTTAAACATGTTCAAGACCATTTTGTCTACAAGCTCAAGTGAAATGCATAAATCTTGTTGCTCTTTTTTTTTCCAAGACAATAATATGTCTTAAACATGCTCAGTTTCATTTATGTACTACAAGACAATAATAAAATAAACATAAAGATCTAATACTTAACCATAAAACACACAACAAACCACTAAACTATATGCGAAATAGATCTATAATAAGGAATGATCTAATAGTGCAGTAAATCGTAATCGGATCCTCCAATATTGTTGAAATATGAAGGATATGCACCAGTTGCAAAAGGATTTGGTTGACCTTGTTGTTGAGCTCTTTTCTGTAAAATACGCGCTCTTTCAACTTCAGTATATGCACGAACATGAGGATCTTGTATGGAGTTCAAGTCCATATATAGTATTTTATTTTCTTCCTTCATTTCTTTGAGTGCATAGTTCTTAGCTTGATTTGATAAGTGGTGTTCCATTTGAGCTTTAGACGTCTTCATGTCCTCCGCAAGCTGCTCATTTTGTTTTTGCAAAGCAGCAATCACAGATGCTGTTTCGTCAGACTGCTTCCTCTTTAATTTTGCTTTATTTCTTCCATGGGGTCTTGATGATGAAGAACCACCAAGGATATTGTCATCGTCCCCATCTAAGCTCATAGTAAATGAAGATAAATCTGGTGAGGCTTGTGAATCAGGAGTAGGATTTTCTGAGTCGGAAGAAAATCCGCGAGATGGTTGTCTGGAGCTCCTAGCACAATCTTTGAATTTTTCAAAATCCTTAACAATGTCCCAAACATGATTTAATTTCCAACCTGCTTTGTACATTGGATCATCTTTGAACAATTGATTCACTTGTTTCATCTGCAAGTAATTATAAATAAATTAATATCATTTAAAAAGAGTAATTCTAAAAAAAATACTTAATACTCACAATATACTCATTTGAAACACCGCTTTGGTGTCTGCTTTCAATTGCTCTTATGCATCCGTGATATTTCTTTGTTGCTTTCTCAATAGTTTGAATCGAGCACGCATAGATCTCGTATACGCTCGTCCCAATTATCTCCTTTTGATTTGTTGTAGCTAGCTTCAACACGAGACGAAATCGATCGATGATTGATATATCCCAATTCTTTGGATCTTGTGAAATTTCCAAGTAAACTTGACATAAGAGGATGTCTTCTTCATCAGTATAGTTAGATTGACGACGAGACATTTTTCAAGAAAAGATGAAGATACAATAAGAAGTTAGAGGATGTCTTCTTCGTCTGAGCATGTTTGCATTTTATAAAAAAAAAAAAGCACACGGATTGTGTTTTTTGCTTTTTGTTATGAACGGTTGAGATCAAAAGCATACGGATTGTGCTTTCTTATAGATGAATGGCCGAGATTGATTTCTGCTTTTTGTTATGAACGGTTTAGATCAAAAGCACACGGATTGTGCTTTCTTATAGATGAATGGCCGAGATTGATTTCTGCTTTTTGTTATGAACGGTTGAGATCAAAAGCACACGGATTGTGCTTTCTCAGTAGGATGAATGGCCGAGATTGAATTCTGCTTTTTGTTATGAACGGTTGAGATCAAAAGCACACGGATTGTGCTTTCTTATAGATGAATGGCCGAGATTGATTTACGCTTTTTGTTATGAGCGGTTGAGATCAAAAGCACACGGATTGTGCTTTCTTATAGATGAATGGCGAGATTGATTTACGCTTTTGTTAGGAGCGGTTGAGATCAAAAGCACACGGATTGTGCTTTCTTATAGATGAATGGTCGAGATTGATTTACGCTTTTGTTATGAATGGTTGAGATCAAAAGCACACGGATTGTGCTTTCTTATAGATGAATGGCGAGATTGATTTACGCTTTTGTTATGAGCGGTTGAGATCAAAAGCACAGTTGTGCTTTCTCGATGGGATGAATGGCCGAGATTGATTTACATTTTTGTTATGAACGGTTGAGATTAAAAGCACACGGATTGTGCTTTCTTATAGATGAGATCAAACCATTATATATTCAAGATATGATCAAGACCATTTCTTCACACCATTCATCCTACTCTTTGCTCACATACTTATTTTTTCCTAAATATCTTCATTCCACAAATGAATCCATATCATTGATTTCATCTTCCTCGTCAGATGACGATGGAGATGTCAAACAACAAACAATTTCCTTCAACAACAACAAAATCGCCAACGTAGAATCGACAACAACAACGATGATTCAATACCTTCGAATCAACAAAATCGTCAAATAACACATGGTGGTTCGGTTCAGTCATATTGTCATCAATCGTGACCGAGTGGCTGCTCATGCTAGATTGCATGGTGATTATTTTCAGATAATCCATTATACAATGAGGCCATATTCCGTAGGAGATATCGGATGTCTCGTTCATTATTCCTTCGCATTGTTGTTGCGGTTAAGGAACACGATCACTACTGCACAACGACCAGATGGAACCGGGAGGCTCGGATTATCACCCCTTCAAAAGGTAACAGCAGCTACTCGTATATTGGCATATGGTTTACCAGCAGATGCTACAGATGAGTATGTCAAAATAAGTGAGAGCAGTGCAATTGAAAGCCTCAAAAAATTTTGTCGAGCAATAATAGAAATTTTTTCAACTCAATATTTGAGGACACCAACATCTAGTGATATTGCTAGACTTCTCTATATTGGTGAAGAACATGGATTTCCAGGAATGTTAGGCAGCTTAGATTGTATGCACTGGAAGTGGAAAAATTGTCCTACCGGATGGAGCGGTTCATATGCAGGTCGTAGTGGAAGCCCTACTATTATTCTCGAAGCTGTAGCGGATTATGATCTTTGGATATGGCATGCTTATTTTGGTTTGCGAGGCACAAACAATGATATTAACGTGTTGGAGTCGACTCATCTTTTCCACAATCTCACGCAAGGTATTGCTCCTCCAGCTCATTATGTTATACAAGGAAAAGAATATAACATGGGTTACTACTTGGCTGACGGTATATATCCTAAATGGTCTACCATTGTACAAACAATTCATGAGCCTCGTACTCCAAAGACATGTCATTTTGCAATGAAACAAGCATGCGAGAAAAGATGTAGAGCGTGCGTTCGAGTTCTCCAATCACGTTTTGCAATTGTAGCAGTCGATGACGATCTTGGGAGAAAGAAATATTGCATGACATAATGATTACATGTGTCATTTTGCATAATATGATAGTTGAGGACGAACGTGGCGTTAGTGCTCCAATTGAAGCTCGCAAGAAAGCCACAAATTGACGTCGAAATAGCGACGGTGAAAATGTCCGATTTCAAGAGTTCGTATCTCGATATAGAGCAATAAGAAATAAAGAGGCTCATATGGAACTTCGAAATGCATTAATTGAACATTTGTGGGAAGAATACACCAACTCCCAGTGTTGAATGACAATGTATTTCATTTGCTTTAAATTAATATGTATGTTGTGATTTAATTTAATACGTATGTTGTAGTTTAATTTAATATTTTTTTAATCATGTAATTTTCTCTTATTTAATAAATAATAAAATTTGTATATAATTTATTTTTTTATTTATTAATAATCAAGTTTTGATGATTAATAAATATATTTATATAAAATTAGTAATTAAATTTTTGTGTTAGTATGTAATTTGAAGAAAATATAAAGGTATGATTGTAAAAGTATAAAAGTAGTGTGAAAATGAATATATGAAGAATATTCTTTTGGGTTTGAATTTAGTGTAAATGGTTGGAGATGAATTCTTGTTTGATGTGACAGAATCTTCGAAATGGGTTTGAGTTTGGAGTAAATGGTTGAGTTGGCCTTAAGATCCAATTTATTTAATTTTCTTAGTAAAATGAAATATGATCGACAATTGAATTCTAAAATTTTGAATAAACAATTTTGTTTAGCAATTTAAAATATTATGTAGATTGATTATTTGATCTTAATGATCAAATAAAATCCTATAACTATAGGGAAGTTTAAATTTTGCTATTATATGTATTATATTTTCATGTTATATAGTAAACATCATTTTGTGAATGTAAGATTATAATGTGAGTATTTTATTTCATAGAAGCATGAAAATAAGGAATTAAGTTATAAGTATGAAGTTAGTAGCATTAAATCTAATATTTATGCATATTATATAATTAAAATTAAAATGGACACATATGAATGCTCTAGAAATGTAATATCCCTAAGTTTTAAAGCCTAATTGCGATAATAAAAATTCGTAAATAAGGGTTTTGTTTCGAAATTGAATTAGTAACTTATCGAATATTGATTTCGACTATCTATGATATAATGAATTCTTATATCATATTCACTAATGATTAGTGAATCAAGGAATATAGTTTATATTATTCTTTCGAAAGTATTATTTTAACGTCGATTGAATATCGATAGTTAATATTACGTTAATATTTTTCTAAGTAACGAAGCTTAGAATTAAAGTTCCTTATTAATGAAATGGATTAATAAAGTGATTACGACTTTATTATGAACTTTTTATTGAGGATTCAATTATTAACGTTTTGAGACGTTTCGAACGTCAACGTATAGAGACGATTCAAAAACTTAGTCTAATGATTGAGGAATTTTAATATTTAAATTCCTATGATTATTTTACGTAATAAGAGCATTATTTATCATTAAAATAATGCTAGGAATTAAGGAATAAATATTGAATATATAAGCAATTTTGAAAACCTAATTTCAAAATTAGGGTTTTGACACATGAAATCTTTTAATTATTTTTCCTATGATTTAATTTATCATCTAAGGCTTATATTATGTCATATAGCTACTAATAGCAAGAAAATAGAATGTTTAGCACTTATATTACATAAGTGCCGTGAGTTTTATAATTGTAGGGTGTAATTGAATAAAATTTTGCTATCTTTATGACATATGGTATAATAATTGTGATAGTAGGATATTACTACACATAAAACAAGATCATTAATGAGGGAATCAATTGGGAAGTATTGTGTGATTTGTCATAGCCGTGAATGTTGACATAAAGGAAAGAAGAAATTTTGGAACTCCTTTGATTTGGATTTGCTTGCATATGATAAAGTGTAGGATATTTTTATGTGGTATAAGACAAAATTTAAAACTCATCCTTTGAGCAATTAAAGTGGCCGATGATATTGTGGGCAAAAGTGAGGATTTTGTTTCATTTAATTGTTGATTGTGATGGCCATTTACTATGTCATAAGGTGATTCATTAAAGTAGTAGTGAGTCACCAAAATATGTCTTCTTTGTTTGTGTGTGTGGACCGAGAGGTGTAGGCTCGGGTTGTAATATCCAGAAGAATTAAAGCCTAATTACGATAATTAAAATTGTAAATTAGGGTTTCGCCGATAATTAAGTTTGTAACTTATCGAATATTGATTTCGACTATTTATGATATAATGAATTCTTATATCGTATTCACAATTGAATGTGAACTAAGGGATATAGTTTATATAAATTCTTTCGGTGATATTTTAACGTCGATTGAATATCGATTGTTAATATTACGTAAAATTTTCTAAGTAACGGCTTAGAATTAAATTCCTTATTAATAAAATGAATTAATAAAGTCATTACGACTTTGTTTGAACTTTGAGATGGTTCGATTGTTAACGTTTTGAGACGTTTTGAACGTCAACGTTTTGAGATGATTAGAAAATTTAGTCTAATGATCAAGGAATTATAATATTTAAATTCCTATGATTATTTTATGTAATAAGAGCATTATGTATCATTAAAACAATGCTAGAGAATTATGAAATAAAATGTGTAATTTTCAAAAACCTAATTTGAAAATTAGGGTTTCACACATGAATCATCCTAACTATTTTTCTATGATTTAATTTATCATCTAAGACATATATTATGTTATATATCTATAATTAGCAAGAAAATCAAATGTTGGGCACTAATATTCAAAAGTGCCGTGAGCTTATATATATTAAGGTTCAAGGATTTAAATTCTTCTATCTTTGCTATGATGTGTAATTAGATGAATCAAGTGTGATATAACTACACACAAATCAAGATCATAAACTAGGTAAATCAGTGGGATGCTTTGAGAAGAGAGTAGCAGTATATATTTGACCAAATTAGGTTGGAGGATTATTTGAAACTCTTGTTTGATGATCTAATTACATTTGGCAATGTCTAGATATTATATACATAGTATAAGACAAAAAAAATCTAAAACTCCTCCTTGGGCAATAAGAGTGCCGACGTCCTTTTGTGATCCAAAGCAAATGAATTGTTTCATTCGATGTATTGTGTAAGTGCATTTACTATGTGTAAGTGATGACATATTAGAGATGAGTCACAAGTATTAAATATTTGTTTTGCTTGTTAATTGTGTGAGAGAGGCGAGAGTGTAGGGAATTAGGTGTTAAGTCTTTGATTTCATTTTACTTTAGTACATAAGTGTTAGTATTACACCAAACACATCCATCTCTTTCAAAACACAAAATACCGTGAGCTTCTTGAGAGAAAAGAGTGTGTTCTTTAATTTTTTTCAATTATGTTTAGTATGTTATGTATAAGCATATGTATGTTATGTATCACGAAAAAATCCAATAGAACCGCACGGTTCTATTATTTATGAATTTTTCGTGATATTTTGTAGCTATGAAAAACAACATAATATTTGTAGCTTTTCCAAAATAAAAAAAGGACTAATGAAATATTCACGATAATGTGTAGTTGACTGATTCAAGATTGTAAGAAAATTATCAAACTGTTTATTGACACATGTCCAAAAAATTTATGAAATTTGTATATTTAATTGATTGAGTGTAATAACTCTAACTTTTAATTAGTAATTAATCGACGATTAAGATTGAACAGGGCATTACATCCTTAATAAGAAAAAAAAAATATTTAAGATCCAATTTATTTAATTTTGCTTAGTAAAATGAAATATGATCGACAATGGAATTCTAAAATTTTGAATAAACAATTTTGTTTAGAAATTTAAAATATTATGTAGATTGATTATTTGATCTTAATGATCAAATAAAATCCTATAACTATAGGGAAGTTTAAATTTTGCTATTATATGTATTATATTTTCATGTTATATAGTAAACATCATTTTGTGAATGTAAGATTATAATGTGAGTATTTTATTTCATAGAAGTCATGAAAATAAGGAATTAAGTTATAAGTATAAAGTTAGTAGCATTAAATCTAATATTTATGAATATTATATTATTAAAATTAAAATGGACATATTAGAATGCTCTAGAAATGTAATATCCTAAGTTTTAAACCACAATTGCGATAATAAAAATTAAGTAAATAAGGGTTTTGTTTGAAATGAATTAGTAACTTATCGAATATTGATTTATTCGCCTATGATATAATGAATTCTTATATCATATTCACTAATGATTAGTGAATCAAGGAATATAGTTTATATTATTCTTTCGAAAGTATTATTTTAACGTCGATTGAATATCGATAGTTAATATTACGTTAATATTTTTCTAAGTAACGAAGCTTAAAATTAAAGTTCTTTATTAATGAAATGGATTAATAAAATGATTACGACTTTATTATGAAATTTTTATTGAGGATTCGATTATTAACGTTTTGTGACGTTTCGAACGTCAACGTATAGAGATGATTCGAAAACCTAGTCTAATGATTGAGGAATTTTAATATTTAAATTCCTATGATTATTTTATGTAATAAGAGAATTATTTATCATTAAAATAATGCTAGGGAATTAAGGAATAAATATTGAATAAATAAGCAATTTTCGAAAACCCTAATTTCAAAAATTAGGGTTTTGACACATGAAATCTTTTAATTATTTTTCCTATGATTTAATTTATCATCTAAGGCTTATATTATGTCGTAAAGCTACTAATAGCAAGAAAATAGAATGTTTAGCACTTATATTACATAAGTGCCGTTAGTTTTATTATTGTAGGAGTGTAATTGAATAAAATTTTGCTATCTTTATGCCATATTTTATTATAATTGTGATAGTAGGATATTACTACACATAAAACAAGATCATTAATGAGGAATCAATTGGGAAGTGTTGTGTGCATTATCATAAATTGAATGTTGACATAAAGGAAAGAAGAAATTTTGGAACTCCTTTGATTAGGATTTGCTTGCATATGATAAAGTGTAGGATATTTTATGTGGTATAAGACAAAATTTAAAACTCATCCTTGGAGCAATTAAAGTGGCGATGCATATTGTGGGCAAATGTGAGGATTTTGTTTCATTTAATTGTTGATTGTGATAGTCATTTACTATGTCATAAGGTGATTCATTAAAGTAGTAGTGGGTCACCAAAATATGTCTTGCTTTATTTGTGTGTGTGGACCGAGAGGTGTAGGCTCGGAATTGTAATATCCCGAAGAATTAAAGCTAATTACGATAATTAAAATTAAGTAAATTAGGGTTTCGCCTCGATAATTAAGTTTGTAACTTATCGAATATTGATTTCGACTATTTATGATATAATGAATTCTTATATCGTATTCACAATTGAATGTGAACTAAGGGATATAGTTTATATAAATTCTTTCGGAAGTGATATTTTAACGTCGATTGAATATCGATTGTTAATATTACGTAAATTTTCTAAAAGTGAAGCTTAGAATTAAATTTCCTTATTAATAAAATGATTTAATAAAGTCATTACGACTTTGTTTGAACTTTTGAGATGGTTCGATTGTTAACGTTTTGAGGCGTTTTGAGCGTCAACGTTTGAGACGATTAGAAAATTTAGTCTAATTATCAAGGAATTATAATATTTAAATTCCTATGATTATTTTATGTAAGAAGAGCATTATGTAACATTAAAACAATGCTAGAGAATTATGGAATAAAATGTGTAATTTTGAAAACCTAATTTCAAAATTAGGGTTTTGACACATGAATCATCCTAACTATTTTTCTATGATTTAATTTATCATCTAAGACATATATTATGTTATATATCTATAATTAGCAAGAAAATCAAATGTTGGGCACTAATATTCAAAAGTCTTGTGAGCTTATATATATTAAGGTTCAAGGATTTAAATTCTTCTATCTTTGCTATGATGTGTAATTAGATGAATCAAGTGTGATATAACTACACACAAATCAAGATCATTAACTAGGTAAATCAAGTGGGATGCTTTGAGAAGAGAGTAGCAGTATATATTTGACCAAATTAGGTTGGATGATTATTTGAAACTCTTGTTTGATGATCTAATTATATTTGGCAATGTGTAGATATTATATACATAGTATAAGACAAAAAAAAATTCTAAAAACTCCTCCTTGGGCAATAAGAGTGCCGACGTCCCTTTTGTGATCCAAAGCAAATGAATTGTTTCATTCAATGTATTGTGTAAGTGCATTTACTATGTGTAAGTGATGACATATTAGAGATGAGTCACAAGTATTAAATATTTGTCTTGCCTTGTTAATTGTGAGAGAGAGAGAGCCGAGAGTGTAGGGAATTAGGTGTTAAGTCTTTGATTTTATTTTGCTTTAGTACATAAGTGTTAGTATTACATCAAACACATCCATCTCTTTCCAAAACACAAAATACCGTGAGATTCTTGAGAGAAAAGAGTGTGTTCTTCAATTTTTTAATTATGTTTAGTATGTTATGTATAAGCATATGTATGTTATGTATCACGAAAAAATCCAATAGAACCGCACGGTTCTATTATTTATAATTTTTCGTGATATTTTGTAGCTTTGAAAACAACATAATATTTGTAGCTTTTCCAAAAGAAAAAAAGGACTAATGAAATATTCACGATAATATGTAGTTGGCTGATTCAAGATTGTAAGAAAATTATCTAACTGTTTATTGACACATGTCCAAAAAATTTATGATATTTGTATCGTTAATTGATTGAGTGTAATATCTCTAACTTTTAATTAGTAATTAATCGACGATTAAGATTAAACAGGGCATTACATCCTTAATAAGAAAAAAATATATATACTTAGACCATCTCTAACGGTACTGCAAATTGCATTTTGCAGTACCAAATCATCTCCAGTCATCCTCTAAAACCCATCGCAAAATGCGTTTCCAATACCTTTATGAACAGTAAAACTGCATTTTTGCGTTGTTACTGTTCATCGAACGCATATGCTTTATCATCTTGCAAAAATTACATCTTGATCCCTAGAATTGATGATAATTAGAAAATGAGTTGAAGGAGATGACCATTACGAAAAGAAGAAGAAGTAGTGCTGGAAGAAGAAGAAGAAGAATGGATGGAAGAAGAAGAAGAAGCGGCTGTGCAATGAAGAAGAAAGGGAAAAGGGTTTTTATTTTTGTTTGAGCTATTTGTTTTGTGACAAATCGTAGCATATTAAAATTCTTATAAAATGGGCTATAATTTTGTATCGTTTCTTATTTGTATTATTAGTATAATTTAAGAAATTTCCTAAGTTAAATAATTTTCTCTTATTTAATAATAAATAATTTAGTATTTTTTATTGATTTATAATGACTAATTTATCTAATACTAGTATTAAATTATTAGCTCATTTCGTATTAAATTGTTAATTGAAAGGTTTGAATCTTGAATGGATTTAATATAAAATATTAAAAAATATAAAAGTTTATTTTGCAAAAGTATAAAAAGTGATATGAGAGAGAATATATCGAAAATATTCTTTTGTATTAGAATTTGAGTTTCTGGATTGGAGATGAATTACTATTTTATGAGACAATTACTGTAAAATGGTGTTAAATTTAGTGTTGTGTATTGGAGATGGCTTAAGTAATTAAGAAATACATCATCTAACTCCAGTGAATCAACCAAATTCGAAGGAAAGAAAAAAAATATATAAAATATGTCTTAAACATGTTCAGTACCATTTTTGTCTACAAGCTCAAGTGAAATGCATAAATCTTGTTGCTCTTTTTTTTCCAAGACAATAATATGTCTTAAACATGCTCAGTTTCATTTATGTACTACAAGACAATAATAAAATAAACATAAAGATCTAATCTTAACCATAAAACACACAACAAACCACTAAACTATATGCCAAATAGATCTATAATAAGGAATGATCTAATAGTGCAGTAAATCGAATCGATCCTCCAATATTGTTGAAATATGAAGGATATGCACCGATTCAAAAGGATTTGGTTGACCTTGTTGTTGAGCTCTTTTACGTAAAATCTGCGCTCTTTCAACTTCAAGATATGCACGAACATGAGGATCTTGTATGGAGTTCAAGTCCATATATAGTATTTTATTTTCTTCCTTCATTTCTTTGAGTGCATAGTTCTTAGCTTGATTTGATAAGTGGTGTTCCATTTGAGCTTTAGGCGTCTTCATGTCCTCATATTGCGCTTCATTTTGTTTTTTGCAAAGCGGCAATCACGAATCTTTGTTTAGTCGCATCGCTTCTTTAATTTTGCTTTATTTCTTCCATGGGGTCTTGATGATGAAGAACCACCAAGGATATTGTCATCGTCCCCATCTAAGCTCATAGTAAATGAAGATAAATCGGTGAGGCTTGTGAATCGGGAGTAGGATTTTACAGTCGGAAGAAAATCCGCGAGATGGTTGTCTGGAGCTCTAGCACAATCTTTGAATTTTCAAAATCATAACAATGTCCCAAACATGATTTAATTTCCAACACGCTTTGTACATTGGATCGTCTTTGAACAATTGATTCACTTGTTTCATCCGCAAGTAATTATAAATAAATTAATATCATTTAAAAGAGTAATTCTAAAAAAATACTTAATACTCACAATATACTCATTTGAAACACCGCTTTGGTATGCGCTTTCAATTGCTCTTATGCATCCGTGATATTTCTTTGTTGCTTTCTCAATAGTTTGAATCGAGCACTGCATAGATCTCGTGTACGCTCGTCCCAATTATCTCCTTTTGATTTGTTGTAGCTAGCTTCAACACGAGACGAAATCGATCGATGATTGATATATCCCAATTCTTGGATCTTGTGAAATTTCCAGTAAACTTGACATAAGAGGATGTCTTCTTCATCGGTATAGTTAGATTGACGACGAGACATTTTTCAAAAGATGAAGATACTGATAAGAAGTTAGAGGATGTCTTCTTATACGAGCATGTTTGCATTTTATAAAAAAAAAAAGCACACGGATTGTGTTTTTGCTTTTTGTTATGAGCAGTTGAGATCAAAAGCATACGGATTGTGCTTTCTTATAGATGAATGGCGAGATTGATTTACGCTTTTGTTATGAGCGGTTTAGATCAAAAGCACACAGATTGTGCTTTCTTATAGATGAATGGCGAGATTGATTTACGCTTTTGTTATGAGCGGTTGAGATCAAAAGCACGGATTGTGCTTTCTCGATAGGATGAATGGCGAGATTGAATTACGCTTTTGTTATGAGCGGTTGAGATCAAAAGCACACGGATTGTGCTTTCTTATAGATGAATGGCGAGATTGATTTACGCTTTTGTTATGAGCGGTTGAGATCAAAAGCACACGGATTGTGCTTTCTTATAGATGAATGGCGAGATTGATTTACGCTTTTGTTAGGAGCGGTTGAGATCAAAAGCACACGGATTGTGCTTTCTTATAGATGAATGGTCGAGATTGATTTACGCTTTTGTTATGAATGGTTGAGATCAAAAGCACACGGATTGTGCTTTCTTATAGATGAATGGCGAGATTGATTTACGCTTTTGTTATGAGCGGTTGAGATCAAAAGCACACGGATTGTGCTTTCTCAGTAGGATGAATGGCCGAGATTGATTTCTGTTTTTTGTTATGAACGGTTGAGATTAAAAGCACACGGATTGTGCTTTCTTATAGATGAGATCAAACCATTATATATTCAAGATATGATCAAGACCATTTCTTCACACCATTCATCCTACTCTTTGCTCACATACTTATTTTTTCCTAAATATCTTCATTCCACAAATGAATCCATATCATTGATTTCATCTTCCTCGTCAGATGACGATGGAGATGTGCAAACAACAAACAATTTCCTTCAACAACAACAAAATCGCCAACGAGAATCGACAACAACAACAATGATTGATACCTTCCGAATCAACAAAATCGTCAAATAACACATGGTGGTTCGGTTCAGTCATATTGTCATCAATCGTGACCGAGTGGTACTGCTCATGCTAGATTATGCGGTGATTATTTTTCGATAATCCATTATCTGATGAGGCCGTATTCCGTAGGAGATATCGGATGTCTCGTTCATTATTCCTTCGCATTGTTGATGCGGTTAAGGAACACGATCACTACTGCATTACAACGACCGGATGGGCAACCGGAGGCTCGGATTATCACCCTTCAAAAGGTAACAGACTACTCGTATATTGGCATATGGTTTACCGGCAGATGCTATGATGAGTATGTCGAAATAAGTGAGGCGGTGCGATTGAAAGCCTCAAAAATTTTGTCGAGCAATAATAGAAATTTTTCAACTCGATATTTGAGGACACCAACATCTAGTGATATTGCTAGACTTCTCTATATTGGTGAAGAACATGGATTTCCGGGAATGTTAGGCGACTTAGATTGTATGCCTTTGGAAGTGGAAAAATTGTCCTACCGGATGGGCGGTTCATATGCGGTCGTAGTGGAAGCCTACTATTATTCTCGGTATGGCGGATTATGATCTTTGGATATGGCATGCTTATTTTGGTTTGCCAGGCACAAACAATGATATTAACGTGTTGGAGTCGACTCATCTTTTCCACAATCTCACGCAAGGTATTGCTCCTCCAGCTCATTATGTTATACAAGGAAAAGAATATAACATGGGTTACTACTTGGCTGACGGTATATATCCTAAATGGTCTACCATTGTACAAACAATTCATGAGCCTCGTACTCCAAAGACATGTCATTTTGCAATGAAACAAGAAGCATGCAGAAAAGATGTAGAAACGTGCATTCGGAGTTCTCCAATCACGTTTTGCAATTGTAGCAGTCGATGCGATCTTGGGAGAAAGAAATATTGCATGACATAATGATTACATGTGTCATTTGCATAATATGATAGTTGAGGACGAGCGTGGCGTTAGTGCTCCATTGAAGCTGAAGAAAGCGCCACAAATTGGCGTCGAAATAGCGGCGGTGAAAATGTCCGATTTCAAGAGTTCGTATCTCGATATAGAGCAATAAGAAATAAAGAGGCTCATATGGAACTTGAAATGCATTAATTGAACATTTGTGGGAAGAATACACCAACTCAGGTGTTGAATGACAATGTATTTCATTTGCTTTAAATTAATATGTATGTTGTGATTTAATTTAATACGTATGTTGTAGTTTAATTTAATATTTTTTAATCATGTAATTTTCTCTTATTTAATAAATAATAAAATTTGTATATAATTTATTTTTTTATTTATTAATAATCAAGTTTTGATGATTAATAAATATATTTATATAAAATTAGTAATTAAATTTTTTGTGTTAGTATGTAATTTGAAGAAAATATAAAGGTATGATTGTAAAAGTATAAAAAGTAGTGTGAAAATGAATATATGAAGAATATTCTTTTGGGTTTGAATTTAGTGTAAATGGTTGGAGATGAATTACTGTTTGATGTGACAGATACTGTAAAATGGGTTTGAGTTTGGAGTAAATGGTTGGAGTTGGCCTTAAGATCCAATTTATTTAATTTTTCTTAGTAAAATGAAATATGATCGACAATTGAATTCTAAAATTTTGAATAAACAATTTTGTTTAGCAATTTAAAATATTATGTAGATTGATTATTTGATCTTAATGATCAAATAAAATCCTATAACTATAGGGAAGTTTAAATTTTGCTATTATATGTATTATATTTTCATGTTATATAGTAAACATCATTTTGTGAATGTAAGATTATAATGTGAGTATTTTATTTCATAGAAGCATGAAAATAAGGAATTAAGTTATAAGTATGAAGTTAGTAGCATTAAATCTAATATTTATGCATATTATATTATTAAAATTAAAATGGACACATATGAATGCTCTAGAAATGTAATATCCCTAAGTTTTAAAGCCTAATTGCGATAATAAAAATTCGTAAATAAGGGTTTTGTTTCGAAACTGAATTAGTAACTTATCGAATATTGATTTCGACTATCTATGATATAATGAATTCTTATATCATATTCACTAATGATTAGTGAATCAAGGAATATAGTTTATATTATTCTTTCGAAAGTATTATTTTAACGTCGATTGAATATTGATAGTTAATATTACGTTAATATTTTTCTAAGTTACGAAGCTTAGAATTAAAGTTCCTTATTAATGAAATGGATTAATAAAGTGATTACGACTTTATTATGAACTTTTTATTGAGGATTCAATTATTAACGTTTTGAGACGTTTCGAACGTCAACGTATAGAGACGATTCAAAACTTAGTCTAATGATTGAGGAATTTTAATATTTAAATTCCTATGATTATTTTACGTAATAAGAGCATTATTTATCATTAAAATAATGCTAGGGAATTAAGGAATAAATATTGAATATATAAGCAATTTTCGAAAACCCTAATTTCAAAAATTAGGGTTTTGACACATGAAATCTTTTAATTATTTTTCCTATGATTTAATTTATCATCTAAGGCTTATATTATGTCATATAGCTACTAATAGCAAGAAAATAGAATGTTTAGCACTTATATTACGCAAGTGCCGTGAGTTTTATAATTGTAGGAGTGTAATTGAATAAAATTTTGCTATCTTTATGACATATGGTATAATAATTGTGATAGTAGGATATTACTACACATAAAACAAGATCATTAATGAGGGAATCAATTGGGAAGTATTGTGTGATTTGTCATAGCCGTGAATGTTGACATAAAGGAAAGAAGAAATTTTGGAACTCCTTTGATTTGGATTTGCTTGCATATGATAAAGTGTAGGATATTTTTATGTGGTATAAGACAAAAATTTAAAACTCATCCCTTTGAGCAATTAAAGTGGCCGACGCATATTGTGGGCAAAAGTGAGGATTTTTGTTTCATTTAATTGTTGATTGTGATGGCCATTTACTATGTCATAAGGTGATTCATTAAAGTAGTAGTGAGTCACCAAAAATATGTCTTGCTTTGTTTGTGTGTGTGGACCGAGAGGTGTAGGCTCGGAATTGTAATATCCCGAAGAATTAAAGCCTAATTACGATAATTAAAATTCGTAAATTAGGGTTTCGCCTCGATAATTAAGTTTGTAACTTATCGAATATTGATTTTGACTTTTTATGATATAATGAATTCTTATATCATATTCACAATTGAATGTGAATTAAGGGATATAGTTTATATAAATTCTTTCGGCAATAATATTTTAACGTCGATTGAATATCGATTGTTAATATTACGTAAATTTTTCTAAGTAACGAAGCTTAGAATTAAATTCTCTTATTAATAAAATGAATTAATAAAGTCATTACGACTTTGTTTCGAACTTTTTGAGATGGTTCGATTGTTAACGTTTTGAGACGTTTTGAACGTCAACGTTTTGAGACGATTAGAAAATTTAGTCTAATGATCAAGGAATTATAATATTTAAATTCCTATGATTATTTTATGTAATAAGAGCATTATGTATCATTAAAACAATGCTAGAGAATTATGGAATAAAATGTATAATTTTCGAAAACCCTAATTTCGAAAATTAGGGTTTTGACACATGAATCATCTTAACTATTTTTCCTATTAGGAATCGAACAAGCTTTGTATATACGTTAAAATTTTTGATTCCCAACCGTTCGATTTTAGTATACATGCTTATGTTATAAATGAGAAAAATATGAAAATTATGTTAGCATGTTTAGTTGTTTACTAATTATGTTTAGTATGTTATGTATAAGCATATGTATTGTTTTAATTAAGGCCTAAGCATGTTATAATTTTTTTTTATGACCGAAATTTATATGGTTCAAGTAGTTATGGATTAACGATATATGTTGATAAAGGAGCTCGTTGTGAATTGTTAGCTAATTTTAAAAATAATATGCAATGTTTTTATAATTACCGAAAATTATTTGAAAATGTATGTTGATGTACAAATTATTGTTTAAGTGATATTATAGCATATTATTGATCTAGGGCCTTGATTAGGTACTATGTGAATTTACTATAATTTTTAGAAAATGTATGTTCATGTAATTAAAATTTTCGAGAGGTATATGGTGGGGTATATTGATTTTGAGTTGTAAATGTTGGATATTATGCTAGATTAATGATATAGGATGATGTTTAGGCATTGTGGAATTTTATTAGAATTTTAGAAAAATATTTGGTTATATTTGTAAAAAAATTCGAGAGCTATAAGTATAGGAAATGTGATGTCCAATTTTCCTATAGCTAATGTTAATACATATTAATGATCCTAGTATAATATGGTGTATTATGTGAATTTAGAAGAATGTTTGGAAGAAGTTTGAGAAATTTAATAGAAAGAGCCGAGAGCTTAAGGTGTGAAATTAAGGGTTTTAAATCCTTTATATCAAGAAAAATAATATATTATGTACTTAGAAAATATTTTAGACCTACTAAGAATTTATGGGATTTTATAAACATAGTATACTATGTTTATGGCGAAACGTTATATTAAATAACGTTAGGTGCGAAAATAATATGAAATGTATAAGTTAGGTGATATTTAAGTAAAATATAAATCATGTTTATTGATTAACGTGAAAAATCGAGAATTAGGATGAATTGATAAGAAATCGATTGAAAATCGATTTATATGGAAATTAGTTAACAAATATATAAATAATTCGAAAAATAAGTTAAGAAAGTCAAAATCGTTGACTTAAGTCTAAACGTATGATATACGTTGAATAAATACACTAATACGTGTAAAACGTATTAAATCTATAAGAATATCTCATTTGTGAGAAACGATTTCATAATTGAAATCATTTTATCGAAAGACGTTAGTATAAGTTCGACGTTTAACCTAAATGGTTAAAATGAGATCGTAGATCATATCTCGTCTCTATCGAAGTACGATAAATTATTAGTTAAGATATACGAATGAAGAGACGTACTAATTTAGTTAAAGGGTGCGAAATATTATATTATAAAGTTATCAAAGTTTATTAAACTTTGACGTTCTCGAAAACGTAACCAACGTACTAAATTAGTTTTTACGTAAAGGTGGGACGCGGACTTGATCAAGCGACGTAGAAAGAAATCGTATTTTGAGAAATCGACAATCCAGGTGGGCTTTACTATACTCAAAAACATAAAATGCTTACCAAATGATTTATTTACGATGCTTATTTGCAAGAAATGAAGATGAAATGATTTATTTAATTACCTGCCCAAATGTTTATGTTTTATGTATGTATCCTATCCATGAACGAATTGTGAATGTTGTTGGGTAGCTCCCAACTTATGAAATGATTGAATTCGTATCCTTGTTAGTACCCGCAAGGATGATTGAGAATTCGTATCATGTGCCGGAGTGGCAAGGATTTTTGTGCACTATTTGGTGACTGTGTGCTGAAAGGGTTCTCGGTCGGTCACGGCGTCCGTGGGAGGAGGCCAGCGATCGCCTTTTCACACGTAAAGGTGTAAGTATAGGGTGGCAGTATCGTATCCACGAGATTGTATCACGAAAACATAGAAGCTAGCTCGGCGATAATTGATATTATTCAAGCACAAATAAAGGATGAGAGGTTTTGGGCGTCGAATTTAAATCCAAAGCAAAGGTAACAACAAGAAAATAAACTAAAGCAATAAAATATCAAGGAAACAAATATCGAAAGACTAACCCTGGGATGCATTAATCCTATCCACAATGATGTTTATCCTACTTATTACTAACCATTTTAATCCGGACAAGATGGAAGATCACATATGTAGCCAACAACTTGATTCGACAATTGTGACGATTGATTACTAATTTTCCCTATTCTTTATTACGTCTACAGAGGAAAATAAGCAACTCGAAAAGGATCACAAAGAATATGCTTCCTCGAATGTTCCTATCTCGATTCGACTCGAGGCTTATCCGTATCATACATTCAAGATCGATTGACAATTAAAGCAGTTACATAATTAGCGGCAACTATGATATGCATCAAAATTGATCGAAATCAACACATATAAATAAGCACCAAGAATCGTGAATCGATGCACGGAAGGTAAATAACAACGATAGGAATCACAACATATAGGATAGAATCATGCAAACCCTAGGATTAGAGCAGAAATTAGCTAGACATAATTAACGACATAAAGTAAGAAATAATCATAAAAGCGAAATTAAATTGATAAAACCCGTAGGGTGGCGTACGAAGAACAATCGTTGGTTTAAATCCCAACGTCGGCGGAAAAGCGGAAAGCGGTGGAATTCTTGGACGAAAACGTTCGAATCGATAACAATGCGAAGAACTAATGTAAAGCGATGGATAACTATTGCTATAACTAATCTAAATCAAAGCTAAAGCGAAAATAAATGAAAAGCAGATAAAACTTAGGAAAAGCGTGCAAAATCGCTTGGGGTCCGTTGGGGCGCGGTGAAACCTATTTATAGATTAGGGTGAAAACCCTAATTTTAAGTCTGCCGCCTCGCCTCATGGCCGGGCTCATGACATGACAGCGGTCGCGAGGTTCAGGCGTTTTGGGCGTTACAGGCGATTTCTCATGACATGAGCTCGCGCCGGCTCTGCTGCGACTTCCTTTGTTTAGCTCAGTTCTCTCGTGTCCGAACTCCAGTGCGATCCGTTTGCGCCTATGGACTCCTATCGAGATGCTATTTAACATTGTAAACTTTTCACATCCATATTTTCATATCCATTTAATCATCTTTGGTTACATCTTTGCTTATCATCAATTATCACTGAAAAGCCTACAAAACACCAAGAGAAACCCCAAGAGCGATATCTTCTAGAAAAGATAAAACATTAAGAATCGATACATAAACGCACATTAAGCGAGCTAAACTCATCTTCAAATATCAACTATAAGCGTGTAAAAGCGCGTTTATCGGCCCACCTTTACGACGCGAGATGAGTTTATGAGATGTTATATGAGAAAGGATATGGATCATACATACAAGGAAAATATGTCTGGCCAGACAAATATTTATGAAATGATGAAAATGTTTTGTAAGTACAAGGCCTATTCAAATAAAACCCTTGTATCTTACTGTGATGGGGCAGTGTAATTTAAATTGATAAAATGTTTTGGCATAAGTTCACTGAGTGCATTCTTGTACTCAACCCTGCATGTTTGTATTTAAATGTGCAGGTTGAGCAGATGATGGATGGAGGTGTGTTGAGCAGTCGGACCCCTTTTGATAATGAAATGTTAGAAACCTTGACTACACATCGTCATATGTGTATTCACATGTTTTTCCGCTGCGATAGAACACTAAGTTTATGTTTTGATGTTGATAGTTTAATACCTTCGGATCATTTGAATTCTTGTGTTAAGGATCTGTAGGTCTAATTCTGTAATATCCCAGAGAGGTGTCTGCTTGAAATTAGCCTTAATAAGAGATGTTAATAATATATATATTTTTTTTAGGAAATCTTTTTGTTTAAAAAAAAATTAGGAGCTCGAATAGTTTCTCATTAGCATGCATTATCATGATATGTAAATAAATTTTGAATTATTAATCTCACTACCTGATTAATTTGATTACGTGCATTTATATAATAATCATAATAAAACATATATAACCATATAAAGTTATTACTTAATTATATATGAAAGTATTTATAACTGCAGGAAGCTAGTACATTTTAAATAAGAAGATGATGATAATATAATTGAGCACCCAGTGTGTATGCAAATTTGATTTTTTTATTATTTAAACTACTAACATATTGCATTTTACGTGTATGGATAAGTTAGTTCTTAATAATTAAATATCTAAATAAAATAATATATGCATACATGCTTCTAAGAAAATGATTAGAAGCTCCATATATTAATTACATGCTACAACTTGCACTATACAAATATTAAGTGATAATTTAATTAATTATATAGTCTACTTAAATAATTAAATACATATATACATAATATTAGTTGAGCAGATGTTTTCCAATGTGTATGATATGTATCACTCTCTCTCTATATATAAATGTGCATGTGTGTGTGATATATATATATATATATATATGGATAAGTGGGTGGTAGTGTGCATGTGTCGTGCATATGAATACCAAGAGAGTGTGTGTGTTGTATTGACCGTGTGTGTGTGTGTGCATGTAGTGAGTGAGTGTGTGAGTCGTGTCAGTGTTTTGTGGGTGTTTGTTTGCATAGGATTAGGGGTGACATTTGTCATCCATGAAGCCTCAACCCACCACCTCACCCTTTTTCTCTACTTCACAGTTCACACACCAGACAACCCACTCCCTAATCCATTTTTCTCTCTCAATTAACTTGCTCTCTGAACCTCTCACCCCATCTTTCTCTTTGGGTAACAAACCTCACTGTACACATCATATATCCCTCTCTACACCACACGGCACCCTCATCTCCTCCTCTCAATTCTTCTTCAATTGAATACAATACTCTCGACACTCGCACACCTCGTAGCCGACAACAGTGAGCTCCACGTCTTTTTCATAAATCTCGGATCCTTGTTAAATCATTTGAAAGGTATACACCCTTGAGCTGGTAGCATTTGAACCATATGTATGCATGTGTATCAATGTATTTGAATATGTTGGGTTTGTACATATTGTACATATATGCGATTGGATGTTGAATTAATAAGTAACTTTATGACTTGTGATCATTGTATGATAGTTGGAAGCGATTGCATGCTTGTGTCAATGATTTTAGATGTAAGTTGGGGGTGATAAATACACCATTTTCATATATTATATGTGTACACATGAAGTGTTCGATGAAATGCATGAAAGAAATTAATGAAACTATGAAAACTGGAAGTTGGCTGCGCGAACAGTAAATACATGGAATTAATTGACTAGGTTGTAGTCATCCGATGAATACCAAATTTAACTATGTTTTAATGAAACATGTCTAGCGTGTCTCTGTAAAATTTCAAGTCAATCCAAAGTGTTTTACTATTTTAATTGTATTTTACAAACACACTGCACAAAACTGTTAATGCATTACAGTAAGTCTATGAAATTACCCTGTTCATCACCCACGGTTTGGGGCTTTCGTTTTGATTTTGGCTAAATGTAAAACTATGAAATTTGGTATAAAACTAATTTAGCATGTGCAGAATCTTTCTGTAAATTTTCAGAATTTTCTAAAAGTGTTTACTATTTATTCCAGAATTTACGAACGAACTGTGCGAAGCTGCCTCTGTAACGATAACTTGTAGTAAAATAATTTTATCTCTCAATCTATTTTGAATCGTTGAGTGAGGTTTTTTCTGAATTAAACTAGACTCAAATGGCTTTTCAATCTGATGGGTTGCATTTTCAGATTCTTTATAGTAAGCTCTCAGTGAATTTTTAAAGTTAATGCATTACAGTAAGTCTTTTTGTCAAAACTGCCTAAGCCTAATTCCTATTTTAATAAACTACTCAAGTCCGACTTTTGCGAGAGATGTTCGATCCGTTTGTAATCCGATTTTGATTTTAGCTTCTTCATAAGAAATGTTCTTTACCATGTCTAGTTGTAATCTGGAAAGTTTGATCTCAATCCAAGATCTTTAGGTATGCTTTTCGTCCACCTAAATTCACCTCCCCAAAACTGTCCGTTTCAACTAGTTAACTTTGAGCTCCCGTATCTCTTGATGTGTCGGGTATCTTTTGAGTCTTTCTTAATGAAACATGTAGTTCTTGTTACAAGGTTTCTAAAATGGGATCTTTCAGCCATTTTAGTGTTGTGAGTCAAAAGTTACGAGCCTCGCAAAATCGCTCGTCGTTAAGCCAAATCTGGAAATCATGAAAAATATTTAGAGTCAAAAGTATAGAAGTTAGTTCGAGTTGCCCACTTTGAGACCCTATATCTCCAGAATCATAACTCTTTTGGATTCGATTCCTTCTTAGAACTTGTAGTACATATTTAGAGGTTTCCATAATGTGTCTTTGTACAGCCATACATATTTTGAGTCGAGAGTTATGAATTGTCAAAGTGTGTCACTTGAGCTGTTTTGCTGAAAAATAAACACTTGAAATTTGACGAAGTGTTGGAACTCACCTATGTGAAATATGCCTTATGTGACTAACATGCTATTAATTGATGCATTCATTCATGTTATGTCGCAAGTACATTAGAACATTAATAAGATGCACGAATTGTGATAAAACAACACAACATGGTATTTTTATAGAAACATGCCTTAACGGGAAAATATGTGACTTCGTGCTACTACATGATCAGTTGACTGCACATCATAACATGACATGCATTAAAGTAGATATATAGGCTCTAATGTCCAATGGATATTTCAACTCCAAAATCTTAAGATCGAGAATAGACAGGCTTAGGGCCTCGGACTTGGATTTCGAGGAATCCTTTATTAGTAAACGTATTTAAAAACTAGACTTGTCTTGTAGGACTAGTTAAAGTTCATCCAAGGACAACCAGTGAAGGTGTACGAGTAAGACAAGCTGTTGGTACCACTCCGGTGACAGGTGGGATCTATTTTCTGCAATGTATTTCGGGTTATTAAGCCCCAAGATGTTTAGTGAAATTGAGAATTGCATGCTGTTTTATGCTCATTACTTGGTGCTGACCTTGGAGCGGTTAAACCGCTACGGCTTCGGCCGGGAGTAGTTAACGATCGTGCCTCGAGCTAAGTACTGGTTGAGGTAGTGTACACGGAAGTCCGGGCTAGGTGAACTTGGCCAAGTTCCCTAGTCTTGGCGAAGGCGGCCATTAGTGGAACGTTGTTTCCCCCTATGGTCTAGTAGGTAGCAAAGATGTGATGAGCAAGGAAGTATATCGCGATACGAGCTCTGCTCGGAGAAAACTATGTTTTGCATATATAGGGATAAATTATTTTACTTTTAAAACCTCCCTATGATATGTGATTTAGCATGCACTATTCTCAACTGCTTATGAATTGTTCTTTATTAAAATGGGGCACAAGATCCCACTGAATACGCTAGTACTTAGCCCAAAACTCTTTTCAAATGTTTTCAGGTTGAGGAGCTAGCATGGCCGAGCGAGACGACTATGACACCTAGGCATTGACTGGTCGAGAAATCCAAAACTCATGGTAGTCTAGTTTCTAATATCTTTACGAAGCTATAAACACAGGCGTTGACTATGTCAGTGTTTGTTTTCATTGTCAGTGCTTAGTCAAAAACATAGGCCCTATATCGGGATGACATTTGCACCACCACATTCTCATGTCAAGATTTTGACTATTTCACTATTTACTCGAATTTAATTGCCTTTTTAAGTTATCTGTTCGCTAGGATTTCATCATAAATTTGTTGTTCTGATAAATATATATTCTATTGCCTAAATATATATAATATTATAAGTGTGACTATTTTTCTTCGTTTCCTTTGTCCTTTCCTTATTTCACTCATAACCATGTGATATCTCTCTGTCCCGACCTAGCTGGTCGGTGGGATATTAAATTCCACATGTAAATTATGTGTGCCTTGTATATAATGGTTGAAGCTTCATAGTTTACTTGAATTTAGTCCCACAAGCCTATGATTAATTCTCTTTTATGTTCCTTGATTATTGTTCCAAGTATTAGTCCTCGTTAATCCGTCCTTAGGATTAGAGGGCTTTAAGAAAGTGGTATCGGAGCAGTTTGCTCTTTGAATCCAAAACCTTCTTTCAAAGTCAAGTCTAGATTGAGTCACTAGACTTCTAGAGATCAGCTGACTATGCTCAACACTCCATCACATGAAATTCAACCAGAATGAGGTAAATGATTTCTTCTCAAAAGCTTTGAAAAGAAAGGATTCCAAGAATATGTAGGTATGAGACTGCATATTTAAGGAAAACTTACAGGAATTGAAATCATGTTTTAAAAGTGAAGGAATGTTGTGAAGTTTAATTAAAACGAAAGTTACGAAAAAGGATTGAAAGGAAAATTCAAAAATTATTTTGGAATCATGTTTTGAAATTCATGAAAGATATGAAATTGATTTGAAATCAATGGAAAGTTATGACAAATGATATGAAATGGAAGTGATGCAAAGTGATCAAAGAGAGAAATGAATGAGTATGTTCGAAAATGAACATGAATGGCCAAAGTTGAAACGATGAATTTTTCGAAATTCAAAGCAATATGTATGTGTAAACGAGCTATGTTCTCAATTTTTGAAATTTTTTTTTATCTCAAGATTGATTATGACAAATGATGGATATGTTATCTCAAAAAGAACATAGACGATATAAGAAGCATGATCACGTTGTAGGGAAATCTGATTTTAACCCTCTCCCGAGGATCTATCTTAGATGTTTAATTCACCATACATTGATTATATTCCTATCATGCACCTATATAATTAATTGCAACACGTAGGGGTTTTCTCGTTTTACCTTTGAATGCAATAGAATTGGATTGGATCGAGACTGGTGCTTTGATCTGTTGGGTTGTATCCGGTTGCCCAATCTCGAATATCGGTGAGGATAAGCTATGGAGAATGCTACTGAAAATCACTCTCCTTCCTCTAGTATTTTGAAAATTATCTCTCCCAAGCACTATGGGATTCTCGAAAATTGTGATAGGATAATTGAGGATTAGCCTTGATTTTATCTCTTACCTTATATTTATAATGCATTACCATAATCCCATAAGGAAATGATCCATGCATATCCCATAAATATAATAATATCCTATGGATAAAGAGAATCAAATCATATCCATAAGAGAGAGGCGCGATTTTCCTCTAACCGAACTGGATGGGCCAGCCAGGATCAAATAAAAGGAATAAAGATGGGCCTCAAATAAATTAATTATCTTATGTTCACCCGAACATAAATTAATTTATAAACATTCATTCATGCCACTAGAGAATAAATCTTGACTTACCCTTTATTACGAAGTTGAGTCGGGCTTGCACTTAGACATTCTGAATCCCGTATTTAAGATATCATGCGTCCATTAATTATTTAGAGCATTACATGCTTAAAATAATTAATATCTTTAATTCCTTAAGTAGTACCACTCGACCTTATTATTGTACTTGAGCTAACTCAACATGCGGGGTTTAGTACAATAAACCTTTTGAGCTCCTTAAGGGGCGTCATCATCTAAATGGATACGGTGACTCGTCTGAGATAACTAGCATGACATACAAGCACTGCCACCACACAAGATTCGGAGAATATTGGGTTAGATCATATAACCATCAACCATAACAAGTCAAAGGGTCAGCAACTCATACTCACCTAATACCTTATCGAGGTTTAGATCATCGTAAGTCACCGAGATCTAGGTTCTTCACGACGGTCAGATAGAAGAACTCATCTCACTATGATCCATCAATACGTTAGAGACGTACCAGCATAGATAAGCAACCAAGTCAAGTCAATTCTTATCTATACCGCAGCCTATACCGACAACTCGTCCTCAAGTTGTCTCGGTAGTGATTCTTTTATATCTCATTAAGCTTGACCAATCATACGGACTTACGTGATCTTCTACACTTGTATGATCTAACTTATATATGAGATAAGGGGACACGAGATATATGCAATCAAGTAATCAATTCAGATAGGAGATTGTAATAGTGGTAACAGGAAACATTGTATACAAGCTCAACCAAAAGAACATAGAAGTACGAACTTCCTTCCATTACGAGAACAAAAGAAAAAGAACGACATGAAAAATGAAAGTAAAGTTAGACTCGAGATCGAAAGCAAAAGGGTGATACGAAAATGAACGACTTCGATCTCGGCATTGTATGAACGACGTTGGCATTATTATGTAAGACCTCGTCCTTGGCAATTAACATTATAACTTCGGCATTGTCTTCGACTTCAACTTCGATGTCGATATTTTGGACTTCGACTTCGGCGTCGACCTTGTCGACTTCGACTTTGGCTTCAGCGTCGGCATTAACGACTTTGACTTCGGTTTGGGCAACTACGATTTCGACCTCGGTATTGGAAAATGACTTCGGCAATAACCTCGACATCGACAACTGAAAATACGACTTCGACCTTGTTGACTTCGACCTCGGCGTGGGCGCGCGGGCTTTTCTGCACTTTGCAGTGATTTTGTTTTAGTCCGTTCTCCTTCGTTTGAACTCTAATTTATGCACGGTTTTTGCCTACGTACTCCTAACGCACTGTACTTTATTTCCTATGAAGGAACGAATCCCTGATTCCTTCTCCAGAATTTACGAGAGTCAGTGGAAGTTAGTTTATGGTTTACTTAGAACGAGAACTTTATAGTATGATAAGAATTTCAGAATGCTACTAGATAGTAAGCTTCCCAGTAATGTAAAGAAAGCTATAACGTATGTTGTATATGAGGACCTTTCCTGATAACATTTATCTGCTATTTAGATGTGTTTGGATTGTCTTAATTGCCTTATAGATATGTCCAGTTTATCCTATATGCTTAACAGATGCGTTTAAGTTTATCTTATCTGTTTATCAGATATATCTAGATTGACTTTTGCTAGTTTTGTCTGTGACAGATGGCGAGGACGCGTCGCACCGCTAAGAGGAGGTTAGGGCCGAGAGCTACGCCAGAGGAAGTGATTCGCATACCGTACTTATGGAATGTGCTGGGGTGACAGCTTGGGAGAGTTCCTGATGCATTATCTCCGACACTGGATGGATGCACGTGAGTATGGCGTGATGGATTTTGATGGAGTTAAGCGCCTCTTGACTCTATTACCGTGTGATTGGGAATACTATGCCAGGGAAGTGTCGGGTGATTATATCTACCGCGTGGACGGTAATTATGATTTGATCGCAGACCTACTGAGGTTCATCAACCATCTGAGCTATGTCTACAGCGTGTATAGGGTTGCACCGAGAGGACTTATCTTCCCCCGAGAGGGTATACTTGGCGCGATGACTCGCCAGAGTGGCTGTATACGGAGGTTCCTCGAGTGGTCGATCTCGTGGTATCGAGATATCTGGAAGCAGGAGACCGACCTGCATATGTGACTAGGGCATCACGACCGAGAGCTTTGGGGATGCCATCTTTCCCCCACTGTCGGTTGGACATCCATCACGACCACCACTCCCGGTCCTACCATCGATGATGGCGCCACTGCCTCCAGCAGTGCCATATCCTCAAACGGTGCGTATGAGGTTGTCTGATCCTCACGATGATTATAGTCCAGTACGTGATATACATGCCATCGGGGATGACGGGGTAGGACCATCTCGGGTACGAGCACGTGAGGATGATTCTGATGAGGGCTCCGAGGAAGAAGAGAATCTGGAGGAGGATCCTGAAGAAGAAGACCCGGATGAGGATGAGTGGTAGAGGCTTCAAACGATGATAGTGGATGTAAATTTGTGTAGATATGTATAGTATAGTATGTGTGTAGCGTGTTTGGTAATGTAAGGTAGTAGAAATAGAAGCTTAGTATTTTTGTAACGCTATGTAATTAAGTATGTTAGTTGACGATGGTTAAGTTAGAAGAAGTGCCAGTATGTACTCGACTTTCTTTTGTGTTGGCTACTTGTACTTAACAGTCCTCTTGGAGGCAAAATTTTCATATATATATACATGATGACCCAGAAATGGGCTTTTGCGGCAAAAATGAGTATGACAAGGATGGATGGTTTTATTAAAGCTGTTTGATGATAAGATTATATGATGATGTTATATATGTTTAAATTGTGATAATGATATGCGATGTTAATTATATGTTTTAAATAACGAGATCTTTGCTAGAGCGAGATCTTGAGCGGGGAGTTAGGGAAGATGAAGAGGAAGGCGAAGAGGTAGGGAAGAGGTAGGAATTCCACTACAGGAAAATGAGGATATACCACAACCACCCCACCCCCACCGATCGTAGAATAGAAGAACTTTTCCTTAAGCGAAACCAGCTTCTTTTAATAGAAAGGGAAGTCCAGACAATGCGGAACAATGGATAAGGACCATGGAAAGAATTATCGACTTTCTTAGATGTATAGCGCAAGAGCGACTGTCATGTATCACCTTTCAACTCACTGGACCTACTGACTTCTATTGGGAAGCTAGAAGGAAAATTTTAGCACCAGAACAGATGGACGATTTTACTTGGGAGGATTTCAAAAGGGAGATGTATGAGAAATACATCCCAAAGAGTTATAGGAAGAAGAAGGAAAGTGAATTCTTCAATCTGAAGCAAGAAAGAATGTCTGTAACAGAGTATGATCGCACTTTTACGATATGTCAAGATATGTTCATGATCAAGTGAGCACGGATATGAAAATATCAGAAAAGTTTAGAACTGGTCTAAGGTCAGAGATAAGGATGTCTCTCGCCAGTCAAGGAGATTTAACCTACTCTGAGGCTCTTGGTGGGCTTTGGATATTGAGGCGACTATGCGGAGGATAAGCGGCCTGGCTCGGATGCAAAATCTGATGGACAAGGGTAAAAGAAATTGGGAAGGGAATTTCAGTAACAACAACGGAGGGAATTTTGGAAATTCGAATAACAAGCGGCCATAGCGAGGCGTGGCACCTCGAGGCGGGGAATGGAGAAGGCAGGTCTTTTCCTCCATGGGAGGTCCACAAGAGCGAGATAAGGGCTCTTCGCCCAAAATGCCAAAAATTTCACAAGGAAGTGTGCTTACTGGTCAATTGTTTTAAGTGTGGTGTGAAGGGCCACTATGCTAATAATTGCCCAGGGATACGCCCGGGAATAGTGGGAAGGCCAAACCAGCCAGGCCATGCCCAACCACTCAGGGCTATTCAATATCAGCCCCAACCACAGCATCAACGTCAGCAATAACAACGGCAACAGCCACAGTAGCAACGTCAGCAATAGCAGCCACAACAACAACAACAGAATCAGCAATGGCAAGCACCCCGTCAGCCTCAACCGACCCAGGCTAGAACTTATGCTTTATCTGGGAGGCGGTTGAGCAGAACCGAGCACAGGCGGTATGGGAAAACTTCTCAACATACCTGTTATACTTTTGTTCGATACGGGTGCTTCTCATTCCTTCATAGCAAGAGCATGTGTTGATATGTTGGAACTTAGATCTGAAAAAGCGAATCAGGAAATGAGAATCTCTTCACCCATAGGAGGGATTATGACTGTTACGCATGTTTGCTCGAACCTAGAGTTGAACCTAGGATCACTAAAGGTTCTGGCGAATAACTTGAACATAATACCTATGGGATATGTAGATATAATATTAGGGATGGATTGGTTAGCATAAAACCATTCCACAATTCTGTATAAGGAGAGGAAAATTTCGTTCCATTTTCCTGAACAAGAAGCTACGAGCTTTCATGGAATCAACATGGGAAAGAAGATCCCGATTATATCAGCGTTGAAGGCAAGAAGAATGATAAACAAGAAAGGATGTCGCGCATTTCTTGTTTACCTAAATGGAGAAGATAAAACGGAGATAAAAGTTGAAGATGTGGAGATTGTTCGAGAATTTCCAGATGTTTTTCCTGAAAATTTACCAGGATTACCCCCTGATAGATAGTTGGAATTCACCATCGACTTGGAACCAGGATCGGCTCCAGTGTCAAAAGCACCTTATCGAATGGCTCCAAAGGAACTTGAAGAACTGAAAATCGAATCAAAGCTGTTGGACCTAGGTTTTATCGGACCTAGTGTATCACCTTAGGGAGCACTGTCTTATTTGTCGAGAAGAAAGATGGTTCCTTGAGAATGTGCATAGATGATCGGGAACTGAATAAACAGACACTCAAGAACAAATATCCACTGCCAAGGATAGATGACTCGTTTGATCAGTTACGAGGAGCAAGTGTGTTCTCGAAGATTGACCTCAAGTCGGGTTATCATCAACTCGAGTGCGACCGGAAGGCGTGTCTAAAGCTGCATTCCGAACGAGATATGGCCACTATGAGTTTATAGTTGTGCCATTCGGATTAACAAATGCACCAGCCGTATTCATGGATCTCATGAATAGAGTGTTCCATCCATACTTAGACAAATTTATCTTAGTCTTCATAGATGATATTCTTATCTATTCAAAGAATGAAGAAGAACATAAGGAACACGAGGACGGTTTAGCAAATCTTAAGGTGCGAGCGACTTTTGCTAAATTCGGCAAATGTGAATTTTGGCTTAAGGAAGTAATGTTCCTTGGACACATTGTGTCGGCGAGATGGAATTAAAGTGGATCGGGAAAAAGTAGAAGCGATGCAAGGATGGAAATCGCGAGAACCCAAAACGAAATCGAAGTTTTTAGGATTAGTGGTTACTATCAAAGATTCATTGAGGATTCTAAAAGATAGCAAGGCCGATGAAACACGCTACTCGAAGGAATCAAATTTACTTAGGCGAAGAATGTGAGGCAAATTTCCAAAAGCTCAAAGAAAAGTTAACAAGTGCGCCCGATACTAGCGGTTCGAAGCGGACAAAGAGTATGTGGTTTATCTTGATGCTTCCAGAATGGACTAGGTTGTGTGTTGATGCGGAGAGAAAAGTGATAGCTTATGCATCACGACAACTTAGACCACATGAATTGAATTATCGACTCATGACACGGAACTAGCGGCGATGAGTACATGCACTAAAGATATGGAACACCATCTCTATGGGGTGAGGTGTGAGATCTTTGCAGATCATAAGAGCTTGAAACACTTCTTCGAGCAAAGAGACTTAAACATGAGGCAAAGAAGATGGCTCGAATTGGTAAAGGATTACGGCGTGGTATAAATTATCACCGGGTAAGGCAAATGTGGTGGCGATGCCTTGAGTCGTAAGAATCAACCCAAATTGGGGAGTCTCTTTACAAAGGAAGAAAAACTCGTTGAAGAGTTTGAAAGAATGAGGATAGAGGTGATTGAACAACCAGAGACGATCATGAGTCGTATTACTACACTCATATTGACGTCTGATTTGAGAAAAAGAATAATAGACGAACAAAGGAAGGATGAGAAGTTGGAAAGAACAAGAGTCAAGGTGAGAACTGAAGGGTTGAAAGATTTTAGAGAAGCATCAGACAATGCCTTATTGTTTGAGGAAAGATTGTGTATTCCAAACAATGACGAGCTTCGAAACGAAGTCATGAGTGAAGCTCATGATACTCCTTATACCGCCCACCCAGGCAGTACTAAGATGTACCAAGATTTACGAGAAAAGTTCTAGTGGGAAGGCATGAAACGAGACGTAGCCTATTTTGTAGAGCGTTGTCTTGTTTGTCAACAAGTGAAGGCATTACATCAACGACCCCACGAAAAGTTACAGCCTTTGAAAATACCCGAATGGAAATGGAAGGAGATAGTGATAGACTTCGTTACGGGTTTGCCAAAGTCGAAAAGAGGGAACACTGCTATATAGGTAGTAGTGGATAGACTCACCAAGTGTGCACATTTTCTGCCAATTCAGATTACTCATGGATCTGATAAGTTAGCCCGATTGTGCGTAAAAGAAATTATGCGCTTTGCATGGGGTACCAAAATCTATCACGTCGATAGAGATTCCAAATTCACTTGAGATTACGGGTTAGCTTACAAAAGAATTGGAGTGCAGTTGAATTTTAGCACGGTATTTCATCCACAGGCCGATGGGCAATCGGAAAGGACGATTTAAACACTTGAAGATATGGTGAGAATAGTAGTGTTGGATCGAGGTGCAAAGTGGGAAGATGTTTTACCCCTCATTGAGTTTGCCTACAATAATAGTTATCAGCGACGATTAATATGGCCCCATCTGAAGCCTTATATGGAAAGAAATGTCGATAACCACTTTATTGGGATGAAGTAGGTGAGAGAAGAATTTTAGGGCTGATCTGATAAATGAGATGATTGAAATCGTCCGTCAATTAGGCAACGAATAAAAGAAGCTCAAGATGAGGCGAAGTCTTCTGACGATCTGGCGTGAATATGAGCTACATTTTGAATGTGGAGATAAAGACTTTCTTAAAGTTTCTCCATCGAAAGGAATTATAAGGTTTGGAGTGAAAGGCAAATTGAGACCCCGTTTTATAGGACCTTATGAGATCCTAGAAAGGATAAGCCCAGTTGCATATAGATTGGTTCTTCCGCCAAGTTTGGGGAATGTACACAATGTATTTCACGTGTCACAACTAAGAAAATACGTGTATGATCCAAAACACGTAATCCATCATGAAGATGTGATCCTCAACCCAGCTATGAGTTATGAAGAAGAACCTACGATTATTCTAGACCGCAAGGTTCAACAGTTGAGAAACAAGTCCATTTCTCTAGCAAAAGTGTTGTGGAGACATCATGGACAAGAGGAGGCCACGTGGGAGCTTGAGGTGTTGGATTTGTATACTGAAAGCAGTTTGGCTGAGTTTTGTATACAATGTTTCCTATTACCACTATTACAATCTCCTATCTGAATTATTTACTTGATTGCATATGTATGTCCCTTTATCTCATATATAAGTTAGATCATATAGTGTGTTGTAGATCACGAAGTGCGTATGATTGGTCGAGCTTAATGAGATATAAAAAGTATCACAGCTGAGACAACTTGAGGACGAGTTGTCGGTATAGGCTGCGGTATAGATAAGAAGTGACATGACTTGGTTGTTTGTCTATACTGGTACATCTCTGACGTATTGATGGATCACAGTGAGAAGAGTTCTTCTATCTGATCGTCGTGAAGAACCTAGATCTCGGAGACTTACGTTGACCTAAATCTCGATAAGGTATTAGGTGATTATGAGTTGCTGACCATCACTTTGACTTGCTATGGTTGAGGGTTACATGAGATAACCCAAGATTATCTGCATCTTGGGTGGTGGCAGTGCTTGTATGTCATGCTAGTTACCTGTGTCGAGTCACCGTATCCGTTTAGGATGATGACGTCCCCTAAAGGAACTCAAAAGGTTTATTGTACTAAACCCTGCAGGTTGAGTTATCTCAAGTACAATAATGAGGTTGAGTGGTACTATTTAAGGAATTAAAGATATTAATTATTTTAAGTAGTCAGAACGCTGTAAATAATTAATGGACGTACGATATCTTAAATACGGGGATTCGTAAAGTCTAAGTGCAAGCCCGACTCAACTTCGATAATAAAGGGGTAAGTCAGCATTTATTCTCTAGTAGCATGAATGAATGTTTATGAATTAATTTATGTTCTGGGCTGAACATAAGATAATTAATTTATTTGAGGCCCATCTTTATTCCTTGCATTTGATCCCTGGGCTGGCCCATCCAGGCCTGGAGCTAAGGTGATTTTCGCCCCCTCCTCTCTAGAGTCCTACTGGGACTCAGCTTGATCATCTCTATCTTAAGAGATAAGATTATATTTATTAGATATGCATAAATTCTATCTTGATATGATTTAGGATTGCATTATAAATATAAGGTGTGAGAGAGAAAATCAAGACTAATCCTCATTCCATATTTTCGAGAATTACTATAGCATTATAGTGAGAATTTTCGAAAATTAAGAGGATAGAAAGAGGGTGATGTTCTATAGCACTCTCCATAGATTGTCCTCACTCGACATTGGAGATTAGGCAGCAGGGATCGATCCGGAAGATCAAAGCACGAGTCTCGATCTATTCATCCCAGAGCAGTTAGTAGGTAAACACGAGAAAACTCCTACGTGTTGCAATTAATTATATAGGTGCATGCTAGGCATATAATCAATTTATGGTGAATTAAACATTCAAGATAGATCCTCAGGAGAGGGTTAAAATAAGATTTCCCTACAATTGGTATCAGAGCCTGGGATCAGTATCTTGGCTCTGTTGGATTAATTCACATTTGATTATAACGTGCGCAATTAATTAATTGTGAATCTGTCGTTCATCGTGGCTCGTTTTATTTTTTGTCGGATTTTTTTTTTCACCACGAGAAAATCCGTGGTTAGATTAGATTTTTCTGTAAATCTTATACGTAAAGAAGAATGAAGGCAACACGAAGAACGAGATGATGAGAAAGCAAGCCGGAGAAACGGGCGCTTGCGGCGCAAGGCGTCGCGGCGGCAGACGCGCGGCGTGCTCGGCGCTCGCAGCCGCCCCGCCGGTTGTTGTGCGCGTTTCTTGGCGGCGGCGGACAAGTGCGCCTGGCGGCGCGAGCGAGGCGGGGCACACGGCTCGGTAACGAGCAGTGCGGGATGCATGCCGTGCGCGGATGCCTCGGCATCGCTTCGGCGGCGAGCGTGCACGCTTCGGCGGTGTTCGGCGATAGGTCGTGGCTTCGGCGGCGCGCCACGAGCACTCGGCGATGGCGCGCGCGCATCGCCGCGCCTGCAGCGCTTCGGCGGCGGAGCGCGCGCCGCCGTGCGTGGCGCTCGCGGCGCGGTGCGGAAACCCGAGCACGCGTGGCGCCCTCGGCCACGGGGCGCGCGTCATCGCGTGGGATTCTCGGTGTGTCTTGGCGGGCGTGCTCGGCAGCCTGCCGAGCGGCGGCGGGGAAACCTCAGCGAGGCTTCGCCCGCGCACAGGCGGCAGGCGCCGAATCTCACACGAGGCCTCGGCGGCGCTCGGCGGCCTCGGTGATATTCGCGCGGAAGCTCAGGTCGCTGGGTTTTCTCGGCCGAGGCTCGGCTGGGCGCGGGCGTCTTGTGCAGTGGCGGCGGCGGTGTCTTGGGCGCGCGCGGGCTGTGCCCTAGCCTTGGCCCAGCCCATCTTGGGCCGACCCGACCCAAATCCGGCCCAAACCCGGATTTTCGGCCCGAACCTGATTTTTTGGCCCGGTTCCAGATTTTTGGCTCGATCCGGCCCGTTTTCAAATTTTGGCCCAAATCCAGTTTTGACGAATCCGGTCCGTGCCCGTGCACGCGAGGCCCGTTTTCGAGTTTGAAGATCTGTACTTTGCAAATTTTATGTAATAAATTAGGCAGGGAAGTACAGGGTCCACGAATGGGCCGCGATGAACGATTTTATTTTATTTTTATCGTTCAAAGCATGTCGTGGATGTTTAAATTATGCAGTAGCATGCTATGTATGTTTAAATTACGTAGACAAACATATTACATGTTTTCGTGATTGGATGCGTATAGTAAGCATGCTAGGTTTATCGCGTTTTTCCAAGCATTTTTTTAGAATTCTGCGAGCATGTTTTACATGTTGAGTTCTATAGAAAAGCATGCTAGGATTACGTGATCTGCATGGACAAACCTTTTGAAACAAAAGACTAAGCAAGTAACCCGACGTATTAATTTTAAATTAAAATGTCAAGACCTCCACTTTTGATCTCTAAACAAAGTGATACGCTTGTGAGTGGCGTCCACAGCGTGGCTTGCTTGCCTTTGTTTGTCATAAGTTTGTTAGATGAGATTTCTAAATAAAACATTTTAATCTATTGAGAAGTGAGAGTTTCATGTAAAGCGATCCACACGTGTGGCTTGCATATCGATTTTCATAAGTTCTCTAGAGATAGATTTAAAATGAGATAACAAAGGAATTTGGATTGGAAGTGGTATGATCTGAGTGAGTATGCGATTCTAAGAATTCTTTTCTGTTGTTAAAATTGTGGTCATTGCTTAGACATCACCTCAATTACAACTTCCGTGAAGTCCCTTCTTGCGATAGTGATGTGGTCTAGTAAGGTCCAATCATTAATTTCATTTGTCATAAGGATAAGTTGACATGGGTGAAATTAAGCGACTAAAGGTTTATTTTAGTGCGGTCGGGGGTTCGTGTGTAAATGTCCACAGCGTGGCTTGCATGTGGGATTCCTTGGGCGATTGGAGGTTTCAATTAATATTATTTTATCAAAGGTTACAATATTATTATTCTGAATTATGTGCGATCGTATGCTTATGTGTTTACATTACTTTTCGGATATGTCTCTTACACGATTATCAACATGCTCGCACAAAACCTTTATCTGGTCCGAATTTTATCGGTGGAAGCGAAACATGGAATATGTTCTTATCATTTGAAGAACACATGTTTGTTCTCACTACTCCCAAACCCGATGCCCTTCTTGCGCATCGACTAATGAGCGCGAGAGTCAGCGGACTTTGGCATAAGTCGAACAATATGGTCAAGTGCTATATGATGACTACGATGTCCAAAGGCTTGCAGTGCGACATCGATCGATGGTGAGCCTTGACGAAATATGGTCAAGTCTCGAGAATAAGTTTGGGCGATCGGATCGAACGATCGCTTCCACACAATGAGAGAAATCTTGGCGTGTAAGATGGAAGAAGGAAGTTTGGTCCATGAACATGTCTCCCACATTACTCATCTCATGGATAGTCTTGATCGGTTGGGAGGAAGTATTGGCGAAGCCAAGGTCGATATCATCCTCAACACACCGCCCAATTCTTTGAGAATTTTGCGTGAGCGATCATGAGCAAAACCGAGTATACACTTAGTCGGTTGCTTAATGATCTCGTGGCGCGGAAGGAGTCATGGGTAAAGGGCACATGCTCTTGCTAGCACATCTAGGGGCCCAAATTTTCCGTTGAAAAATGGAAAAGAAAAGGGCACCAAAGGTGGTAGAGGCGAGGAACTAGTGGGAGTAGTGGGAGCAAGAACATATGCGCCACGGAGACTTGAAGAAGCGAAGGAGAGGATAGGTGCTTCAAGTGCGGTGGGCCCAGGCATTGGAAGGCCAGTGCCCTATGCTCGAGGCTCAGTGCGCCATTTGCTTTAATGTGGAAACATGTTTAGCGACTTGTTCTACCCATTCTTGGGTAGTGACACGAGTGCTTGTTGATCATGTTTGTTACACCTTGCGAGGGTTCTGCGGACAAGGGAGCTATGTGATGGCGAGATAACGATCTCCATGGGCAGCGGCGAAAGTCGAGGCCGTTGCGATCGGAGATGTTACTTTATGTTTTGATAGGGCAGTTTAGTTTTGAAAGGCGTTTTATATGTGCGGAGTTTCGGTGGAACCTTATTTCGTTTCCAAACTATTTATTCATAGATATTCGATTATTTTGATAGTGGAATTTCTATCATAAGAAATGACGAAGTTATCTCGTGGTGGCACTTTATATAATTAAGCTTTATACTATTTACGCCAAACATAATACCTATAACTATGTTGCATCTTCTTCAATGCTTAAAAGAAAGTTTTCTTAGCAAGATGACACCACGTTTCTCGGCATCTTAGATTAGGTCACATTAATCTAAATAGGATCAAAAGCGGCTAAGAGTGGAGCGTTGGGTGATCTCACGGTTACTCGTTCCCGATCTGCGAATCACGTATAGAAGGAAAGATGTCGACCGGACCCTTCAAAGCGAAGGGTTATAGAGCGAAAGAAGTGTTGGAGCTAGTCCGTTCGACTGTGTGGACCTATGTCAACATAAGCTCGTGGAGAATGCAGTATTTTGTCACTTTCATTGGCGATTACTCAAGTGCGGATACATATACCTTCACAAAGTCAGAATGCTTTGAGAAATTCAAAGAGTTTAAGGTAGAAGTGGAGCGAAGCTTGGTAAAAGTATCAAGTCATTCTGCTGATGCGATCGCGGTGGCGAATACCTCGATGTGAGTTTATGGACTACTTTGTGCGTGTGGGATTTGTATCTTGAAAGCGGTTTGGTTGAGCTTGTATATAATGTTTCCTGTTACCACTATTACAATCTCCTATCTGAATTGATTACTTGATTGCATATATCTATGTCCATTTATCTCATATATAAGTTAGATCATACAGTGTGTAGAAGATCACAGAAGTTTGTATGATTGGTCAAGCTTAATGAGATATAAAAAGAATCACGGCTGAGACAACTGGAGGACGAATTGTCGGTATAAGGCTGCGGTATAGATAAGTGACTTGACTTGGTTGCTTATCTATCTTTGATGCGTCTCGGCGTATTGATGGATCACAATGAGATGAGTTCTTCTATCGACCGCCATGAAGAACCTAGATCTCGGTGACTTACGATGATCTAAATCTCGATAAGGTATTAGGTGAGTATGAGTTGCTGACCATCACTTTGACTTGTTATGGGTGAGGGTTACATGATTTAACCAAATATTCACCGCATCTTGAGTGGTGGAAGTGCTTATATGTCATGCTAGTTATCTGTATCGAGTCACCTTATCCGTTTAGGATGATGACCTCCCCTTAAGGAGCTCAAAAGGTTTGTTGTACCAAACCCTGCAGGTTGAGTTAGCTCAAGTACAATAATAAGGTTGAGTGGTACTACTTAAGGAATTAAAGATATTAATTATTTTAAGCGATCGAATGCTCTAATTAATGGACGTGCGATATCTTAAATCTGAGGATTAAGTAATGTCTAAGTGCAAGCCCGACTCAACTTGGTAATAAAGGTGTAAGTCGTATTTATTCTCTAGTGGCATGAATGAATGTTTATAAATTAATTTATGTTACGGGCTGAACATAAGATAATTAATTTATTTGAGACTCATCTTTATTCCTTGCATTTGATCCTGGTTTGGCCCGTCCAGGCCCGTAGCTAGGGTGAAACTCGCTCCTCTCAATACATGGATAATGATTTTATTCTCTTTATCCTAAAGGATATTATTATATTTATGGGATATGCATAGATCCTTTCTTAGTAGGATTTGGTAGGGCATTATAAATATAAGGTAAGAGAAAATCAAGGTTAATGCTTATCCATATTTTCGATAATCATCATAGTATTTTGTTGAGAGGTTTTTGAAAATAATAGAGAGAAAAATTGGTTTTCTATAGCATTCTCCATAGATTATCCTCGCTCGATATTGGAGATTGGGCAACTGGGATCTGATCCGGAAGATCAAAGCACGAGTCTTGATCCGTTCTACCCGATAGATTTGCAGGTAAACACGAGAAAACCCCTACGTGTTGCAATTAATTATATAGGTGCATGGTAGGGATATAATCAATATATGGTGAATTAAACATCCAAGATAGATCATCGGGAGAGGGTTAAAATAAGATTTCCCTACAATTGGTATCAGAGCCTGGGATCAGTATCTTGGCTCTATTGGATTAATTCACGTTTGATTATAACGTGCGTAATTAATTAATTGTGAATCTTTTGTTCATCGTGGCTCGTTTTATTTTTTGTCGGATTTTGTTTTTCACCACGAGAAAATCCGTGGTTAGATTAGATTTTTTCCCTTTAAATCTTATCTGTAAAAGAAGAACAAAGACGAAATCATGAAGAACGAGACGACGAACACCCATCGGATGTACGCCGAAAACCGAACGCACGGCCGAGGGTGTGTCGGCGACGGCACGCGGACGTGCTCGGCGCTTGCACAGCACCGCTCGGTCGCGTGCGTGCATTTACTCGGTAGGACAGGTGAGGTGGCATGGCTCGGCAGCTGGGCGTGCGGCTTTTTTTAGCGGGCGCCTTGGCGCCCTCGGCGTTGAGTGCGGAAACCTCAAAGTGGCCGAGACCACTCGGCGTATCGTCGCTCGCGAGCGCTCAAGCGAGCGCGAGGATGGGCGGGCGACGCAGGGGTATGAGTTTTTCACGCAAGGCCTCGACGGCGCTCGGTTGGGCTCGGCGGGCTGGGCGTGCGGGGCACGCGTTTGTCGTGCGAGATCCCCGGTGTTCCTCGGTGGGTCACGAGCGCCTTCGTGATCGTGAGGTATCCCGCGAGGCGACGCACAAAGCTCGAGCGGCGTGGGGCGTGCAAATCTCGCGCGAGCCTCGGCGGTGCTCGGCGGCCTCGGTAGCGAGATCGCGTAGAAACCTCAAGCCAGCGATTTTCTCGGCGGGCGAACAGCGCAAGGTTGGGCGGCATGTCTTTGGGCGTGTGCATAGGTTGTGCCCTAGCGCGTGCGTTGACCCATTTGGGCCGACCGACCGTCGAGGCCGACAGCGGTTTTGGGCCCGACTCAAATTTTAAGTCCAGATCTGAATTTTTGGCCCGAATCCTGTTTTGACGAATCCGGTCCATGCCCGTGCATGCGAGGCCCTTTTTTTTTGAGTTTATGAAGATCTGTACTTTGCAATTCTATGTAATAGATTAGACAAGAAAGTACAGGATCCACGAGTGGGTCGCGATGAACGTTTTATTTTATTTTTATCGTTCATAGCATGTCGTGGATGTTTATATTATGCAGTAGCATGCTATGTATGTTTAAATTACGTAGACAAACATGTTATATGTTTTCGTGATTGGATGCACATAGTAGGCATGCTAGGTTTATCGCGTTTTCAAGCATATTTTAGAATTACTGCGAGCATATTTTACATGTTGAGTTCTATAGAAAAGCATGCTAGGATTACGTGATCTGCATGGAGAAACCTTTTGAACAAAAGACTAAGCAAGTAACCCGACATATTAATTTTAAAATTAAAATGTCAAGACCTCCACTTTTGATCTCTAAACAAAGTGATACGCTTTGTGAGTGGCGATCCACAGCGTGGCTTGCTTGCCTTGTTTATCATAAGTTTGTTAGATGAGATTTCTAAATAAAACATTTTAAATCTATTGAGAAGTGGGAGTTTCATATGTAGCGATCCACAGCGTGGCTTGCATGTCTATTTTCATAAGTTCTCTAGAGATAGTTTTAAAATGAGATAACAAAAGAATTTAAGTTGGGCGGTATGATCCGGTGAGTATGCGATTCTAAATTCATTTTCTCTTTATTAAAATTGTGGTTATTGCTTAGACATCACCTCAGTACAACTTTCCATGAAGTCCCTTCTTGTGATAGTGATGTGGTCTAGTAAGGTCCAATCATTAATTTCATTTGTCATAAGGATAAGTTGACATGGTGTTTAGTATGATTTTGTGCGTATTTTTCATATGTTTATGCATATCGTTTCCCGTGATTTGTCTTATTAATGTCGTTGGTTTGATTAGTATTTATCGAATTGGACTTATTTGGTTTGTTTCGATGTTTTGTAGAAAAATGACATTTAATAGGATGAAATGGAGCTTTCAAGATCTATCATATATTGAATAGCATCTCGATAGGAGTCCGTAGGCGCAAACGGATCGCAATTCGGAGTTCGGACAAGAGAGAACGGAGCGAACGGCGAAGTCGCGCAAGCGCGCATGCGCACGCGCGTCCGGCGCTGCGCGCGAGTCCGGCGCTGCGCACGCCCAAACGCGCGTTTCAGCCTCTTCCTACCAGCACAACCGGCGCTGGGCATCACCAGCGCCCTTCCGTCAACCAGCGCCACGTTTCCAGCTTCGTTGCCTCCCAGGCGACATTTCATCAACCCGGCGCCACCGCCCCCCGCGTCCGGCGTTTCGCTTCCGTCCGTGGCGGGGATGTCTCTGCCCATTCGGTAGCACCTTGCGTCCGGCGCCCACCTCCGTCCGGCGGGGTTCCTATCTCGACCTCTCCGAGAGTCCTCGCGTCCGTGGCTGGACTCTATTTTTACGCTACGTTATAAATACGGAATTAAAATGCGGAAACTAGGCATAAACATATTCGATTTTTCTCACTCTACTACGCGATATTTCTTTAACTTTTCCTTTTTTTTCTTTTCTTTTCCTTTAATTATTCTTGTACTTTGGATTAACAATTGAGATTGCGATTCGGATTTGAAGGCAATTTATCTATGAATAGTTGTAAGTTTTCAGTTTTGATTATGTACATGTAATTGGGATTTGAATTATTTCTTCCATGAGATGAATTATGATTTGTAGAAATATATGTTAGGGTGTTCTCGTCTTGAATCGTGATTGTTGGGTTGATGATTTGTGATTTTCCTATTACGTATTAATTGATTATTTCATGATCTTCATGCATGGTTTTCGAGAGAATAGTGTAGGATGATTGTGTGCTTATATTTGATTATGAAGATATCACGAGAGCAAATTTATATTAAATATGAGTTTGACAACGAAAGTGATCGAGAGATTGGTTTGTTGTTGAATAATTGATATATGTGGATAGGGTTTTGCTATTGTGTGCATTTGTTGTGAAATATCCTTAAGTAGTTGATGGTGGGGTGGTTGAGAGATCTCTGTCATTAAGTTCGAGTCTAGCAGCGTGTCGAGAGATTAGTTAGTGTTGACCGTTAGGTGAGAAGCGTGGGTATTTTATGCATTGTGTGCGGTCCTTGATTTATTAATTGTGAGGATAGATTCGAACCCTAGAACACCGTCTCCAATTCCGTGTATCGTCAATTCCTATTGTTGTCCAAGTGCATTCCGTCTTATCTGTTTTATTTTATTTTCCTGCTTTCGTCCTTTCCGTGACAACCCCCTTATGTTAGGACGTTAGTATTTCTTTTACATACGTGTTTGACATAAAACCGTAGCCTGTTAAGCCTTCCTCGAGAGATTCGACTTGGGTCGACCTTACCGTTCTATAAGGACCTCGTACTATTACGGCGAAAAAAGAACAATTTAGTCGGAACAAATTTTGGCGCCGTTGCGGGAAGGCTTTAGGCTTTTAGTTTTGTGTTGCTTTATTTCGTGTTTCCTTTTGTTTTCATTTCTTCCCGTCTTCTTCTTTTATTTCTTTCTTTTCTTTTTCTTTTCTTTTCTTTTCTTTGTTACTATTTTCTCCAACAGTGCGTGTGATCTTGTTTTTGTAGTTGGTGTCATTAATGCGGGGTTACGGCGTCGAATATGGTCGACAGGCACGGAGGAGGAAGCTTCGTCGTGGGCAAATTCTTCATTTGAAGAAGGAGCCCAATTCGACTATTTTGAGGGATACCCGTCAGGCTGTGAGCATCAAACCTATGATCCCTACTGGAGGCATCCTCAGAGTTCGTTATATAATCAGGACCTTTTCTTCCAACAACAGCCGATGAAGCCGACATTGGAGGAGTCATTGCAGGCGTTCCTTCAGGCGAGTCAGCCGGTGAAGCCATCGGTAAAGCCGACATTGGAGGAGTCATTGCAGGCGTTCATTCAGGCGAGTCAGCCGGTGAAACCGCCGGTGAAGCCAACATTGGAGGAGTCATTGCAGGCGTTCATTCAAGCGAGTTCGCCGGTAAAGTCGAGATTGGAAGACACATTGACGTCCTTCGTACAGACGAGTCAACAAAGGTTCGAGATTGTGGAAACACCTATCGAGCGTTTAGAGACTCAAGTCAGTCGGTTAGCCGGGATAGTGGAAGAATTGGTCCACAACCAAAGTGTGGAGGAGATGCCGAGACAAGCTGGGCGGACTTCTTATGTCATAGTCGATGAAGATGGCGAAGTTGAGGGAGAATCGGGGAAGTTGAGGAAAGTAAAGAGTCGAGGTTTTATCAAGCCGAGACTAAGTTTGAACAACTTTGATATATTCCGATTCGGTTGAAGGATGAGGAGAGGACAAAAGTTGAGGTAGCATCTATAATTTTCAACATCCTAATTCCCCAAAGTATTGTGCTTTTGGAGTTGAATTTATTTATTTTCTTTGGAGAATAGGATGTTTGATTTGAGTTTAATTAATTTATTATTTGCTACCTTAATTGTCCTTTGTGCTTACATTGTTACTATTGATGCTACGGTTGAGATGATATTCCTGGGTGAAGGACTATGGATAGTCCATTTTCACTTTAGTGGAGCTCGTGCCATTGAAGCAGCGCTCGTGGGAGAAGCAACCCACGAGTTTATTTGTTTTCTGTTTTGTTTCTTTTCTTTTCTTTTCGGGTTTTAATAAGTGAGATGAGAATTGAGGCGAGTTGCATGGTATGAACACTCGAGCCCGGACGATGTCACCGCCGTACCACGTTGACATGCTTTTCAATTTGAAGTTAACTTCTACATTTTACCTTTATGGCTTTTGTCTAAAGTGTGGGCGTCTTGCCGTCTTTGTGTGTTTGCATGTGACTTGTGTTTGTTTGGATGTGTCGTCCTCCATGTTATACCTTTTGTTTGGATTTGAGTATGCTTTATCGTCTAGTATTCGAGTAGAGTTGAGTGAGCATGATTTGATTGGGTATGCACGTCCGAACTGATTTCTAGTAATTCTTATCGATGTGTGACTTGTCTTGATAATTATTGATGATTGATCTAGCCGTGGGGCACGTCGAAGTAAATTGTGATGAAGTGAAATGTGTAGTTGATTGTCATTGCTATTTATATGGTTCCCTTGCGTATCTTATCTCGAAAAAAAAAAAAAGAGAATTATTATGAAAAGATGAAAAAGTTTGTGATTTATAAAAAAAAAGGTTGGAATAAGTTGTTGATGGTTGAATAAGTGAGCTTAAGGTTGGAATAAGGGGCTCTACTCCTCTCGCTCTATGTTGCTTCTCGAATGGAAGCTCAAAAGTGATGAGTATGGAAAACCACATTAGGATACTCGGGTTTATTTCGAAGGTTTGACTTAATGAATATTGTCCTATAATCCTCCTTGAGTCATCACATCTTATCTTGGAAGTTATGTGTTATGTTGAAAATGAGATGTGTTGTGCAAGGATCTATATGAGTTAGCTATTCGATTATTAAATGCATATAGATCAGAATTACGATTTGCTTGGATTAAGCCGCATGTTAAATTAATTGTTGATTCATTACCATGATGAGAAGTGTATTGGTTTAGAAATTCTAGGAAGACGTGAAGTCGTGTTTTATCCTTTTGAATTTATGTTTTCTCGATTTCTTTTCTCGTGTCGTGGTGATAAAGTTTGCTTGAGGACAAGCAAAGGTTTAAGTGTGGAGGAGTTGTTTAGTATGATTTTGTGCATATTTTTCATATGTTTATGCATACCGTTTCCCGTGATTTGTCTTATTAATGTCGTTGGTTTGATTAGTATTTATCGAATTGGACTTATTTGGTTTGTTTCGATGTTTTGTAGAAAAATGACATTTAATAGGATGAAATGGAGCTTTCAAGATCTATCATATATTTAAGAGCATCTCGATAGGAGTCCGTAGGCGCAAACGGATCGCAATTCGGAGTTCGGACGAGAGAGAACGGAGCGAAACGGCGAAGTCGCGCACGCGCATGCGCACGCGCGTCCGGCGCTGCGCGCGAGTCCGGCGCTGCGCACGCCCAAACGCGCGTTTCAGCCTCTTCCTACCAGCACAACCGGCGCTGGGCATCACCCAGCGCCCCTTCACGTCAACCCAGCGCACGTTTCCAGCTTGCGTTGCCTCCCCAGCGCACATTTCATCAACCCAGCGCCACCCTCGCCCCCGCGTCCGGCGTTTCGCTTCCGTCCGGCGCTGGGGATGTCTCTCTGCCCATTCCAGTAGCACCTTGCGTCCGGCGCTCCACCTCCGTCCGACGCTGGGTTCCTATCTCTGACCTCTCCAGAGAGTCCTTGCGTCCGTCGCTTCGTCGCGTCTGGCGGCCGACTCTATTTTCTCACTGCGTTATAAATACGAATTAAAACGCACGGAACCCTAGGCATAAACATATTCAGTTTTTTCTCACTCTCGCACGCGATATTTCTTTTGCTTTTTCCTTTTTTTTTTCTATTCATTTCCCTTTAATTATTCTTGTACTTTGGATTAACAATTGAGATTGCGATTCGGATTTGGAAGGCAATTTATATATAAATAGTTGTAAGTTTTCCAGTTTTGATTATGTCTATGTAATTGGGATTTGAATTATTTCTTCCATGAGATGAATTATGATTTGTAGAGAAATACATGTTAGGGTGTTCTCGTCTTGAATCGTGATTGTTGGGTTGATGATTTGTGATTTTCCTATTCGTATTAATTGATTATTTCATGATCTTCATGCATGGTGTTCGAGAGAATAGTGTAGGATGATTGTGTGCTTATATTTGATTATGAAGATATGCGAGAGCAAATTTATATTAAATATGAGTTTGACAGCGAAAGTGATCGAGAGATTGGTTTGTTGTTGAATAATTGATATATGTGGATAAGGTTTTGCTATTGTGTGCATTTGTTGTGAAATATCCTTCGTAGTTGATGGTGGGGTGGTTGAGAGATCTCGTGTCATTAAGTTCGAGTCTAGCAGCGTGTCGAGAGATTAGTTAGTGTTGACCGTTAATTGAAAGCGTGGGTATTTTATGCATTGTGTGCGGTCCTTGATTTATTAATTGTGAGGATAGATTCGAACCTAGAACACCGTCTCCAATTCCGTGTATCGTCAATTCCTATTGTTGTCCAGTGCATTCCGTCTTATTTGTTTTATTTTATTTTCCTCTTTCGTCCTTTCGTGACAACCCCTTATGTTAGGGCGTTAGTATTTCTTTACATACATGTTTGACATAAAACCGTAGCCCTGTTAAGCCTTCCTCGAGAGATTCGACTTGGGTCGACCTTACCGTTCTATAAGGACCTCGTACTATTGCGAGCGACTGAAAAGAACAATTTGGTCGAACACATGGATTGAAATTAAGCAGTGAAATGTATATTTTAGTGCAGTCGAGGGGTTCATGTGTAAACGATCCACACGCGTGGCTTGCATGTGGGATTCCTTGGGCGATTGGAGGTTTGATTAATATTTTTTATCAAAGGTTACAATATTATTGTCACGAATTATATGCGATCTTATGCTTATGTGTTTACTTTGTCTTTTCATATATGTCTCTTACACCGATTATCAATATGCTACTTTAAAATCCCTTATCCGGTCCATATTTATCGGTGGAAGCGAAACATTGAGAATGTTCTCCTTTGAAGAAATTTTATATATACTCACTACACATCGTCTCGAACCTCTAGATGATTTATCTACTGATGAGGAGCGCAAGGAGCACGAGAAATGGGACAAATCAAATAGAATGACGAAGTGCCTTCTCTTGGTCACCATGTGCGAGTCCTTGCAACTCCAGTATCAAGAGATAGATGATGCAACCACAATATGGCTAAATCTCAGGAAATCGTATGAGGAGACGGACATAATCGCTTGTCATAATTTGACAAAATTAATTATGTCAAGTTCTATGAAGGAAAGCGATTCAGTGCATGACCATGTAGAGCAAATAATAAATCTCTTCGGGGAGCTCGAATTGGTTGGAGGATATATTGATGATGTAGTCAGAATCGATATGATCCTCAATACTTTGCCCGAGTCTTTTGATGCCTTTCGTTATGGAGTAGTCCTTTATGATAAGAGTTATACTCTAGATTCATTGCAAGAGGACTTAGTAACGGAAGAAAGCAAAATGGGTAAAGGTGCACGTTCTTCAGCACACACCTCAAGGAAGACCACTGCTTTGTCGAAAGATGAAAAGGGAAAGTGGAATTCTAGAGATGCTAAGGCTAAAGAAAAGAGTAGGAATAATGTAAAGGGCTCTACCAGCGGTTTGAACAAGCAAAGGAGAAGGGCAAATGCTTCAAGTGCGGTGAGACTGGGCATTGGAAAGCTAAGTGCCCCAAGCCCAAGGCTTAAGGTACGCCATTTGCTTTAGTAACGGAAACATGTTTAGCGACTCGTTCTACACATTCTTGGGTAGTAGACACGGGTGCGACTGATCATGTTTGTTATACCTTGCAGGGGTACCTTCAGACAAGGGAGCTGAGTGATGGCGAGATAACGATCCCCATGGGCAACGTGGCGAAAGTCGAGGCCGTTGCAGTCGGAGATGTTACTTTATGTTTTGAAACAACAGTTTTAGTTTTGAAAGACGTTTTATATGTGCCGGAGTTTCGACGGAACCTTATTTCTGTTTCGAAACTATTTATTCATGGATATTCTATTATTTTTGATAGTGGTGTTTCTATCATAAGAAATGACGAAGTTATCGTGGTGGCACATTATATAATTAAGCTTTATACTATTTACGCGAAACATAATACCTATAACTATGTTGCATCTTCTTGAAACCTTAAAAGAAAGTTTTCTTAGCAAGATGACACCACTTTTCTCTGGCATCTTAGATTAGGTCACATCAATCTAAATAGGATCAAAAGACCTGGCTAAGAATGGGCGTTGGGTGATCTCACGGTTACTCAGGTTCCGATCTGTGAATCTGTATAGAAGGTAAGATGTCGACCGGACCCTTCAGCGAAGGGTTATAGAGCCAAAGAAGTGTTGGAGCTAGTCGATTCGACTGTGTGGACCTATGTCCACAAAGCTCGTGGAGGTATGCAGTATTTTGTCACTTTCATTGGCGATTACTCAAGTGCGGATCGTATACCGCTTCGCATGAAGTCAGAATGCTTTGAGAAATTCAAAGAGTTTAAGGTGGAAGTGGAGCGAAGCTTGGTAAGAGTATCAAGTCACGTGGTCCGATCGCGGTGGCGAATACCTCGATGTGAGTTTATGGACTATTTGGTGAAGTGTGGGATTACCTCCCACTCACTACACCGGACACACCTGAGAAAAATGGTGTGTCGGGCGAAGAAATAGGACTCTTTTGGAAATGGTTAGATCAATGATGAGTTATGCAACATTGCCTATTTAGATTCGGGGTATGCCTTAGAAGCGGCGACATACTTGCTAAATTTAGTACCATCCAAGTCAGTCGAAAATACTCCTTTCGAGTTGTGGTTTGGGCACAAGCCTAGTTTAAGCCACATAAGGATATGGGCGATCCGACACACATGTCTTTGAACAAGAAGGCGACAAGTTGGAGGCTAGATCAGACGCAAAAAGCTGTTTATTGGCTATCCTAGAGGGACAAAAGGTGGTTTGTTCTATAGTACTAAGGATCAGAAGGTCATTATCAGCACTAATGCCCGATTCTTAGAAGATGATTATATGAAAAATCATAAATCCAAAGTTGAAATCATTCTTCAAGAATTAGAAGATGATCGTATTCCACCACCGATTAGACCAAAGGTACAGGATGTCGAGTCTAGTGGGAGAGATCGACACGAGATACTTCAAGAAATTGAAGTGGGTCGAGTTCCACTGGAGATACCAACCGTACAAGTGGTACCTACCCAACAAGTTGTGCAAGATAGAGAACCACAAGTTACGGCACCCACCGTTGCCATTGTGCCTGTAGTGCCTCATCGTAGTGGGAGGGTTGTTCGTCAACCCGAGCGATTTATGTTCGTGGGTGAATCTTTGGATTTAGTCCGAGGAAGCGGCGAGCAATAATTGACCCATGGACGTCTGCGATAGATACAAGACATTGATGCAAGATCATGGCACACCGCTATGGACTTAGAAAATGAGTCCATAACACTATGGATGTATCTGAAAAGACACCTCTACCGGATGGCAAGGAAGCCATAGGTAGTAAGTGGGTATCTGAGAAGAGAGATTCGGATGGAGGTTTCGGCTTTTAAAGCCGGGCTTGTGGTGAAAGGGTATACTCGGTTGAGGGCATCGATTTCGATGAAACCTTTTCTCTGTGTAGCAATGCTCAAGTCCATCGAATTCTTACGGCCATGCAGACCCACTTGAACCTTGAGGTTTGGCAAATGCATATGAAAACCGCTTTTCTAAGCGGTTACCTTGAGGAAGGTAGAGACATCTATATCAGAAACCGAAGGTTATGTGGTGAAGGCGAAGAGCATCTAGTGTGGAAGCTTAAGAAGTCCATTTATGGACTTAAGCGAACTCCGATCATGGAACTTACGCTTTGACGGGTGGTAAAATCCTATGGATTTACCCGGTTATAGCGAGTTGTGTGTATCGTTTAGATGTCAGCGGTGATGTGGTATTTCTTGCACTTTACTTAGATGACATTCTTCTAGTTGGCAACAATGTGAAGTTGTTATCAGACGTAAAGAGTTGGTTATCCGATCAGTTTCAAATGAAAGACTTAGGAGATGCAACGTACATTCTTGGGATCAAGGTTTACCGAGATCGCAAGAGGAAAATGTTGAGCTTATCTCAGGCATCTTACATTGACACTGTGATTACTCGTTTTAGTATGCAGACCGCCAAGAAAGGATTGCTACCTTTCAAGCATGGCGTTCCTTTATCTAAGGAGCAGTCACCTATGACTGCAAATGAGATAGAGGAAATGAGACAAGTTTCTTACGCTTCCGCCGTAGGAAGTCTCATGTATGAAATGCTATGCACGAGGCCCGATATCTGCTATGCGGTAGGCATAGTAGCTTGATATCAATCTAACCATGGACAAGCTCATTGAATTGCGATGAAGGCATATACTCAAGTACACGAAAAGGACTCGAGATTATAGGCTAGTTTACCATGCAGATAGTCTAATGCCTTTGGGTTATTCAGACTCGGATTTCCAAGCTGACCGTGATGAGAAAAAGTCTACCTCAGGCTATGTGTTTACCTTGGGAGGTGGAGCCGTATCCTGGCGGAGTGCAAAGCAGCGATGCATTGCGGACTCTACCATGGAAGCCGAATATGTAGTCGCTTCAGAGGCAGCTAAGGAGGTTATATGGTTCAAGAACTACCTCATGGATCTAGGTGTGGTACCTGGTTTGCCCAAAAGTATCATAGTTTATTGTGATAACTCAGGTGCAGTGGCAAACTCGAAGGAACCACGGACCAACAAGGCAACCAAACACATAGAGAGAAAGTACCATGTCATACGAGAAATTGTTAGACAAGGGGCGTCTTGATTGAAAAGATTGATCTGACGGATAACCTAGCGGATCCATTCACGAAGAGCACTGCAAAAAGTCTCTGAAGTGCGTTCAAGGACTTGGATTATGCATGATGGCCCCCACTTAGAAAGGAAACTTTTGTATAAGTAGGAGAAGCAAAGTGATAGTTTTGTTTGTAATAGTAGAGAGACACATTGTATACTAAAAGTTTGCTTTAGTATAAGAGGAGATTGTTGGATTGTATCTTGAAGCGGTTTTGGTTGACCTTATATACAATGTTTTGTTACCACTATTACAATCTCTATCTGAATTGATTACTTGATTGCATATATCTATGTCCCTTTATCTCATATATAAGTTAGATCACACGATGTAGAAGATCACGAAGTCTGTATGATTGGTCGAAGCTTAATGAGATATAAAAAGAATCACTGGTGAGACAACACGAGGGCGAGTTGTCGGTATAGGCTACGGTATAGATAAGAAGTGACTTGACTTGGTTGCTTTTCTATCTTTGATACGTCTCGGCGTATTGATGGATCACGATGAGATGAGTTCTTCTATCGACCCTCGTGAAGAACCTAGATCTCGGTGACTTCGATGATCTAACTCTCGATAAGGTATTAGGTGAGTATGAGTTCTTGACCATCACTTTGACTTGTTATGGGTGAGGGTTACATGATTTAACCCAATATTCTCCGCATCTTGGGTGGTGGTAGTGCTTGTATGTCATGCTAGTTATCTGTATCGAGTCACCATATCCGTTTAGGATGATGACGTCCCCTTAAGGAGCTCAAAAGGTTTATTGTACTAAACCCTGCAGGTTGAGTTAGCTCAAGTACAATAATAAGGTTGAGTGGTACTACTTAAGGAATTAAAGATATTAATTATTTTAAGCAGTCAGAATGCTCTAAATAATTAATGGACGTGCGATATCTTAAATACGGGGATTCGTAATGTCTAAGTGCAAGCCCGACTCAACTTCGGTAATAAAGGGGTAAGTCAACATTTATTCTCTAGTGGCATGAATGAATGTTTATAAATTAATTTATGTTACGGTGAACATAAGATAATTAATTTATTTGAGGCTTATCTTTATTCCTTACATTTGATCCTGGTGGCCCGTCCGTGCCCGTAGCTAGTGTGAAACTCGCGCCTCTCTCTCTATGGATAATGATTTGATTCTCTTTATCCTAAAGGATATTATTATATTTATGGGATATGCATAGATCCTATCCTTGTAGGATTTGGTAGTGCATTATAAATATAAGGTAAGAGAGAAAATCAAGGTTAATGCTTCGTCCATATTTTCGATAATCATCATAGTATTTTGTTGAGAGGTTTCGAAAATAATAGAGAAAAAAATTGGTTTTTCTATAGCATTCTCCATAGATTATCCTCACTCGATATTGGAGATTGGGCAACGGGATACGATCCGTAAGATCAAAGCACGAGTCTTGATCCGTTCTACAGATGATTCGCATGTAAACATGAGAAAACCCTACTTGTTGCAATTAATTATATAGGTGCATGCTAGAGATATAATCAATGTATGGTGAATTAAACATCCAAGATAGATCCTCGAGAGAAGGTTAAAATAAGATTTCCCTACAGTGTGGGATTACCTCCCACCACTACAAGACACCACAACAAAATAGTGTGTCAGAGCGAATAAATAGGTCTCTTTTAGAAATGGTTAGATCGATGATGAGTTATGCAACATTGCCTATTTCGTTCTGGGGGTAAGCCTTAGAAACGATGACATACTTGCTAAATCTAGTACCATCAAGTCGATCGAAAAGACCCCTTCGAGTTGTGGTTTGGGCCTTGAACTAGTTTAAGCCACATAAGGATATGGGGCGATCCGGCACATGTCTTTGAACAAGAAGGCGACAAGTTGGAGGCTAGATCCGATGTAAGCGTTTATTGGCTATCCTAGAGGGATGAAAGGTGGTTTATTCTATAGTCCTAAGGATCAGAAGGTCATTATTAGCACTAATGCCCGATTCTTAGAAGAGGATTATATGAAAAACCATAAATCCAAAGTTGAAATCATTCTTCAGGAATTAGAATATGATCGTATTCCACCACCGATTAAGCCAAAGGTACGAATGTCGTGTCTAGTTGGAGGGATCGAGACCAGATACTTCAAGAAATTGAAGTGGGTCGAGTTCCACTAGAGATACCGACCGTACAATTAGCTCCTATCCACCAAGTTGTGCAAGATAGAGAACCACAAGTTACTGCACCCACCGTTGCCATTGTGCCGATGGCGCCTCGTCGTAGTGGGAGGGTTGTTCGTCGGCCCGGCGATTTACGTTCATGGGTGAATCTTGGTTTAGTCGAAGCGAAGCGAAGGTAATAATCGACCCATGGACATATAGCGGCGATACAAGACATTGATGCAAAATCATGGCACACGCTATGGACTTAGAAATTGAGTCTATAACGACTATGGATGTATACCAAAGACACCTCTACCGGATGGCAAGGAAGCCATAGGTAGTAAGTGGGTATCTGAGGAAGAGAGATATAGATGGAGAGGTTTGACTTTTAAAGCCGAGGCTTGTGGCGAAAGGGTACACTCAGATTGAGGGCATCGATTTCGATGAGACCTTTTAAATCATGTGCAATGCTCAAGTCCATCGAAATTTTTACGCCATAGCAGCCCACTTAAACGCTTGAGGTTTGGCAAATGGATGTGAAAACCGCTTTTCTAAATGGTTACCTTGAAGAAGGTAGAGACATCTATATGCATCAACCCGAAGGTTATGTGGTGAAGAGCATCTAGTTTGGAAGCTTAAGAAGTCCATTGATGGACTCAAGCAAGCTTCACGATCCTGGAACTTACGCTTTGACGAGGTGGTAAAGTCCTATGGATTTGCCCAGTTGCCTAACGAAAGTTGTGTGTATCGTTTAGATGTCAACGGTGATGTGGTATTTCTTGCACTTTACGTAGATGACATCCTTCTACTTGGCAACAATGTGAAGTTGTTATCAAACGTAAAGAGTTGGTTATCCGATCGGTTTCAAATGAAAGACTTAGGAGATCGGTACACTCTTGGGATCAAGGTTTACCGAGATCGTAAGAGGAAAATGTTGAGCTTATCTCGGGCGTCTTACATTGATCTTGTAATTACTCGTTTTAGTAGGCAGACCGCCAAGAAAGGATTGCTACCTTTCGGACATAGCGTTCCTTTATCTAAGGCGATCATCAATGACCGCAAAGGAGATAGAGAAATGAGACAAGTTCCTTACGCTTCCGCCGTGGGAAGTCGCATGTCTGTGAATGCTATGTACGAGACCCGATATACGCTATGCGGTAGGCATAGTAGCTGATATCGATCTAACCTGGACAAGCTCATTGAATTGCGGTAAAGTGATCGCTCCTTTTCACACGCAAAGGTGTAAGTATGGAATGGCAGTATCGTATCCACGAGATTGTATCACGAAAACATAGAAGCTAGCTCGGCGACAATTGATATTATTGAAGCACGGATAAAGGATGAGAGGTTTAAGGGCTTGAATTTAATCCAAAGCAAAGGTAACCAAGCGAAATATAAATAACGCAATAAAAACACGATAGATAACTATGAAGAAAGACTAACCCTAGGGATGCACCAATCCTATCCACAGCGATGTTTATCACCTTGTACTAACCGTTTTAATCCGGACAAGACGAAGATCACATATATAACCAACAACTTGATTCACGACAATTCCGGCGATTGATTACTAATTTTCCCTATTACGATTCGTCTAGAGGAAAATAAGCAACTCAAAAGGATCACTAAGAATATGCTTCCTCTGAATGTCTATCTCGATTACGACTCGAGGCTCGTTCGTATCATGCATTCGATAACGATTGACAATTAATACTGATTCGTCATTAACCGACAACTAGATATGCATCAAGATTGATCGAAATCAACACATATAAATAAGCACAATCGAATCATGAATCAATGCCTGGAAGGTAAATAACAATAGCAGGAATCACAACATATAGAATCGAATCATGCAAACCCTAGGATTAGAACGGAAAACTAGCCCGACATAATAAGCGGAATGAAATACGAATTAATCATAAAAGCAGAAATTAAATATATAAAACCCGTAGGAAGCGTTGGATGAACAATGGTGGGTCTTGAATCCAATCCTTAGCGAGCGAGCGGAAAGCGACGGAAAACGATCGGACAAAACGTTCCGATCCGAAAGCGAAGCGATAAACTAAACTAGAACAGCGTAAAAGCGATACTAGAATTAAACTAAAGGAAGATTAAATACTAAAAGCTATAAAAGCGGGAAAGCAGAATAAAAAACAGTGCAGGCGTCTAGGGTGTGTTGTGGGCGCGGTGTTGCCGTATATATAGGCACGCCCCAAACCCTAATTTTCCTTCGCGCGCCGTCTCGCGACCACCCTTAGCGATCGCTAGGTGCGGTCGCGAGGTAAATCTCATGTGCGTCCTCTCGCCATGATCGCCTCTTACCGATAAGCGCGCATTTTACGTGTTTAGTTAATATTTGAAGATGAGTTTAGCTCGTTTAATGTGCGTTTATGTATCGATTCTTAATGTTTCGTCTATTTCTAGAAGATCTTGCTCTTGGGTGTTCCTTTGACGTTTTGTAGGTTCATATATTGATAATCGAAGCAAGGAGCGAAGCACAAACAAATTGAACAAGCCGCCCGGTTTCTAGCGACCAACCTAGCGGTCGCTAGGTTGTCATGAGCAAACCGGCGTGCGCCGGAAGAGCCGCGACGCGACCTCGTGCCGCGAATGCTAGCGTCGAAATTCAGCGGGCGATTTCGCGACCGATTCGTAATGGCTAGCGACCGCTAGCCGGGTCATGAGTTAAAGCGAGCGCAAGAAAGCGGCGGCGAGAAAAACGCGAGACATACCTAGCGATCGTCTAGCGATCGCGAGGACCGGTGGCGGCGGCGACGTAGGCGAAAATTAGGGTTTTCACCCTTTTCTATAAATAAGGCAAGACACCAGCCTCCGGAGACCCAGACGACCCAGGCACCTTTTACTTCAGTTTTCCTCGATTTTATCTTTGTTTTAGCTTTAGTTTAGTTCTAGAGTTAATTCTTGCATTGTTCTTGTTTAGTTTATCGATCGGAGCGTTTTGTCCGATCGTTTTCCGTTGTTTTCCGTTTATCGTTTGGGATTGGATTCAAGACCAACCATTGTTCATCCGGCGCTTCCTACGGGTTTTATATATTTAATTTACTTTTATGGTTAATTAGTATTTCATTCCGTTTATTATATGCGGCTAGTTTTCTATTCTAATCTGGGGTTTGCATGATTCGATCCTATATGTTGTGAGTTACTGTTGTTATTTACCTTCGGGCATGATTCATGATTCATGGTGCTTATTTATATGTATTGATTTCTAATCAATCTTGATGCATATCTGGTTGCCGATTAATGGCGTATCTATTAATTGTCGATCGATCTTGAATGCGTGATACGATTAAGCGCGAGTCGTAATTGAGATAGGACGATCGTGGAAGCATATTCTTAGTGATCCTTTGGAGTTGCTTATTTTCCTCTAGAGGCGAATCGTGATAGGGAAAATTTTCAATCGTCATTGGCCACATGGATTAACACACTTCACTTAACTCGTTGATCGGCGGACACGAAAACGAAGCGAAAACAAAAGGCGACAAAAGAACAACACAAGCGAAAACAAAAACAAAACACGAGAACAAAACAAAGAAAACGTTGGGTTACCTCCCAATAAGTGCTTTATTTAACGTCTTTAGCTGACCATCACTAACCTCGTCAATCGGCGTTTTAGTAGCAATAGACATCTTTCTCGACTTGTGGAACCTTCTAAACTTCGCATTTACGGATGACCACCACCGACTATGGAAGTGGCCCCCAAACTTGAATGATACACTCGGGTTCCATGCGAGTCCACTTCTTCCTTCTCCGACCTCTTGATCGGTCGAGTACCTATAAACGCGAGGCGTGATCGGCAAAGCGATCGTGATCGAGCAACAATCTTCCGGCTTTTCAGCGTCGTGTTGCTTGATGGCGTCGTATGGAAATTTTGAGCTCCTCATCGTTAACACGAAGCGTGAGGTTTCCTTCCCGCACATCAATCAACGCACGACCGGTTGCTGAAAAGGTCTACCTAGGATTAGTGGTTGTTGTTTGAATTCGGAATATCAAGAATAACAAAGTCGGCGGAAAAACAAAATCCGAATTCTTACCAACACATCTTGACGATACCTTTTGGATATGTGATCGACGGTCGACCATCATCGATGAAATCTTAAATCGGCTTCATTTTCCTAGGTGTAGCGGTTGAAAACGTTCAGCGGCATCAGATTGATGCTCGCCCCAAGTCGCATAACACATTTGGAAAATTACGCTCGTGATCTCGCACTCTAGCGTGAAGCTAGGGATCCTTCGCTTCAAAGGGAGCTTCTTTTGCAAGACGGCATCACTCTTGGGATAGGAAATTTTCTCAAATTTCCCAAGTTTCTTCTTACTTGCAAGCGTCTTTAAGAATTTCATGTGGCAGGCATGTTTATAGCGCTTCAAAGAGAGGTAAATTTATTTCAACTTTTGAAAAACCTCTTTGAAGCGAGCAAACTCCTCGTCATATTTCGACTTGACAAGTCGACTCGGAACGGACCCGGAGGAATGTGCGTGCGGTTAGCCTCAGGGGTGCCTCGCGGTCGACCTCGCGACCGTGGGATGGTCGCGAGGTGTCTGCTGTGCGCTGATCTCCTTGTTCGCGTGCGAGCTTGCGGGCGTTAGGTCGCTCGCGAGCAAATCTGGCGCTCGCATGCTTGGATGGCTCGCGGTTGGGTGCGCGGGCGCCTTTCGGTCGCGGGCGTGCATGGAAAAAAATTCGGGATGGCTCGCGATCGGGCTCGCGGTCGCAGAGCTCGATCGTGAGTTTCGTCGAAATGTTCTCTTGCTCTTCTTTCGGTAGGGCTCGGGTGGGCTCGTCCTTTCACTCGTCGGATAGCAAAGCATTGACTCTTTGGGTTCACCTCCGTGTTACTCGGAAATTGGCCCGTCTTACGTAGTGCATTCACTTGCGGCTATTTGACCAATTTGATTTTCTAACATCTTTATGTGCTTTCCCATAGCGTGACGATGGACTCCAAATGATTTATCTTTTGCGGTGTTCTTGATGAGCAATTACGATTCGTTGCCAATTGTTGGTTGCTACTTCCAAGCTGCTGCATCATGTCTTGAGACTTGGCTTCCTCGGCTCTTGAATTGAATTACGGTATTGAAGCTGCTTGAAGGTTGTTGGAAATTCGAATGACTCCTCGATTGATGTGGTGGCGTTCTCTGTCTCAATCGACTCTTCAAAAGAGTGAACTTCTTCATGAGGTCGTCATATTTGAATCACTCTCAACAGTGCTGCTGAGCGATGGCGTTCTCTCCGTTGGCCATTGATAGCTGTTGGCGCCATCTCTTCTACAATCTGGCTTGCCTCGTCGACCGAGTCGGTTTAATAAGCACCCCCGCCGACGCATCCACCATGCTCCTTCTCGCCATGTCGATTACACCGTAGAACCCAGGTGATTTGTTGCTCCTTGGAGAACCCATGTTGTGGACATCGTCTCAATAGACCTCTGAATCTCTCCCGTACCTCGAATAATGATTCGTTGTGGTTTTGACAAAATGAGAGATTTCGGCGATGATCTTCTAGCGCTTTCGCGGTGGAAAGTATTTCAAAGAAACTTCTCACAAAGTTTCCCCAAGTGTCGATGCTGACTCGGTCCAAACTCTTGAACCAATCTTTTCACCGGGTCACAGCAGAAACCGAACATCGCGATCCGGATTGTGTCTTGTGGCACCCCATTCTGCTTTGATGGTGTCACAAATGTCGAAAACATCTCGAGATGCGCATTCGGTCTTCCGTGACTCCTCCCAAACCGCTCTCCTTGGACCATCTTGATCGGGGCGGTTTGAGCTCGAAATTATTGCATCTCGTGCGGGCTAACCGCCTCCTTGAAACTGCTCGGTGGGATGTCGGTACATGTGGTTCGGGGTCTTTCCTCTGAGCGGGGACAATGATTCCCATGTTCGCCATCGTTTGCATCTCTGCAAAGTCGGCTAGCATCGTGCTACTTGCTCGGAGAATGCCCCTGATTACTGGTTTTGCCGCCATTGCGGCTTGTCTCTTCTCTCGTCCTCTTCTCCTTTGAGAGCTTTCGATCTCGAGATCTAAAAATATTTCGGGAGGTCCACGAGATCTTGTACGCATAAACACTGCGAGAAAAGAAATTAGCACTAACAAAATAAATAAAATAATATATATATATATATAACTTGAATTAATAAATCCAAATCGTCAAATTATTCCTATGTGATCTTAATAATCCCGGCAGCGGCGCCAAAATTTGATCAATTTGGTTTATTAATTCAAGTATATATATATTATTTATTTTTGTTAGTGTATTTCTTTCTCGCAGTGTTTATCGACAAGATCTCGTGGACCTCTGAATATTTTTAGATCTCGAGATCGAAGCTCTCAAAGGAGAAGAGGACGAGAGAGAGACAAGCTGCAATGGCAAAAATCGCGAGCGGGGCATTCCTCCGAGCAAGTAGCACGCATGCTAACTGACTTTGCAGAGATGCAGCGTCAGATATTTTACACAAAAGATGATTATAAACTAATTAATGACGTATTTAATTAGTGATATTTTCCATAGTATTTATCATAAAATACGTGTAAAATGCGCGTTTATCAAAAATATACGTGTAAAATGCGCGTTTATCAAAAATATACGTGTAAAATGCGCGTTTATCAAAAATATTAACTAAATATATGTTTGATGGTGTCACAAATGTCGAGAAACGTCTCGAGATGCGTATTCGGGTCTTAGTGACTCATCCCCAAACCGCTCTCCTTGGACCATCTTGATCGGGGCGGTTTGAGCTCGAAATTATTTGCATCTCGTGCGGGCCCCAACCGCCTCCTTGAAGCTGCTCGGTGGGATGTCGGTACATGTGGTTCGGGTCTTTCCTCCGAGCGGGGACAATGATTCCCATGTTCGCCATCGTGGCTGCATCTCTGCAAAGTCGGCTAGCATCGTGCTACTTGCTCGGAGGAATGCCCCGTTCATGGATTTGCTTTGCCATTGCAGCTTGTCTCTTCTCTCGTCCTCTTCTCCTTTGAGAGCTTTCGATCTCGAGATCTAAAATGTTTCGGGAGGTCCACGAGATCTTGTCGCATAAACTACACGAGCGAGAGAATTTAGACAAAAATAAATAAAATAAAATATATATATATAACTTGAATTAATAAATCCAAATCGTCAAATTATTCCTATGCAATCTTAACAATCCCCGGCAACGGCGCCAAAATTTGATCGCTCCTTTTCACACGCAAAGAGTGTAAATATAGAAGTTTAAGTATCGTATCCTGAGATTGCAATCCGAAAACACGAAGCTAATTCAACGACAATTCATTATTATCCAAGCACGAATCGGGTGATAGGTTTAGGGGCTTGAATTTAATCCAAAGCAAAGATAACCAAGCGAAATATAAAATAAAGCGATAAAATCACGAAGATGATTATAAAGAAAGACTAACCACAGGGATGCACCAATCCTATCCACAACGATGTTTATCACGCTTATTATTAACCGCTTTAATCCGCACAAGGCGGAAGATCACATATATGACCAACAACTTGATTCACGACAATTGTGGCGATTGATTACTAATTTTCCTATCACGATTCGTCTAGAGGAAAATAAGCAACTAAAAGGATCACTAAGAATATGCTTCCTCGATTGTCCTATCTCAATTACGACTCGAGGCTTAATCGTATCATGCATTCAAGATCGATTGACAATTAATACGATTCGTCGTTAGCGGCAACTAGATATGCATCAAGATTGATTAGAAATCAATACATATAAATAAGCACCATGAATCATGAATCATGCCTGGAAGGTAAATAACAACAGCAGAACTCACAACATATAGGATCGAATCATGCAAACCCTAGGATTAGAATAGAAAACTAGCCAGACATAATAAACGGAATGAAATACGAATTAACCATAAAAACAGAAATTAAATATATAAAACCCGTAGGGAAGCGTCGGATGAACAATGGTTGGTCTTGAATCCAATCCCAAACGATAAACGGGAAAACAACGGAAAACGATCGGACAAAACGTTCCGATCGATAAACTAAACAAGAACAATGCAAGAATTAACTCTAGAACTAAACTAAAGCTAAAACAAAGATAAAATTGAGGAAAAACTGAAGTAAAGGTGCTGCGGGTCGTGCAGGGTCTCCATCGTGCGGATAGCAAAGCATTGACTCTTTGGGTTCACCTCCGTGTTACTCGGAAATTGGCCCGTCTTACATGGTGCATTCACTTGCAGCTATTTGACCAATTTGATTTTCTAACATCTTTATGTGTTTTCCATAGCCGTGACGATGGACTCCAAATGATTTATCTTTTGCCGGTGTTCTTGATGAGCAATTACGATTAGTTGCCAATTGTTGGTTGCTCACCACCAACTGCTGCATCATGTCTTGAGACTTGGCTTCTCGGCTCTTGAATTGAATTACGAGTATTGAAGCTTCTTGAAGGTTGTTGGAAATTCGAATGACTCCTCGATTGATGTGGTGGCGTTCTGTCTCAATCGACTCTTCAAAAGAGTGAACTTCTTCATGAGGTCGTCATATTTGAATCACTCTCAACAGCACCGCTTTGAGCGATGGCGTTCTCTCGTTGGCCATTGATAGCTGTTGGCAGCCATCTCTTCCCTGTCTGACTAGCCTCGCCGGTGGTCGGTTTAATAAGCAGCCCCCGCCGACGTATCTACCATGCTCATCGTCGCCGCCATGTCACCACCGTAGAAGCTGTGTGATTTGTTGCTCCTTGGAGAACCCATGTTGTGGACATCGTCTCAATAGACCTACGAATCTCTCCCATGCCTCGAATAATGATTACGTCGTGGTTACGGCAAAATGAGAGATTTCGGCAATGATCTTCTAGCGCTTTCGCGGCGGAAAGTATTTCGAAAAACTTCTCACAAAGTTTCCCCAAGTGTCGATGCCACTCGGTCCAAACTCTTGAACCAATCTTCCTTTGGCTGCTTGAGAAACCGAACATGCGCATCCGGATTGTGTCTTGTGGCACCCCATTCTGTTTGATGGTGTCACAAATGTCGAGAAACATCTCGAGATGCGCATTCGGGTCTTCCGTGACTCCTCCCCCAAACTGCTCTCCTTGGACCATACTGATCAGGGCCGGTTTGAGCTCGAAATTATTTGCATCTACGTGCGGGCCCCAACCGCCTCCTTGAAACTGTTCGGTAGGATGTCGGTACATGTGGTTCAGGGGTCTTTCCTCTGGAGCAGGGACAATGATTCCCATGTTCGCCATCTGACGCTGCATCTCTGCAAAGTCGCCTAGCATCGTGCTACTTGCTCGGAGGAATGCCCTGTTCATGGATTCTTCGCCATTGCGACTTGTCTCTTCTCTCGTCCTCTTCTCCTTTGAGAGCTTTCGATCTCGAGATCTAAAAATGTTTCGAGGTCCACGAGATCTTGTGCATAAACTACACGAGAAACGAGAGAATTTAGCGACAAAATAAATAAAATAAAATATATATATATAACTTGAATTAATAAATCCAAATCGTCAAATTATTCTTAACTTTGTACCTCATGACCCGCTAGCGGTCGCTAGCATTATAAGTGGTCGCGAAATCGTCCGATGAGTTCTCGACGCCAGCTTCATTCATGGAGCACGAGGTCGTGACGCGGCTCTTACAGGCGCTCATTGGTTTGCCTCATGACCAGCTAGCGACCGCTAGGTCGGTCGCTAGAAACTGACAGATTGTTCATTTTGTTCGTGCTTAGTTCCTTGCTTGATTTTCAACACATAAACCTACAAAACACCAAAATAACACCCAAGAGCAATATCTTCTAGAAATAGATGAAACATTAAGAATCGATACATAAACACATTAAGCGAGCTAAACTCATCTTCAAATATCAACTATAAGCGTGTAAAATGCGCGTTTATCAAACCCCCAAACTTAAAGCATTGTTTGTCCTCAAACAAAAGCGAAACGAAAGACACAAAGAAAGATCAGCGAGCGTATGAGGATAACCATTATAAGCCTCGGAAACATCTCAACGCTCAAAAAGATTTAGCGCACATGACGACGTTAGTCCACTCAACGCAAACAACTATCGAGGGCAAAAGCTCATTTATTTCAACCCTCACAACGGCATGTGTGTAGAATATATAGGATACACTCAAACTCGTAAAGAAATTAAGGACGTGTATACACTCAGCGATCAATGCAATGCAACATCTTACCATAGGCTTGCCGTTTCTCTAACATCTCCACCGCGTCAAATGTGTTCAAATAAGGATCAAAGAGGTCTTTTGATAGGTTATAATGTAGGCACATTGGTTAAGGTAGGATAATATATGGCTAAGTGACTCAAGTAAACTCCAAGCACCACCATTTATATATTTAGACACATATGGACTTTGTCCATTTTCCTCTTCTTTCCCAGCGTGCTAAATTGACGTTTTATGCCTCATAAGGTACCTATACTTGATTAAAACCCTTTATGCTCAACACTCATAATGAACTTAACATTTTCCTTTTTCTTTTCTTTTCTAGAGCTTATAGGGTTTAACTTTCACGAACAAGGTACTATTCTTCACCACAGATGTGTTTTTTCTAAACGAAACTTTTCTGATCATCACTACATCAAAATTTCACCCCTTTTGATTCCCATATCCATCCTCGCCTCCTATCATCCGGTTAATCGAAAGAAAAAAATCTCATAAAGGCTCAAAGAAGGCGACAAATGGTATATAACATCGGGTTAGTGTTTGGGTGAATATGTGGTTAACAAAGATGGCCTTTATCCTTTCCAAATTGAAACACATATTGCGGTCTCGACACGGAAGAGCGGCAAGTTCTGAAGATAATCACATGCATGATATCACACAATTATGACAGTATCAAGATATGTATACGGTGAAGCTCAAGTCTCACAGATAAGCAAATGGTCAAAAAAACAAGCTAAGCCATCTCCGTCATTCATGCGTCATTTTCTAACATATCATGCGCACTATCATTAAATTTCACAAAAATTTTCTATCGTCATTGGCCACATGGATTAACACACTTCACTTCAACTCGTTGATCGACCGACACAACAACGAAAAGAAAAACAAAAGACGACAAAAAGCAACACAAACGAAAAACAAAACAAAACAAAAAAAAAAAACAAAGAAAACGTTGGGTTACCTCCCAACAAGTGCTTACTTTAACGTCTTTAGCTAGACCATCACTAACCTTGTCAATCCGGCGTTTTGGTAGCAACGGACTTCCTTCCAAAATTGCGAATTCCCTTGTATTTCGCATTCACCGTTGACCACCACTGAGCGTGGAAGTGGCCCCCCCCAAACTTGGATGATTCACTCGGAGTTCCATGCCGAGTCCACTTCTTCTTTCGCGTTCTTATCGGCAGTCGATTGCCCTCTAAGTATCACGACATGTGTAGCGGTGGTCGTGATCAAATAGCAGTCTACCGGATGAATGTACGCGTGAATAACGGCTATTCGAGATTCTTCACGGTCGACCTCGCGACCGCTGGTCAGGTCGCTAGGCGTGCACGCGGGCGCGTTCTCGGGTGCTCGGTCTGTGTCTGCCTTGTTTCTCGCGACCGCTTTAGTATTGCTCGCGAGATCCTCTTTCTTTGGCCCGTTTTCACCGTTCGTCTTTTGTAGCGCATTCACTTGTACAGCTAGCTGACCAATCTGATTCTCCATTACTTTCATGTGTTCGCTCATAGCCGTCACGATGAGACTCCAGCCGTAATTTTACGGCGATCGCTTATAAATGAATTCTGGTTTGTTGCCAATTGTTGGTTGCTTACAACCAACTGCTGCATCATGTCCTCTAGACTCGGTTTCTTCGCCTCTTGAATCATTACATTCTGACCTGACAAACCTCCTGGGTGTTGCTGAAAATTAATGGGGTTGGCATACGACATATTATGATGATCTCTATTATGGGGTTGTATGCGGACTCCATCCTCCTGGAGCTGATAGGTGGGAGGTGGATACATGTGATTTAACGACACAGCCTCTTGAGCGAGGACAAGGAGTCCCATGTTCGTCATTTGGCGTTCATCTCGGTATACTTGGCGGGGAGCTGCGACTTGCTCGGGGCACTCCAAGTAGTTTGGAAGCAGCGACCATAACTTGCGACCCTTCTCTCGTCTATTCTCTTTTGAGAACTTTCGATCTCGGGATCTAAAATATTTCATGAGGTCCACGAGATCTTGTAAACATATAGTACACGAGAAAGAGAATTCAGCTCTTGCAAAATAAATAAATAATAATAATATAACTTGAATTAATAAATCCAAATCGTCAAATTATTCCTATGCAATCTTAACAATCCCCGGCAACGGCGCCAAAATTTGATCGCTCCTTTTTCACACGCAAAAGGTGTAAGTATGGGAATAAGCAAGTATCGTATCCACAGAGATTGTATCACGAAAACATAGAAGCTAGCTCGGCGACAATTCAATATTATTCAAGCACGGATAAAGGATGAGAGGTTTAAGGGCTTGAATTTAATCCAAAGCAAAGGTAACAAGCGAGAAATATAAATAGCATGATAAAACACGATAGATAACTATGAAGAAAGACTAACCTAGGGATGCACCAATCCTATCCACAACGATGTTTATCACGCTTGTTACTAACCGTTTTAATCCGCACAAGACGAAGATCACATATATAACCAACAACTTGATTCGACAATTACGGATTGATTACTAATTTTCCCTATTACGATTCGTCTCTAGAGGAAAATAAGCAACTCAAAAGGATCACTAAGAATATGCTTCCTCGAATGTCCTATCTCGATTCGACTCGAGGCTCATTCGTATCATGCATTCGATAACGATTGACAATTAATACGATTCGTCATTAACCGACAACTAGATATGCATCAAGATTGATCGAAATCAACACATATAAATAAGCACAATCGAATCATGAATCAATGCACGGAAGGTAAATAACAATAGCGAAATCACAACATATAGAATCGAATCATGCAAACCCAGGATTAGAGCGGAAAACTAGCCCGACATAATAAGCGGAATGAAATACTAATTAATCATAAAAGCGAAATTAAATATATAAAACCCGTGGGAAGCGTTGGATGAACAATGGTTGGTCTTGAATCGAACTCATAGCGAGCGAGCGGAAAGCACGGAAAGCGATCGGACAAAACGTTCGGCCGAAAACGAAGCGATAAACTAAACTAGAACAACGTAAAAGCAATACTAGAATTAAACTAAAGGAAGATTAAATACTAAAAGCTATAAAAGCGAGGAAAGCAGAATAAAAGCAGTGCAGGCGTCTAGGGTGTGTTGTGGGCGCGGGGTGTTGCCGTATATATAGCACACCCCAAACC